>OY776115.1:119547651-120767745 GCA_963675035.1 Allygus modestus | reverse complement strand
ATATATTTACATACTTTTTTTATATAAAAAGCTTGATTGTAATTAGTAAATGTTTTTGTATATAGACGTGCAAATAGATGGAATAAAACTGTAACAGTATTATTGGAGTGATCGTATCTTCCTACAGTGTTAATAAATTGTAGTCTCAATACAAATTTAGATTACCTCTAGTTCACTGCTCGGTTTTATTGATCTAATCAATCAGCCTTTTCAATATTGCATCACAACCTGAGTAATGACATCCTCTGTTCCTGTCAGGGTAAATTCAATTTATCTTCTGGCAAACTACTATATTTTCGATTACTTAGATTATTAAAAAGGTTAAACTAAAAGCAGAACATGTGTTTTACAAAAGATTCGTTGCATTTGTTGATCCAAAAAAAGCAACGGAGATATACATAAAAAATACAAGGTTATAACATATTTCGCTATTAATTAATTGTCCATTTTATAGAGGTCAATATTGTATACTAACAAAAGTAGTATGGTTTTCTAGCTTGAAGGAAATAATACAAACCCTCGTTCGTATGTTATATCTCTTGTACCATAAATAGGGCTGGTAAGCCAAATGGTAAGTGACAGCCAGGTTTAGTTTCAAACATTTTGTTCGATAATTTTCTTTGGATGAAATTGGTAAACCTCAGCTTATGAGAGTGGAGCCTTACTAATTCGGTACCCAACGAATATGCTTTGATTTGTGTTTTGTGGATTATACGTAGTATATATTACGAAGTCTTGTAATGTGTTGTTATATTATTTATAAAGAGTGACAATGTTTCCCGTTCCAAGGTCCCGGCTGAACGCGGCGATCGCTGCAGCCAACTCATCAGGAGCGTCTTCGCCGGACTCACTGAGGCACTTCCCGCCCAGACCCGGCGGCTGTAACGGTCTGCACGCGTCCTCCACTACCAACAGGTAACGATACTATGATTTTACAGAATGTGGACACACTTATGTTGCGGCCCTTGTGAAGTTCTGACCCGCATGTAAAGACCCAGAAGGCAGAAATGGGTAAGTTATTTGTATCAATGCTCTTGCCGCACATGCGCAAGTACCCAAGACGGCTGATGACAGTGGAGACTCAGGGTAACGTTCTGAGGGCTGTCAAGGAGTGAGGAGTTCAGCAGGTTTCTAACATTACCAAAAGGGCGACTATCGCGTGGTATTCTGTCAAAGTTTTGGGGGGATCGGAGGATGAGCAAATTATTTCCTTTTTCTAAATTGTAAATATTAATAATTGGAGCAAATTGTAAAATTTTATTTGATTAATAAATTGGAATATGCTATTAGGAATGAGTTTGGGTAAACAATGTAAATGCTCGGGAGGGTGACAAATCAAAACATTTAAGAGGTTGGTAGTCTCTATCTGCCCATCCACATAGACTATGGATCTCTGCGTGGAAGATATCCAACAATCCAAGATGTAAGTTGTACAGTACTGACAAATTTTACATGCTAGGACTGGGGTTCGAACCCACGAACGGAGTCCGTCCCATTGACCGCTACGCAAATAACTCCCAACAATTTAATGGTTGATATACAGATTTCCATCGGATAATAATTAGTTATATGAAAATAAATCAGTAATCAACAAATCTGGCATTTTTAGATATCTAACTTAAAAGCTCAATATGGCCATGGAATGTTCTTGTGTGTTCTTGATCGATGTGGTGAGGTAATTTGTTTTGGCTATGATCTTTCTTTGTATTCCGTCTGGCCTGGTTTCAGGTGTCAGGGTTGGGGATAGGATTTATCCCTTGTAAACTTTTTCTTGTGTTGAATTGTATTATAAAAAAGTATTGGGAGTGTGCCCCTACTTTTTGCAAGGACATTTTGTCACTAGTGCTAAGAGTCTTTGTAATTTGATGATTTCAACAAAGGTACTGGAAGGAGAGGACCTCCTAGGTTTTGCTCGAGTGGCCATTGTTGACTCTTCCTCCGCTCTTCCCGGTGCTGACGCTCCTGTGCATCTTCGTTTACCTCACCTCCACTTGATGTCCAGGACCAGCAGTCATTGTCTGATATAGGAAGAGAGTTCACCACAATTTATCAAAATCCTTTCCATTTTTGTATTACTTAAATTGTTCTCTAACAGGTTCAGCGGCCTGATCGGCGCTCTCGGCGGCTCCGGGTACAACGGACTGCCGTCCATGGTGGGTCTGGATGACAGCATCAGCGACATCGCCGTCAGGAAAAAGTACCCTTTCGAGCTGGAGAAGGCGATCCACAACGTGACGTTCATTCAACACCACATGCAGAGGCAGGACGAGTTTGACGCGGTAAGCCCCGTGACGTCAGGTGAAGCATGCGCATCGTCGGCTACTGTTAACACCAACAACGAAACTGCAACAGATAAATAGCGGGTAGAAACATAGACACACAGGTTCTGTCGGAACAGGGTAGGAAGTACAAACAGGGTAAATAAACAATGCGGTAATACCGATTAATTATTGCTATTTTGCTAAAACCTTTCATTGAACGTTTTAAAATCGTTGTCATTTTAAATTACAAAATAATGACGGAAATTCTGTGATTGTACGGAGACAATGTTTTGAGGTTTAACATTATATGAGGAATTTAGATGAGGAAATAAAATATAGGCCTTGAAAATAATGTTTGATTTAACTTTTCAAATAGTTCATAACTTTCAATTCTATTTATAACAATTAGTTTTTAAAATTAATGTCAGATCTTAACGCAATGAATTAATGTTAACCTGAAAAGTAAAAATTTAATGTTTTTTTGTAAAATTGTATTTTTAATTCGTTAGTACCAGGACCTATAACCACGTACAATCATAAATAACGTATGATTTGTTATTCAAGTAATCACTTAGTATTGCCCTATAAAAAATGGCTTTGTGGTATCGATACTAATGTCTAACGTTAGGCTAATATCAGATGACTAAAGATACATCCGACCATGTTACTTGTTATCTTAAGAACAAACTGATTAATGACGAATGTGCCATCTTTACTAGCTGCAAAGGTAGCAGACAATAACCGTAGTCTCTAAATAGGTTAAACACGTAATTACAATGTAATCGTATGTGTACTACTTATTTATTTTCACTGAGTTAACTTTTAAAATATATCAACAACAAAATGAATGTATTAAATTTGGCAACTAGTTATGATATTACCTTCTAATCTTAACGAAATAAGTACTTTCATTAAGTTATGGTAACAATATGTTATTCGTTTGCCTTAAAATATTATTAATTAACAAACACATAATTTTTAATAGTCAACCAATTGAAAATAAATTTAAAAATAATGTTTCTATTTTGTTAAACAATCAATTCTTTTTAGAATAATTAGGTTGATAATAATAAAACTTGCTAAATGAATACACACTTCTTGATTTGAGTACAGTAAGTACTTTCTTATCATATTTAAAATAATATGATTTTATATTATATGTAACACTCATATTCAACAAAACTAACACTTTACAAGTCATTGAACAGCCTGCCTGTAAACTCAGGTATTACTTCTTTATGTACGGTTACTTGTTGCCTGATTGTCATGTATTAGGGATAGTGCTTTGTGTGTGCTTGTGTGTCAGCTGTTATCCTATAATATTCTTCTCACTCTCTGTCCTCTGGCATTGTGTTCCTTCTACTTTCCTCACTATCTTTAAAACTCTACCTTCATTCTTTTTCCATTTCTGTCCCTTTGATTTTTTTGTATTTCTTACAGAATTGTCCCGTATTTCTTTTAAAATTGGTGTTTTTATTTTGGAACCAATTGCTAATAACCGTCAAGGTCGGTAATATACATTACTTCCACTTGTTCACTGCACATCGAATTGTTATATTAGGTAATACTTTGCCAAATTACTTTTAGTAAATCTTTTTATGTATTCTTCGATGACTAAAACGGCGAAAAGAATAAACCATTACATCCGAATTGGTAACACTAAATTTAAACGAATCAGATAAATTTATTTAGATCGGTATGGCAAATATATTTTAAACCAATAACTATAAATATACGCTGCAAGTTTATTATGCGAAAAATATTAAATTGTTTAACATTTAATAATTTTGTATGTCCATACTCTCTTTACCTTCAATTCAAAATTTTGTTCTGAAATGACAAATTTAAACGATTCAAAATTATAATCCCCCCCAATTTTTATATTACCAGTTTATATTAAACTGTATGTTCCATACTTTTTTCTGCGTCGTATGTTACGTCCCGCGTTAATTATACTAAACACAGTTCCTCCCAGTCCTAATTAGTATCCGAAATCCCAGGACGTCTTTACTCATCCCTGTAGGTGTATTGGTCTACAACCACCAATCCCTACAAATCAGTCCCGTGAGCAAAGTTGGTCCAGAAACCCTATCCCTACAACTCACTCCCGAGATCAAAGTTTGTCCAGAAACCCTATTTCCCAACTACTCAATCCCTTTGGCAAAGTTTGATCCCCAAATCCCCACTACCAGTCCTGCAGCTACGGTTGGTCCGGAACCCCCAACTCACACCTACTACTCTATGTTCCACAGGAGGACCAGGACTGGGGCTTCGTCGCGATGGTCCTTGACCGTCTCTTCCTCTGGGTCTTCACCATAGCTTCTTTCCTAGGCACGGTCTTGATCCTTTGCGAGGCCCCCGCCCTCTACGACGACACGCAGCCCATAGACGTGGAAATCTCCCGTGTATACCGCACGCAATACCTGGACATATCTAACTCCAAACTATAAACTAACAGTGTAGTGTGAGTCTGTCCAAGTACTTTAATACCGAGCATAAATAACCGAGTAAAACTATGCGAGTGTCCTAAAAGTAATTATTTTGTACGACTTAACGTGTTTTACAACTAATTAAATAATGAAGAGCGAACGACCCGGCGTACAAGAGTTAAGGTGCGCTCCGGAGGTAAGAAACCGTTTAATACTTACCAAATTAAATAAATTAGAAAAAGTTCCCCTTTATAAGCTATTTCATTAGTTTATGTAGTCCTTTAACCTTAAAAAATAAACACATACTAATTACAATCTTTAATGGATTGATTAAAATAATTTGTACATAACTCAAATGTATTTTTACCTGAATTAATATTAAACTAATTACCTGATTATAGCACATTGAATTAAAACATTAAATTCCTTCAGCATGGAACAAACTAAACAAAACATTATAAACAATAAATGTGCGATAACCAATATTACATGTTACTTCTAACATAGCGGTGATAAATTGCTCTAAAATATGGAATGAAATTGTTTATAAAGTTACATCTATTTTCCTGTCAACATGTGCATGTCTGACTTTTGCTGTCGAATGTTTGCACTCCAGAGCCGCTGCACTCAACGTGTTAGTTCTGTTCTTTTGTCAATTGTATTTTTTCAGGAATTGTAGTTCAACTCATATAAATGGATAAGGCTGGTAAGTAAATATTTATTGGAAATTGACAAAATTACATTGAAAACATTTCGACTTGATATATAAGGTTAACTTACTGGGAGTATTTATCCATGCATTTTTGGTGTCTTTAAAATTTTTAATAATTTATACTTTTGACATGAACTACATTTAATTCATTTTTACTTTGCCTGATTTATGATTATACTTTACCTGCGCTAGTGGATCAAGAAATTACTTATCATAAATCAACTTTAACCTGCATAAACTGAATCGTGATTAAGAGGGTTAAATTTGAAGCCCGTTATGAGTTTTTTTGCGCATAACCCCAAGTATGAAAAAAAAATAGCGCTCAAGGTAATTATCAGAAACGTTTCTTAAGAAAACTATTGTTATATTACTGTAAAAACCCTCAATTATATTAGAGTTTAATTTTTAAACTAATTAAAACTTAAGTGCATGTAAACTATGGGAAAATATCCGTAAACTAAACCAATGTTAGTACCAACCCAATAATAAAAGGTTTTTAATACAGTAAATATAAAATTAATTTGCTTCATGATTATAGTGGAGATACAAATACAAACTTCAGGGAACTGTATATCAAAGAATGTCCTTATATTTTATTTACTGTTTGATATAGTTTGCTTAATAATTCGTACTTTACTAAATAAATCGTTTGAAACATTAACATCCTATGACATAAATACAAATAATAGTTGTATGCAAAATAAATCATGGAATCCTACGACTGACTAAGCTTAAACTTTGAAAAATGGGTGTTCTTCTAAAGGTAATTGGCGCAATGCTAAACCACAGAAAAATCTTAATTTGGAAACAAAACTATACTGTAAAAGTATTTAAATTAAAGAATCCCTAGTAGTAGAGTTTCAAATAAAAAACGAGTTCGCACGCAGCACGCTGACGTGAGGGAAGTGAATTTCCACATAAAAACTTTTAAAACTTAAAATTAGTGTAAAAACATACTTGTATTCAAATTTTTATTGAAATCTGAAAACATTGATTTTTTGGCTGTTCTGATGCTCCTGGTTTCATTTACCTGCAAAGCTGGGAATACAATTTTGCGCATTATAATGTTAGGAGAAGGTCCAGTCAGGCTTGAAAGTAGGCGTGAGGTTACTGGGGATGATAAAAGTACTCTAACAAAGGAGTAGCAGGCTTTTCTATTTGAAAACCCCCGTAAGACAACGTACTGTGTTTAGTCGAAACACATTTTCTTTAATAACTCGGTAAATATTTATGCTAGAATGACGAAAGAGGACTTAAAACTTTCGTCTCACTAATTCCCATCTTTTTACATGCATTAATCTTACATTTGGGGCTTTTTAGACCCTTTTTGGACCCAAAAACTCGAGATTTGGAAAATTAACCCCCAAAAAAGGGGTTTGGGGTTTTACGATTCTTTTGCACAACGAACTTGTCCAACTGATTTCAGAAAGGAACGTCCCTACCAAATTTGAAGTCAATCGGACAAAAATGCGACCGCTAGAGTGCAAACACACACATATATATCTATATATATCTATATATATATATATATATACATATATATATATAAATTTTTGAACGACCCCCCAAAACGTGTTCAGGGGGTCACGTTAGGAACTTCTATGGTGGTCCCGGGCTTAAGTTTCACCGTGCGGGTCATGCTAATAGTTCACTTTCCAAAGGAAATTCACTAATAACCGTTATAGCTACTAAAAACAATGCACTTTCAAAGTAACGCTCAAGTAGTTAAAATATCAATATCTAAACGTGCTACTCCAAAGCTCTGTCTACATACTTTATTTGAAATATCTAACACCTAAAGATTTATGAACATAATTTATAAAAGTTTACAGTTTTAGTGAAATGTTTACAGTATTATTCAAGTAATTCTATCAATCATTAATAGTAAAATGAATTCATTAGTCATGATTTATACATTCCCTTAGAAATCAGTTGACAGTCTTAATGAATAATATAGCATTCGGTATAAACCTACTAATAGAATTGTTGTTTTGATTAATAGTGCATATTGGATTCTATAGCTCTTCTAATTCAGCAAGTCAACAATATGTAATTACTATAGAATTGTTCACTACCTGTAGAACGTTACCATCGAATGAGATCCACTGAGCCCTTTGGTATTTAGAGATTATTTGTAATACCCACTTGACTTAGTTAAAATTATATAGAACACATTGAGTCTGACTCTATAGTTTCATCAAAATAATGCAGGTAATTCAATAAATGTTAAAAATAAGTATTCGGTTAAAAGATAGGTCATATTCTGTATATATATATGAAAAATATAGTAATCTAATAGCTAATAACAAATGATCTCTAAAAGATTGTTAGAGACAGTAAATACTTGAGTTAATACAGTAAATACAGTAAATCAATGTAATAAACAGACTTAGTTTTCATTATTGCTAGACGATAATAAGGTCCATTGGAAACTAAATAAATTCCTTGATTTTTCTTGGAAATTAGTTGTAAAATATTGAAATAAAAGTAAATTAAGGTTGATTTTAATAATCACGTTAACCTTTTCCCGCTATGAATTTAAAAATGCAAAGAATGAAAACAATTACATTTACATTTCTCTTTTAATATTCTACGATAGACTTTTATTTGCATAGAATACCAAAGATGGTTTTAATTGGTCCTTTTGATTCGTACAAACCTTATAAAATATATATTTAAATTTTATACTAATTTAAAGCATATAACACCAATTTTGGTTTGAGCTCTGTTAGCTGGGTTGTGTATAATATTCAAAAGTTGAAAATGTATAATTTCACCACCAATGTGTTTAATCTACTTTACTATCAGCTCCCAAAGGGAAAGCTCGGGCTAGTGTCCCAGTGTATATTTCAACCTATGAGAGGACCGTAACGCACTTGTTGGCTCAGAACCTACAGAATACTACTACTCCACATTTACCAAGAACTTTCAGCTTACTGCTACTGCTCTAAATTTATCCAGAATCTATAGTTTACTACTCTCACTCCATAATTTCCCAGAACCTGCAATTACTACTGCTCCATATTTACTCAGAAACTACACGTTTTACAGTTTACTACCACTCCACATTCACGCAGACCCTACAGTTTACTACTACTCCATATTTACCATAACCTACAGTTTACCAAAAGTACTCCAACTCTACCCAGAACCTACAGTTTACCACTACTTCTCCAACTCTACCCAGAACCTTCAGTTTACCACCACTACTCCAACACTACCCAGAACCTACAGTTTACCACTACTACTCCAACTCTACCCAGAACCTTCAGTTTACCACCACTACTCCAACACTACCCAGAACCTACATTTCACCATTACTACTCCAACTCTACACAGAACCTACAGTTTACCACTACTACTCCAACTCTACACAGAACCTACAACTTATAACTACGACTTATATCTACCCAAAACTACAGTTTACCACTACTCCTCCATACTCACCCAGAACAGCTTACTCTACTACTCCTTATTCACCCAGAACCTACAATCTACTACTACTTCCACACGTTTACCCAGAACCTACAGTTTCTTACTACTACACTATAACCCCCAACTCACACTACTACTCTCTGCTCCACAGGAGGACCAGGACTGGGGCTTCGTGGCGATGGTCCTGGACCGCCTCTTCCTCTGGATCTTCACCATCGCCTCCATCGTCGGCACGTTCACCATCCTGACCGAGGCCCCCTCCCTCTACGACGACACGCAGCCCATCGACGTCAAGCTCTCGTGGGTCTACAAAAACCAGTTTCTTCCAGATGTCGACTTCGACTCTCGACTTTAAATTCTAATCGTTTGTGTACTTTCGTAAACTCGTTCTAGTTACTTGTTGATACTCGATGTCGAAATGTGTGATCCAACCGTCTTCTATTAAATAGTTTGGTCTTTTAACAAGCTGTTTCGTTTTCCTTGTAGACTTTTCTAAGATTTAAGACAAATTCTTGAGTAGCATGTTTTTTTGTTACTATTGAACATGAATCAATAAATTATGTCTTACAACATTACAAAAATATTTAATCTTACACTGTACTTACACACAAGATGGTACTTATACATAAAAGATGGTACAACGCAATCGATTTCACCCAGTCACACCAGTCATTATCAGGTCCAACCAGAGAATGGCAGAATACAGTATAAAATTTCAATATAAGTGTAAATATATTTTGTAGAGTTGTGAGTCGTAACTTATTGTACTCGGTTTACCTTAAGCTTTTTATTAATCGATCAAACAGGTTTTATTTATTTTATTTTAATATGATTTGTCAAAATTCACTCGATTGGTAACTAAGTTTAACAGTAAAAATGAAACTTCTGATATGTCAAATTGAACAAGACTGTACAGAAAGAATATCTGGGGAGCCATTAGAGAGAGTAGCTAAGGTAGGGTGGGTGGTAATGTTATTAAACTTTCCTACCCTAACATAGTTTAATCAAATTAGAGGAATACGGTTAAAGTATACATATCTTAGTGATTGGTTGGTATGTAAATGATCAAATGTAAATTTTTCTAATGTTTGTAAGGCTTTAGTCTAACTGTACTTTTGTTGGCCGAAAACAAAAAACTGCAGACCGCTTTGAACTCTTACAAAGTCTTAACTAGCCCAAACTTACTATTCAGTTTCTAACATGTCGACCAAACATTTCCTGAAATTACTTTAAAACCTACAGCATGTGCAAATGCCGGGTAGTAAAACAATCAAAATATGTCTGATAATACAGTAGTAAAATAATAAAATAGATTTTTAAAAGTTAAAAACATAAGTTGTGTAATTTTGGACTGGTTGAGAGTTGACCGTATCCTCTCTGCAGAATCCAAAAGATATGAAATTGTACAAAGTAGTATCAGCATATTGATGCTCCATTCATGGGCATTTATAAGTATAATGCTAAAACTGCCATACATCAACCAATTCTTTCCAAAACCATACTATTAAGACTTAAAGACTTCCTGTAAATGACACAATAAAAACCAAGCCACTTTAAACGCTTACAGAATCCACATTACATTAATATCATTTCTATGATAGTTGTATACTAAGAGAACTTAAGTTAATTTAACATATATTCAAATTTTCAGGTGATTCGTGATCGTTTTCTAATACTTTATACTTCAGTACGTTGCATCCAAAGTGCTTTAAACTGACAAGAGCATTCGTTAATGTATTGATCGTACATTCAGGCCTCTTCGAATATTTCAGTGCAAAGAAGATTCAGCACACACGAGTAAAATACTCCATCAAGTAATAAATTACATTCTAGCCTTGTAAGTTTAAGTTAACTGGAAAGTTAAAATGTTATTTTATGGTCGTCAAAAAATTCATTGAGATTACGCAACAATCAAATTTTGTAATCCTCAAATATATTTTTGGGATTTAGATAATTAAGTTCATAAGTCTGAGGTTTCCAATTTTAAGGAACTAAACACAATAATCAACTCAACCTTGGAACTGAGTGCTTAAATAACCGAACTGACTATCTCTGGTGGACGCCAAGAGTTTAAATGTTTTTTTTATCTGAGAAGAATGTTAAACTGTAAACAAACAGCTATACGTTTTTCGCTTGATCTAAGGTATCCCTCAAATTAGCTCCTTAACACTACTCATAGGAAATATATTATTAGTTGTGATTTTCTTTTTATTTCCTCGTAGTTACCTAACCTAGTTTGAGTAACTGAGTAAAAGATTGGATTTTTATATGGTGTTTTACAGTCTTAAACCAACAACACACATCCCTTAAATGTACTGCACAGAGATGACTTCATGACCAGCTAGTGAACTATGGTAAAACTGACCCCCTTCAATGTGTATATGTTGTTTTCTGACAAAGCCAACCAAGAAACTAACAATGGGACGTGTTGTTTAATAAACAGCTGCGATAGAACCTTGCAATAAAAAATATACTCGTCGCAGCAAACCTGCATACTCAGCGAGTTTCCATTGCATATAAGTTATTGAGCAGATATTTGGAAAAAGATGGGTCCATTCCAAAAAAAACAGTTATGACCATTTCCGTTCCAATGAGGCTCAACCCTAACGACCTTCAACATTTCCATGTTAATTATATACTTAATATATCGATTGACAAATATTTGGTAGAAAGGCAGCAGGCAATGCACTAAATTCAGAAACAGGTCTATACTTTCCATTCTGTATGTCCTTTGGAACTAATCTGCTCCGTTGGCTTTTAAAATTTTAATTCATTCATCACTGACGATAGTAGTTATCTGAACCGATTTGAGCGTACATTTGTTAGGAGGATAGTTGGAGGATAGTTAATACATCAAAATAAAACATTTCCCTACTCCTATTTCAAAAAGCTTTACCTAATGTTGGTACTATCGAATTTATGGGTTAGTAAATGTGTCCTAATCAGGTCACATCCATGGAAAAATATATTATTATATAGAAATATAATCGAAAGCAACTAAAATTGAGGTTAGGGTAAAGATTTGTAGAAAAAAACAAAGTAATCATAACAGCTGTTCGAAAGCAACCATCTAATTGTAAAATAACACTCCCTTGGTAAAGTATTATGTGATTCTCGTGAAAATATTGATTAGAACCAATGTGTATATAACTTTAAACATACATGATTATGTTATGTAAAAATTGCGAGAACCATTCAAGCTGAAGATTGAATATAAAAAGGACATGCCCAAAATTAAAGAAAACGAGCGAAAAAGCAAATCAATTATGCTTGCCTTGGAGTGGAACCGTGAATATAAGTACTCTAGGCATTTAAAAAAAACTGACTAGATGTTCGGGCAAAGCTCGGTCCCCAGGTGCTTTAACAAATCTAACTATCATCTCAAACATAACATCGTACTGTGATCGTGAGCGAAGCCGCGACAGGCTACTAGTTTTAATTATTCTCCATAAGAATAACATGGGAGCTGAGTATGCAGGTTTGCTGCAACAAGGGACACAAAATATGGGTTTTTATACAAATATTATTATAACTTAACTAGGTGAAGCCACATACCAAGTTTCATCAATATATATATTCATAAATAAGCAATATATGCCATTTTAATTATTCTCCATAAGAATAACATGGGAGCTGAGTACGCAGACACAAAATACAGCTTTTTATGCAAACATGAATATAACTCAACTAGGTGAAGCCATATACAAAGTTGTATTAATTTATGTTCATAATTAAAGGATACATAATATTTCACTTATTCTCCATAAGAATAAGGCATGGGCTGAGTACGCAGGATTTCTGCTACAGGAAATATCTCTGTAAACATTTTTTTTGTGCAAATAACAATAGACTACATACAGATGAAGCCATATACCAAGTTTGGTTGGTACACGTTCATAAATAAGCGAGACATACAATTTGTGTTATGTTCCATAAGAATCACATTGGAAAACGTACTGTATTTAGCACTTTTAATATCTCTGAAACCAATTGACGCAGAGCAATGATCAATCCAGCAAATAATTGTGTATTATTTTAAGCTGCATTCAATGGTAAAAACTAAATTTGGATTTACTAAAATATTATACGTAGAAAACTCAAAAAAATTTGGGGTACAAAACCCCCTCCAAATACCCTTTTGGATGGAACGATCTGGCTGGTTTTCGAAATTAAAGTCATTAATGTTGCTTTATAATTTTGTGCCATATTTCATTAAAATCGGACTATTTTTACGAGATTGATCGTGCTCACGGACATATCACGGACATATACCGTTTCGAAAGAATGATGTTTTTGGGGTCTGGGGACCTCAAAAGGAAAATTTATTATGGTCCCAAGCCTAGTTCTTACCATACTGACTACGGTAATAGCTTCTTCCCTATAGGGGAAATTTGCTAACAAATCAAAACACTTGTCCAATGGAATAAGCAAGCAAAGATTGTGGTGGGGGTACCTTCCCCTCACCCCCTTGTTTACTACCTGTGTGGTGGGGGTAACCTTCCCCTCACCCCCTTGTTTACTACCTGTGTGGTGGGGGTAACCTTCCCCTCACCCCCTTGTTTACTACCTGTGTGGTGGGGGTAACCTTCCCCTCACCCCTTGTTTACTATCTGGTCACTAAGTCATCTTTGTACAGTAATATCACAATAATAACAACAATAGTTATTAAACCTTGTTATAAAACACTTTTAAACACAAATTTCCGTTCCCGTAAAAGTATCTTTAACTTTTTTTTAGTCATATTAATTAGCTCTCCACTAGATAACACTCTAGATTAAAAGTTACCTAAAAATATTCTTTGAAATATTTCATTTCAATATATTCATTATTTTAACTTCGGATTCCGTCATATTGAATTCAGTAACAAGTAATTAAGTTTTACCCCAGTAAATACTAGATATTTACGGGAAATCAGTTGAAATCAAAGCATTAAACGGTGATTTGATAAGTCAATAACACTCCGATTTATCCTGACGATTTTATTCCGATTGACTCGTTCTAGGCTCCAACAAGAGTATATTGCTCATTGAACTCCGATAAGTTAAGAATGCAATCTCTGGCAATTTCAAGAAACAGATTTTCCAGAGAATTCTAATCTTCGAATTACTCGGATCACATTGACATTTGATTTCATTTTAACTGTAATACTAGCCCAAAACATTTTTAAATGATGAATGTTTTTGCAAATTAGTTTTTGTAAAAGAACTACCTCACATTACATATTATTTTAGTTATTTGTTTACCAACCCACTTGGATTGTAGTCTTACTCTCCGCTTTTAGACGTATCTTAAATTAAATAAATTAAAATCATTATATCAATATAATACGTTAAGTGAAAAGCATAAATATTTTACATAAGATACTGATGTGATTACCCCTTCAATAATGTCCCATGAATAAAGAAATAAATTGTCATAATAATGCCTAGTTTAGGGTAGTAAAAACGTTTTCCTATAGTTTTGTATACTAATTTAATGTATATAGTAGGCCCACTTTGAAATTTAAAATATATATATATATATATATATATTCTCCTTTTTACCTAAGGAAGTAGGTTTAGCCTAAAATTACTTAAATATCTTGGATTTAAATTAGATTTAATTATACGTACGAGGTTAGTTTTATGCCAATATAGTATTTTTATGTTAAAATTTCATGAACAATTTTAGAAGTTGCAACATTTTTGCAAATAAAAGTGACTTATTTTGAATCCCCTCTTTATAGAAATAATGATTCGGTATTTTAACTATATGATAGATAACTTCGTTGAATTATTAGATGTTCACTTACTGAAAGGTTGATAAAGTTGAACAAGTCGAATCGTTGACAAAATTATTAAACTTGCTAAATTTAATTGCATGCAATAAAGCGTCTAAACTTTTTACCACCGTTCAGAAACGATTTAGCATGAACTCCTGATTTTACTATCTCGTAAAACCGACAGGATATAAACTTTCGATGAACATTTCCTCAGAGTTGTGTCTGCTGATGTATAATTTTATTAGACGGAGAGTTCAGATCAGCTTTAGAGATCGCAGAATTTGAACAAGTATTTTTAATACTCTAATGCAGGGAACAATATTAAGAAGTGGTCGAATTATACAGAGTGTATCTAAATATTTTCACTGGCTACATATTTTCGAATTGTATACCCATAATGAAAAAGTGTAGGGTGACATTTTTTGAAATTTTCTCTCCGTTTAGCGTCAGTCAGGGTGTTTGTGTGTTTTACTAAATTCAGTATACATTTTGAACAGTCACAGGTATTGAACAGTCAAAGGTTTTTATCTGGCTTACATTTTCTCTATAATTGATGCTATTTTAGTATTGAAATTGAAGTTTTTACCTCTCAGCTTTTTTAAAATGGTAGTATTTATTTTATTTAAAAGCTAAACATTTTTAAAATTAAAATAATTTTAAAAATCGTTAACAATCCAAATTGTTGTGTATTTTGGTCCTTATAATGGTAATATTAAGATTTAAACTATAGGATAGTGAATAACTTGATTTTGATCACTTTAAACATGGGTTTTTGGACTATAAATAGCAGAAAAGCACGTTTTAACTTATAAAAATCATAATTTCTCAGTTGTTTACCACTCCAAAGTTAAAATCTTCATATCATTGTTATTTTTACATAAACTTGTTTTGTATTTTTATAGATTTTTCCTCTATATTTCGGTATTAAAAATATTTAAAAACAAAAATTACCTCCATTTTGAAACGGGAAAGGTAGAAACTTCAATTTCAATACAAAAATATTGTCAAAAATAGACAGAGAGATAAACAAATATAAGTATACATGTCTTATTGCCTTTTATATCAACAGTGAAACATATCAATGCCCCCTTAAAAATATTTAAAAAATACAAATTTGATTAAATTTAAGTACCGGTACATTATTTTTAAATTCCAAATCCATTACCTCTGACTACTCAGATCACTTACTTAATACATAAATTTACCAAAACACATATCTTCACATTGGAACACGTCAGAGAAACAGACAGCACAGTCCCTCCTGGGCTGTTCATTGTAGATGAGAGATTAGGCAACGATGGATTGGCTGTTACTGACGTTCTTTTCCTATAATTCGAACTTTTGTCTGTTATTGGTGAAACATCTGTTTATCAATATAAACATGATATGAGAGTCACCGAAATGGTAGACAATTATCAACTCATCCTATATAATAATAGTATGTACAAGGCAACGTGTAACCACCTATTCCAAGTAAACAACTAAACGTAGTGAGGCCAGGTTGGTGTCAAAAGTTTTCCCTTAGGCCAAGGATGATTAAAAAATACAATATCCTAAATTTACTCAGTTATACGTTTGCAATCGGCAAAAAACACTGTTTTTTTCTTTTTTTCGTCATCCCCATGTATAAGGAACGTGTAACCACCTATTTCGAGTAAACTACTGAAAGTAGAGAGGCCAGGTTGGTGTCAAAAGAGTTCCCTTAGGCCCAGGATGATGAAAAAATACGATATTCTAGATTTTTATAGTTCTAATTTTGTAATTTTCAAAAAACACAATTTTATTTTGCCATATTTTATTTGCAATCACCTTATTTACCGAGCCATGTCTTCCCTACTTTGCGTCCAAATTTAATACAACATGTGAGTAAAGTTAATGATGTTTTTGTAAAGAGAGCAGACAGATATTTCTAACTAAATTTAGGTTTTTGGATTGAAATTTACAAACAGTAAGGAACAAAAATTCCATGCTAAATGGGAATAGAGTTTATAGTGCTGTATAAAAGTGTCAGCAAACTTCAGTTCAGATTTATGTATTCTATATTTACTATTTATATATCAGTTTTTGTTCCCTTATACTCTTGCAGCAAAATGGGGTTTTATCACTGTTAATGGAAACAGAAGATGATTTTCTTTTGATAAATCCTGGGTCTCAGAAAATATGACAACAGGGTGGCATTCTAGCGGTTCACTGCTGGAATTGTAGTTTTTTTAGGTAGTTTTTAAAGAGTTGTGTAAAACTGGATCCAAAGCTTTTTTAAAACACCGATGACATCCATTATATTCCCTAAAGTAGTACAGCGATTTGTGTACCTGTATATAAAAAAAACATGACTAAGACACAAATGCAGTTAAAACTGGGGGAAAAATTCGAAGGTAAAAATAACCACACAATGTAGGTTTGTGAAGGTTTAGACGATTGATATAATCCAGTAAACTATATTTCAGTTACATTGTTCAAGTTTCAAATTCTGATTCAGTTTTTTTTATTTAAAATTTAATTCAATTTTGATGTCATGTGCTGTATTGGATGAAATTGGGTGAAACTGGATGAAACTCTTGTATGAAATTTAATGGATAGGAAAACTAAGGTCCTAACTAAGGTTTTTTAGTTATTGACCTGTCCTATTAACATTCAATATAATGTGAAATATTTGTCCATACAGTTTATAGCTAACTAGAATTTCCTGTGCTCAGCTTGCGCATCTCGTTTTGAGAAGCGAAAGTAGTTAAATAGTAAACAAAACAATGACAGTCTGTCATTAAATATAATCCTTATAACAGCTGTTTATTTAGTTGAATTGAATTAAGGAAAAACACATGTGACATAAACCAAATAAAACACTCATTCATATGAATAACATGGGGACTTGGAAGTCCCATGGGGCAGAGCCCTGAGGCCTAAACCGAAAATCTAAAGCCAGTTAGCAAATCTGCAAACTTAGATGCGCGTTTTAGTGTATAATATGTGGGGGTGAATCGTAAAAAAAGCCTTATTGTTTACATAGTTTTCATGTTGCGTATTAATAATATAGAAAGATAAATAAATAAATTATGAATTTTTTGTCTGTCTTTAGATAGTTTGTATGTTAGCAGATGAAAGACAATTAGATGTTGGTAAATATGTAGACAGTAATTTTTATTATTATTTTATTAGGTTAATTTGTACTACAAATTTGAACCCGACGAACGAACCTTACTCTTAATAACATTTAACTGCAGTTTTTAAGAAAAAATTTGATTTGAAGTGATACCAAAATCGGTTTGTTTCAACATTCAAAACTAAACTAACAAAAAAAGTTTAAACTAAGCCCTTTCGGGCTAGTGCACGCAGGCGTAAAATGTATTTCTTAAAAATACACTTTTGGAATTCATACACTTTCTAATGTATATTTTAATATGTATTATGTTGGGGCTTTATTGAATTACAGTAATACCTTTAAATTTTGCACGGCGGATTCCCATTCTGTTACATGCAATTAAAAATTAGATTTTGAAATATAAATTGATAAGCCATTAAATTTATTTTAAAACTAGTGAACAATACTTCTTTAGTTTGTTTAAGTCATTTTTGACGGGCTGATAACAGCTAGTATTCATACGTTATTTACAAAAATTTCATTATTGGTATTTCCTCCTAAATTATACGATTAAGTAGATAAATAAGTTTAATTTTCACATTTCTAACAGTAACAATTTAAACAAATCAATATAAAAAATTTAAGTATGCGTTTTACTTATAAATTGTTAAGATAGAATTGTTAAGATTGTTAAGATACAAAGAACGTAAAGATAAAATTTGGTATCTGTTTGATATTCTATTTCAAAGTGGCATCAATTAAAGCTTTCAATGTTAAAACATATTTAACAATTAATCTACAACTTAAAATCTATTATAAGTCAATAACTACAGGGTTCAAAGGTAATGTTTCTCGGTAAAAACTTAGCACTTTTAAACATTACATTTTAACAATGTTACCATTTTTGGCTATATTTATTATCAAACGAGATATGACCAAAAGGTTCAAACTTGCCGCCACTGACCAAGATAATGTTTTAGTATGTTGAGCAGGAAGATGGAGACAACGTCTGGATCAAAGTACAAGGTTGGTTATTTCCTCCGAGATTCGAGTGATTATTAGTGAATTTCCTTTGGAAAGTGAACTATTAGCATGACCCGCACGATGAAACTTAAGCCCGGGACCATCATAGAAGTTCCTAACGTGACCCCCTGAACACGTTTTGGGGGGTCGTTCATAATTTTATATATATATATTTTATGTATATATATATATACTGTATATATATATATATGTGTGTGTGTGTGTGTGTATGCACTCTAGTGGTCGCATTTTTTGTCCGATTTACTTCAAATTTGGTAGGGACGTTCCTTTCTATAATTTGTTGGACAAGTTCGTTGGTCAAAACAATCGAAAAACTCTAAACCCATTTTTTGGGGGTTAATCTTTCAAATTTCGAGTTTCTGGGCCCAAAAAGGGTCAGAAAAGCCCCAGATGTAAAGTTAATGCATGTAAAAAGTTGGGAATTAGAGAGGCGAAAGTTTTAAGCCCTCTCTCGTCATTCTAGCATAAATATTTACCGAGTTATTAAAGAAAGTGTGTATCGGCTAAACACAGTACGTTGTCTTATGGAGGTTTTACACTAGAAAAGCCTGTTATTCCTTTGTTAGAGTACTTTTATTATCCCCAGCAACCTCACGCCTACTTTCAAGCCTGTCTGGACTTTCTCCTAACCTTATAATGCGCAAAATTGTATTCCCAGCTTTGCAAGTAAATGAAACCAGGAGTATCAGAACAGCCAAAAAATCAATGTTTTCAGATTTCAATAAAAATTGGACAAATGTATGTTTTTACACTAATTTTGAGTATTAAAAGTTGTTATGTGAAAATTTACTTTCCTCACGTCAGTGTGCTGCGTGCAAACTCGTTTACTTAATGTTATTGCAATAATTGTTTTAAAATGTGTAAGTTACATATGCAATTATACCGCCTAACTGTTCACATTAGCAGCTGGCTTCTACCACAGTGAGTTATGTATATTGCTAATGCCCCGGTGACTAATGTAGACCATTGTAATGTTTCACAACTATAATGCCGAGAATGCACTGCGTTTTCTTCCTCCTCGGGTCGATTTCTTCTTGATTTTGGCTTTAAATTCAATAAATTCATACCGCGTTCTATCATCCCTAACTTCATTGTTATTTTCTCCACTCATTTCAATTTTTCAACTCATATCTCATTTTTCATTTTTACAAAAGTGTTTGCCATTACACGGATTTACTTGTAGTATTTTAGGTAATAGACCTGCTAATTGTCATAATCCTGGCACCTCTTAGCTGTTGAAGGTGGTATCAATTACTCCAGTCATGATCCATTACTATAGCAGCAAACCAGTACATTGAATAATTTTATTAAAATGTGTGTCCAGGTTTAGTGAAGTTCTCAACTTTTGAAGCCCTTTTTTACAGTTTTAAAATATTGTTATATAATTTTAATAGAATTTTAGCATGCACCCGTATTACGAATTCTGCTCTTTGGGAACCCAGCCTAATTTTCCAAGTCATATTTGGTAAGGAAGTCTTCAGTTAATTAGATTATATGTATACAAGTGTATGCTGGGTTCTGGAATATCTTCGTGTATCTAAAATATGTTAGACTTAGTTGCCATTTAAAGTCAGGTTCAAGACATTATGTATATTAATAGATTAAAAATGAGTTAGGAATAATTCGAGGCATCATTTCCTTAAAACCCACCCTGACTTCTTTAGTTCCCTCAAAGAGATCAAGGGACTAAAAGCACTACTAAAAGTTACTATTCTTGAGTTACTATCTTCGACATGTTTCAATGTATGCAACCAATCTGGAATTTTAAAACATTCTGTACAATCATAATTAGATTGTTCCTTCAAAACAGGAATAGTTCAAACTAATTTAATATTTTATCTAGTTACAATTTTTTAAGGTAAATCGCGGTATCATAAATAAATAAGACAAGGCCTTAAAACGTAACTTCCAAGGTCCTCAGATTATCCCCAAGTTACAAGTTTGGCCCAAGTTAATGTTGTAATCTGTTATACGTCATAATTATTATACCCAGGACGCCCCTTCATATTGTCGTAAACTACAACACCGGTGCCAAAACTTTCTATCCTCATCGCTATTGCATTATTTTCATGTATATTTCGTTAGCAACGTTTGACCTAAAACTTATATTAAATAAAGGGATATTGCCTTAAAATATATTGACTAGAATCTGTTTAAAGACAATTAATTTGGTCAAACGATCCGCATTTAGTTGTCAACTTAAACTTACCGCTTGGTATATTAAACCCTTAATGAACATACAACATAACTATTTTATTGGCTAATGTTATTTTGTGTTTGCCTAACCTTTAAATGGTACTTTACGGTATCCAGTTACAACTAGTGTATCATTGCTTTTACATTGTTAATCTCTACAATTTTGGGTTTTAATGTGAATAGCATAAATGCAGTGACGGTCATATTTAATTAGGCTTAATATCCCTTCTGCATCGTAGTAGATTTTAATTGAGATACGTTAGCATATTTTCCACAGCAAGAAGCACATACAATTGTAAATTTAAAGAGAAGTGATGGATTGGAAAGATTGTGCCAATCACGAGCATAGGTTATTCGTCCAATTGTTAATGTTCAGTTAAGGCTATGTGACGGCCCAAAATCCCTAGACTGTTAAAAGCCATTAATACGACACTGTAATTAAATAGTACACCGTGTAAGTAAATAGGAGCTGTAATTACCGTTCCTAATAATTAAATTTCTACCGTCACTAAAATCCATAATTGGAAGAAGGAACGGTGCTCTTAAACATTTTTTCAATTATTTCATTTATTATTTCATTTTGAAGAGTTGGCTGGTACAAAATATGAAATCAACCACCAGACGCTAGGATATTTGCTCCGTGCTAATCTCAGCTTAGATGCTCCCACGGGCCCGGCCGGGCATTGGTGTCAACAGAAATGCGCAGCGTCAGCAACTTGATGCTCTGCATTGGCCTTAAGTGCACGATTCCTGTGCCTCTTAGTTTGAGTAATGGCGAGTAATGGTGAGTGATCGTCAGGGGCAGCACTGAACAACGGAGTGTTCCCGTGACGTCACGTGCTGAGGCCGCCGCTCACTGGATTGGCAGCTTCAGCATTGGGGAAGAAGACGCGACCCTCGCCCCAGTCCCTGAGAAGCCACGATGTAATTAACACGCGTCGCGCCGCCTCTCCCTGTTAAATTATTAATTGGCGTTGTTTTCTTTATAAATTTAATATAACCTTAATTGAAGTATTTTAACTGCGGGTATACCTAGTGTTAATGACGTTTAAATTGGTTTAGATCAGTTGTTGTAAAGTTGTAAGTATGAATAAATAGTAATTATGTTTCCGAACCGGCATTATTATTATTTGAACTCCCGAAATCGGCGTGGGGTACAGCTACGCCAAGGCTAATTTCCGCAGCTAAGCCAACCTATCCTGCTCTCCAATATTTAAATTAACTGCATCTCCAAGGTAATTGACAACAAAATAGAACCTGACATTGCGAGTAATGCAGCAGCACGCAATCTTGCTCGTTCCAGTAAAAGCTATTGGAAGCTAAAATCACAAGTACTCAAAAGACTTTCTTCAAACAAATGATTACTCAACAAATTGCATTAACAGGATTCAGGATAGAAGTATTGCATGACAAATTACATTAACAGGATACTCTTTGACGTAATTACATAACAAATTGAAATAACAGGATACTAGATTTCAGAATTAAATGGCAAATTGCATGAACAGGAAACTTGGTAAGGGAATTAAATAAAATTGCGTTAACAGAATATTTAGTGACAGGATTGCGTAACAAACTGCATTTAGAGGATATGGGATTGCAAAACTATACAACAAATTAATTAACAGGATACAGGACAACAGCATTACGTAACCTTACATCTTACTATTTTTCCGATGTGTATCCAAATTCCTTTCTATGTTCAAACCACGGGGTGAAACAATAACTGCTTACCATACATTAATTAATAGTCGAGAAATACGTTGGTTACTATCCTTAACACTTTTGCTGCCTTTGAAATGTTTATACAAGAAAATCTCTTATGTTTTCAATTCTTATCAATGTTCCGATTCCGGGATACCCGCAGCAAAATTCTTAAACGAATAAAGTTAAATGACAGTCACCTAAATATAAATAACCATTTTTATTAATTAGAAAGCAAGGGAATTAAAGGGTTTCAAGTGAAACCGACTGAATTAACTCCTAAATAATTTTAAATTGCTCTAAAAATTATACATTGTGTTTTAGAATACTAACGCCCAGATTGAAACACGACTTACGTTTTTTTACGACTTTGGTTTTAGTTCTTATATTTGGCCAGTGAAATATAAAGTTTTACCTTTACTACCATCTTTCAGAATACGAGAGGTTCATTAAATCATGTTTAGCTACTAACAATAGTCTAGTAGTATGTATTTAGTAATTGTGACTATGTAAATCACGCTGTACTAGAATACTGAAGTCACTTATTTATCTGATGTTGTTTGGTGTGCAATGTAATTTTACACGAAGGTGACAACTGCCTGGACACCTCTTATATCTCTCGCTTAGGTCATCGTGATATTACGTGACTCGCCACGTCACACGTGACCTCTTGTCACGTGACTCTGACTATCCAAAGTAAAAGTTTAATTTATGGTATAAATGTGTAAGTAGAAATATCCCTGAATTGAACTGACGCTTGGAATAAGACGTCAAACAACTCTGAAGTCTACAAAATTAAAAGCAAATTTAAGCGAGGGAACATTATATTTATATAAGGAATAACCATAAAGGTTTGAAATTTAGGATTAAGACAGGTAGAAGGGGGAAAAATGTATTCCAATAATTAGTACACTGTTTAGATATAAACCTATACTAATACTAACCTATATAAACCTATTATTTAGGTTATAGCAAATTTAGAAAAACTCAGAAAGCATAAACATTTTCCAATAGTTTATAAAATAGAAATCAGTTTATAAAATGTAAGGCTGTTTACAATCCGTGATACTGTGGAAGTAGCACAAGGGTTTCCCGCCAGGTGGGACCCGTTCCCTCCAAAATGACTGCCTCTTATCAGCAGTTATCAGCGTACGTGGCTGCGTTAGTGTTATTGCTAATTTGACACCCTTTTTAACCACCAACATTGCTCGACCATTTGCCTTTAATGTAAACCCATGTTTTAAGGTTTTTGATTTGAATTGCATTTATAATTATTTGATACAGCAGAAAAACTATTTTTAAGTATACTATGATTAGTAAATATTAACTCTTTCCGTAATGACTTGTCAAACATTGAATTTGCTATTTATAAAACTTGTTAACGTTGATGTAAAGTAGTTCAAATGTGAGCTTCATTGAATTACGAATATATAGAAGGTGTGGAAGGTATTTTATCAATTGTTATTATAATTTATTATAGAAATTTCAGAAATAAGATCCATACTGAAATTAAAAAGTTAAAGGATAACTATTACAAGCAAAGGTTTGAAAAGTGTAGTGGTAATTCTAAGGCAACTTCGAAAAGATTACATGAGATAACTGGTCAATCAAATTTTAAAGAAAAGGAGTCAAATTAAAGATTAATAATGCTATGGTTGAGGATTCGCTGACTGTATCCAATGAGTTCAATAAGTATTTTTTGGATATAGTAAATAATCTAGATCTAAATAGGTTGCTGGGTACATCTGACATGTTTTATTCCTTACACTACAAAAATATATTCCCTGTAAAAAACGAGGATAGATCAATGATTGTCGGGCCAATTACGCCTAATAAATTGCTCTCAACCATTAATTCTTTAAAAAAATAATACTTCAGTGTTTATGCGAGTAATTATTTATATTGATTTTTTATATACATAGTTTGTCTGAGACCTTTGTCTTTATTATATTTAGATCATCTCTGTTCGCTTACTTTATATTATTTAAATTTAAATGATGGAACCTCAAAACAGGCGTTTCCTTAAGAGGCCCTATTATTTTCTCTTTAGTTTTCTTTTTCTTTTATGTCAGCCTGACAAATGGACATTTATTATTTATTTTAAATTGCAAACGGGCTGCATAATTTTAAATAAAGTTACCAATGTATCATGAAAAAATAAAACATTCTATTCTATTCCATTCTATTTACTATGTCGAAGTAGGAGTAGCATGTTTCTTGCACCTTCGGTTTAACTTCCACCAATCATCGCCTGGAAGACACAAAACACAAACCATCCTTAGATCAGGTCACCCCTCCCTGCTACTGCACGACTGGTCTGTTTTGTATCGCTTGGCTGTGAACAGTTGTGGAGTTTCTAAGTTGTTTTTGCTAATCTTCTGTAGAGCGCAATTCGAATTTAATTCAATAAAAGAGTCAACTCCAGATAACCAATTACACATAGTTAGCTCCTTTGGGGGTGATTGGAGTACTATACGTGATGTGGTTCTAGTACCGGGAATATCTATATTTATTTGTGTTTATAACGGTTAAATAATATCTATAATCAAAGATAGCTAAATGGAAGGATAAAATTACTTAATTATTTATTTAATATTCATCAACGTCATGCCATAGCATGTTTTTTAATCCAGTTTATTTTTGTCCTGGGAAATTTTAGGGTTTTTTTATTTATTCCATTCTTTAATTTTTTGGGTGCTGATTTCGAATTTTAGGCTTTTTGTGTTATCAGTTTCGATAGCAAACCTCAAATTTGTATTTAGCACCCCAAAAACTTGAAGTGTGGGAACATTCCAAATATTCCCGCTAGAGGCTTTTTTGAATACAAATTGACTGGATTATATGCAGCTTTCTTTAGTCCACATATTTATTCACTAATTGTTTATGTTTATTCCTTATTAGGCTAGGTCGAAGAAATTCCTACCAGTTTATCATGAAGTCATGAAGTCATAAACTTGTACTAATCTTCAAGTAATTATAAGTCAATAGCTAAAATAAAATAGTATATTTTTGTTCTTAAGTTTCTAGTTGCATAGTTAGTTTCCTAATTTTGGAATAGCAGTAAAAACTTGCCTTCTAAAATAAAGTTTATCAAACTGTAATTGTTGTAATCCTTTCGGTAATCTGAAACTGTAAATGTATGAAACATTCAATTACAATCCATCCAGAATCTTTTGCAGAGTATAAATTGGTACTATAAAGAGTTGTTGTTTTAAGCCTCCCTCTCCCTTTTTAGCTTACTACGGCTTAAAGATTACATTATAATTACATTTATAATTACATTTATAATTTTTGCCAAAAGTAATCTATACAGAATGCAGCCAAACCGTGACGTAACGAAGCTCATTGTATTAAATTCCTTGATATAACACACTTTGTATTCAGTCCCTTCAGATTCGTTATGTCAAGGTTTGACTTTATACCCTCAAAGTTTATATCACTTACTTTTGAAATTGTGTTTCATTTTAATCCTAACAGCTCCAAATTGGTTTTTAACTTGCCAACGAGTTAAAATATTTTTACGTTTCCTACAAAGATATATGGTTATAACGCCACGTTTATAATGTATAGACTGGCATTGCAATATCACGTAACGGTGCAGCACCGGAACATAACGCTAAATTATTACTACTTTTCCACCACAGGTAGTGGTAACCGAGTCACGGAATAGGAGCCAGTTTCAATCAGACCAAGCCGTCCTGCGGTTACGTGGTCTGCGACTTTGGCGACCCAATGAGGTCACTTCTCATGGTTTTTGCTAACTCGAAAAAACTATTTTTGCAATTTTAAATTACGTGACTCATCTCCCCTATTATATAAAGTTGACTGTACTTCTCGTACTTATATTAAAAACAAAATCCGATTTTTGTGAGTAGATTACTGGTGAAACTACTGTGTCTTAAGTTAAGGTTTATATCTTATTTGAAAGCCCTTAACTCTAACTGTGCCTTTTGGGGGTTTGGAAAATATTTACTTTAGGTCTCTTCTCCTGGGCTTTCAAAGATCATATGTTAATATTTTGGAAGAATAGAAATCAATGTAATTGAAAATGGTTTAGCAGCAACGGTTTTAACTTCACAATAGAACCCCATATGAGCTAATAAAAAAAACACCATCTTGTTAAGTCAAATTCGAGCAACTATAATTATATTTTTTTTAAATCCGATTTTTGTGAGCGGGTTACAGGTGAATCTATTAGGACTTAATTCATCATTTGTGTCTTATTTGAAAGCCCTTGACGTCTAAATGTGCCTTTTTTGGGGTTGGAAAACATTCAACTTAGGGCTCTTCCCTGAGCTTTCAATGTTCCAATGATAATTTTATGGAAGGATAGAAATCAATTCACTTGGACATTTACAAGCCGCTGATAGTGACAAAACCCAGTACAGAAGAAAAATCACATGACTGGTGCTAACTTTGGAATGGCATCACAATATAATCTAATATGAGCTGGGTTAACAGAAAGTAAAATGGTTGCTCGAATTCGAGCAGCTGATTCGCTAAAAATGTTATGACATTTTCTGAAATATATTTATTTAAGTCTAAAGTAATGCAGGTAATAAATTAAATAGGTAGACAGTTACAGTAAATTACATTTTCTGTTTAAATATATAATATTTAAATTATTTACGGTATTATTTAATTAAACCTACATGGTAAATATAAATATTAGTTAAAAATACTAACATAAATCCTTAATGGTTGGATGTAATTAATTGAAAAGTTATTTAAATATTATACGTACTTTTATATGTTGATCTATAATACAGCTAGTGATTAAATGGAATTACTAGTGCACCCACTCACCCATTACAATATGCCCCTCTACGTGAGCAAGGAAGGGGAATGTTGCAGATGAATACCTAGATGTTGTGGTGAACTAGAGATTGTCGGTCAAAGAAAATATCGGGCAACAAGAAGGTCGAACAACGATAATATAGCTGAAAGATTGAAACTATCGATGTGAACCTGAGACAGTTTGACACACTTTTAAAAACCAGGTAAAGGTTTTTGTAGAAGAAGGATTTTTAAAAGTAATTCAACTTTGCTGGAAGAAGGTTGTTTTAATACAATAAAGAGCTGCTGGTAAAAATATTTATATATAAGCAGAAGGAGTACATTTTTCTAAATATTATAAGTTGAAACGGTTTTCTCTACAATCTTCACATGATTCGTTAACTTGATAGCAATACATTACCACCCAGTTCACACTCATAATTTATTGGTTAAGGTAGAGTCGTGACTAACGTTCTAAATAGATGTTTTATAATGAAGGTTAATCTAAATACTAAACAAAGAAGAATATGTTGCTGAAATTATCACGAATAGTTTTATCAAAGGAAGAAAGGAAAATGTACAGTTTTAGAAATACCAAAAGGGAAAGGAAATGAACAGCAAAGGACTCAACACAAAAATACAAGGAAATATCTTTCTCTAGCAGCGTATTAGAGAGCTGTTTGGGATTTTTGATTGCAAGGGACTCTTGCAAGAGTCTAAATCCAAATTGGCCTCAAGTATTTGAATAAAAGAAAACTGGATCTCAAAATGTATTTAAAATTGATTTTGTTTCTTTTCGAGCACTTAAAATAACAAAAACAATTTATAAACATAGAATTGATTATTTTGTAGTTTATGTTATTAACTAAGTGTAGTGTATTGATTAAAAGTAAATACTATTATGTTTGCTAAGCCCTAAAATTATTTTGTAAGTCTTAATATTTTCACTTCTATTATGGATGGTTGGAGTTTTATTATTTTTATGAATGTGCTTAGTATCTATGTATGATTTGTACTTAATTTTAAAGCTACTTTTACTTTCTCCCTCTATACATAGTATATGGAGAAAGTATTGTTTTCGTCCAAATTTTCGAATTTGAGTTGTTAGTGGAAATATTCGTTTTGGTGCTCCCTGAACCCAAAAAAGTGGTTTTTACGTGATGTCTGTCTATGTGTGTGTGTGTGTGTGTGTGTCCGTGTGTGTGTGTGTGCGTGTCTGTGTGGATGTGTACAGAGCTAGAGCCCTAACCAATGGGCCGATTTTGATGGAATTTGGTATGTAGGCACTAATCCACGATATCTCCAGGAATTTTTTTCATTTTTTTGAATTTTTTATTTTTAAGGGTAATTATCCCCCCAAAACCGCCAAAAAACATGAAAAATCAAAATTTCTCAAAAACGGCTCTAACGATTTTAATTAAACTTTAGTCGTATGTAGAACTTTAGTTTTCCAACAAAATGAAACCACCCGCATTCCTGTAAAAATTCGGGTTCAGAAATTACAGGACTTAAAACATCCAAAATTCATTTTTTGGGATTTTTCATAAAAATACATAAATATAAAAAAATATTACTATTCACCATTAAAAAGAGCTTAAAAAAACTAAATAATTTTGAATTTTGAATTACTATTCTACGATTGCTGGTTTCGGAGAAAATTGAAATTTTCATTTAGCGGTAAACGCAGTACGTTGTCCATTGTTATTCTTATGGGGAATACAAAAATTACTATTTCTCTCTTATTTACTGATCAATTTCATTAAAACATGATATGCTTGTCAATTTAGCATTGACCAACAGAGTTAATTCGAAATATGTTGTCCCTGGGGGGGAATAGGGGGCATTTCCCCTCTTAAAACCACGAGTGTAGCAATGGGTTCTGTAGTGCCTCCAAAGCAGGGATTTGGGTGGATGTTTTTTAAAACAACTTGATTACAAGATTTTCTGTACATTCAACCGTGTTTTGTATTCTATATTTAGTAAATAAAAAGTAATTTATTCATTAAAGTTGGGCTAAAAGGGTGAAAGTATGTGTCAGTTTCCTGATACCATTTATTATATTAGTATAATGTTATGTTAGTATAAGTATGTTGAGTCTTAGTCGCCAATGATGAAATCTAGTACTTTATAATTATGAAGAATATTACTTAAACAGTTAATAAAGAACCTTATACACTGAACCTTTATATTATCCCTAGAATTTGCTATGCGCATCCCGTTTTGAGAAGCGAGAATAGTAAATGGTTTAATAGTAAACAAATCAATGACAGTCTGTATTTAGATATAATCCTTATGTCAGCTGTTTAACTATTTGAATTTAATTAAGAAAAAACATATGTGACATAAACCAAATAAAACTCTCTTCCATATGAATAACATGGGGACGTGTAAGTCCCGTGAGACAGAGCCCTGAGACCAAAATCGAAAATATAAAGCCAGTTTTCACATCTGCACACCTAGACGCGCGTTTTAGTGTATGTGGGAGTAAATCTTAAAACAAAAAAGCCTTTTTGTTTACAAAGTTTGCATGTAGCGTATTAATAATATAGATAATTAATACGAATTTAACACTCGTAATTTATGTTACAGTGTAACATCTCAGTCTGGCTAATGTAATATTAAAATAATTAGCAAATGTTTAACGAGACAGCACCGTTAATTTCCAAGCTCGCTCAAATTTGCTGAGAACAGTAAACTGTAGATCTTCTGCGCCCTTAATTAACATTTTCTGCAACTTTGCGTTTTACTTTTAACTAACCAATCCTCTATGTATTTAGTTAACAGTTCATGACTTTCATAATTTGAACTAACCAGACCATATGTTGAACATATTCTAAAAAAAAACAATAAAAACGTAATTGATATAGGCAATGATAAACAATATAGATTTGTAAGTATTGTTTTTATTTATTGGAACTAACTATCTATTGATCAGATTATCTGCGATTAATTCGTTATATAACACATTTAAAGTGGCTTCCTTACCAGACAACTTAAATAATTTATAACAACAACTTTTTAACCTCAATTTGCTGTTTTTTTTAACCAATTTTTATTTTTGTGTTTATCCAAGTTTAAAAATTTACTACACACGACTTGGTTTGCGTAATTTCCTAGATTCCTGATTCTTTTCTCGGTGTGTCCCATTTCTATTCCCATTGTAGTAACATGTTACAATGGAAACCCAAATAAAATTATTACTCTACAAGCTTAAGACTGTTAATAATTTCAAACAAACATATTTTCAATGCCAATATGGCGTCTAGACCTAAATAATACTCAGTTCAGGTATACGTTAAAACCTCACATATCTACCTTCCTACCAAAACTCAGTCTATAAAGTCCAGTAGGGCGGAGCTCTAAGGTTTAGGACTTTTTATAACCTTCCAGCTAGAAACCTTCCTAGGGTTAAGCTAGATTACCGTAAAAAGTGTAGCATCGCAATCTTTAGATAGTATAAGAACGCTTCAATAACAAAGATATAGAGAATTAAACAAACAAAAGAACTAACAATCATTATTTTTCATATAGAGAGATTCTGGAAGGTCAAAGACAGAAGAATATTTTAGAGCTCATTGTTTAATCCTCGTCATTATTCACCAATTTATAATTTTAAATCATCATTACCTGCCTAAGAATGAGTAGTTGGGATAGTAATCAAAGCAACGGACTCCGAAACCATGGCAGTGGCTCTGTCCTGGGTTCAAATCCTAGTCCTAGCATGTAAATTTGATCATCCCTTGCTTTGCTGGATACGCTCATACAGATATAAGTCTTTGTGGACGGGCAAAGTAAGGGAAAAAGAGGCTGCCAACCTTTTTTATCTAAAAAAGGACGATAATTTGAATAAACTAAAAATAATAAAAAGGTTATGAAGTATTTAAAAGGAGTTATGTTTCTGACTTGTCCTAAAGGGAGTCCAGACTTATATGAAAGGTGTTTAAATGTTAAAAAATATGTATATATTAAAGTGTTAACAAGGTATTTATTTCAAACTACAGCTTCATCTTAGAAAGAAAATTTCCAAATACTTCAATTCAAACCCGTTATGAGTGTAATTGGTTGACAGTATAATGCTACCTGGACAGAATGATAGGTTTGGATAGTGGTCCATAATTTATTCGCCATCAATAACCATCCATTAATTTGTTGTCGGGGTGCATAACTTTACCCTAGACGTAATATGATTAATCATTTTTATATTAACAAACTCTTTATAACTGCGACTAATACACATCACTCCATTAACTTTCATTAGTCTCGTTTATTAATTGTTGTCTCTTTTAAAGCAACAAGAATGATAACTATCTAATACTTTCATTTTTCAGTGAATTTCCTCCCAGATCAATGTATTTTTCCTCTTTTACTTCCATAATTACAAACCAAAAATCTCTCTTAGTGTTTGGCAAGTTGAGGATTAGTTAGACTCGCCAATCAGCTGCCTAGAATCTTTGAGCTTAAGAGGACGCTGGATACGGCATTCATGATGGATTTGTACTCGATATAAGAACAGATTTTAAACAAAAATCACGATATCTCGTTTATTTACAAAGGTCTCTCAAGACGATTTTTGTTTGTGAGCGTATTTTTTTGGAAATGCATTATAATAAGTGTAAATATACTTTGTAGTGTTGTGAAACCTAGTTTATTTTATCCTGTTTAATATAAATAGAAACAGATTTAATGAACTTAAAATAGGTAAAAATACTATATACACTACTTAATTAAGATATTTTGTATTTAAAGTTTTTTTTTCAAACAAAGAGAAACTCAGATAAACATAACAATGAAACTATAAAGTACTAATCAGCAAACAATAATATTAAGCTCAAATATGTTCTCATAATCCTTGTTTATAGTGGATTTACACACAATTTCAACTATGCAGGCTTCGTTTGTTAAAATATAATGTTCAAGTCGAGTGAGATTTCGTGTTTCTCTTTCAGCTGGTTTGTGAAACACCAAGTCATTTAAAAGGTCAGCCCGAAATATTACGTGGGACTAAATGCATTTGTTGTGCCTTGTATACATGTTGACGTCGAAGATATTCGTGTACAGGGATTGATCTGGTTATACAACTTTAACAAATGCAAATGTTGAATTTATTATAAAATTATAATTTATTATTATAAGTATGGCCAACAGCTACATCTATTTGTACGCCTGGGCAACGTAGAATTTAAATTTGCTCATTTTTCCATAATAAAAATATAAACTATTTTTTTTTATCGAGCCATAAATTTTCAAAACTCTAACTATAGTATTGGGTAGCTTATATACAGGGTGGACAACTTAACTGTGCCACCATTGGAATCTTTGAAACTATTAGTTTTAGAGTAAACTTTAAATGGGAAAGTTCACCTACTTTTTTATGGGAATCAAAAATATGAAATCCATTTTTTTGTAGATGGCCACCATTTTCCAATATGGCGACCAACTTTGAAATTTCTTATGAAACACCCTGTATTTTATGGTGATTTTAGAAGTAACATGCAATTTTAAGACATTTTTATTCTTGACATTTTTTTATTAAACCTACTCGTCTAGGGGCTACAGCATGCAGAAGTTTCAAAAATGTCAATTGTACAATTTAAGTGTGCCACATAGGGTATATCAGACACTATAAGATTTAGAGAAAATTTCAAACAATAGACTTCACCTACTTTTTTATGACAATCAAAAATATTAAATCTAATATTCTTGTAAATGTTCTCAGACTTTTTTATTCGTAGCATTTTTCCCCTAAACCTAGTCGATTAGGAGCTAAAGCATGTTAAACCTCGGAAAAGCTGGTTTGTCATGCCATTATGTGAGTTACAAGTAATAAAGTCGAATTATCTGACTTGGAAATAATTATTATTTAGTTAATATTTAAGAACTAAATTAGACAAAAACATATTTATGAATTTGTAGTTAAATAATAAATATCATTTAAAGTTTTTAGTTTATAAATAGTAACATTTAATATTGACAATTAACAGTAATTGATAGTACACAATTGATCATATAAATTATAACATTGAAAATATTTACAACAGGTAATGGCTCATGACTGCAGTACATGATCAAAGTGTCCACCATCGTAATAAATACATGCATGAGCCCTTGTGAAGGTGGCTTGTGTTGCCTTTGATATCAAGGTGTGATGGGTGGAATGTAATATTTCCCTGATTTTTGTCAACATCTCATCCAAACTATTGTATCTGTTTTCATAGAGTTTATCTTTTAATTACCCCCAGAGGAAGAAGTCTAGTGTCGTAAGGTCAGGTGACCGTGGTGGCCATGCAATTGGTCCATATGTAGCAATCCATTGATCTGGAAAATGTTCGTCCAGGAAAGTTCTTACTACATCACTGTTGTGAGGTGGCGCTCCGTCTTGTTGATAAAACAACTGCTCTCTTGTGTTAAGAGGAATGTCCTCTAGGGCCGGAATAAGAATTTCTTCCAAGAATTGCCTATATCTTACGCCTGTTAGCGATCCTTCATAGAAGTGCACTGCCAGTACCTTATTGTCAAGTATCGCACACCAACAGTTAATAGAAAATCTAACTTGATCACGACCTTCTCTAACAATAAGCGGATTTGAGGTGGACCAATAGTGGTTGTTTTTTCTATTCATCATGCCTTTGTTTGAAAAATTTGTTTCATCCGTCCAAATAATTTTGGATACAAAGCTGGGATCACTTAAAGCTTTGTCTAAAAACCAGTAACAAAACTCCAATCTTCTATTTTCATCGCCAGGCAGCATAGCCTGGAGAACTGTTGATTTGTAAGGATGATAGAGATGTTTTTTCAGTACCACTGTTAATAGATGATCTTGATACCGCACATACTTCTGCTACTTCCCTTGTACTTGATTTAGGATTTACCTCAAAACAAGCAAGTATTTGAGTTTCAACTTCTTCGGTTATGACAATCTTTGGTCGCTGTTTCTTTTTCTTGAATGAAGCGTGATTCCTGAGATTATCTACTATTTTTTTAAAACTTTTTCTATTAGGAGGCCGTCTGCCAGGGTACCTCTCTACATAGGTCGATGCTGCTAGGGAACAATTTTTTCTGCACAAGAAATAAATTTCCAGCATATCAACTTTCTCTTCGTTTGTCAAGTCCATTTCATAAAGTACAACAGGACACTTACCTAAGAAGCGAAACTAATATTACTTAAAAAGAGCTAGACTTTGTCGATTCTGTAACAAAATAAAATAAACTTAAGCACAGTAACTAAAATTGAATATAAACTAAAATCATGTTTAAAACCATGTAAAATTGTGCACTGAAAGGAAATATTTCACCTCCACTATCTGTCAACAATGAAAACAATGCCCACAATTGCAACAGGTGATCAGATTAATAATGAAATAAATAAACAGCTGATTTCAATGATTAATGTAACCTTTGGTATGAACTAACCATTAACCATTAATGTAACTGATTTTTTTAAAGGGATTGTTACTAACTACTAAATTATAAGAAAGTTTTTTTATCTAATTTAATTTTCTAATATCAACTAAATAAATATTATTGTTATCGAAGTCAGATAATTCGATTTAATACATGTAACTCACATGATGACACAAGCCAGCTTTTCCGAGGCTTAACAAGCTTTAGCTCATAAATGAGTAGGCTTAGGGAAAAAATGTCAAGAATAAAAATGTCTTAAAATCGCATGTTACTTCTAAAATCATCATAAAATACAGGGTGTTCCATAAGAAATTTCAAAGTTGGCCGCCATATTGGAAAATGGCGGCCATCTACAAAAAAATGGATTTCATATTTTTGATTCCCATAAAAAATTAGGTGAAGTTCTCCATTTTAAGTTTACTCTAAAACTAATAGTTTCAAAGATTCCAGTGGTGGCACAGTTAAGTTGTTCACCCTGTATAGAAATAAATAAATGCTATACAAAAAGTAAATATTTTCCTTATTTCTGTCATATTCCTATAATAATAGTAACGTAGGGTGCACTATTATTTTATTTTGTATGTTAAAAGACTGTTTTTGTAATGTATTTCATGTACAGTATTTTTCTTAAAACTTTCATTTATGATATTTTTGTAATGTTTACATTACAGTATATTTTATCCATAAATACCGTAGAGGCATTCCACTTCTTGAGTAGAGATGAGATGCGTCATTTCACGTCTCGTGTATTTCATGTCTTAAGTGTGCCGCAAGGCAGGCGCACAAGGAACGCTTCAGCAGAACAAGTAATTCATATTCTAAGTGTTTGTCTATACTCTAAAGGAAGAAAATTCGTTGTTTTAAATTCATTTAAGTGATAGTTAATTTGTTGTTTAGCAATAATTGCGGAAATTTCCCACCACTGATTAGGAAAAACAAGTTTCAGGATCTGGTATCTGACTCCGTTTTCAGGTGAAAAGAATGCATATTAGTATGAATGAATGAAACGTTTATGTGTCCATCGATATGCACATAAACAGTAAATATGACACAGGTATAATCAAAATCGTGTGTAATACTCTTAACATGATTCATACTGGAATCATTTGTTATGTATGATTCCAAGTATTGTAAAGAGATGTAATTAGTTTGAAAACTGGATCTTTACTATCTTTATACGTTTTATTTTCAGTTTCATGAACTATACTATCGCATACTTTCTTATCCTCTGAAGCCAACTGTCACCTTTATTAAGATGTGTGGTTTAATTCTGTGCGTAACATGTGTAGCCTAAAAGACTTGCAACTCGCTTTTACATTATTAACTTAACGTATATTTTGTGAATTATTAACTCATGTATGAACTTTTTGTTTGTTTTCATAATGTTTATTAGTGAGCTTTAATCCCAATCCTGTAATTCAATGTTAACAATACTGCACAACTCGTACTGTACCGGCTCACCCCTTGGCTGCTGGAAACGTTCCACGCACAGGCAAGACGAGGCTGCAACCTCTTTTTTAAATAAAATAGTTTATTAAGACATTGTCTGTTACTTAGCTAATTTCGTATATTTGACCACCAGTGAATTATGTCATGCTTGACGACGAAAAATATTGCTTACCGCCCATAGAAAATACGCATCGTGCAATATGTAAAAACTATTTTACATTTGTATTTATCACTGTTATGTTTAAATTTAAAATAGCCTCAACGCGTATGGGCTATAAGGGTTAGCATTTTAATTCGTTACGTTTGTCTTGCTTATTATTTATTTGTTGTACTTGACTATGGGTTTTAACATTTATTTATTATATATATATATATATATATATATATATATATATATATATATATATATATATATATACTATCCCAATACTAATCGTTAAATAACCGTCTTTAACTCTTCTGGGCTGCATCAAAGGTATCGTGAATACCCAATATGAATCAACAGATCAGTAACCAATGTGAAGCTGAAGTTAGAAACTTTATCGTTACTGCTCACGGCGATTAATCATTGATTTTCAACTGGGATTAAATCAATTATGTTTTGGAGTTTCGAAACGTTGTTAACAGATTTATATATATCTTACAAGCAAATATTTTTAAATTTGATTTCCAATCAGCTTTTCTTCTTAAATATTTGTCTCATCAACACAAAGTTCTTCGGAACATTCTTATTGGTAAATATTCTTGCATTCTTCAAACAAACGTAGAAGTCCATATTGCGCTAGAGATACATCATGTATCATTATTGTAAACAAATACAAGCTATCAAGTTTCCTATTGACCTTTAATCAAAAAGCCATTGTTAATCCACGCTTTATTTATAAATGGATGGCTTAAAAACCTTCTCCGTGAAATTTTATATACATACATATTTCATGTATATTATATATTTCATGGCAAACGGTCCAACGGTGTCTGAGTCCATAAACTTCAATATATATATATATATATATATATATATATATATATATATACAAGCAAACAAACCAACATCCTTTTTTATAAATATAGACTGAGTAGGAATAGGAATTGAAATTAGCATTTTGAAAATTAGCATTTCAGAGTCTCATACAGCCATTTTATGTGTGAAGAAATTCGCCAACAATGACTAAATTGGGAATAAGTACTTGACTGTCAGGTCTATGAATCAAACTAACTACAACCTATTATCACAACCTGATTTTAAGTGATATTCTGTAATCTTAAAAAATAGACAACGCATTTTAGTCCATGCCATATTAAATATGAGGTAGTTTAAATATTCTTTGTCAGTTCTAGCAGCGCAACTATTATCTGTTAAAGGGCCTTCAATCATTGATTTTAGATTATCTTCAACTTTGACCAAACAGCATCATATCTAATCCATTTTCGATAGGAAATTGGCTCTCAAAACAATCGCAAGTCATAAGTCTCCAAGAAACATACCTCTGGAATAGGACCCTTACGAACACACCCCTAAAAAATACCTTTAAGTACTAACTCCAGTGAACAAACGTCCAGTAATATGTCCCAATTATTATTTTGCCTTTAGAATCATACTCCCATCACAATGTGTGTGCCTTTCTAGCCTAACGGTTAGCGTCCTCAGTTCGATGCAAGAGGTTAAGGGTTCGATTCCTGGGGTGCCCACATGACTTTGAGAAGTTTGGACAGTTCTTCTAATAACTTTAAATACAAAATTTCACTGGCGTAGTCAATCAAAAAGACAACTTCACGGAAAAAGGAATCTTTCAGTTTTAACCTTCTCCTCCTATACATAGTATATGGAGACAGAATTGGTTTCGTCAAAATTTTCAAGTTTAAGTTTTTGGTGGAAATTTTGTTTGGTGCTTCCTGAATCCAAAAAAAGTTTAAGTGATTTCTATCTGTATGGATGTATCCGAAGCTACAGCGCACACCAATGGGCCGATTTTTACCAAATTTTTATGTAGGTACTAATCTTCAGGTATGCAGGTTTTATTTTCTTTATTTTAAAGTGTTATTTGCCCCAAAACCGACAAAAATATTAAAAATCTAACTTTTTCATCCTTTTAATTAAAATGTTGTAGTTCATAGAGTTTCAGGTCTCCAACGAAATGATACCACCCGCATTATTGGGGAAATTCAGGACAAATGCTGTCAGTAATTTAGTTTTTTAATTATTGCCCTACGCCAATTGGTTGGGAGAAAAATTGAAATTTTCATTTAGCTGTGAATTCAGTGTCTTTTACCGTTTATTCTTATGTCGGTCAAGTTAGCATTTTCCAATAGAGGATATTCGGAATATGTTGCCACCTAAACCTAGGGGGAAGAGGGCATTTGCCTTCTTAAAATCACTGTGTGTGAAAACTTATTATGCATTGCCTCCAAAAAAAGGATTTGGGTTGATAGGCCTATCCCAAACTGTTAATTGCATGCAATTATATTGAAAAGATATATTTGGGCCACCGAATGAGTGACTTTCTAATTTGGGCTAAATATTTACAACCAACGGTGTGAGTTAGGACAGATATGTACTGGCGTCTCCACCTCTTGATGTTTGCCGCTCCCATCAAAGGTATTGAGTACCGTATTATTTGCATCGTATACAGTACAATTTCGGAATGTGGATCACTTGTACATAATGTTATACACAGTGGCTCAGCCAAAGCAGATGTTTTTGTTTAATGAACACACTTCTCCCCGACCGCCTGACTATGACAGCTCTTCCGCTCGACTTGGCATTCAATTTGACATTTCTAGTTCCTCTTTCTATGTGAGTGGTCTAATTTTCCGGTTGGCTTCCTCATTCGCTTACCCGGAAATAGCTTTTCTATATATTCTGCATGGATATTTTGGAATAGAGTAAACACAATTTGCAGAAACAAGTATGAGTATAACAGATTTTATAGAACTTTATGAATCAAGAGTTTTGGTACATTACAGTAGCGTATTCTTAAAATTTGTTACATTACGATTAACACTCATTTGATTCAATGTGTACCACATTGTACGATCACTACTGTTAGGTCGGGAAAGTCTAATATTGATTTGTTAGAAACTGTTTATTATGCGTTTAATAGCTGTTTATCAGTATAAAACGGAGTACTCAGTTTATTATAATGATACTATTTACAATTATATTAAAGCACTTAAAAGTCAAAGGTATACACTAGTGGCTTGAAGAGGTGACAGCCCCTAATCTTGCTCCAGTACTCTGCCACATCAAAATAATTTAAGTACTTTAAATACTTAAGTACTTTAAATATCAGTTCAAAACAAAGTAGACACATAGTACAATTTTTGTGTAAATAAATCACATGATTTTAAGTTTCTATGTTTTTTTCTATGGGGGATGTTATAAGTTATTTCTCGTTTGCTAGTAACGTTTATGGAAATAATGCTATTTTCCCCGAGTTCCGGGATCAAGACATTTAATTTGAGCTCTCTCTCATCATCCTGCAATTTTTCAAACGCCCAAAATTTCCAGGTACAAATTATTGAACTTACAGAATTATAATATAGATAAATAATATCTCCAAATTTCAGTTGAATATTTCTAGGGGTTTGCACCCCTTCTACAGCACGGGTTCTAATTTTTCCTGTAGAATTATTATTGTTATTCATTTTAAAGATTGTCACCTTTTATTTCAACATGACAAGAAGATAATCAAAACTAAAGGGTTTTTAATATGACTATTTATAGCAGTTTGTCTTAAAAGAAGTTCACGCCTGTCATTTGTGAATTTAGTGGAATATGTATAACATGTAAAGTAATAATGTTAATTTTCAGTAGGAGAAAATTTAGGACCCAAAGACTCTGACACAGTTTCTAGGTGAACATTAACACTTTCACTTGTATACCAATTTCTAGCTTTAGTTTTTTATTAACTTTTTTATTAACTGTATCTTATCAGACTCATATGATTTTCAGAGTGAAACTCATACAAAAAGTAATGACTAGTTATTCATGGTGAACCTAACTCGTCCTACACATCTGTAAATCTAACCGTTGGCACATGTGGCTTGGTTAATAGCTTGTATTAAACCATTACGACAGGTTTCATTGACGGGTATTTAATTTGTCACTATACTGGTGTTATATACAATGAGTAAGATTATTTCTAATGAAGTGCCGTTTTACGCATTTTAGGATAAAATGTAAAATTGAACCACTAATCGGTAACTTGAATTAAAACATCTTCTTAGTTTATAACTTAGGTTTGCGTTGAGAATCGTTGTTTTTCTACAGAAATATTTTTGTTAAAATGAGCTGTGAAAATGCAAAGTGATAAGTACACTTTTGTGGAATTACAATGTCTATCCATTTTAGCCTCTGAACTTGACAATTTTGTTGCATACATTTGTCCGGCGACAATTCAAATTTAAACATTTAACAACTGTTTTGATGTGTCAATTTTCAACTGACATCAAAAAAAGATATATAACTATACTTTTATATTTTTTAGAATATTAAAAAAAATTTTAAAACAATATTTTTCAAATCCTAATTCTAATTATAGTTATAGTCTATATTAAACAAATATAACGGCATTTTGGAAAATAAGAAACAAAAAATAAATGTTTAAGCAAGTATATGAACATCTTCTGAGTTATTTACGACCATAAAAGGCATACAGACAACAAAAATTAGATTACAAAATGAGAACATTTGAGTCGGAGATTCTCAAAGAATATATTTGAATAATGTGTGTTTATCCAGCGTTAGTAAAACCTGTTTAACTTACTCTGACGTTTTGAAGGGAAATGATGACCTGTTATTTGAGCTGCTCATTCTGATTTAAATTTTAAATTAAGTAAATACTGACGGCCGTACCTTTAAAATATGTTTTCGATTATGACAAGGGTCTCTAATGCACATCCAAAGAGTTTCGAATAGTTAAAACATTAACCGCTTAATAAATATGAAATGGAGTGTGAGTGTGATGATTGGTAGTTTTTTGTTATGTGACTGATGTTTAAGAAAATATTTTAAATTCATATTTGCACGGTTTATAATAAAACTTTAAGTACATTCTTTGGTACTTCAATCTAAACCATAATGTGTTTGTTGGTTTTATACATCAAATCAATTTGATGATTATAGTTTCAGAGCCAATGAAACACCTACAATTTAAAATTGTTTAATATTTGAATAAGTGCGGCGCTTGATATTAAATTCAAGAAACACAAGCCTGCCAGATTTCGCGAAGGACTACGAAATTCAATTTAAATGCTTCAATTTAAACATAAAGTTCTTACACCATAAAACTAGACGTTCCATTATACAAAGCGTTATGCAAATTACATGTAATTTAAAACTTACTTCAACGCAACTTTTGCTTGTTAGCAACAAAATTATACCAGCTGATGATTATATATTTTTTTTATTCAGAGGGTTCGGCATTGAACGACTAAACTTCCATTAAATTTGATTGCAAGATTTAATTCAGCATTTAAACATTTTCATAACGCAATATTGAGTGGCAGGCTTAGTTTGCCGTGGCTACTAAAGTGCATTGCTATATTATTAAAGAAGAATGCAAATTGTTTGGCCTTTGGTTATTGGCTCTTGCCAATAATAACATTTTGGGAGGCTCCTGTTTTAATAAAATCCCGCACTCCCCACCAAAGAACAAAGCGGCGAGCCGAACCTGATAGAGTTTGCTTTCCTCGTTCATAAACCAAGGGCGGATTAATTAAAACTCTTATATTTTCCAATAGAAAGGGTACGAGTACAGGCGGTGAAATATGTTAACGCTAATTGACTTTATTGAATGGGGGTTTTATAGCCTTTCATGTTTTGGCAGAGAAAAAGCTTGTAGAATTTACTGGGTAGCCTTTTTGAGTGTAATTTATTTAGTTTTGCATGTGCAACTTCCTTCCAAGGGTCATATTTCACGATAAGTTATATTTCGTTTGCCTCACAACTCGCCTAATAAACATTCTAGTGATGTATATTAGCCACAATCACCCTATTCGTGCAGTGGAAGAAAATAAAATATAACCTTGTATACATCTAATAAGTAATCTCTGCTTTATATATCACCGGACATTGTGTAGTGGTTCGAGCATGAGACTTTGGCCCACGAAGAATCGAGTTCGAATCGTCAAGCTGTAGGTTTTTACCTAGATTTAAAAATATTAGATGTCCGGGGTGAGATGAGCTTCCTCAGTACTGCAGATCTTCCTCCTCGAAAAGATCTTGACTTATTTAGATCGAAAGTTAGACTAAACATTGCAGAAGAGCTGCTTCGGATAAAATTAATATACCCTCCGATAATCAGGTGTCAAAGTATATAAACGTCAGCCTGTTGACTAGTTAGATGTTTATGCTGCCCTACGTTAAAGGATGTCTGGGAAGCCATTTTTCTATCCATATTTCTACATCTCACTAGAACATTTGCTGGTTCTCATGTCCTTATTATGGCTTTCTATGGCTCCCTAAATCCGCACATATGTTATGCAGTTGCAAATTGGGGAACCGAAACCACAAGAACAAATAGTATCTTCCGCCTTCAAAAAACAAAAACCAAAAAAAAATCATATTAATCTTTGGCATGAAGACTCTTATATAGGTATATTCTCAAAAAAACAAAAAGCTTACTTTTTTCCTTGTATATTTTCTAATCTCTCTCCATCAAAAAGCGAAAACTAATTTTTCAACCCTGTGATACTACTCACTACAATTTCAGGAACACTGGGACCTTAACCATCCCTCATCATAAGACTGCCAACTATTAAAAAACACACCTATTTTTCAATCTTAAATATTTTAAATTCACTTTCTTAATACCTAAAACCGGAATCAGATGAATGTAAATTTAAAAACAATCTCAAACGATTGTTGATGGATATATAACAGCGTCCGGGAGTTCTTTACTGACAGTGGTGGCCAGTAAAAGTATTGTTTTTGTCGTTGTTTATTTTTACATAAAGTAGTCTAACAAGTGAGTGCATAAAGACCTTTTTTGTTTTAAGACTATTATTTTGTAATAACTCTATGATTCTAACTTTATAACTTGACTATTTGTCCATGCGTTATATAGTTGATGACAATAGAGGCTTCTTGATTCTTGATTTTTCCCTTTCATCTTGGTCACTCCATGTTTTAATTTAAGACACTAAAGAGACGGGACGTGGTCCGCAAGCTAAAATCAATAAATTTATAACACTATAAAATAAATTGTATTAAATATTACTAGTAATTAAGGATTTTAATCTTCTCTTCCTAGATCTTAAAGCCATTGTAAATTGTTATACAGGGTGTCGTTTAATTTTGTTTCTAAACATTGGCCAAAAGTCTTTCATAAAGGTTAAAATACATCACACTTTAGGAACAACTTAGGATCTTAACTTGAAACTTGGCTCTTATTTAAATCTATGGAAAGATAATTTGGCATTGAATTTTACGTTTCTAGCTTTTTGCTGTAATAAAATGGCGGTATTATATTTTTAATCAAAGAGGCAATTGATTTCGATACCTATTTAGACACAAAAATATGCAAAATGTTATACCGTCTAAGACGATTTATCATGGACAAGGGAGAGTAATATTTCGAATCTCTAAAACACCTTTTTACGACTATGGAGATGTGGAGCTAAATTATTGATTTTGTTATAAAATCGTAAACCTTTTGTTTGATGATTACACATATCTAGCATTACTTAATGTTTTAAAGTAACAACTCAGCTATGGGCTGAATTGATTTTAAAATCTGTATTGGCTCTACCCTCTTCAATAGTTTATAGTGTGTTTTTTTAGGTCTAAAACCTTATTTTTTGGTGTTTAAGATTGCCGCCTGTTTGAAACTGTAAAAGCTTTTCTAGCTTTCAAAGTCAATGCAACATTATTTTTAAACAAGAATTAGAAATGTGTCAGGTTTTAAGTAAAATCTCGAGTGGTTCATAAAATCCTTCTATATCTATAATACGCTAGGCCAATTTTTGTGAACAGAACTCCTCCGTTATTTTTTAACCAATTTCGTTGATTAGTGTGTAAAAAATGGCCCAGATTCGTAGTTGTGAAAAGTGGTTTTCAATTTCCAATACTGTTTTGCTAAAGGGCACAGGACACCCTCAAAGTTCAATTCTTCCCATAAATATAACATGGAGAGTAGTTTCAAATCAGTTGCATTACAGTAAACAGGTGATGATACTGTAAAATACAGGTAAACAGTAAGAACAGCTGATAACTGATATAAACAATAAAATCTTGTTTTGCTCGATTTAGAGCAACAGATCCACTTGTTATATTATATATAATAAGTGAAGCCGTTTTTTGCTAACACATCTCCCTTATTTCTTGACCAATTGTAATGTTCGAAGTGTCAAAATATTCGTCACAGTTCGTAGTTTTGCAATAAGGTTTTTAATTCTTGATATTTTTACTCTTAAGGGCTCGGGGCGCCATCAAAATATTATGAATATACATTCATAAATAATCGAGATATCAAATTTTATTTGTTATTCATAAGGATAACATTGGACAACGTACTTTGAATATCTCTGAAACGGTTGAACGTATAACAACAATTAAAAAAACAATAAAATTTATTTGTGGAGCTAAAATTATTGGTAAAAAGAAATGTGAAGTTTTTAGTAAAATTATCTGAGGAAAATCAAAAAACCTTTTACCCATAAGATTAACATGGGAAATTTTATGGACGCGTTTTTTTACTTCTCTTCACAACCACTTAACTTAGGCTAATGATTCAAAATACTAAATTATTTGTTTTTTGAAGTTCTATAAAATGGCTATAACCAAAATTGAGTGTCTTCAAAATTGTAGGGTAAACAGTTCAAAAACTGATTTTTGGAAAATGTAAAACCCCCTTTCCATTATCCGATCAATCTGTTTTTCACAATTAAAGTCATAAAAGTTACTCTCCACATTTGTGCCAAATTTCATCAAAATCGGACTTTTCTTTCAAAAGTTATCGAGGTAAGAGACACATATATGTATATAAATTTTAACGAGTAGTGTTTTTGGCATCTAGGGACCTAAAAACAAAAAGTTATCATGGTCTCGGGCTTGGGTCTTAACATGCCACGGTAATAGCTTTTTCCCTATAGGGGAAATTCGCTTGTAGAATAATTGAATATAAAGTGGATTTGTCTAAAGTAAAACGGATCGAGATAGTAAACAAAGTAAATATGCTCGCCTTGGAGAGGAACCATAAAGAAAGGCATTTTGAAAAACTGACTGGCTTTTCAATAAAAGCTCGGTCCCCCAGGTGCCGATGTGCTTTAACAAATGTGTCTAACTTTTAAAATATATTATTACACTACGATTGCGAGGGAAGCCGTGACGGGCTACTCATATTATATATTTATTATAAAACGCATACACACCAACAGACGGAAAACCAGGCATTTTAGGACCTGTGTTTTTATGACCTTTTTTTATTTATACCCATAAAGTATTACTCAAAATCTTTTAAACTGAATTTACTGATACCCTGTACACAGGTTTTTTGTTGTATAGGGAATTGATTATGATAATTTTATTGGAATTAGGGTGTTTAGCATCAGATGTTAGAACTTAAAAACCATTTAATAGCAGAGCATTTTTTAATCATTATCTAAAAATAAATATTTGCAAAATACAATGCTACAATAATAGTAGGTGCGAGTGTTGGTTGATTTAATTGTTAGTCAACCAACAAATAAGTCTCAACTTAATTGTAAGTTGAGATGTTGGATTAAATTTGAACTGTTATCCTATTATGTGAATTCAAATATATTAGTCTCACCAAATCCTTTTCATGCCCTTTGATCAAGAGTGGGTAAAGGTTTTTTGCAAGGATTGAGTTTGGACCAAAATAACCTTACACTTGAACGAACAACAGTTAACGTTTCCTGAAGTAATATCTACTTTAGATTTATATAAGCCTGACTTTAGGCTACCTGTCTTTCTAAACTATGTGTAATACATCGAATGAATAAAACATCTTTATGTAAATGTTTTTATAGGTAATTGTTTTTATCAAATAAAATTACATATTACCCCCAAGTAGTAAAACAAAAACATTGTGATACAGTTGTTGAAATGAAAACCCGCGTTTAAACTTTCCGGGACTAATAAACAGTAATATCAAAAGTTTGACATTGCAAACCAGACAGAAACCACTGTTCCAACGTTTGACAACTTAAACAATTTATTTTTCAATTTTAAGAACACTATATTGTTGAAAACTATTTCTCTTTCCTAACATGTTTATTATTATGATACGAATGAATCTGAGTTCTTAAGTATTTTTCTGTTTCTGTATTTGTGTACAGCCTTTTCAGAAACGTTTAGTTTTATAAATATGTTTTGTCGATTCCAATGTATTTTATTTCGTCACACGTTGAATATGTTTATCCTTAACTTGTTTTATAATAAAGATAAACTTTATTTGGGTTATGTACACATTTGCAAACTACACCTTCCAAACCAGCGGTTTATGCTTTGTGAGTTTGGTTGTTGATTGATGTACTGTATTGTTCATATATCCAACTTTGTGGCTTTGCAGGGGCTATAGATAATGTTTTAAGTTTGGTTTGTATGCATGTTGATAAACTATTTACAGTTTACGTGAGGAAAATTAATTAATATTAAAGTATCAAAGAAGTTAATTCATAAATAAACCATAGGTGTAAACCACATTTAGATAATTTCACCTGATAATGCTGATTTCACCTGTTCATTTCAAAGTGATGTTTGTACCTTAAAGACTTATTAAAGAATAATTAAGAAGGAAAACAAAAATCGAGCTCCATTGGGATCTCCCCCACATAACTGACCATAAATGTTCTAAGTTTCAGCATTCTATGTCGTACGATAACAGAAACTTGCGCAAAGACACAAATTTACGATTTTTCCCTTATGCAATTATTTATTAGGCTGTGTTCTAGAGTCTTCGGCTACGTTAATCAATCGAGCAAAACGAACTAATGCACTGACGTTTACAATGTCTCTACACTCCTGATAACACATCCACAAGCTGCAGATCTACTGATATAAAGCTAGACTTATATAACTAACATAAATTATGAGGCACTTCCCGTAATCGGACCCTCCTCAACCTTATACTTGAGTTAAAGCTCTTGACACAGAAATTGCCAAAACTTAACATTTTTAAGTTTAGGAGGCACTTTTTGGGAGTGAAATATTAAACTTTTAAATTTTTTCACTTTGAGCCCGTTTTGTAAAAAAAACTTCTAGAGATGGCAAACAATTTTATATACAAAATTTGTCGAACTTTTATTTCCAAACTAACAATCTTTCGTCAAATTTAAGATCCAGTCATCCGTTTAGCCGCTATTCAAACGAGAAGGGGGAATTTTGAGTGTTTTAGCTCATTTAAATGTGTACCTTTGGATGTTTTATGAAAGCATACTATCTTTGGCTAGTACCACATTTTTATAACATCTGATTTATAGAAAGCTCATTATCGTACTTAAACTTGTAATTACAATGGTTGAGTTTGATTAAAGCTTGTGTTAACTGTGTAATGCAAGTGCGCGAAGCGAATCACCCATCAGCGATAAGCCTAGCTTGTATTATAAAAGTCATCAGAAATGTTGCATTAACAAACATATGTTACATAAATTTACAAAACGAAGTAATGCCAATAATCCAACTTGATGTTGTGCTCGGTAATGGAATATGGCTGTCGGTATAATTTTAGCTTACATGCGGAACATGTGAGTTTGGAAGGGTGCCAAACGAACGGTCAACCGTTAATGGTTCACAGTGGGGTAGTGTGGGGAGGGGGTGCGGGGATGTAAAATTAACAATAACTACGACCGGCCTGCGTCCACTGATAATGCTGATAAGGGCCGGAATTTTGGCGGTAACACCTCCACCCCCTCGCAGTTACGGAATAATAGAGCTCTACACGATTTGAAAGTGTTATTGTTTCTACTTGTCCTCTGTAAATAGTCTTTTTAATGATACACCTTGAACTCATTAAATAATCTATCCATAATATTATATAAAGAACAGGTGGTTACTGTCTGTCTGTCTGTCTGTCTGCTGTTCCGGGTAAACGAAAAACTACTGAACCAACTGGGCTGAAAATTTACACAAAGGTAGATCTTGAACCCGTGCAACACATAAGCCTATTCACTTCCTTAAAATCCCCTCGGGCTACGCCCTGTGAACGTCCTAAGTTTCAATGTTTACATTTCAGAAGAAGTAAACATTCGAAAACCGTAATGCGAACAGCTGTGGATATTTCCATTTGACAGCTTAAATAGCAGTTAATAACCGTGATATAAATTAGCTTGCTAATATGTTTCAAGCTAATTTATAACACAGTTATTAGTATAGGTATAGCCAAAGATCTCTACCTTTGATATTGATCATAGCAGAAATCATTGGCTATACATATATTTGTTATTTTTTCTATGGTATTTCCTAAATCAGCTTTACAGAATTTGTAAATTTTTCCGTGCAAAGAACGGGTACATTACCTTTAACTTCATCTTCAAAATGCACGTTTTATTTGTAACGCAAAATCAAAGTATATCCGAAAATATTGCAAAATGACATGGAAAACAACACACTTACTTGTAAAGGGTCTATCTATATCTCACGATGGATTACAATTTGTTTATGAATGAGTTATACTGAATTTACACTTGGTCGTACATGAAGCTACTGGTGCGTTAATCTGTTAAAACAATACATATTTTGAATGACAAATACAAATACAAATTTACATCGATTGAAAAATATAAGTCTATTGGCAACGAAAACATACCTCTACATATGTTAAAACCTACTTAAAAATAACAATAAAGATTCAGATATCAAATAATAACTACTCTACTAAATCTAATATAGATATTGGTTACTAATCAGTAAAGGACATAACTGTAGTATATACAGTTATATACATTCATGTGTGGTTCATTTGTACCTCGTCCCAAACAGAACACACCCATATCTATGTGACAAGTAAATTGTTTTGTTTATTACCCTTGATTTAATATGAAAGTTTTGTAATTACCTGTAAACGCTCCCAGCTCTTTTCCTGGTCAAGGGATATCAGGTGGTCCCTTTTATTTATTTTTCTCTCTTTAAGCGAAAAACCTGTTATAAAACTGTGGTTAGTCAAGCATACTCATATGTCTACACTAATGTATGAGTGCTTTAGCTAAGTCGTAAATAGGTATGTAAATAAAAATGGATTGATTATCTAAAACTTATAATTACCAACAATTTCAAATTAATCTGTCAAAGATGTTTTAGAAGGTATTCAATATGCTGAACAATCTTCTAGTTCAACTTTTACAATGGATTTGTTTTGATTTCTAGTTAAGGTATAGAAGAAGAGTCTGTATTAACGTAGGAATAGGTAGTAGGTTTCTGAACCGGCACCATAATTTACGACTGTGTTAAGCGGCGCCTTTGGTACGTTACTCGTAACTCGTGGCAGATTATGGCGTAACTTGGTCTAAACTCGACTTGGTAGGGGTAGTTTTTGAGCCACGGAGATTTTAATTTGCATCCTCTCTTTTTATAGGATATGATCAGTAGCAATTAACATATACAAATAATTTAATCAAAATCAATACGATGTATTTCATAATAATGTAAAGTCCAAGTTTTTAACTATCATGGTTTGTTATCCCTCCTCATGAGTTTCTGGGATATGAACAAATTTATATAACTTACAAAAGACGATTTTATTTTTATTTCATCAGACTATATGTTAAATTTTCTCTTGAATTATATGATGAAGTATTTAGTTCAATGAATCATGAAAATACACTCAACTACATTGAAAATAAAGTAAATGTGTATTGATTTCCAATTTATTTATTCAGAAATTAAATTTGGCATCTCTGTTTGTGTATACCATTACAAATTTGAAATTGTAATCATTTTCTTGCAGATATATGATAATTCTATCCATATACTTAATCTAAAAATACAAATATGTAGTGGGTAATAGGTGACTCATTTTCACAGCTGTATCTTTGTTAGTGGTTGTCAAGAAAATATTAACCTAGTATACAATAAAACCCTTTTGCTTTTCTTCACTTAAAATGTTTGTTACTAAGTACTAAAAGGCTAATAAGATCTTTATTAATACATTTCTAACAGGAAATATTGGAAATCTAATCCCATGGATCGACTATGTAAGTAATAAGTCAAAATTGATATACTGTAAATCTTTATATTCCTATTGTTATTATTACTAGTTGTCCTGTTGCTCGAATCTGAGCAAGTCTGTAACCAACGAAAGGTTACTTTAGTTGTAAACAAACATAACAATGTATCTGATATTAAAACAGATGATAACAACGTACTTTCAATCAACACGTAGTTTAGACTTCCACCGTCGGATAGCGCCACTGTTATTTTTATTAAACATAGAATTATGACTTTGCCCAGTATCTTCATTTTTTACAATATATTGTTTGTTAGGGAAAATATATCTAGTTTTCTTAAACGCAATGAATTACACAGTTATAATACTAGGAAATGTAATCACTTAGAAATTCCAGCAGTAAGACTAACTAAATCGATCAAAAACCACAAATTTCTCCAAATAAAGTTGTATAACAAACTGCCTGCTAATTTTCAGAATCATAGTTTAACCAAATTTAAGAACAGATTGTCTGAGTGGCTCCTGGACCAGGGCGTTTATTCTATTGAAGAATTTTTGGAATTTGATACAATTAATACATAATTTTCCATTTAATTTTTGTTTTGTTTAAGAACAGTTTATTAGTGTATATTTTGACGTTGTCCATTATACTGTAATATGTGTTAAACGACAATAACGATATTATTATTATTATTATTATTATTAAAATTCAGTCCATTACTGTATTTAGGTGAAGCCCTTACTTAAATTTCTGGAGCGTATTGGCAAATCTACATAAAAATACCTTTAATCTTACACCTCAAACGTTAAAATCCATCTAGCCGTTATCGAGTTATGACTGTGAAGAAAAACCCCTTGCGTATTAATATAAAGATTTAATTTCAGACTTGCTATAAATTATTTGACCTGAAAGAGTGCCAGTTACTTATTCAACTAACTTAGACTTGCAATACAATTGTCAATATACATATGTTAATGCTAATTGCCACTTAAAAAGTTATCATCCCACTTAATACTTACGCGTTATAAAGTTTAACTTGTCAACTTTAGACCTAATGAAAAAGTTGAACAACTGGAATACGTCGTACGAATCTGATATGTTAGGGAGTTTGATACTTTATAATCCAACTTCATCGTGGTTTATTTGCATTGCAAGTTATTCTCGGGTATCTAATAAATAACTATTTTGTTAAAATTAGACTAGCCGGTGTCCCGTTCACAAGAGTCTAGCGGGCATAGTCTGATGTTTTAAAACTACATTATAATCAGCTGTTTGACAATAAAATAACTCTTCATATGGATTAACATTGTAATTTGTAAACCAATGGGAAGGAGTCCTGAAGGTACACGTTTGCCAATACCCCAAAAGGCACTTCATGAGGGTAAGAGCTTTAGATTGATACCAATCATTTACAGTCTACAAATTAACAGAGAGGAATTGTAGAGGCCCAAATCACCGAAAGAAAACTAAGAAATACTTTATATAATTCTTTTCAGTATTTATTAGCGGTGATCAAACAATACCAAAATAATACAATATACTGCAACATCGTATACTGCATATCGTTGACAAGATTATCAACATTTATAAATGAACTCCACTAACTTCAACTAAAGTTTGTATTTAGCACTCTTTTTTGTATGAGTTTACATAGTAAATTAGTCAAGTTATAGAGAAAATATCCTGTAACCTAAAAAACAAGGTTGAATTTAAAGGCATTTTAATTAGAACAAAGGACTGTTTACCTTTTCAGTTCAGGAGAAAATTTGCAAGTCAGTTGAACAAGGCTGAACGTTGGACCCACACTCGGGTCTTGTTCAATGTAAATTAACAGCGACCAATGCCAATGCCAGTTTCTGGAACTAAGAAATGGAATTTGTGGGATTAAAACGCACCAGTGGGAAACAAACAAGTCACACACAAGGCTCAAATCTCTCTGATAAGAGCAAGATAGCTACACGTATTTCTTAGATGCAGATACTGAATACATAGTGTAGCATTTTAATTTCCATTACAAACACTATATAATTTAATATAATATTTTAAACTGTATTAACTTGCAAAAATAAATAATTTATAGAGCAATTTTTTGGTAAATAAAAAAATAAGTTTTGGGAAAAATTTCTGACAATTGCAAACAAGAATTGCTAGTGCTACTTGGTTTTGCAAGTCTGGGCAAACTCACGATTTTCATGTCCGGGGATGTAGGAACTAAGGTGGAGTCTATGGTTTGAATTGTTTCTTGGTTTGAAAGGACATGAGACTAGTCACGTGACGGCCGCACATGGATGGTTTCTGGAAGCTTCGAACCAAGGTTATAAATTCACGCTCGTCGGGAGCCTACGGCATTTACCGTACAAATCTTGTGCTGAAAGTGTGTCGAGAGGCTACTCGATTAGACGTGAATTTCTTCAGATTGGAAGGTAGATTTTTTTTATTTAGAGCCATTATTTAAATCATTTCTCATTTTGTTATTTTTCAAAAAAGGGGATCAGTTTGTAAAACAATTATTTATTTTTGAGGGTTCGAAGCGTTTTTTGGGTGAATTTGGCTAATAACTTTTTTGTTTGTTTTATTGGTGGTAGGAATAATGTTTCCAGGTGGAATTATTTTTTTAAACCCTTTCATGTATTTTATAATTTGAAATGTTAACGTTTTTTTCGATATATTTTAAATTTTGAATAACTTTTTTGATTTTTAACCAATTGACATGATTATTTTTTTATTTTGTTCCTTAAAACTTAAATATACTTTTGTCTTATGGAAAATAAGATAAAATAGCTAGAAAAAAAGTTACAAACAAACAAAAACACGTTATATTTATTTTTTCTCTAAAATATATAAACAACTTTTTATGGCTAGTTTTAGAGTCAGAGTGTTTTCCATAAGAAAAAAATATTGGTAATATAACAAGGAATAGTGGTAAAAATTTCATAATCCTATGTATAATGCTTTAAAAGTTATTCAAATTTGTGTAACAAGAAACACGGAAAACCCAACTTTATGTAGCAGCTGACAGAAACAGCCGCGATATAAACACTTACAGACAGGCAGTAAGACATTGCCACTACATCATGTACATAGCTTGTATGTACATGATGTAATATATATATTTATTTTTTTATTTATTTATGCTATCAAATAGATGCCTGTTTTATCATGGGCCATATACGGCTGAAAAATAATGATAAACAACAAACCAAAATATTACAGGAAAAATATAATTTTTTTGATATTTCGCGTAACAAATTATTTTATTTATTTTTCTATGAAAAAATAATCAGATTGACGTGAAAATTTACACACATACTCAGAAAAATATGTAGAATAAGAAAATAACACATTTGGAAAATGTTTAAAATTTCAAAAAATGGCCATTTAAAGGGGCCTTAAACTATTATTTATCTTTTTAAATACTAAATCATATTACAACTATTTATTTTAAGGTACTGCAAGAGATTAAAACAGGTTTACTAAAACTACACAGGGCTGTTCAAAGCCACACAGGATAGTGTATCGGTGTAAGCTGTGTACAACACAACCCCCACGGCCACAGGCGGTCTCGGCGATGCGTCATGTTCACCACATTGATCACAGTTCAATGCCACATCACCGGTGACTGATCACGTGGTGAGAGCTGTTCCGTGTACAGATATTTATATTGAACGATCAACATCTATCTCGACTAGTCCGAATTGTCAGTCGACAGGATTTCGCTTCGGTGACGCCACTCCGTTTCAAAATGATTTATCGAAAGAATCACTTTGGAACCCGTTATACTCGTAAAACCTGGAAATCAGTAATTTATTGCGATTTGATTTTAATAGGGAAAGATCAGGCTTGAATATTAAATACTTAAATTGTAAAAGCGAGTGATTAAGTCATGACACTTTCAGCAGCACAAAACTTTCAACATGATGGCTGATCTGTTCCCAAATACCAGTGGTGTTATCTTTGTTCATTTAAAGATCTTTCGATGGATTCGTTTTCCACAGTCTTGAAACATTGTTTTTATTTTTGTTTTTTGTTAATTTATCACAGATTTTACAGTTTGATCTTCTACAACATAGGGGGTAGTTAAGGTTAAGGGGTTTGTTAATTATTAAATAACAATTTTTTTTTTTAAATGGCCTAGTACCATTTTTTATATATGTTTACCGTCTGTATGTGAATCAGTATAAGTGTAAATATATCTTAAGTGTTGTAAGACGTCTTTTATTGCATCCCGTAATTATTAAATGTTCAATTTTATGTGGTATCTGGGGACCAAGCCTGACTCCGAGGAAAATAATGTTAAATAAGCCCATAACCCAGAGGTCCGTGGATCGTAACCACGCTCTAATACCACTTGTTACATTTAACCACTCAAATAATCATATATTGTATATAATTAATACATTTACTATAAACTTTAAATTCTACTTCAAATATATTACAACTGTAGTGAGAGATTCTTTCGAAGTGTGCTGGGCCCATGTAACACTCCGGGATCTCTGATTATGTGTGGGCTGCAAATAATAAGAGTGGTTGAGCCAGTAGTGATCAATTTATTGAGCAAAGACAACATTATTAATTGAGTCAATGAAACGGGGACTTGGATTTTCTACTCTAAATTTCACAAACGATCATAGTTTCCCCTGCTATTAATTATTTTAATTGATCTCTTTTGGCCTTTATTTATTTATTTTTATTTTACTTAATATATTATAAACGCAGGTAACTATGAAATATATTTATGTATATGGCAGCTAGAACTGTACTGAACAGTTCCACAAAATAGCAGTGATACAAAATTAAGTGGCTTCGCACATCATGTTCAAGAAGGGTTAGGAATGATTTAATACAGTCAAAATCCTCCTAATCACACCTCCTAGCCTCTAACCCTCTATAACCTCCTAACTTGTGCCACAATAAACGAATTAATTCTCAATACTGTCTGCTGCTACTGCCATAAACCTTTGTTGTAAATTTATATAAATTTTCTTTTACCTTTTTTTAGACCAACTAAACAATGAAAGCAAATTATTTCGTTGGGTTTGTTACCCCTATAAATTTTGACACCGTCAATCCAAATCTCTGATTCTAACAAATTAATTTAATTGAAATGTTAATAAGAAGGTTTACGAAGTATATGGCTCACAAATTGTCTTGGTAATCAATTAAATAACAGTGATAAATACTATGAAACTTAACAGGTGATGTGCATTGGTTTTCACAATTTTAATAAGTTAAATCAACTTGAAATCGTCTGTGACACATACAGTTAACAACAATATTGAAAATATGACCAAAGATGATATAATCGGCTTATAACTAACAAGAATTACTTACATTAACATTGTGTACGGGTTGCACAAAATATACAATCACTATTTGCTTAGTTACATAAATATCACAACTGTTACCTAGATTTAATTAAAAACCCCTTTTAATTATGAGACGATTATTACCCTGAATGCGGTAATTTGAAAAATGTGAATTTAGAGAAACGCGTGGTCGACCTTCAGAAGTGCGGAAAGAAATTTAGAGTATTCAATTTTAATTGTTTTAATTAATCAAAATGGTGGACACGTGCAGCGCGTGTCCTGCCGTCCTTCTAGAGCTTTCTGGCGTTTTCCAGTTGCGTTTTCTGTTTCATGCGTTTGGCGGTAATTTTAAATCGCGTTTAAATACTCTCTCATAACAATTGACACTTGACTAAGTGAGTGTTTCTTTAACTGTTCTGTAATTTAGTTGATTGAAAATGTAAAGGTTCTTGTTTAAAATGTGTTTAATGTCGAAGTTTCAGAAAGCAAAGTTTCATAACGCACAGTTCGGTAACTGTTATTTATATTAGTTGTTTATAACTCTATTTCAGCCTAAATGTAAAAGCCAAATTGTTTGAAAACAGCCGTTACAGTCAGAGCGTTAAGTTTCATGACGTCAAATACAGTCTATTCCAGAAACTTTCATAATATCAAGGCTCAGTTTTGTTTAATGTCAAATAATATAGTTGTGTGACTCCGCCCACGAGGTATTTCTCAGAAAATTAAAACCAACACTTTTTCGACAAATTTACTTTATTTAACGCTTTTAAAATTTGATTACAAACAATCTTAGTTAAAATTAAATCAAATATCGAAAGTTAATAGATGAAACTTTGGAAAACGCCAATTAACAAAAAGAAACAGGGAGAGACAGACGCAACGCGGCCTAATTAATCTACGACGTTTACAAGACTGGGGCGAGGATCCTGCTCCATTCCTCGATGATGGAGCCCCTTCAACCAATCAGAGCCGTTCTCAACGCGTGACGTCACGGGATCCGTGTTGCACTTTACCCGTTCGGTGCTGCAGCCAAACGATTTACGTTGTCATTACTCAAACTAAGAGGCACTGAAAACGCGCTCTGAGGCTGGCGTTGAGAGATGAAATGCTGACGCTATCGCATTCCTGGGCCTAGACGGCTACGAGGCGTGGTCGGATTGAAGTTAGCTCCAGACAAAATATTCTGTCTTCTAGAAGTTGGTCTTATATTTTTTATACCAGCCAACTCTTCGGAAAGGAATAATAAATTAATTATTGAGAATAATTCTAAAAGTACCGTTCCTCTTTCTAATTATAGATTTTAGTGACGGTAGAAATTCAAATATTAGGAACGTTAAACTGTAATTACACTGGTCTACAAGGTGTATGTAACACAGATCCAAATAGCATTTTTATTATGCGGTTACCTTCCTAATAACGAAATAAATATCAAAATATACCCATCACGTCCTATTTCTATGTTACGAACATATGGTACCATCATATGTTACCATAATATCACATTATTTCTCTCTTTGAAACTCGACAGTTGGCAACACTGCAGAAGTGGGAGGGGGACAGTTTGATGTTCATTGTTTTCTTCTGTCACTGTCAGTGAAGCTCTGCATTTGTGAAGTGAGGTTATGTGTGTTTTCATTTAAAGTTTTGTGCAAAAATGACATCAAATCAGCGAAGACTTTGTAAAAATTCACCAGATAAGTTTTGTTATATTTGTGGACGTTATATATTAAAATCTCAAGGTAGGCCTATGACTGATGATGTAAAAAAAGCATATTTTTTGTATTTTGGATGCAAAATAGGAGACCAAGATAAACACTGGGCGCCACATAGTAGTTGTGTGAGCTGCCACGTAACACTTATTCAGTGGATGAAGGGTAACCGAAGCAGTATGCCATTTGCTGTACCTATGGTTTGGCGTGAACCAACTAACCACTTTAATGACTGCTACTTTTGTCTTACTAATACTGAAGGTTATTCAAAGAAGAAGAAGAAGAATATTGACTATCCGACTGTGCCTTCAGCTATTAAACCTGTTCCTCACGGTGAAGGCTTACCTATTCCAACTCCACCGTTAAACTGGGAATATTTGGTCATTCCAGAACTAAATGACAATGAAGATTGACATGCGGAAACTGTAGAGTTTTTGGAAAATACTATTGATCCTACATATGTTCCTCCGTCTACTGAACCTCACCTTATTAAGCAAAATGAACTAAATGATTTGGCCCGTGACTTAGGTTTATCAAAGCAGCAGTCTGAACTACTAGGCTCAAGATTAAAAGAGTGGAATCTATTAGCAAAAGGCACAATCATAACGACCTTTAGAACAAGAAATACTAACTTCTCTGTATTTTTCAAACTTGAGGGGCCTATGTGTGTATGTTTCGACATTGTGGGGTTAATGAATGAACTTGGACTAACTCATGTTTCTACAGAGTGGCGACTTTTTATCGACTCCTCTAAGTCTAGCCTCAAGGCTGTTTTACTACATAATGGAAATAAAAAGCCGTCAATTCCAGTTGCTTACTCAGTTTCAATGAAGGAGACGTATGAAAACTTGGGTGCAGTTCTAAGGGCAATTAAGTATGAAGATTTTAAGTGGCAAATATGTGGTGACTTGAAAGTGATAGCTATATTAATGGGACTTCAGGGCGGCTATACAAAGTATTGTTGTTTTTTGTGCTTATGGGACAGCAGGGACCAAAAAAACCACTTTGTTAAAAAGTCATGGCCGTCAAGAAAATCTTATACTCCAGGGGAAAAGAATGTGTTGAACGATTCTTTGGTTGACCCCAAAAACGTGCTACTTCCTCCTCTGCACATTAAGTTGGGTCTTATGAAGAACTTTGTAAAAGGTATGGACAGAGAGGGACCAGGTTTCAAGTACTTGTCGGAACTTTTCCCTAAACTTAGCGAAGCGAAGATAAAAGAAGGTGTTTTCACTGGACCTGACATCAGGAAGGTTATACGTGATGGTGAATTTGAAAAAAAACTAAACAAAAAAGAATTGGCAGCTTGGAAAGCATTTGTGGAGGTAGTAAAAGGATTTCTTGGCAACAACAGGGAAGATAACTACAAGAGTTTAGTTCTTAACCTTTTGAAAACGTATAGAGCTATGGGTTGCCGAATGTCCCTTAAAATTCACTTACTTCACTCGCATATCAACTTTTTCCCGGAGAATCTTGGAGCTGTAAGTGATGAACAAGGTGAGAGATTTCACCAGGATATAGCAACCATTGAAACGAGATATCAAGGCCGCTGGGATCCTGCAATGCTCGGAGATTACTGTTGGTTTTTGAAAAAGGAAGATGCCACTCCACATAAAAGAAAAAAATGAAAAAGAAACACGAACAAACTGTATATATGTATATATTTAAAAGATGCTCGTAGGTAGAATAATGTGTTAAAATTGTTTAAAAGAGAAAGAAAATTAATGTGTACAGTTACATAATAAATCTTTGATTTTATTGTAAGTTCGTGGCGTTATTTTTTGCCATTTCTACCACACTTTTGCCAGTGTGTGTAACAAAAAACCCAGACGTGGTAGATGTTTTTCAGTGTCATTTTCGGATTCAGCAGGTAAAAATACATAAAAAAGTATAAGTTATTTATGTTACATAAAAAAATATTTTTTTTGTAAACCAGTGTTATTTAACTACAGTGTCGTATTAATGGATTTAACAGTATAGGGATTTTGGGCCGTCACAGTTGTTAAAAAATCTAATTTAAAATCGTAAAGTTGATAATGTAATGCAATTAAAAAAAACTAGGAGTTTCAATACAGTAAAGTTACTTCTTACGAAACATTATTAAAGATGAATTTACTCAAAGGACCGACTTAATGGCCTAGCTTGGGAATTTATGTTGGAATTTTATTTTGTATACTGGTATTATTACATTTAAATTAAAGAAAACCATTAAGATTTTTGTGTTAGTTTACAGCGTGTTTTCATCACCATTGACACCATATCTTTCAGCCATTATTTTTGATTTTAACAATTTTCTAAAAACTATTAGACAGTTTATAAATTCCATTCTAAAGTTCTCTCTACCCCCAAGGTGAGCAAGGTAATAAGCTCCAGGCGTTATTTCACGCTGTTGTAAATCTTAGTTTGCAGCATCTCGCCTTTAAGTTGAGGCTCCTGGGAAATTAACTTGGTCTTCGACACGGCTGAACAACACGAGACACAGCCTACAAGTTAAACTGGTGACGACTTAACAGAACCTCAGGCTACAGAGAAGCTCTTGTTAGTATTCACAAATATTTAACAAAACTGCTGCTGATTTCCAGCTAGATCCTCAGCGAGCTAATTAACAAGTTCAGCTTTACTGTGCTTTCATTGTAATTAACCCTTATTTGGATTTTATTTGGAAGTGTTGGTGGTTGGTTGGGTAACACTTAAATTAAATATTTGTTAAGTTGTCAGCAACAAATAATGCGAAGATGGCACAACACTGGCTTCTTCTGCCATCTTCTAATGGCATCAACCTTAGAACAAATTATATGTCAGGACTGGGATTCGAACCTATGACAAGACGGCTGCCATAGTTCCGGAGTCCGTCGCATAAGCCATAAAGCCACGGGCTCCTTTCCTTTTTTTTAAAGCCATAAAGCCATAAAGGGCCACTTTCAGCGAATTTCCCCCTATAGCGAAGAAGCTATTACCGTAGGTCTTATGGTAAGACTGCAGCCCGAAAACACGATAACTTTTCATTTTGAGATCCCCAGATGCCTAAAACAACATTCGTTCAAATTTGTATATATGTATGTATGTGTGTGTGTGTGTGTGTGTGTGTGTGTGTGTGTGTGTGTGTGTGTGTGTGTGTGTGTGTGTGTGTGTCCGTAAGCACGATAACTCTCTAAAAAAGTCCGATCTTAATGAAGTTTGGTACAAATAATGAGTAAAGTACCATTTTTTTGAACGAGTTCGAAAACCAGATAAATCGCATCATCCAAAGGGGGAGTTTTGTACCCCAAAAATGGGTTTTTCGGGGTTTCCACATGCAATTTTTATTTAGATCAAATTTTATTTTTCACCATTGAATTCAGCATTAAAAAACAAGCAATTTAGTATTTTGATCATTGCTCTAAGTCAATAGGTTACTGAGATATTGAAAGTGCTAAACACATTACGTTGTCTAATGTTATTCTTACGGAGAAAAAGAACAATTTTATATCTAGCTTATTCATGAAAATAAAATGATGAAATTTGGTAAATAGCTTCATCTGGTTGTTGTTTATTGTTGCTTGTTGCTTGTTGCTTGCACAAAAAAAACAATTTTTTGCATATGGTTCCCGAAGCAACAAACCTAGGTACTTGGTCCCCATGTTATTCTTAAGGAAAATAATTAAAATGTTTTATATCGCTTATTTATGCATGTATATAAAACATGGTATGTAACTTCACTTAGATGAGTTCTATTGATATTTGCATAAAATATCTAATGTATATCTAATTGTTTGTGTTCCTTGCTGCAGCAAACCTGCGTACTCATCCCCAATGGTATTCTTATGGAGAATAATTAATATTTTAAATATCGCTTGTTTGTGAATATATTTCTTATGAATCCTGTTAAGTGGCTTAATGTGTTATGTTATAATTCATTGTAAATTCGCTGAGTATGCAGGTTTGCTGCGACGGGGGTATTTTAGTATTTAATAGTCCTTTATGCTAAGGAATAATAATTTGGAGAAGCACGTATTTAGGAAGAATATTTCAAAAGTTTATTCGCTTTACAGGAAAATACCTTTAGAGTTATATTAAAAATTAAAAAATAGTTGTTTTATATGTATTTAAAAGCTTTAACCAGTCTTAGGTAATTCCAACAGGTTTCTATATCCATATTTAGCTTCATTTTCAGACTTTCCAATGTTTATCATCCATTCTCAGTGATAATTAGAATACCATGATCTTAAAAACTGTAATAATTAATGGACATCCATATCACACTATTTCATAATGATTAACAAGACATCCCGCCAGTTAAAGATTAAAGATAAGCTTTCATTTCAACGAGTTTGATAAATTAGATCTATTACAAAATGCTATTTCCATTCACTCCCATGGGGTATTAAAGAGTATTGTCGCATTAGCTATAACAAAGTGTGATATATTCATATCGCCGGGGGATAGGTTGTCTACTGATTAATTAATTGGTCTCCCATGTCATGAGAGCTATCAGCAGAGGGACCACACACATCAATATAATTGACAATCAACAGCCAACATCAACAACAGTGGTGTGTGGTGACCATTTTTATATCGTATATTTCTAGACTGAAATTGAAAAGGGATTAATAGTAGTATTTTAAGAGACGAAGTTTAAATGAGCCAAACACAAAACATACTGAGGGTAAATAAGCAAAATTTATTTGTTTTCGTTGCGAAGAACCGAACAAGCTCAGTGAGAGATTACTTAGCAATACTCGGTCCAGATAAGACCTTACTTAGAGAGTAAAATAATTCGAACTTTATTGCTCATTGAGTATTTAACAACCCCTTTAGCTCTAGTGTTTAGTCATTGTGTGTTTCTTCTTTGTCACCCTACAAATGGAAAGCAATAAGTTTATGCACCACCATAAGAAGCTATTAACTTATTTACTTGGTAGTCTACACGGTATAACTGATGCAATTAAATACTGAACTATATACAATTTCAGTAGCACGCAGCTGATATGGTTTATGAAATTATATTCTGTTGATTGAAGAAGTTAAATAGCAATATAATATGTATTTTCTAATTGCTTGTATAATCTTGTATTGTGTATTTAATCTAATAACAATATATACTAGAAGTTAGGTACCCAGCATGCCCTTTACAGATCAATTGTTATATTATTTTGCCACGAGGAAAGGAAAGTGACTAAATGCTTACTTACACGAAAAATAAAACTATTAGAAGTCTATGTACATTTTCTACCTTCTATTTGTAAAAGATAACAAATACCACATTGGTTTTAAAATAAACCTAAAATATTATGGAAAATGAATTTATTCATTATTCATTACATTTTTTTACGTTTTGATTAAATGCTTAAACAGAACAAGTGTCACTAAGCAGATAGGGTCGACACTACTACTCAGTTATTGGTGACAACCCACCAACACAGGACGATACCAGTATTGGTTATGTAGATAGGTTATTGGCCACATACACTGTCGTAATAATTGGAACATGTACTCCTCTAAACTGGATGATCAGCTCAAGTTTCTATTTCCCATAACAAGTGTCTAAGGTTTTAATACGTTTATTAAATATTCATGAAAATTTAAATAGTAAATATAGTTTTAAAATATTTTAAATGCATACAAAACCGAAAAAATAATACAACATTATATTGTAATACACTTTTTTAATGAGTATAAATTAAATTAGGAGTATATTTTTTTAATAAGTCAACGTTTTTATTATTTTTTAAAACATTGTGACGAGCTGTTAATTATTTTTTCTTGTGTTCAAGGAGGATGTTTGTGGATGGATTCAAGTAGTAAATGCAATATTGTTATATAATGCAATAGTCATCCTATCAATTTGAATGAAATTTATTACATCCCCTCTAGTCATTATTGTAGATGTCATGAAATGGAAATGTTTGATTAAGGGTTAATTTCTTAAACGACGTAATAGGTTATTCCTCTTTTAATAATAAACTAATACGATTTAAATTACCCGATTTCTCATTCTTATAATATTGGTCACAATCAATTTATTTTTAAATATTTTGTAAGCATCTCAGAGATTAGAGGTTACTTTGATTTATCAGGCTTGAGAAATGGCTAAGCGACAATAAATATATTTTGGTTTTGCCAGGGAAATAAACATTTAATATTAACTATCTATAACTTCGGTTATTTTTTCTTTGTATAAGATTTTGCCGTGCTGCTTCTAACGGCTGTCACATCGCACAAAAAACACGATCGCGTACCGGAAAGGACCATTTTCGATACTTGTGATGAAATATACTATTTTAACTGACGCAATTTAGAAGTGTATTAATGGAAAATATGAAAACCCAATTGGTTTAGGACTTATTGAAAAAAAAAAACGTAAACTGTGTAACAGAGTTCTTTGGTGTTAATTACTTTTAAAATCCTCTATTTTAATCGTATTTATTACATTTTTAATTCCAAATACATATTTGACACTCATTAGTTACAATACAGTAAATGTTAAAGATCGAAACCTGGTTTTACAAACTGCCGTAAATCTTAGTTCTTCGCCGTTACTCTAGTGACTGCCCCTGGGAAATTAACCTCCGGTTGCTACTGCTTAGTGACGTCATGAGACACAACCGTCGATCTGCACCGACAAACTGGATCAGCACAATATGGGAGTCGTTTGAAAAATCTGACAGTTATTTTGGCCTTTGGATTTAACTTGATTTATTTCTACCTTTAGGTATAACAGGCTGATATTTTCAAAGCACATATGGCTTTTTCGGATCATGGAATACGTTTTTACCATAAATGGAATGGCAAAGTCCAAACCTGGGACCTACTGAACTTACTTTGACAACAAATTTGGAACTCTTAAAATTTGAAATGTTCAAGTTTTTACACAATTTTTTAACAGAATCAATGAATCTGCGTTGGAAGTTGAGTGATTTTCAAACATTATACAACATTGTTTTTATTATACAATTGATCGCACAACATGATTATAATAATAATGCACCGTAGATAAATCACTATACTTCCCGATATCACTGTAAATACACTTCCTGTCTCCTAGTGTATCAGGGGATTCCTAGACATTTTGGGAAATTATTGGAGACGCTTATATATACACAAGCGTGCAAAATATTGCTTGTACTGTAGTGTAAAAGATTGTACCAATCATTGTCTCTTTTCGTTTACGGCCATATCGGCCTAAGTAAATTGCGCTCACATTAGCAATTTAAATTTAAAATCCCTAAATGGATTATTTTTACTTTTTAGCGAATTTCCCCTATAGGGAAGAAGCTATTACCGTAGGTCTCATGGTAAGACTTAAGCCCGAGTCCATGATAACTTTTCATTTTGAGGTCCCCAGATGCGAAAAACACCATTCGTTCAAATTTTAGCGAATTTCCCCTATAGGGAAGAAGCTATTACCTTTGGTCTCATGGTAAGACTTAAGCCCGAGACCATGATAACTTTTCATTTTGAGGTCCCCAGATACCAAAAACACCATTCGTTCAAATTTTTATATATGTATATATATATAAATATATTTATATATATATATATGTGTCCGTAAGCACGATAACTCTCGTAAAAAAGGTCCGATCTTAATGAAATTTGGTACAAATGTGTAAAGTACCATTTATTTGAACGAGTTCGAAAACCAGATAAATCGCACCATCCGAAGAGCATTTTTTGGGGGGTTTTGTACCCCAAAAATGTGTTTTTATGGGTTTTCACTTGTAATTTTGATTTAAATCAAATTTTAATTTATACCATTGAATTCAGCTTAAAAAACAAACAATTTGGTATTTTGATCATTGCTCTACGTCAATTGGTTACCGAGATATTGAAAGTGCTAAACACAGTACGTTGTCTAATGTTATTCTTATGGAGAAAAAGAAAAATTGTATATCTCGCTTATTTATGAACATAAACTGGCGAAATTTGGTATATGGCTTGATCTGGTTGTGGTTTATTGTTGTTTGCACAAAAAAACAATTTTTCGCCAATGTTTCCTGTAGCAGCAAACCTAGGTACTTGGTCCCCATGTTATTCTTATGGAAAATACTTAAAATGTTATATATCACTTATTTATGAATGTATATGGATGAAACTTGGTATGTGACTTCACTAGATGAGTTCTATTGATATTTGCATAAAAACCCATTATTTTGTGTGCCTTGTTGCAGCAAACTTGCGTACTCATCCCCAATGTTATTCTTATAGAGAATAATTAATATTTTAAATATTGCTTGTTTGTGAATACATTTCTTATGGATCCTGTTAAGTGTTTTAATGTGTTATGTTATATATTCATTGGAAATTCGCTGAGTATGCAGGTTTGCTGTGACGGGGGTATATATATATATATATATATGTGTGTGTGTGTGTGTGTGTGTGTGTGTGTGTGTGTGTGTGTGTGTGTGTCCGTAAGCACGATAACTCTCGTAAAAAAGGTCCGATCTTAATGAAATTTGGTACAAATGTGTAAAGTACCATTTATTTGAACGAGTTCGATAACCAGATGAATCGCCCATCCGAAGGGGGGTTTTTGGGGGGTTTTGTACCCCAAAAATGTGTTTTTTGGGGTTTTCGCATGTAATTTTAATTTAAATCAAATTTTAATTTACACCATTGAATTCAACTTAAAAAACAAAGAATTTAGTATTTTGATCATTGCTCTACGTCAATTGGTTACCGAGATATTGAAAGTGCTAAACACAGTACGTTGTCTAATGTTATTCTTATGGAGAAAAAGAAAAATTGTATATCTCGCTGATTTATGAACATAAACTGGCGAAATTTGGTATATGGCTTGATCTGGTTGTGGTTATTGTTGTTTGCACAAAAAAACTATTTTTCGCCAATGGTTCCTGTAGCAGCAAACCTAGGTACTTGGTCCCCATGTTATTCTTATGGAAAATACTTAAAATGTTATATATCGCTTATTTATGAATGTATATGGATGAAACTTGGTATGTTACTTCACTAAGATGAGTTCTATTGATATTTGCATAAAAACCCATTATTTTGTGTGCCTTGTTGCAGCAAACCTGCGTACTCATCCCCAATGTTATTCTTATGGAGAATAATTAATATTTTAAATATCGCTTGTTTGTGAATACATTTCTTATGAATCCTGTTAAGTGTTTTAATGTGTTATGTTATATATTCATTGGAAATTCGCTGAGTATGCAGGTTTTCTGCGGCGGGGGTATTTATACTTATTGAAAGTTCAATTTAATTCACAATATATTAACTTTTCGTCCGCAATAATGGGACCATAAATATTTCTTTCTTAAAGCTTTTGTTTTCTAATTGTGTGAGGATCTTATCATCTGAACACTGTAGAGACATTCCACCCTGGGGAGGAATGCATCATTCCATGTTTATCCGCAAGGGAGCAGCAAAAGGAATGCTTCACTGGAACAAGGGTTCCATACTAAATATTTGTCTTTACCGTAAAACACGCTTATTATAAAATAGGTGCTTGTTATAATTTTCTACGGAAAGTAAATCCCATTTTACCATCACTTTGATGTCGATTTAAACCCCGACCTTTAGTAGGAGTTAGAAAAATGTATTTTAAGTAAATCTACGAAGGGGCTTGTTGTGACAATTGGGTTTACATTAGTCACCATATCAGTCATCATTTACCCAATATATTAAACACCTATTAGTCACCATTATTAACCATATTACTCTACTTATCACAATTAGTAATTGTTAGTCACCATATAGTCACCATTAGTTACTAGTCGCCATCCCGTCTAAACTTGGTAAAAAACTTTCACAGGAATAACATATACCTATCTGAAACTCTCTCTTTTACCTTGCTGAAGTGTACTAGTGATGCTTCCTTACCAACTCCTGTGTATGCAGATTAACAATAGTGTGACAAACCAAACAAAAGGAAGGCACTGGTTGAACACTACAGTAGTAAAATTCTGAGTTGGATGTTTTAATGTAGCTATAATCTCAAAATCTGTTACAAAGCAATTAGAAAACGTATCTGTGTATTTTGCAAGCCTGGTTACAGCAATAATAAACGAGTTCGCACGCAGCACGCTGACGTGAGGGAAGTGAATTTCCACATAAAAACTTTTAAAACTCAAAATCACTGAAAAACATACATTTGTCCAATTTTTATTGAAATCTGAAAACATTGATTTTTTGGCTGTTCTGATACTCCTGGTTTAATTTACTTGCAAAGCTGGGAATACAATTTTGCCCAATATAAGGTTAGGAGAAGGTCCAGACAGGCTTGAAAGTAGGCATGATGTTGCTGAGGATGATAAAAGTACTCTAACAAAGGAATAATAGGCTTTTCTCGTGTAAAACCCCCATAAGACAACGTACTTTTTTTAGTCGATACACATTTTCTTTAATAACTCGGTAAATATTTATGCTAGAATGACGAGAGAGGGCTTAAGACTTTCGGCTCACTAATTCCCATCTTTTTACCTGCATTTATTTTATATCTGGGGCTTTTATGACCATTTTTGGGCCCGAAAACTCGAAATTTGAAAGATTAATCCCCAAAACAAGGGGTTTAGAGTTTTCCGATTGTTTTTCCTAACGAACTTGTCCAACTGATTACAGAAAGGAATGTCCCTACCAATTTTGAAGTAAATCGGACCAAAATTGCGACCGCTAGAGTGCAAACACATGTATATATTATATATATACATATATATATATATATATATAAAATTTTGAACGACCCCCCAAAACGTGTTCAGGGGGTCACGTTAGGAACTTCTATGGTGGTCCCGGGCTTAAGTTTCACCGTGCGGGTCATGCTAATAGTTCACTTTCCAAAGGAAATTCACTAATAATACGTATACATTAACCACTTGATAGGAAGTTTTTATAAAAATAAGCTAGAACTTGAATGATTCAGCTAAACTCAAACCTAATTAGTTTCAGTGAGAGAACCCGCAGTTGGAATGTGCATTGGCCAATATGAGCGTAGCTTAGAGAAATTACGCGGTTTTTGAAGTGTTTAACCTAACTAATTAGCTCAAATTTCCAAACAAATGTTTTCGAACTATTAGCAATAGAAAGCGCCCACATGGGGTTCGCTGGAGTGTTTTTCCTCCAACAATGTAACCAAGCTGTAGGCTCAAGAGTGTGTCGGGTGTCTGCGTGTGAATTATAAAGTTGGGAACAGATGTGTTTAATGAACGCCGTCCGCACCAACCGCCTGGCTCCGACAGCTCTTGCACTTGGCTTTATCTTTCATCTGAGTTTCTTTTTAATTTTTCGTCGTGGGAATGGTTTCATTTTTCATCTGCGTTCCTCTTCCGAATTGAATTTTTCCTGAACATTATTTGTATTAAAGATAATAGAATAATCATCTAAGCTACGAACGAGAACGCCTGATGGAAACTAAAAGGTTAGAGGAGGTAGATGGTTGCGGAGAAAGTCACCCTCTCCATACACAACCCGATGGCAGGAAACGGATACAAAACCCCACCGTTTTTTTGCCGAGGGGAATTGTATTTATGTATGTAACATTAAGGAGATAAAAACATTCCTCGTTGGACCATGTTATAAGTACGTTTCTGTAAAACCCCCGAACAGTTCTTCAACCAGCCTATTTTTCTCTTCTTAGAAAATATTGATTATTTCGGATTTAACGCATGTTTATGATTTCTCATTTACATTTAATATAAATTACAACAGTAAATTATAATAATATACGAAAGATAAGAATAGGCTATGAAGACTTCTAGTAGAAATACAAATCTACAATTTAATCATGACAGACATAACATAATACATAATTTATGGATTGTCATATTGTATATTGATGATCTAAACAAGATGTAACAAATCAATTATCTCCAGCATTCCTTCAACAAATATTTACCCTTACATTGGACTTAACTGGACTTACATTGGTAAATATAGGCCTACACCAATGGCCTTGTACAAGCTGTATTTGCCTCGTCTTGTAAGTAAGTATACTGCAAGTTTAAATGTATTATAGTTCTTGTTATATATTAGTATTAACATTTGTTTGCACTTTAAAAATATACCACTGTAGTCCACAGTTATAAATTGTAAATAACTATTCCCACCTATTCATAAGAAACTTTCAATGAACACTTAATATTCTTCTAAAAAAGTATATGAGCGATTTCTCCAAAATTGTTAGCTATAAATCTCTAAAATAAATTATGGAAAACCTCATGTACTACTAAAAATAGGGTTATGTAGTTTTAGCATGGATGTTGGCCTCAATCAGTTAGTTGAGGTCTCGCTAGCTTAGAATTATCTTCCTTGACTACCGTTTGAGAGGTCGCCGGATTAATTTCCGGGACGCTCAGACGACTATGGGGCAGTGATACCTTTGTCCTCAACATAACCTTTAAGTTATCTCACTACAAGATAATGAGTTAGCAGCCTACTTGATGCGTTGAAAATGCTAAAATACAAGATAAAAATTGACCAATACATTATTTGTTAGAAGTAAATAATAGTATCTACGTAGTTATTGATTTCCCCACCAAGAGCTCTTGTAACAACTAATTATTTTTTTATGATTTTAAAGGGTTCAGGAGTATATAAAGAAGGGTCAAGCCGGTGTGAATATGGGGTCAAAATGTTTTACTGAGCATAATTGCAGTGAATTTAAATAAATTTAAAATTATCATTTTAGTTTAAATGCTTTAATATAATACATTTAACAATTACAGTAGGATACGCCCCACTATAGCAAGCCAATCAGAAGCCAGCATTTTGTAGTGACGTCATTCCAAGATGGCGGCGCCCATGGCACTTTATTTCCCGCCAAATTTCCTAACCTCACTTTTTAAATTTTAACTCATTTTGCTCAGTTCTGGCAACCTATGCTCTATGATACATTATTTTACATATACACCATTATATATATATATATATATATATATATTATATACTGTAAATTATATGTATATATGTTCCATGGTTCGACTATTATATACTCTATGCGATTGATACTATCATATGGCAATGTATATACAATATTATACATATACTTTACAGCTACACCATTATATAAATATAATCTAGGATATATTAAAAAGTGACGTCACACGTCACTTGACCGCATGGGCTGAGTGAATATATACGTCATCTGAGGCTGAGCCAGTGACGTAGGCGGTTTCGTGACGTAATGAGGGAAAGTTTAAAGGTCAAAGTCACGGGGAGGGTGTTTTTAAAAAATCTACGTCGCACTCGTAAAATTCGAATTGTGATTCGATAGTATAATCGATATAAAATATCAAATGAAAACAATCGAATGAAACAATCGAATGATACGAGTGCGAGGTATTACTATTACAAATATTACTTTATTCTATTTACAATAATTCATGTTTACAATAGTTCCCCGTTGTTCGTTGTCATCGATGTTGTTGTTTTTTCGACACCAATCTGTTCTGATAGGTGTTTCCATTTCATTACCGTCATGTAGAAATAATACCTGATGGCAATGAAATGGAAACATCTATCAGATCTTGAATGAAATGACATTGTTATTTTGTGAAGAGCGTTTCGGAGAGCTCGATGTTCACCGGTCGAGAGCCGGAGGTGTACTGACTATTCGCTAGCTAGCGTTCTGATATCAAATAAAATGGTGGGGGTAAAAGTGTAGGATACGAGGCAGATGGCGCGGGGCAGGTGGTGCGGGGCAGATGGCGCGAGGCAGATGGTGCGAGGCAGATGGTAATTCTTGAATTCATTTACCACCTTATTCCATTATTGTTTAATAAAACGTCCATCAAGGATAACATCATTGCTTCTGTATCAGATGGTGTTGTTGTAGAAACTTCATGTACTTGTATTTCACCAGATATATTTTTGATCAGTGTCATTGTGTTCAACATTATAAGAGACAGATGTGGAAGAAACATTATTGTCTTGTATTTGTGAATCCATGTGTACCGCGCAAGAGCTGGACATATAGTGGTGTAGCGTTTGCGCGTAGGTTAGGTACTCGGCTCTTCCCCCACCACACCAGTCCCCCACCATACCAGTCCCCCCACCAAGTTTTACATCGCACAATAATAATAGTTTACATGTGTTAGTTAGGGTTTAGCTCTTAGACTGTCAAGACCTTAGCTCCGTAACTGAAAACTTCAATAATGTTTGCTCAACGTTGTATAATTATAACAGTTACTATGTTGCAGCGAGGCCAACTAGGGCTAACTTCAGCAAACAAGGTGGGACAGCGCCCTTTTACAGACTAGGATTTTCGTTATACAGGGTGTGCGAAACCCCTTGTTCCATTTGTTAGCAGTCTTTATTGTTCAAACACATAATAAAATACATCAGTTAACAGCTATTATTGTTGGAATAAACAAGAACAAACACTGTTCCAGTATAGCAAAGAAAATAATTTGTCCGCTAAAGAGCTTATCAGACATCCATTCCATCATAGCTATCGCTTAGAAACCCGGTGTTCATAGCCGTTAACCCCGTATACTAAGTGTCTGTTTGCTTGGGTGGGGTTTGAGACCATCCCGTGCATATGCACCCAGGTTAAACATTATTCCATACGTAGGCCATCCAGATTACCTGGTTGATGCCCAGTACGAACTAATGTCCTCTCCCTTTTTAGCAAACAAAGGATAGAGTATTTTTAGAAAAAAAAGCCATAGCCCCTCCACCGCCATGACCCGTGGAGACCTTCCAAAAAAAAAAAAACAAGCTAATTGTCTCCTCCGTTCATTTTTTACTTTTACAAGTCCCACCGTATGGATTCAAGGAATAACTTGAGTACACCATTCACTCTAGGTCCTTCCAAGGAGTAGCCAAGGACTTACCTAGACGCCTCAACGTACAAGACCCTTCAATTTACATTCAGGTTTACGGGGCTTTTCGTCCCCCACGCCATTGACCTTCATTCACACACACACACAAACACAACCACACAGACATACATACAGTGGGAACTTTTACAATGTCCAAGACATGCTCAACTATATTTACAATTGAACTGTTCATGAAGTCAAGTGAGCCATTTTATTTTAAGTATTGTGCAGTAGTACAGATTAGAGCAATTTAGGGCAGGATCAGCGACCAAAGTGGCTGAGACAGAGCTGGAGGTTATATCATCCAAGTTAAAACCTGAAATCAGGCCACGTGACCATGTTTTTTTTTTTACAAAGGGGACGAATCGTTCCCAATACTACCAGTAGTGTTTACTCAAGTTTTTGGATTTTATAACCATAGGGTAGTGTGTCGTACTCACCCTCGAGCTTTCTTTTTGGTCCAGTAATTTTGAAAAGTTTGGATTCATTCACAGTTACAATATCGCGGTCTTTCGTCCTCCTGATTCTAGATTCCTTAATTTCTATGCTTTCAGCTGACTCACTAAGAACCATTTCTTTTAGTTTTTCAAAGTTAAGTGTTTTGGAGGTCTTAGAATTGAGGTTGAGGCCCTTGATTTTGCAAACAGATTTTAGTTTTTGTTTGTTGGTTGACTAGACAAGATATGCGTACGTTTTAGGCCCCCCAGAAACGAATTCAACGATGAAAGATCCAGGTCCGTATTTAACCAGCTCGTCGGTCATTTCCCCGAGGTAATCCCCCGTAGGAACCCTGTACAAACCTCCCTTATAAATATAGAGGGTTGAGTCTGTATCGTAGTACAAGACTTGTGAACCCAGGGCCTCCAGATATTCATACAGTTTCAGCCTAGCTTGAGCAGTAGTATAGGCCGCTATGACTACATTCACGTTTCTTAAGGGCTCACCGACTTCCTCCAGGTACTCCCAGCTCACTACCACTACCTCTTCGTTTACTATCTGTATTCTATTCACTATTATATAGGGTCTTGTCATCATCCCGAACAGTGTTTTGGGGTCTCTGACTATCGTGGCCTTTGTCTGGTTCTCCCGCTGTCCAAATTTACCCCAAAATGAATTTAGCATGAGTTTAGCCATTGATCTCAAACCTTTATTTTCAGCAATCTTGGCGGGGTCCAGCCTGATTCCTTCATGCGTGAAGTAGTTCCGCACGTACCGGTCTTTATCATTCTGAGTCTTACACCATTCTGGGTAGCCGGACGCTTCTTGTTTCATTTTCAGGAATTTATTGATGAAATCTGTAAAGAGTCCCCTTTTCTCGTATGTGGCCATTTCATATTCCCATAATTCATACATATCGAGGATGACATAGCCTTTCTCTACCGCTTTCCGCACCTCATCCATTGTCCAAGTTCCTGCCAGGGCTCTTTCTTCGCTTTCGTGTTCACAGTCTTCTTGGTTTTGGTTTTCACCACATGTTTTACAGAGGGCAAACATTAATTTATTATTCATCCTTGCTGGGAGTACTGGGTGGTAGAGATCCCTTGGTGGTAGGACTTTGCATTTCAATAAACCATCTACTTGGAGACCTCTCTGTCTGCACTCTCTGTCTCCTACATGAATGGTGGGATGACCTAGGGGATACTTTCCGTACTTACACACATACGGGTAGAGCGAGCAAACGTCCACATATTGGATCGTTTCTCCTTCGACGCATTTATGGTAAGTCTTAGAGTTACCCGTTCTGCCCCCAAAGAAAGCCTGTCTTGGGTCTAGTGGGAGTGTGTTCAATATGGGGAGAGAGTCCAAGTGTTTGAGTTTTTTTTCTTTTTTTAATTTCCTAAACTCACACTCCCACATCTCGACTACTTCGTAGTCACTAAACTTAGCGATTTTGGCCTTAGTTCTCTCGTATCTTAAGTGAAGTGAGTCTGAGGGATCCTCCTTCAGAGGAGCCTCTCGATTGAACGGGAAGCATTTGGGGCATCCATGCCAGTAGCATCCATGAAACTCGTAGATGTTTTCCCTGTCAAACCCATCTACTTTCAGTTTGTTAATCTTTACTTCTTTACCCCGCCCCGCATGCTCGATCCTCACTCCACGTTTCTCTTCTTCCCAGCTCAACCACTGAATGGCAATAGCTGACTGGTTATCCACTAAACGGTAGCCGTTCTTTGGGATGAGGCCGATCGTGTTTGGTTTCAAAAAGTTGTGGCGGAAGGCCAAGTTGCAAGCACTAGCGATCGTTACAGCCTCTAGGAAAGGATCAACATTACACTCTTGGAGGAATATCGATCTGAACTTAAGGCAAGCTTGGGCCAAGATCTCCACATCAGAGATGCAATACTCCAACATTTCCTTTTGAAAATCAAATACATAGTTTTCCGCTACTCTTTCATGGTACCAGATTTTAAAGGCCTTATTGGACTTTTTAAACATTGACTCTGGGCAATAGTACTGTTTATCGGGGATAGGGCCTACATAATTTTGGTTCGCCAGAGTGTTGAACAAGTGAGGAAAGTAACCCTTCTTTCTCTCCGGAGGCAGATCAAATGACTTAGGGAGCGCAGCGAGGGCCATGGGGAAATAGTTAAGTGAGTCCACAAATCTAACGTTGTCCATTTCCATGAGAATAATTTTGCAACCCTTCATGACCAGATCGGGTGTGAATTTAGTTTTTTTCAAGAACATACTTTAACAAAAATTGGAAATCAAAGCCCTGACCGTTGTGGGCAATTACACAGACATCTTTAAAACCTTTTCGGACTTCCATGACGTATTCCATGAAATCTTTAACAGGGTCAGAGTTGAAGACTCTCGTACGGTTTTTACAAACCCTGCAAAATTCTGTTTCGATACACTGGTAGCAAAACTGCTGGGAAACACACAAGTTTACTTTATGTACTTTTTGTTCGGGATCAGAGGGGAGAAACTCGTCTTGGCGAGTCTCCAGATCAAAGAAAATGAAAATGTAGTCCTTTGGTTTAGGCTTACCATCGTTCCGCTGTATGAAACATTTGTGATTTGGATCTTGGAAAGATCCGCAAGGTTTACAATAGACTTCTCCACACTTGTGGGGCGTGGATCTGTCTCTAATCCAAACTAATTTACCGCAATCAAGACACTTTTTGACAACTTTACATTTATCGACTTGGTGAGCAGTGAAACACTGTTGATTTCTCAAAGTCATATTACATTTTGAACAAACTATTCCTCCATGCTCCTCTTTGCAGGGAGGCGAGATGGTCTGACACTGAGAACAGATGTTTGAACATCTGTGCACACCTTTGTGATCATAGGGAACATGGCAAACTTCACAAAAATATTTACAAACGAAAGCAGCAGTCAAACTAGTTATTACGTTATAGTGCCCGTTGTAAAACAACAGGTTGATCTTGAATTTAGCATTTTCAACACTGCCCTCGAAATAAACGTCCCGGCCTTTATTATCATAATTGAACACGGTTATTTTGAAATCTTTCAACAAGTCTTGAAACTTCTCAAGTTCTGGGATTCCCGCACCATCCTCGGGCATCTCTACTCTAGCCCGTCGAATAAGTTCCTGAGCCCTCACGGTTTGCCTTTTTTTATCATCTTGCCTAATTGACTTGTACTGAGGATCCTTTGTTGTATGAGCGATACCTACAACCAAGGCCTTGGGGAGACACAAGTTGTCTTTATTTTTAATAACTACGATACCCTTCCTTGCTTTGCACTCCTCGTCAAACGTGTTAAAGATACCAGGTCGTACCCTCCCAGAACCTACAGGGAGATTAACTCGAGTACATTCTACTTTAAAAGTGTCAGTGGACTTGACGGATTCAGAATTTGACTGTATGATCTCTCCAAAAATTTGCCAAAGGATGTCTTCATCAATTTCACCAGCGGGTCGAAATGCGACATACCCCGGATCTCTACTTTTTAGGTTAAGACTCTGCAAAGTGAACCCGAGCTGATCATTTTCGCGGGCTTGTCCTTTCATCTCATTTACAATCTTGGCAAAACCTTGTCTGAGCCAATCTATCTCACTAGTATCAGGAGGAGGGTTAGAAAATTTGAAAATAGTTTTCGTTCCGTACAATCTAAACTTTTTAACATAAACCTGCTCGTCATTAAGTACTTCAACGGGTTGAACAACTTTAGCCATTTTACTAGTTGAATCAAACTAAAAGTTAAATATAAATTAAAACAATAAAGTGAGGTTATGTTAAGCAAAAGTAAGGTTATGTGAACCCAAAGAGAAACTTGAGTAAATACGACGATAGGCCTGGTAAAATAATAATTAAAAATATTAAAGTGAGGTTATGTCTGACTAAAAGAGTGAGACTATGAAATAGAACTATATGTTTGACTCTCAAAAGTGAGGTTAAGATATAAAAGTAGGGTTATGTTATACAATAAAACTGAGTTTAGACCTGATACACCAAATATAATACGCGTTAAATACTAACGACAAATTATAGTAGCACTTACTGTAATAATTGCACAATACTATCACAACTCACTTACCACAATAGCAGAGAATGAAGCAGCGCAAGGACCTCTGACCAACACAAAAGTCTGGAACAGAATGAATGTGGAAGGCTGTCTGCACTGGTATATATAGGCACCAACAACCAATCAGCGATCAGAACGCCTAATACGACCAATGGGGAGCGAGCTTATTCCGACCAATCACAGAGCTGTATTTTAACCTGTTACAACTGGATTTTTTAGGTGACTTACAGTAATTCAGAAACGCTACAATAGAGCAAGAAGAAGAGGGTTTGGAGAAAAACCCTTATTATTGTAGCATATATAATAGTGTAGACCATATAACGGTGAGATAGGCCAAGTTCAGGGTCATCCTGAGGATGTTTTAAAAAACTCTCACAGGTTTTATTTGATAATTACATTCAATATAATGCGTATACTTACGCATATTACGAAATGAGCGCAGAAATCATACAGATTTATTATTAATCGCTAAAGATAGCAGCAGACCTCAAAACACCACTCAACTACAGATAGGCAATGAAGTGGAAACATCTATCAGATCTCGTGTGACGTGATATTATTATTTTGTGAAGAGCGTCTCGGAGAGCTCGATGTTCACCGGTCGAGATCCGGAGGTGTACTGACTATTCGATAGCTAGCGTTCTGGTATCAAATACAATGGTGGGGGTAAAAGTGTAGGATGCGGGGCAGATGGAGCGTGGCAGATGGTTTCAAAGCAGCTGGCGCGGGGCAGATGGCGCGGGGCAGATGGCAGCTGGTGCGGGGGAATTCGAATAAAATATCCGTTAGTTAAAACCCACCAAGGATAACGTAATTGCTTCTGCATCAGAGGATGTTGTGGTAGACACTTCTTGTACTTGTATTTGATCAGTCGTTTCATTAGTGCCAGCTTGGTAAATATTAAAAGATGAAGATGTGTAAGAAACATTATTGTCTTGTATTTGTGAATCCATGTGTACCGCGCAAGAGCTGGGCGCATAGTGATATAGCGTCTGCGTGTAGGTTAGGTACTCGGCTCTTCCCCCACCACACCAGTCCCCCCCACCATACCAGTCCCCCCACCAAGTTCTACATCGCACAATAACTAGTTTACATGTGTTAGTTAGGGTTTAGCTCTTAGACTGTCAAGACCTCAGCTCCGTAACTGAAAACTTCAATAATGTTTTCTCAACGCTATATAATTATAACAGTTACTATGATTTAAACCAGTGTATTCTGAGTACCCACTTGGCATATGTTAAACCAGAAATAAAGAAATTATTTAGATTTGACCTTCAAAAATCGTTGTTTTTGGCTATTACTGCTATACCCTTGGTCGGATCTGAATTCTGTTTGCACAGACTTGTTCGTCTGATCAATCCGCGTAATTTTAGTACCCACTTGACATATGTTAAACCAGAAATAAAGAAATTATTTAGATTTGACCTTCAAAATAATTTTTTTTTTGGCTATTACTGCTATACCCTTGGTCAATCTGAATTCTGTTTGCGTCAACTTGTTCGTCTGATCAATCCGCGTAATTTGAGTACCCATCTGACATATGTTAAACCAGAAATAAAGAAATCATTTAGATTTGACCTTCAAAATAGTTGTTTTTGGCTATTACTGCTATACCCTTGGTCAGATCTGAATTCTGTTTGCACCAACTTGTTCGTCTGATTAATCCGCGTAATTTAAGTACCCAGAAATAAAAAAATAATTTAGATTTGACCTTCAAAAATCGTTGTTCTTGGCTATTACTGCTATACCCTTGGTCGGATCTGAATTCTGTTTGTACCATCCTGTTCGTCTGATCAATCCACGTAATTTGAGTACCCACTTGACATATGTTAAACCAGAAATAAATAAATTATTTAGATTTAACCTTCAAAATAGTTGTTTTTGGCTATTACTGCTATACCCTTGGTCAGATCGGAATTCTGTTTGCACCAACTTGTTCGTCTGATCAATCCGTGTAATTTAAGTACCCACTTAACATAGTGTAAACCAGAAATAAAGAAATTATTTAGATTTGACCTTCAAAATCGTTGTTTTTGGCTATTACTGCTACACCCTTGGTCGTATCTGAATTATGTTTGCACCAAAAGTTTCTCGTGAGTGAGGGCTAAGATAGGTAGTCATCCGGTTTTCGTTCCGTAAAGACTTAAGGTCGGTTTTCGCGCCATACCTTTTTGTAAGGGGTTAGGAAAAGGATAAGAAACATACTGATCAGTTAAAGTTAATCAGTGTGGGACTTAGATCCAAACACCCGGCGTCAGGCTACTGCAAACCCAAGTTTTGACCAAGGTAGTTTACAAAGAGAGTTTATATTCCAAGATTAAGTAAATTTACAACGAACACCCAAGGTCGGTTTTACAAAGGTCAACAGTATCGCTGAAACCCGGTGGGACTTAGATCCAAACACTCGGCGCCAGGCTACTGCGAACCCAAGTTTTGACCAAGGTCAGTTTTAAAGCGTGAAAGAAAAACTTAACATAGTGAAAACCAGAAATAAAAAAAATAATTTAGATTTGACCTTCAAAAATCGTTGTTCTTGGCTATTACTGCTATACCCTTGGTCGGATCTGAATTCTGTTTGTACCATCTTGTCCGTCTGATCAATCCACGTAATTTGAGTACCCACTTGACATATGTTAAACCAGAAATAAATAAATTATTTAGATTTAACCTTCAAAATAGTTGTTTTTGGCTATTACTGCTATACCCTTGGTCAGATCTGAATTCTGTTTGCACCAACTTGTTCGTCTGATCAATCCGTGTAATTTAAGTACCCACTTAACATAGTTTAAACCAGAAATAAAGAAATTATTTAGATTTGACCTTCAAAATCGTTGTTTTTGGCTATTACTGCTACACCCTTGGTCGTATCTGAATTATGTTTGCACCAAAAGTTTCTCGTGAGTGAGGGCTAAGATAGGTAGTCATCCGGTTTTCGTGCCGTAAAGACTTAAGGTCGGTTTTCGCGCCATACCTTTTTGTAAGGGGTTAGGAAAAGGATAAGTAACATACTGATCAGTTAAAGTTAAGCAGTGTGGGACTTAGATCCAAACACCCGGCGTCAGGCTACTGCAAACCCAAGTTTTGACCAAGGTAGTTTACAAAGAGAGTTTATATTCCAAGATTAAGTAAATTTACAACGAACACCCAAGGTCGGTTTTACAAAGGTCAACAGTATCGCTGAAACCCGGTGGGACTTAGATCCAAACACTCGGCGCCAGGCTACTGCGAACCCAAGTTTTGACCAAGGTCAGTTTTAAAGCGTGAAAGAAAAGTACATATTTCATTAGTAAATAAAACACTTCAAAAAAAACCAACATCAAACACCACAATCAGTTAAACTAACTACATTTACTAGCAGAAAACTACAAGCGTTACTCTAACATGTTTAATAATAAACATACATCCCTTAAGCTAAGGTAGCATCTCTAATATACAGTGGTACCAACTCTATACTAGAGATACTATTGCTGACAGCGCAGGCAAACAGCTAGCTAGGCTGTCGACCTGCGACTGCGAGCCCTGTGCGAGCCTCTCCTTGGTTTTATAGCCGCCAGCGTTGACGCTGCCAGACAGAGGAGAGCAGATGTCACGGCAGATGTCACGGTAGATGCCGGCGCGGCGGTGCCCCGTCTGTGTATTCAACTATGCTCAAAACGGTCTTCAATAAAGTCGAAACGTAGCACCTCTGGCGGGGACTTATCCAGGTTCCGGAGTCTTAACCGGTTCTTAAATCACAGCTATCCGGTTTTAAATATGCATATAAAAGGTGTTTATTATTCTTTTCAGAATTTGTAAGGTAAAACTTCACTATACATTGTGTAACATGTCATAGATTTGTTTTTTAAATGTCAATAACAATTTTAAAATGGACCATTATAAATTAAATCTATTATATATTCGTTGTAAATGTGTTATTCACTATAATACACTTATATCCTTTCATAAAAAGTGTATCACATATTTGATTTTTCATAAAATAAATTGTTATGTTGCATTTCTATTCATTTAGACTTATGAGGAATCATATAATTTGATATGTAAAGCAAATTAGGCAGTAAATAATAAGAGACTTATTTGTTACATTGATAAACATATCTGGTTAGTGATTATATTTTACTCGTGAAGCAAAAAGTTGAAAATAATTTTTCACCAAAAATACACGTAAAAAACATTTTTTTTGTCTTGATTACTAGAAAAATAAATTCATGAAGCGGTTTGAGCAATAACGGTTGAATCTTTAGAGATTTTTGATTGCCTTTTTGTTTCATTTTGGAAATGTATTAATATGAACCAACAACATAATTGCAAAAGTAATTAGTGCTATTCAATACATGCAGAGTCAAACTGTATTCAAGAACTACGAGTAAAAAAAATTCAGCCAAAACCTTCAATTCAGATTTATTCAATTCAGTTATAGTTAATTACTTAAAATGGATTGGAGATAGATAGATTGGAGTCGTGTTGCGGGAATTTTACAGATTTCTCAGTTACTGTGCAATGATTCTTTTATATTGAGAAAAAACAGATGTGACAACGCAATTGGTTGGTTTAATTTCTATAATGACTGAATAAAATGAGAAATTTACATACAAAATATATTAAGGCTAAATTAACAAGTGTTTTACTACTAATCAAAACAACTTTTACTTCTACAAAGTGTTGTGTCGACCTTAGATTCATTCAACACGTGGACCACAAATCAAGGACAGACAGACATTCAGACAGTCAAACAGCTGTACCCACACCTGCTCGTACAGATTCGTACGAAATAGATACGAAAGTACGAGATATTAATAGCATTGACTATAGTCAACGCTAATAGCCTACAATATTGTAATTATAAGAAAATACAAGAAAAATTGTTTTATTCATGTTTTACGTTTGAATAAATAAAGTACTCTCTTTTTTAATATGATTTAATTAAATTTATCTAAGTTTTTTTTTTTTAAACTGTTTAATAAGAAACTAACACACGCTCATTTATTAACTTAGCCTGACAAAACTTGGTACGGTATATTACTTCATATCGTTGTGGTCTATTGCACAAAAAAAACAGTTTATTGGTTTATTGTTTTTGTAGCAGCAAACTTGCGTACTCAGTCCCATGTTATTCTTATGCAGAATAAGTAAAACGTTATCTCCGTTAATTATGAAGATAAATTAATAAAACTTGGTATAAAACGCTGACTATTTTGATAAGTCGAACGACCTTCTTATGGCTTCTGGTATAATCATATTGCATTTTAAAAATTTCGTAACGTTCAGGACTTCGACAATTTTACTGTTGTGGTGACTGAATATTGGGTCAGATTGGCCACTTTATCTCTTACACCAATAATCCTGTTAACCTAATGTTAAATCTTTGCATGCAACAAAATTTAATTAAATTTATTATTAACCTTTTGATGTGTACGTATGCTGTTTTACCGTAATATTGCATATCACACCTAATATGATAAGCATAGTACTAAAATGTATACAATAACATACATAATTTTTTCAGCTAGGTCTTTGACGTTTTTTGGCAATCAATTTGGTGTCAAGACACGATGCAATTTTGTTATAATATATTGATCCTACTCAAAACGTTGAGTATTTTGATAGGTCGTTCGGCAGGTTTATGCCTTACATTATTTATTCAATTTAATTGTATATGTTTTTACACGTTTAGAACATAAGGTAAGTTATAAAAAGTTTCTCATTTTTAATCTGTGTACAAAAAAATCATAATTATTTAATTATTATCACTATCTAATATGTACGTAAACCGTTTTTGTCGAAATACCGTATATCTTAAATAACATGATAGCAAACTTTCTGAAATTAAAATGAGAACATGCAAACACATCTTTTAGCAACAGGACTAGCTGAATATGTCAGTGTCTATAACATGTGAAATTTTAATATTATGTACTACTCAAAATGTTGAGTATTTTGATAGTTCGTTTGGCCTTTTTATGTCCTCCATTATTATTTATATTTAGATTTAAGTGTTTTTTTTTACGTTCAGGTCTTGGGACAATTTTACTGTGGCTGTGATGGGGTTCGACTTATTTTATTTTAGTGTTAGACCTTTTTTATACTGTAATGTGGTTTCTTATGTTAAATATATGTTCGAAATATATATATATATATATATATATATATATATATTTTGTTTATTATTATCCTTCTGATATGGGCAAAATCCTTGTTTGCTGAAATCGTATATCACACCCAATGTAAACTGAACTTCAGACATTACCTTACAATTATATCAAATTTCAAACAGGCATTACAGTAATATTATTAATGAAGGTCTGCATACATATAAGGTGAGACAAAAACTGAATAATACTGTAATTTCTTTGGGTAAATGAACATTAACTAATGTCTTAAAACTATTTGGACTAAGTTATTTAATACCCTTGCTTGTCTTCTCTATTAGCGAGTGAAACTTCGAGGATATTACAAACCTATAAATAAGTGAATAAAACTTGTTATTACCCAAATTATTTTTCATTTACTAATCCTTAAATTAATACGATATAATTACTAATCCTACACACAGTTATAAATGAAAGTACTAATTGTTCTTTATTATTAAATTGCTTTAACTTCAACTTACAATACTTTTTACTACATATATAATAAACCTGTATGTATTTTTGTTAAACGTTACCACTGAGAATAGACCATTCTCAATTAGATATATGTTACAAATAAATTATGCATACTGGATCGATCGAGCTAAAATTTGATTGGAAGATTGCGATTTTAACCAAAAGAACACTAAGACGCATTCGTTCATATGTTTATTTTACTGATCAGTCTTAGACAAAACAAGTTATTACACACTATATCACACGATATTGTACGTATTCAATATTATATACGTAATTTATTGTAAACGTAATTTTTGTATTGTATATGTGATAACGTCAGAAATTAAAACTGCAAAATCCCCGTGTGGAGAAAGAGACACCGACTGGTCTATAATGTAATTATGCTTTTGTTGAAAAATATAATATAAACTATAAATTAATAGCTTTCTTTGCTTAAGTACAAGGTATTGGTGAGAAAATTGGAGAAAAATATTAGTTTTTGTATACAACCTCTCTTAAGGCCATACATTAGATAATAAAAGTGCCAAGTTAAACAAATCTTGTGTTGGTATTTCATCAGATGTGTAATTTGATTTGACTATTAATGTAAAATCACCTGAAAAAGCAATGATTTCGGGGAAAGCCAATAAAATTAATAATTTTCTTACGTTTCCCATTTATTCTAAACAGTTTCAATTAGTTAATTATATTAAGGACAACATTTAGTACTTCCATTGTTAGTAGCTAATCCCAAAACTACTAGTATAGTCTAATTAAACGACACGGGGTTAAAAACAGTTAATTAAGCGGCGACCTTGCAATTAACCGTTTAGCTAACGAGACCTCGTTGCAGTAAGGAAGACAAGGGGAATCCCATTTCCCAGAAGTGGGTTAGGTCGGTTCCCGAGTTACCTTGACCCCCGCTGCACCGCGACTGCGAGGTTCCCAAGGTTGAGGTTAGCAGCGGGGAAAGCCATCGATCAGTGATTACAATCATTTCCGATAGAGTGCACTTTCAAAATGCGCGTCCCCTGTAATGACAGTGTTTGGTCAACCCGATGTTGTCAAAACACACACAACGAGGATCGAACTTTCGTTTAGGGGAAAGGGCTCGCGGGTTGACCCCGTTTTCATTTCGCCCTGCCAAACTTGCAGGATCGTTACCACCATTCACGTATTCCGCTTCCGGTCCGACTTAATTACCCCGTCCCCCGCCAGGTGCATGCCACTCAGCAGTTGCGATTCGTACTGCTTCTCACTCGCCGCTAGATGGGGCTGTCATTCGTAAATACATCTTCCGGCGCTGATCAGGATCGAAGGTGATCATGCAACTTTCTTCGAGAAAACATCAATTACAGACTTTTTACGGAGATAACTAACGTTCTTCCTTCATATTTCAAGTTATTGATGTAGAAGAACAATTTTTTAATAAGATCGGTATAAAATTTCTATCTAATTACTTATCAATTCGTTGATTCATTATAACTTGTAATTAAAACTATTTTGACGATCATAGATTCTTAATGGTCGCACAATATAAACCAAGTAAAATCACATATTATTCTCGTATTATTAGTTATTATAAATTGATACCCTTTCAGATGAATTGCAAAGCGACAAATCATATTTTGTTATTTCCGCGACAAAGAAAATAGTAAAATTCATAATAAAAACTAGGTTGTAACTGCAAGCCAATACACGCAAGAGGGCACCGCTAAACTGTATCGACAATAATTAACCGTAATCAAAATACTTTAAGCGAAGCCTTAAACAGCTAGGGTCTTGGTGTAACTTGTTTGACCGTAATTACAGGAAAACTATATAATGCATTTATATTTATTAGTCAACCCTCTTGCAACAAAAAATATCCGACAATTAAGATGATATTGGTATCAAGGCCAGACGGGGCGATAAGTCAAAACACACACACACACACACACACACACACACACACACACACACACACACACACATGCCTGTGTTCTCACACGCGCAAACGCGACCACACCCTCGGGCGGTCCTAGACGCATAATTACACTTAAGTAGTAATCAGACAGCGCAATTTGCATTCTCCGGACTGGTTCCATTGGGCAGTTTAGCTGCTAATAAAGCAAACTACATCATAACAAGAGCGGATGCGATATTGAGACTTATTTATCGAAACTGGAGGACGCCGGCGGTTGAACAAGATAATTAGCTCTTCGCGACAAGACAAGTGCCGTAAAAAGTGCCTGTAACCTCTAGCCCCTAGCCCACGTGTTTTTTGTGTTCATGACTACAATGTAGGAGTAACTCAGGGTCCGATGCCGGGACCGATTATGTTCTTACGCTTTATTGACCGTTTATACGAAGAAGTGTCCCGAAATATAAAATGCTACAAATGATTTTACTTTTGGATATTTGTATATCAATATCACATATATGCCTGTCAATTTAAAAGTAAGGTTGATTGAACTGTTAAAGTATTCAGACGTTGCCATAGATCAATTGATAATATTTTGTCAACAATCTTGGAAAATGACGGCTGGAAATTGTTATACATCTTAACTGCTTGTTAATTGTTGAGTTTACAAAGAAGTGTTTAAAATGAATGTCGTTTATCTTGTGATTTCATCTTTAATTTTAGCGAATTTCCCCTATAGGGAAGAAGCTATTACCGTAGGTCTCATGGTAAGACTTAAGCCCAAGACCATGATAACTTTTCATTTTGAGGTCCCCAGATGCCAAAAACACCATTCGTTCAAATTTTTATATGTATATATATATATATATATATAAATATATATATATATATATTTATATATATATATATGTGTCCGTAAGCACGAGAACTCTCGTAAAAAAAGGTCCGATCTTAATGAAATTTGGTACAAATGTGTAAAGTACCATTTATTTGAACGAGTTCGAAAACCAGATGAATCGCACCATCCGAAGGGGGGTTTTTGGGGGGGTTTTGTACCCCAAAAATGTGTTTTTTGGGGTTTTCACATGTAATTATAATTTAAATCAAATTTTAATTTTCACCATTTAATTCAGCTTAAAAAAACAAACAATTTGGTATTTTGATCATTGCTCTACGTCAATTGATTACCGAGATATTGAAAGTGCTAAACACAGTACGTTGTCTAATGTTATTCTTATGGAGAAAAAGAAAAATTGTATATCTCGCTTATTTATGAACGTAAACTGGCAAAATTTGGTATATGGCTTTATTTGGTTGTGGTCTATTGATATTTGCACAAAAATCCATTTTTTTTGCCCGATAGTTCCCGTAGCAGCAAACCTGCATACTCAGCCCCATGTTATTCTTATGGAGAATAATTAACGTGTTATCTCCTTTAATTATGAACATAAATTAATAGAACTTGGTATGTGGCTTTACCTAGTTGAGTTATAATGATATTTGTATAAAAGCCCATTTTTAGTGTTCCTTATTTCAGCAAACCTGCATACTCAGCCGCCATGTTATTCTTATGGAGAATAATTAAAATGTCATAAATCGTTTATTTATGAATGTATATTGATGAAACTTGGTATGTGGCTTTATGTGGTATTAAGATAAATTAATATGCATTTGAAATTCTCTGAGTATGCAGGTTTGCTGCTACGGGGGTATTTAGTATATCCTGGAGTTTTATTCAAAATTAAGTTCACTGACATATGTTTCTTCCACATGATGATATATTAATTAACACTGCATTTTATCAAATGAATACGGGGAAGCGAATATTTACAGTTTTATTAAATGCTATATCTGGCTGTCTTGCTAGATTTGACTTAGACTCTTTCCGTTCCTTATGCATTTAAATATAGGTAATAAAAAGTTAACTCAAAAAAATGCGCTTTACATTGATTTTAAAGTGACAGTCTTTATTGAACGACCTATAAATTCAATAACAAATAAATTGGATGGTTAAAAATAGACATGAAAAGAGTTTCCCTATATTACTACTGTGTCAATAATTAACTCCAGAGGCTGGGAAGAAAAGCATACTTCCGGGCTAGTTTTTTATTTTATTTGAAATATATTTTTTAAAGTAACTATGCCAGGCGCGGCACCGGCGCGGCGGCGCGGCGCGCCGTGGGACATAGCACCTTTGGCTATCCGAAGCCCAGTACACTGATTAAAAAATTGTATCGGAGGGTTGTGAGGTTTTTATATATTCATATTGTAATCAAAATTAGCTATCCGATACGCCGACTCGGAGGTAGATCAGACTAACATTGAGCTTTTTTTTTATGAAGTTATAACCGTGTTTTGGACGGTTGTTTGAGCATTGCAAAGTGTTATAAAACGTAGTTCAAATAAATATGTCACAAAATTTGTATTTAAACCCGAACAATAACCACTATATATTTAAACTTAATTATTCATGTAAATTTAACACCAGAAATATATTAATATATCATTTGTCACTATTCTCTCCTAAAGACTCTTCTTGACGTCATTTTCAAGCTTATATTCATTGGTGATAGAAAGTTATATTAAAAGCGTTTATATAAGTTCGGTATAACTTGGGAAATTACTGTGGGGTAAGGAAAATATTGAAATCAAAGTATTGTTAAGGTGTTGGAAAATTTATATATAGTGTTTCTGTCATTTAACGTGCCAACCGTTAATACTTATTAAGATCAAGGATTTTTTTAAAATAACGCAAGATTTATACTTTATAATTTTTTATGCCATGTACATTTAATTTGAACACACAAACTTATACAGCAGTATTTGTGATGTACTTTTTCATTAATTTATTAATTTACCTGGCCGAAATTCAAAACATTTTAAAGTTTGTTTTAGTTTTTTATTTTTTATGAACAATTGTAACATATATACCAGACATAAAGTATAAGTTATTGTGTTTCTTTATTCTAGATCTTTTTTGCGACACCTAACGAAACCCATTCTAGTTATTATAAAAATACCAGGAAATCAAGTTGACGAGAAAGCTTGTCGTAAGTGCGTGTGTTTCAGCTATTGCATATCTAAGTGTAAAACATATCAAATGAACCGTCAAAATAAAAATACAAGAGTATTACGTCGACACCGTATTAAATTACTTTTGCGGCGCGGCGAATGTAGTAGAGTGCATCTGCCCCACGGACATCTGCCTTTGCACCTGCTCCTCTGTCGGCTATAAAAGCGAGGGTCTGGCTGCAGTAGTCTCACAGTTTTAGGCTGGCAGCCTAGCTAGCTGTTCGCCTTAGCTGTCTGTAATAGCATCTTTAGTATAGAGGTGGTACCCCTGTATACTGAAGATTCTACTTTAGCATGTTAGTTTGTTATGCATGTTAGTTTATTTGTTAGATTATAGCTTGTAGTTTGCTGCTATAAGATGTAGTTAGTGTTGCTGTTTGTAATTATTTGTGGTGTTGGTCTTTGAAGTGTTTTATTGACTAATTAAATATGTACTTTTCTTTCACGCTTTAAAACTGGCCTTGGGTCAAAACTTGGGTTCGCAGCAGCCTGACGCCGGGTGTTTGGGTCTACGTCCCACTGGGTTTTAGTGATACTGCTGACCTTTGCAAAACCGTCCTTGGTTGGTCTTTGTAAAATTAACTTTAACTAATCAGTATGTTTCTCATCCTTTTCCTAGCCCCTTACAAAAAAAAAGGTATGGCGCGAAAACCGACCTTATGTCAATACGGCGCGCAAACCGGTTGACATTGCCCATCTTAGCCCTTACTCACGAGAAACAGATTCAATCAGTTTGCTTATTTTTGGTTAAATTTAAGGGGATCTTGGTCAGGTAATTATTGTACTTCGGTTCGTAAAACTCTGACACCTACACAGTGATGAACGTCCTTGCGGTTTCAGAGTGCACGACTGTTGTTAACTGACCATTTTGCTTTTATTTATTTATTTATTTTTTGGGGGGAGGGGAGGGGATAACTTTTCGGGGGAGAGGATAGCGTTCCGTTATCAGGTTTATGCCTATAATTGCGAGCATTAAACTAGGCCTCTTCTCCTAATACAGAGCGGGGAATAGAGCATTTTGTGGTCAAAGTGAGAATCACTTACTGCTCTATTCCCCGCTTTGGCAAAATGTTCAGATGACCTTAGGGACTTAGAAAATTCAGAAAATTCTCGTTTCTTAAAATAATGGAAGATATGTATTGATTTTTCGGGAGAGATTAATGTTTAGTTATTACAGAATTCAGATCCGACCAAGGGTATAGCAGTAATAGTTAAAAACAACTATTTTGAAGGTCAAATCTAAATAATTTCTTTATTTCTAGTTTAACATATGCCAATTGGGTACTCAAATTACGCAGATTGATCAAAGGAACAAGTTGGTGCAAACATAATTCAGATACGACCAAGGGTATAGCAGTAATAGCCAAAAATAACTATTTTGAAGGTCAAATCTAAATAATTTCTTTATTTCTAGTTTAACATATGCCAAGTGGGTACTCAAATTACGCAGATTGATCAGAGGAACAAGTTGGTGCAAACATAATTCAGATACAACCAAGGGTATAGCAGTAATAGCCAAAAATAACTATTTTGAAGGTCAAATCTAAATAATTTCTTTATTTCTAGTTTAACATATGCCATGTGGGTACTCAAATTACGCAGATTGATCAGAGGAACAAGTTGGTGCAAACAGAATTCAGATACGACCAAGGGTATAGCAGTAATAGCCAAAAATAACTATTTTGAAGGTCAAATCTAAATAATTTCTTTATTTCTAGTTTAACATATGCCATATGGGTACTCAAATTACGCAGATTGATCAGAGGAACAAGTTGGTGCAAACAGAATTCAGATCCGACCAAGGGTATAGCAGTATTAGCCAAAAATAACTATTTTGAAGGTCAAATCTAAATAATTTCTTTATTTCCAGTTTAACATATGCCAAGTGGGTACTCAAATTACGCAGATTGATCAGAGGAACAAGTTGGTGCAAACAGAATTCAGATCCGACCAAGGGTATAGCAGCAACAGCGAAAAAACAACTATTTTCAAGGACAAACCTAAATATTTTCTTTGTTTTTGGTTCAAAGTATAACATGTGGGTACTTCAATTACACGGCTTGACAAAATGAACAAGAAGGTGCAATCTAAATTTAAATCTAACCAAAAGTATAGCATCCGTAGCGTAAAAACAATGGTTTGAAGGACAAGGTAACGTTGTGGTGGGGGGTAGGTGGCTATCATACACAATAACGCTACATCATTATTCTTCCAGCTCTTAACGGATGAACATCTACCTAGAGGGTCTGAAAAATGTCGCAGTTTTACAGGAACATGAGGAAGGTGACCTTCAGTAGTCCCCTTGACACTACATTCTACTTCCCTGACAATGAAGACAGAAGGTCTACGCTTTTAATGGACAATGAGCGGTTTCGTCGAAGAAAAATCGAGGTTGAAACACTTTTAGCCAGTTGTTTGCTACGCAAAAAGCACCATATGAATACATGCACCGGTTTAGATCATAGTAGCTGTTATACTTATACAGCGTTGAGCAAACATTATTGAAGTTTTCAGTTACGGAGCTAAGGTCTTGACAGTCTAAGAGCTAAACCCTAACTAACACATGTAAACTAGTTATTGTGCGATGTAAAACTTGGTGGGGAGACTGGTGTAGTGGGGGACTGGTGTAGTGGGGGGACTTCCATCTGCCGCGCACTTGCCACCTGCCGCCTGCCATCTGCCGTCCGCCATCTGCTCCGCCCCACCTCACTTTTACCCCCACCGTTTTGTTTGATACCAAAACGCTAGCTAGCGAATAGTCAGTTCACCTCCGGCTCTCGACCGGTGAACATCGAGCTCTCCGAGACGCTCTTCACAAAATAATAATAATATTATGTCACTCAAGATCTGATAGATGTTTCTACTTCATTACCGTCAGGTAGTATTTCTACCTGACGGTAATGAAATGGAAACACCTATCAGAACAGATCGATGTCAAAAAAAAAAAACAACATGGAGTCTGCGCAGGGATCAAAGTATCTACCTTCTTTCAACAGGAAAAAACACGATGACCGCAACTCTCCGGGATCATCAACTTCGATTATAACCAACAACGGCGAAAGATTCGTATTGTAATTAAGAACAAACATTGTAAATAAAATAAAGTAATTTTTGAAATAGTACTACCTCGCACTCGTATCATTCGATTGTTTTCATTAAATTTTTTATATCGATTAACCTATCGAATCACAATCGAATTTTACGCGTGTGAGGTAGTACTTTTTTTTTAAATAACCTCCTCGTGACCCTGAACTTTAAACTTTCCCTCATTACGTCACGAAACCGCCTACGTCACTGGCTCAGCCTCAGATGACGTATATATTCACTCAGCCCATGCGGTCAAGTGACGTGTGACGTCACTTTTTAATATATCCTAGATTATATTTATATAATGGTGTAGCTGTAAAGTATATGTATAATATTGTATATACATTGCCATATGATAGTATCAATCGCATAGAGTATATAATAGTCGAACCATGGAACATATATACATATAATTTACAGTATATAATATATATATATATATATAATGGTGTATATGTAAAATAATGTATCATAGAGCATAGGTTGCCAGAACTGAGCAAAATGAGTTAAAATTTAAAAAGTGAGGTTAGGAAATTTGGCGGGAAATAAAGTGCCATGGGCGCCGCCATCTTGGAATGACGTCACTACAAAATGCTGGCTTCTGATTGGCTTGCTATAGTGGGGCGTATCCTACTAATTACAATTATTGGTTATTAAAACCATTGTTTCAAATATATCGTAGAATCACGAATGAAGAAACAACATCCAACAATTAAAATTTGTTATTTGAAATATCGATGTAGAAAAGTCGTTCACAAGGTAAATATTTTATGCAGATATTTGTAGATCAATGTGTATTTTTAGGCTTGTACTTTGTACAACCTTTTAATCTTTCGAAAAAGATATAATTATTATATTTTTCCTACAATGTTAATTAAAAACTATGATACACTCGGAAGACTACACAATTCAATTGTCAGAGTAATACAAAAGACACAAAGTATTTGTATATTGATTCGCGTAAATGGTCATAATGGTAGACCAGCTGAATTAAATTTGTATTTTCCCTGATTTAATAAACATGTATATTTAAAAAATAATTTAACTATATAATAAGATTGTTTTATAAATTTTTTGTGACGATCACTACAAGCGAATTCCGTGGAAGTCGAATGTAAATGGTGATAAATAAAATTTAGCTTGTAAAATCAGAACAGTCAACTCATTATATGAGATGTAAAAATCACAAAAAAGAATAAACTAAACAAGATCGTATTGGTCGGAATAGTGAAAAGTGTTGAAAAGTCAAGAATGTTATTTCAGCAACAATGAAACACATCCTCTTTTCCTCAGATACTTGGAAGATAAAACGGTCCTTCTGTTATTTTAACCGTCAGTCCTGTTTTTAATTTAAAATTAAGTAAATTTGAAGGCTCGTCTTCTCTTTGAAAAATGTTTAAGATTATCATAATGACATTTGGCGTTGAATAAGTTTGGATTTATATATCCGTCATTCTGTAAAAAATATGCTACACTAAAATCCGTAGAGTTTTTGTAACCTCAAAATATAATATTAAATTGTTGTCCCAATCGTTATTAGCGAATTTCCCCTATAGGGAAGAAGCTATAACCGTAGGTCTCATGGTAAGACTTAAGCCCGAGACCATGATAACTTTTCGTTTTGAGGTCCCCAGATGCAAAAAACACAATTCGTTCAAATTTATATATATGTGTTTGTGTGTATGTGTTTGTGTGTGTGTGTGTGTGTGTGTGTGTGTGTGTGTGTGTGTCCGTAAGCACGATAACTCTCGTAAAAACGGTCCAATCTTAATGAAATTTGGTACAAATGTGTGAAGTACCATTTATTTGAACGAGTTCGAAAACCAGATGAATCGCACCATCCGTAGGGTGATTTTTGGGGGGTTTTGTACCCCAAAAATGTGTTTTTTTGGAGTTTTAACATGTAATTTTTATTTAAATCAAATTTTAATTTTTACCATTAAATTCAGCTTAAAAGAAAAAACAATTTGGTATTTTGATTATTGTTCTACGTCAATTAGTTACCGAGATATTGAAAGTGCTAAACACAGGACGTTGTCTAATGTTATTCTTATGGAGAAAAAGAAAAATTGTATATCTTGCTTATTTATGAACATATATCATATATGGTTATGGTATGGTTATATATATGGTTATATATGGTATAACATATATGGTTACCTAGCAGCAAACCTAGGTACTTGGTCCCCATGTTATTCTTATGGAAAATACTTAAAATGTTATATATTGCTTATTTATGGATGTATATGGATGAAACTAGGTATGTGACTTCACTAAGATGAGTTCTATTGATATTTGCATAAAAACCCATTATTTTGTGCGCCTTGTTGCAGCAAACCTGCGTACTCATCCCCAATGTTATTCTTATGGATATTAATTAATATTTTAAATATCGCTTGTTTGTGAATATATTTATTATGAATAAATAAGTGTTAAGTGTTTTAATATGTTATGTTATATATTCATTGGAAATTCGCTGAGTATGCAGGTTTGCTGCGACGGGGGTATCATAGTTCCCAGTCGTTCGCTGTAGAAGAGCACTACTACCGATGATAACTCGGACAATGGATTATTTCACGATTCCTAGAAGCAATAAAATGGCAATATCAGCTTCATGTGCGTTTCTAATTCCTCATTATGCAACTAACGCGCATGAGAGGGATATAGATGAACATATCCCAACTTTCCTGTAATATATTAAACTCGAGCTGGTGAATATGTTCAGCTCTATTGAGTTTGAGAAGCGGTTAAAACCGAACAAATACTTTACACAATTGATCCCGAATGATTGTTGTATAATATGTACAACAATAAACCAATTCTAAAAGCACAACTAACTGCTCTAAGCCATGAATTAATTGATCGATTGACAAAATGAACCGATAAAATATATTACCATCAAACGAGTACAAAACAACGAAAAGTCAGCTACAAATTAGATCACGTAAACGAAAGAAGTAGTGTGGGTTTGCGGGTTTTGCGCCGGAAGTGACGTCATCCGGTCACGTGACCGGATGCGCTGAGTCATGAAAGACGTCATCTGGGGCTGAGCCAGTGACGTAGGCGGTTTTGTGACGAAATGAGTTAAAGTTCAAAGTTCAAGGTCACGAGGAGGTAATTTTAAAAAAGTACTACCTCGCACGCGTAAAATCCGATTGTGATTCGATAGTTTTAATTCGATAAAATATCGAATGAAAATTATCGAATGAAGCAATCGAATGATACGAGTGCGAGGTAGTACTAATACAAATATTACTTTATTTTATTTACAATAATTCATATTACAAATATTACTTTATTTACAATAATTCATGTTTACAATAGTTCCCCGTTGTTGGTTGTCATCGATGTTGTTGATCCGGACGAGTTGCGGCCTCGCCAGATGAATAGAGTCATAATGAATACACCTAATTTTGATGGACATTTCAACAGAGAGCTCGATGTACACCGGTCGAGAGCCGGAGGTGTACTGACTACTCGCTAGCTAGCGTTTTGGTATCAAACAAAATGGTGGGGGTAAAAGTGTGGTGGGGCGGAGCAGATGGCGGACGGCAGATGGCAGGCGACAGATGGTAGGCGGCAGGTGGCAAGTGCGCGGCAGATGGTTGCTACTACATCCACCATCATTAGTCAAACCCTATTAGGGATGACATTATTGCTTCTGCATCAGTAGATATTGTGCTAGAAACTTCATGTACTTGTATTTCATCATTTGTATTGTCAGCTTGCTCAATATTAAAAGAAGAACATGTGGAAGAAACAGTAGTGCCTTGTATTTGCGAATCCATGTGAACTATGCAAGAGCCGCAGGTATACTGAAGTGATACAAGCATGTAGGATAGACACTCGCCTTTACCCCCCACCACACCAGTTTCCCCCACCAAGTTTTCACATCGCACAATAACTACGGGACATGCATTAGTTAGGGTCTAGCTCTGACTCTGTGAGGATCGGAGCTCCGTAACTGAAAACATTAACAATTCTTGCTCGACACTGTTTTTACGCAATCATAACAGTCACTGTGATCTAATTTATTGCATGTACTCATATGATGCATCTTGCGTAGCAGACAACTTGCTAAGAATGTTTCAGCCTGGAGTATTCTACGGCGAAATCGCTCACAATCCACTAACAGCGTAGACCTTCTATCTTCACAGTCGGAGAAGTAGAAGGTGGTGGCAGGCGGACTGTTGAAGGACACCTTCGTCATATTTCTGTAAAACTGTGACATCTTTAGAATAACACAAACTCTATAGGTAGATGTTAATCCTGCAAGAGCTAAAAGTATAATGATATAGCGCTAGCGTGTATGATACCCACCCGACCTACCCGCACAACAACGTTACCTCGGTATACTTTAAACTATAAATAACTTGTCGTAGTTTAATCCATAAACAAAGTATTTATTAATGTCAGGCCTTGAAAGTGTTGTTTTCGCGCTGTTTCTTCCCTAATCTCAGTCGGATCTGAATTATATTCGCACCATCTTGTTCGTCTGATTACCCCGCGTAATTTGAGTACCCACTCGCTATACTTTAACCCAATAATAAAGAAGTTATTAGTATGTAACCTTGAAAACATTGGTTTTTTCGCTATTTCTACTATACCGTTAGTCGGATCTGAATTCTGTTTGCACCATCTTGTTCGTCTGATTAACCCGCGTAATTTGAGTACCCACTCGCTATACTTTAACCCAATATTAAAGAAGCTATTAGTATGTAACCTTGAAAACATTGGTTTTTTCGCTATTTCTGCTATACCGTTGGTCGGATCTGAATTCTGTTTGCACCATCTTGTTCGTCTGATCAATTCGCGTAATTTGAGTACCCACATGACATACTTTGGACAAACTTTGTAGTTTTTTCGCTTCTGCTACTATACCCTTGGCCGGATCAAAATTCTGTTTGCACCTCCTTGTTCGTCTGATCAATTCGCGTAATTTGAGTACCCACATGACATACTTTGGAAAAACTTTGTACCCCCCCCCCCAACATGGGTCATGTTCAAGGTCAAGGTCAAGTTCAAGGACTTTGGGACTTAGAAAATTTCACAAAGTGGGCTGCACAAACAAACTCTCCTGCCTATGTACAGGCCAAGTCCCTAACTTGAAATGCTTAAGGTGGTCCTGAAAAGGACCGGTTGCGTGCTGAAGGTTGGTCGGGATAAGGATCAGTTCAAACTTTATTCTTCAAAACCCACTTTACCCTCCCATCTTTTCTGGTTAAGAATAACTCCTGTGTATCAGGTATCAGAGGAGGTGGCGGTGGGAGAGACTGCGGCAGACGCACCTCGATGTAGTGGATGGTGTGTTGAAACAGGAACACGTGGTCCCCGTTGGTTGCCACATATTTATACTCCGTCATCCGCTTCAGATTTCGAAACTCGACCTTGGAGACTTCAAACGGCGTCACCAAGTCGTTCAGCCCCATCACCCTTGTCCGTTGCATCACCTCATCGACAGTCGGTGTTGGAGACGAAGGTTGAGCCGCCGATGTAGAAGGCCGAGGCTGAGCCGATGTAGAAGGTCGAGGCTGAGTCGAGGGTCGTTGTTCAAAATACAGCGGATGACCATGGAGATTCCGTTTGAGAGACTTCAAAGTTGAAGGTCTCTTAAACCCGCTCCTTCTTTCCGTCGACCTCTTCAAAGATTCCTTTAAGCGCTGGAGTTTTTCAGGAGTCAGAGGAGAAGACATGGTGTAAATAGGATGGAAAAGAAAATGGATAAGATAGAGTTGGATAGAGCACGTGTGTACTGGTTGCAATCCAAAGCCGGAATGAGGCGGCTGGCAGAGTGAAGCAGGTCGTAAAGTGAAACCTTGCCCTATCCATATATGGGTAGAAAGCTGAGGACTGGTTTAGAACCGCCCCCCCCCCCCCGACGGAACCACCCCCCCCCCCGCGACGGACCCCCCCCCCCTCTGACGGAACCCCCCCCCCTGACGGACCCCCCCCCCCCCCCCCGACGGACCCCCCCCCCCTTTTTGGGTCATGTTCAAGGTCAAGGTCAAGGTCGAGGGAAAAATGTTCTTGGAAGTGCGGGATAAAATCCCGCAACGAAGCAGGGTTATCCCTTATCCCGCTTTCCCCTTAATATCCCGATTTCCCATTCTCCGTCTATATAACCCGAGATTTCGAGCGTCTCTTCGCAGTAGCCTGCCGCCCGTTGCGATGAACGTCCCACTGGGTTGCAGTGCCTGCTGCAGCGTAGGTCTGTTAAGTGTGCGTTGGGCCCGACGCGCAATTAAGAGATCCGCGCCCTTGCATGTTTAGTTAGTTTGTTTGAGCATGTTAGATAACGCTTGTAGTTTGCTGCTAGTTAAATATATTTAAGGGGATCTTGGTCAGGGGATTATTGTACTTCGGTTCGTAGTATTCTGAAGCCTACACAGTGATGAACGTCCTTGCGGTTTCAGAGTGCACGACTGTTGTAAACTGACCATATTTTGATGCTTTATAATAACATTGTAGATGGAATGTGTTTGCTTAACACTTAATGCTTTTATCTTCAACGTGTCCTTGACCTAGATTAGGACTTAGAAAATATTCAAGAAACATTCAATGTACACAACCACGTTTTAGCACAAAATTTATGGAAGGGGAAATTTAATATATACTGCAACAGCGTGGTAAAAATCATCATATCGCTATGGAAGCTGTAGGTGTAAACACTTGGCTTGTTCCTTCCGAGCTTGCTATTTCAGAAGCCTTTCTGTCCATCCTTACTTATGAGTTTCGAGGCATTAAATTAAAAGTAAAAATAGAGCTGAGACCGTTGCATAGAAATGATATGCATTGTATTTTGGTGGAATGGGAATCGCCCTCCGGCATTAATCTTTTCCATTTTATCAAAAGATCGTGCAAGGAGTTTTGCGTAAAACGGATAACAGTCTCCCTTGTTTAAACGTAGTACAGATTTCTTCCAAAGTAAAATAGCAAAGGTAACACCTTTGCTATTTTACAAAATATTTTAACGTGTCCTTGACCCAGTTACCGGACTTGGAGCAATTCAAAGTGTGCTATACAGCGTTAGAACAAACTACTGTCGAAGCCCCCCCCCCCCACCGATATTTTCCTATAAAAGCGGGAGCAGCCCGCAGAGGGTTCGCAGTCGCAGGCCGACAGCCTAGCTAGCTGTTTGCCCGCGCTGTCCGCAATAGTATCTCTAGTATAGAGTTGGTACCACTATATATTAGAGATGCTACCTTAGCTTAAGGCATGTCTGTGTATTATTAAGCATGTTAGAATAACGCTTGTAGTTTGCTGCTAGTAAATGTAGTTAGTTTAACTGTAGTTAGTTTGGTGTTGGTTTTAAAGTGTTTTTGAAGTGTTTTTTATTTACTAATGAAATATGTACTTTTCTTTCACGCTCCCATTCAAAAAGGTATGGCACGAAAACCGACCTTATGTCTTTAAATATCTCAGGGGGGATTATGTTTCTCAAATAAACAACTTTCCTAACCCCTTACAAAAAGGTATGGCACGAAAACCGACCTTAAGTCATTACGGCGCGCAAACCGGATGACTTTACCTATCTTAACCCTTACTCACGAGAAACAGATTCAGTCAGTTTGCTTATTTTTGGTTAAATTTAAGGGGACCTTGGTCAGGTAATTATTGTACTTCGGTTCGTAAAACTCTGACGCCTACACAGTGATGAACGTCCTTGCGGTTTCAGAGTGCGCGACTGTTGTTAACTGACCATTTTGCTTATCTTGGAGGATACATCATCGGGGAAATAAACTTAAGGGGACCTTGGTCAGGTATTATTGTACTTCGGTTCGTAGTACTCTGACGCCTACACAGTGATGAACGTCCTTGCGGTTTCAGAGTGCGCGACTGTTGTTAACTGACTATATCGTTTGTGTGTTGGGTGAATAATTTTTTCGGGGGAGAGGTTAGTGTTCCGTTATCAGGTTTATTTGCCTATAATTGCGAGCTTTAAGCTAGTCCTCTTCTCCTAATACAGAGCGGGGAATAGAGCAGTTTGTGGTCCAAGTGAGAATCACTTACTGCTCTATTCCCCGTTTTGGCAACATGTTCAGATGACCTTGACCCACTTCGGGACTTGGAAAATTTTCGTTTAGTAAAACATTACAACAATATTCCTTCCCTAACCTCTAAAGCCCCCCCCCTCTACAACTGGGTATAAAAGGAGGGTTTTCACCAGTGGTAAAATCATTCTGCTGCTTACACATCACGAGTGCAGTTCAGTTCCCGAGATGTCTGACCGTAGGAAGCAACTTTTGCCGAGGAAGGTTGAGCACTCTTCACCTGCTCCGTCATCTGCTCCGCCAGCTCCTTCCATCCTTCGGCAGGCGTTAATATTATCATGCATTGTTCCTGAGGAGCCTGCACCACGACCGCAACCACTTCAAGAAAACCTCGTTGCTCCCCCGTCCGCTTCTTCATCTTCTTCATCTTCTTCATCGTCTTCGTCGTCTTCATCTTCTTCGGCTACTTCTCGCTCACCTTCTCCATCACCGAGGAAGGGTGAGCAAACAACTGCACCATCTTTGGCTTCACCAGCTCCTTCGCTTCTTCAGCAGGCGCTGGCAAGCATTCTTCCACCTTCTACACCAGGCTCTTCAACACCATCTGCAAGTCTACATTCTTCTTCTCCTACCAAACCTTCTACACCTTCTGTAAGTGTCCTTTCCCGTCCTTCAGTGATCTGTATTAACAACGAATCTCCTTCAGAGAAATTTCAACAATTAAAAACCTTGAGAAGGCAGTCTATACTTCCTGCACCAAGATGCAGCTACAGTTTTAAAAAAGGTGCAAGGAAAGGGGAACGTTGTGCTAAGTCTTGTGTTTTAAATGAAGAAGTATGCAGATCACATTTAAAACAAAATCACAAGGGCACCGTTTCTCTTTCTACACCCCATCCAGCAGTGAGACCAACCAAAATTCGAATTAATAGGCTTTGTAGAAATAAACGATACTTTTTTGTTAAATCAAAGGGCTTTGCAAAGGTGGTGGTTCAATGTGAAGGTAAATTGTACTATGTAGAGTTGCCTAGAGGCATGGACCTCCACGTCAAAGAACTTACCAAACAGAACTATTTAATTCGAAATGATACAGGTTTCAGTGTGTGGAAAACATTTAAAATAAAAAAAGATTAAAAAGTGTATTCCAAATTAAAAATAGTCTTTTCCAAATTAAAAAAAAAAAGTGTGGACAACCTATTTACAATTTGTAGCATATGCTGCAGAGTGTAAATAGGTTGTCCACACCTTTTTTTTTACAATGCTACAACGACCTTGACCTAAATAACGGACTTAGATATATTGTACTAAGTCAAAGATAAAACTTAAATGGAAAAAGGAGAAATATTATATTAAAGACATTATTCAACAGTAAAGAGGGGAGGGGGTAAGCGGGTATTTAAGCGAGAGATTCGGAATATAATTATTAGTTGTATCGTCATGAGCGTCAACAGCAACACATGGGGAAAGGAAATTAGCGAAGAGGAGTTGTACGCGATTGTTGAGGCTGCTGAAATGACTGAGGTTTATAAAATTAATAAGGTTGCAGAAAATGGTGCTCAGTCTCAACCGCAACAAACTACATCACCGATGCAGTCAACAACGCAACAACCAAGACCCTATCATGTTATCCTGGAGGAGTACAATGAGGCGATGAGGTACGCCTTTACTAAGTGGTGTGGTCAACCGCGTTCTCCTGAACAATGGGAGGAGCATGATGCAGACTTTCGCCTGGTTGCAGACTTAGAACTTGAGCTTCAAAGAACAAAGGCTGCTCAATAGTGAGAAGAGTTATTGTTTACTTTAAAATACAGAGCGGGGAATAGATCAGTTTGCGGTCCAAGTGAGAACCACTTACTGCTCTATTCCCCGTTCTGGCAACTGGTGTAAATGACCTTGGGACTTAGAAAATATTCGTTTGATAAAAAATAATGAAAGATCTTCTTATTTCTCACAACAATATCTTTTCCTAACCCCCACCACTACCTAAACTAAGTATAAAGGAGGTTCTCCATCGCTGGTAAAAATTAGTACTCTGCTGAAAATGAATGCATCCACTACTTCTATCTCTGCAGCAACTATAATAGTTAGCAGACGGGTCGAAAACATTGATCAGGTGCTTGCTGTAAGGAGATTACTGCTACGGTATCTTGATATAGAGGTTAGTTGTCAATTGTACATGTGGAGACCAACAGGTGAAGTTTATAGTAGTGAAAATGAAGCATTTGAAACAAACTACAGTAGAAAGTTATATAAAATCTTTGGTAATATGGTAAGGTTAGTCGATAAAGGATGGAACATTAATATAACATTTTATATTGTTCCAAACCTGTAATTAAAGCAAAAAAAACAAAAAAAAACAAAAAAAAAAAACGATGGGTATATAAGCCCGATGTTACAGAGACAATTATCACTTTGGTTCTGAATTGCGTCAAGAGAGCACCTACCATGGTATACCTCCACTATATTGACTCTACTGCTAAAGCGGATACTTTTATCCAGCGTGTTTACCAACTGTTAACGGAGTACCAACATGTTCAGGTCAAAGGATTGGGTATTCGTGGAACAGAAGAAGTAGAAATAGATGTAAAACCAATCCCTTTGAAGAAAAAAATTGTCCAATTATTACAAGAAGGCTACACACTGTGCCTTTATTACACAACCTCATAAACTAAATAAAACGCCAAAGGGGGGGGGGAATACAGAACGGGGAATAGATCAGTTTGAGGTTTGAATAAGAATCTCTTACTGCTCTATTCCCCGTTCTGGTAATAGGATAAGGTGACCTTGACCCACTTACAGGACTTAATCATTTGTGTTACAATAATACCTCTTCCCTATCACTTTTCCCTACCACTTGCACTTTCAACACTTACCCCCACCACCACCGAAATCATGTATAAAAGGTGGTTTCGTATTAGTGGTAAATCAGTCTGCTACTTGGAATCATGTCGCCCAGAGATAACATTTTCCCTTCTAAGAAGACTATACTAGAATTGATTGAAAATATTCCATTAAATTTAAACGAAGATGAAGACGATGATGATTCAGAGATGGAAGGTGAACTATTTAGTGATCTTGAACTATTTAGTGGCTTTGAACTACTGAGTGAGTTTGCTAGCAGTGAACCATATCTTGGAGAGATGGAGCTGTTGGAGCTGTTGACTGACGACGAAGATGTCGATAATAATGAACCGGAATTTCATCATCAGTTGCTTTGCTTGGAGGAAATGGACCTTGTTGATAGTGAAACCCCTCCAAGCAGTATTAATATCGATGATGTAGTTCTAGATCCAGTCACAGGGAACTTTTGTGTTCGTCGTCGCTTATTTAGTGATATGAGCTCATCATCATCATTATCATCGGAAGAATCTGAATAAGTTTTTGTTGTCTTCAAATAGTTTACTTTAAATACAAAGCGGGGAATAGATCAGTTTGTGGTTATAGTGAGAATCACTTACTGCTCTATTCCCCGTTTTGGTAATATCGTTGTATGACCTTGACCCATTTACATGATTAAAAAAGTGGGGTAACTTATACATTTAATGGTGGGGGAACGTCTATTTAAAGACGATGCAACAGTGTATATTTATCATATAGACATGATGAACCCACCAGGAAACTCCGTTTGCTACAGCTTTCCCCTCATCGATATCGATGATGTGATAAAACTTACATCAATAACAAAACGGTTCGAACTCGAAAGGCGACTCATAAAAGTCGACGTAATTCCACAAGATCTTCGTTCGGCAATGTTGACTATTGAATATGTTAAAGATGAATCTACAACTGAAGATCCCTATTGTTTTATGAAATTTTTAGTTGATCAAGATGCAATGTGTACAATCCAACTTCACATCCGAGTTTAAAATTTATCAAATGTTTCTGTTGGAGAAAATCGTCTTAGTTAAATACAGAGCGGGGAATAGATCAGTTTATGGTTTAATATAAAATCATTTACTGCTCTATTCCCCGTTTTGGTAAATTTGTTCAATGACCTTGACCTAAATACAGAAATTTGTAGCCTCCAGCTACAATAGTAAATATAAAATGCAAAAAAAAAAAAAAAAAAAAAAAAAAAAAATAGTAAACTTCACGTAATACGTACCCCCATTACTTTTGCTAGGGTATAAATAGAGGGGTATTTGCAGTGTTGTTCATTATTGCCTTCACCCTTGTGGAGATCGCACCTACATTATGCATCGCTGCGATATTTGCAAGTCTTCATTTAAGGATGAATTTATTTTAATGATACATAAAGAACTGAAACATAACAAAAACCAAAATGAAGAATATGAAGAAGAAGAATTGAAAGAAATAGATCAAATGTTAGCTCAACACCAAAATTCCAGACCTAGTGTTATTCAATATGCACCATCAACATCGACTTCTACCTCTGCTATGTCTACACTTCACCGTCCTTCAACATCATCATCATCATCTGCATCGACTTCTACGCCTGTTCTGTCTACACTTCATCATCCTTCAACATCATCAGCTGCATCGACTTCTACGCATGCTCTGTCTACACTTCACCGTCCTTCAGCATCAACAGCAGTAAATGTAGAACTACATGCCCGAGCACTTCCGGGTAATGTAGTAACCCACTTCAAAATTGACAATGCAAAATTACAACTCGAAGAGTTTTTAAATAACGCAAAAGGATTGGTAAGCAACACTTTGCAAAATGAATTAAAAAGATTAAATTTTATTAAATTTGGACTATTAATGGATGCTTTATTTACAAACATTCAAAATGAAACTTCACCGAGAGGGTTTTTAACAAAAAACCGAACTATTATGTTTTCGTCAGATATTGATTCAATCGTATCTGAATGTTTTGAAGAGCTAATGACTAAAATACAAGAACATGAAGGAAGAGGCTCTGGATGGAATTTGTTAAGCATCACAGGGCTAGACTTAAGAGTACACAAACACGGCTATGGAATTCGAGGAAGTAGCTACATTCCTCTACCAACAAAGATTAGAAATACCTTATCCTGCGTCAACGTACAAAATCAAGATACTGAGTGTTTTAAATATGCTATGTTGGCCAAATATGTAACAATTCATCCGGAAAGACCAAGTCACTATTATGAAGAAGTACAACATAGATATAATTTCCAAGGGATGACTTACCCTGTTGCTATAACAGACGTTTCAAAATTTGAAAAACAAAATCCTTCAGCTTCTGTCAACCTCTTCGGATTGGATTCGACAAACAATTTGTACCCCTTGCGTATAACACCAAATGAGCGCAGAGATCATACCGATTTGTTATTAATTACTAAAGGTGATATTTCACACTTTGTGTATATCAAAAAATTTGAAAGTCTTGTTTCTAATCAATTATCTAAGCATAAAAGAAAGATGACAATCTGCAAAAGATGTTTTTGTCACGTGAACAAAGAACTAAGAAGGGGAGGGTCTGATTGGTTAGTAGAACACCAGCGGTTATGTAATGGAAACTATGAAGTAAGAATTAAATTGCCGCATCCTAGCAGAGCGCAGATAAAATTTGACAAAGTAATACAACAATACCGTGTACCTGTTGTTGTTTACGCTGATTTCGAGTCTTCTTTACATCCGCTTGAACAACAAGAAGAGGACGTTACAAGAAGAAGCAAATACCAACTTCATTCACCAAACAGTTATTGCATACTAATTAAATCCACGTTGACTGAAGACCATCTTCAAAAATATGGACTATCATCTTCTCCAAAGATTTATCGCGGTGAAGAAGCAGCCAAATACTTTGTCGATGATTTGTATGACATAGCTGCAAAGGTAGAAGAACTGTATGGAACAAAGGTACCCATGTCACCTATGGAAGAAGAAGAACTTCAACATTATGATTCAACAACAACGTGTTATTTGTGTAATAACACCTTTACACTGGATAACGATAAAGTTCGTGACCACGATCATCTTACGGGAGCGTACAGAGGTGCAGCCTGTAACGCTTGCAACTTGAACTACAAACTACCATATTTTATCCCCGTAGTTCTGCACAATCTGAGTGGTTATGATTCGCACTTCATAATCCCCGAACTAGGAAGAGATAATGGAGCAATAGACGTTTTGGCTACTACAATGGAAAAATTTATAAGCTTTTCAAAAAAGGTGGGTAAAATTAAATTAAGGTTTGTTGATTCATTTAGATTTATGCCTTCAAGCCTCATGAAATTATCTGAAAATCTAAGAAGAACAGATTTGATAGAAACAAGCAAAATTGTACCCAATAGTAAAATGGATTTGGTTCTTCGAAAAGGAGTCTTCCCCTATGATTACATCGATGGACTGCATAGATTTGATGAAACATCACTACCTTCACCAGAACACTTCAAAAACAAACTTAATGATTCGGAAATATCACTTGAGGACTATCAACACGCACGTCGAGTATGGAACGAGTTAGATATGAAGACCTTAGGAGATTACTCGGACTTTTATGTCAAACTAGATGTAACTCTTCTTTGTGATGTAATGGAAGAATTCCGAAACACCTGTTTTGCTGCATACGGTTTGGACCCTCTACATTCTTATACTTCACCAGGATTAGCTTGGCAAGCCATGTTAAAAGAAACAAAATGCAAACTCCAACTTTTAACAGACATTGACATGGTTTTAATGGTTGAAGCTGGAGTAAGAGGCGGATTGACCCAAAGTGTTACCAGACATGTCAAAGCCAACAACAAATACCTACCCGATTACGATGAAACCAAACCGTCAACCTATTTAGGATATTTCGATGCAAATAACCTGTACGGATGGGCAATGTCAAACCCACTTCCTTTTGATAACTTTAAATGGATTAATCCCGACTCTATTGGCGATATTTTACAAATTCCGAAACATGGTGACACTGGATATATTTTGGATTGCGATTTTGAATACCCAGAAAATTTACATGATCTTCATTATGACCTTCCACTTCTTGCTAAAACAGAAATTTCACCAATTGGAAAACACCCCAAATTAATGATGACATTAAATAATAAACAACGCTACGTGGCTCACTTTTGGGTGGTTCAACAAGCTATCGAATTAGGACTACGTCTAACAAAAATTAATAGAGTTTTGGAATTTTCTCAATCATGCTGGTTGAAACCCTACATTGATTCAAATACCATCAGAAGAGCAGCAGCTACATCAGACTTTCAAAAAGATTTCTTTAAATTAATGAATAATGCGATATTTGGAAAAACATTGGAAAACAAAAGAAGACACAACAATGTTAAACTTGTTACCGACGCAAAAAAATTACAGAAACTAGTACAGCAGCCAAATTTTGGAACATCTATAATTATTAATGAAAAACTTGTAGCAGTGTCCATGAAGAAGACGAGTGTGAAGATGGATCGTCCTTTGTATATAGGCATGTCAATCTTGGACATCTCAAAAACACACATGTACGATTTTCACTACAACAAAATGGTGGCGTTCTACGGAAGAGAAAATATATCTATTACATATATGGACACTGACGCTTTTATATATCGCATAGTAACATTGGACATGTATAAAGATTTACGTACATTTATTTACAAGAACGACTTTGATTTCTCCGATTATCCAAAAGATCATCCAAACTACGACAATGACAGACACAAAAAAGTACTAGGCAAATTCAAGGATGAGGCTAATGGTGTTCTGCTTGAAGAGATTGTTGCACTGATGTCTAAACTATATTCTTTGAAACTCTATAATGAAAAAGAAGAAGAAGAAAAGAAGAATAGCTATATTAAGAAAGCTAAAGGTGTAAAGAGTTTATATTTAAAGAAGAAAGTGCATTTTGAACACTACAAGCAATGCTTATTTGAGGATAACATCATTACAGCTAAATTCAACACCATCAGAAGTTTTAACCATCAGCTGTACAGCGTGACTGAAGTTAAAAAGGCGCTATCCTGTAATGACGACAAAAGACAAACCCTTCCAGACAACATCCACACTTTACCATTCGGTCACTATTCCCTCAACCCTATTGACTAATAACCCTTTCATCGTCCTAGATCCTCTATCCTTTTCCTTTCCGTAAAAAAAGGGGAAACACAGCAATGTTAAGCTGTGTTTCCCCTTTTTTTACACAAGTTTTGAATGACCTTGAACTATATGTATATATATATAAGCAGATTTATACAAAAGAATATTTAATACCATATCAGCTGCCTTCGTGAAACCATCATGTCAGACCTGAAGGAGAAGATTATTAATGAACTACACAAACCTGCAAGAATAAAGTTTCCAAGAAGAAATACTGTTATAAAAGGGATAAATGATCTATATCAAGCGGATTTAATTGAAATGCGACCGCATAGCAGAATAAACAAAGGATTTAAATATATACTCACAATTATTAATTGTTTTACAAAAGTTGCAGACGCTTTGCCTCTAAAGGACAAGACTGGTAAAAGCGTAACAGAAGCCATGGAAATAGCCATAAAAAGAGATAAAAACAAAATTAAACATTTACAAACTGATGATGGAACAGAATACTTTAATACAAACTTTGCACAGTTAATGAATAAATATAAAATAAATCATTATTCTACAAATTCAGAGAAAAAATCTGCTATTGTAGAAAGATTTAATAGAACCTTAAAAGGAGCACTGTATAAACAATTTTCAAAAAGAGGTTCTTACGTATGGTATGATGTTTTACCACAATTAATAAATGATTATAACAACAGGTTTCATAGAACTATTGGTATGAAACCTAACAAAGTAAATAGAAGAAATGCAAAAGATGTATTAAAACGCATAAAGAAAAATACAAAGCCTAAAGTAGAAAAAATGCAGCCAAGAAAATTTAATGTAAGTGATAAAGTACGGATTAGTAAATATAAGGGAGTGTTTACCAAAAAATACCTTCCCAATTGGACGAATGAAGTTTTTACAGTGTATAAAGTGCAACCGACTGTACCTGAAACGTATATCCTAAAAGATAACAAAGGAGATTTGTTGCAAGGTGCATTTTATGGACATGAAATGTTAAAGTCAACAGTAGGTGATGTATATCTTGTTGAAAAAGTGTTACAAAGAAAAAAGGACGCAGTTAAAGTGCGGTGGTTAGGGTTTAACAAAACTGAGGATTCATGGATACCTATAAAGGACTTGGTTTAATACAAGCAACTCATTTCATCGTTAACCTTTGAGCAGGATGGAGATTATTCACCATAAAGATCGATTCAATATTAATAACATAGATGATTTAACTGTGGATAACGTTAAAATCAACAATGGTAAACACGGTAGTTTACTTCCAAACACTGTTCGATGTATAGTAAGTGGCCCCTCAAACTGTGGAAAGACCAATGTTGTCTTTAATTTGATCACTAATCCGCAGGGATTAAGGTTTAGTAACCTATATATTTTTTCAAAGTCTCTACATCAACCAAAGTATCAATTGCTGGATAAAATCCTATCTGATGTGTCTGATGTTAATTTTTACAAATTTAACGCTAGTGATAGCATTATGCAACCAAACGAAGCGAAACCGTATTCTGTATTTATATTTGACGATGTATCTTGTGAAAATCAGGATACTATTAGAAACTACTTTGCCATGGGAAGACATAATAACATCGACAGCATATATATAGGACAAACTTATAGCAAAATCCCAAAACAACTTATCAGAGATAATGCAAATATTCTAATTGTATTCAAACAAGATGATACTAACCTAAAACATATATATAACGATCATGTGAATGCGGATATGCCATTTGAAAAGTTTAAAGAGCTTTGCGGAAAAGCATGGGCGGAAAAGTATGGATTTTTGGTTATTATGAAAGATCAAGCTATAAAAGATGGTCGTTATAGAATAGGTTTTGATAAATTCGTTTTAATACACTGATTAGCGGTATTACTGTACAAGTCGTCAAGGTGTGAAGATGGTTAACCAGGAAAAGCTATTAAAGGAAATAAAATCACTTAGTGATTCTATTAGACAAAAAAACCGAGCTTTAAAATCAGGTATAAATGAAAGAGAGCAATTTTTAGAAACAACATTCAAACCTGTTACTGAACCTTTAAAGCGATTAGCACAAAATATGGAAAGACCTTGATTTCGCTTCGAAGGAGACAAAATGCTACCAATTTCCAAATATGAAGAAGAATTTCAGAATGATGAAAGTTCTGACCAGTTACAAACATCTGAAGAAAGCGACGAGTATGAAGAAAGCGGAGATATAGGAGATTTAAGGGAAAAGAACATTGCAGGAGATACAAGTACAGAAGATACAAGTGCGGAAGATACAAGAGCAGAAGAAGAGGATATCAACCCATCCAACTTAAGCAAATTAGGCACAGATATTATGTTTAAAGGAACACTTGGAAGAAAATATACATTAAAAATGTTACATGGCACACATGCTAATCGAAATTATCATACATATGGAGCTAGAATAGAGGATAAAGGATTAATGATTGGAGATAGAAAGTTAGATATAAACGAAAATGATGATATAGTTATTGGTGATAAGAAATATAAAGGTACAACAGGTTTGTTTGAACTCATCTTTAAAAATAATCCTGGTAAATTTACTAAAAAGGATTTACAATTGTTTAAAAATATACTAGAGTATACAAATGCACATAGAAAAAAATATTCCAAAGAACTACCTATTCATAGAAACAGGTCAATAAAATACACAAACATTATATCTAGTCTTTTCCCCTCGAAATCAAATAAAGCTCCAATTAAAAGAAGAGCTTTATCTTCTGCTGAATTAAATGTTTTGCATAAAAAAAGAAAAACAACTGATCCTACTACATCTGGAAGGGGATTATTAAAAAATTTGTATAAAACCAATATAATATATTACAACGATATAAATAAGTTAGTTGATCGAATGAGGTTATTACATGAAGCTATGGAAGCCGGGCACACTGGTTTAGAAAACGAATGGGTAGCTTTGGTTGATGAACTGCGAAAACGAGAAATAATTGTTCAGTAGACGTATATATATATATATATATATATATAGTAAGAACCTAAACGATAGCGATTCAGTTACATCATGAGTGTGGACAAGTTTGGACGGTATTCCGAGTTTGGAGTAAAATCTGGATATAGTGAAAAAAGAGCTGGGTTTCCGTTAACACCTGATGGTAATTATAATTTTGAAGGAAAAGTAATTCAAAATGTTGGTGATCCGCTTTTGTCTTCTGATGCGGTTACGGTACAATACATGGATAAAAGAACCCCGATTGTACACGAAGACCATTGGGGATTTTCCGGTAAAAGGTTAAGCAATATAAAACATCCCATTTATGATGGTGAAGCAGTAAATTTAGCGACTTTAAATTGTTAACGATTTACAAAAAGAATGAAACTGATACAAGCTATGATGTAAAAAAATTAAAATTGTCAAATGTAGGTGATTGTGAGCAGGATGGAGACGCTGTAAATAAGAAAATATTTGATATAGTACACAAGACATGGACTACAGAATATGAAAAACATATGGAAAGGTTTGGTGCAGCTTTATTTAATTATATCCATCGGGCTTCAGGAAGAGCTGTAGCTTCAGATGTTGACAGCCACAATTATTTAGACTGGAAAAAGATACACAATCCAGAAAAACCTAATCAATTAGATAAACCGTCTGAGCCTTCTAAAGTCAAGACATTAGGAAAGGGGGATAAAGTGAATGTGATTAATGAACCAACAGAAAACGATGAAGATTATATAAGAGAAAAAAGAATTTAAATACTCATGATAAGGGATAAAGCATCTACATTTAATTAATTAATCCATTTCTATATAATAAATGGATTTTAAACAGTATATATAATACAAGAAGCCAAGACTAATATTACATTCATTGTAAAACATTTATAGAGTGCACCTACTGATTGTAAGTTTGGCTATAAATAGTCATGCCGAGGGCTAAACGCATCAGTCATAATCGAGAGAGATTACAGAGAGGAAGGGGAATAGCATCAACAGCATTTTCTCTATTAAGTAAACCGGTTGGAGCTATAGTTAACAAGGCGATTGATTTATTACCTGTGGAATTACATTTACCTGGAGGATATCAATATTGTGGTCCTGGAACCAAATTAGAGAAACGGCTTGCTAGAGGAGATCCTGGAATAAATAAGCTTGATCAGGCTTGTAAACAGCACGATATAGCGTATTCCAAATTTGGTGATACAAAAAATAGATCAATAGCAGATAGAGCACTTTCTGAGAAAGCTTGGCAAAGAGTAAAATCTAGTGACGCGAGTATTGGTGAAAAAGCAGCGTCTTTAGCAGTAACAGCAGCAATGAAAGCAAAAACTACGTTTGGAGGAGGAGGAAAGAGAAGAAGGCGTGGGAAAAGACCCGCTAAGAAACAAGGAGGTAATATCAGAAGAAAACGTCGATCTACTAGTGGTAAAGGTAAAAAGAAACCAACAATATGGTCAATGATAAAAAAGGGAGGAGGACTATACCTAAGACCGTATCGTGTGTATTAAATAAGAAAGAGCAATTAATAATTAAAAACAAAGAATTAACCAATGAAGAACTGATTACATATGCTTCTTGTTTGAAAATCCCATTTTTTAGAGGAGTATTTATGAAAGATGAATTACCGGTTAAAATGTGGAAAAATGAGACTGGTATAGTAAATTTGGATAATAGTGAAGGATTAGGCACTCATTGGGTGTGTTACAAGAAACTTGGTGAAACGATTTATTATTTCGACAGTTTTGGAAACCTTCCACCACCGAAAGAACTTCAACAATACTTTCGTGCGGCAGAAAATGTTTTTTACAATTATACAAGAAAACAACCTGATGATACATCCATTTGCGGTCATTTATGTTTAGACTTTTTAGCTAAAAGTGTTAGTCAACTTTAAGATGTCTTCGTATACAGTGTCATTAACCGGTAACTCATGTACTTTGCGCAGTATTCTGTTTCCAGCGCTACGTTTGCAAAAAGGAAGACTATGGGAAGCCGCATTATTGGATTTAACAACATATAACTCTATTCCAAACGTTAGTGAAGGAATTAATAACAAAATACATTATTACAAGACAAAAGATAATAAAGGAAAATATTCAGCTTTGGAAGAATTCAGTTTACCAACAGGAGCTTATGAAATTGATAATATAAATGAAGTTATACAAAAACATATGGGAAAAGAAAATATAACGATAAAAGGCAATAACAATACAATGAAAGCCGAAATTACTTCTAAGTATTATATTGATTTTGGCCAAGAACGTTCAATTGGTAGTTTATTAGGGTTTTCTAAGGAAACAAAGGTATTAGAACCTAATACAACTCATTCTGGGAATAGAACTGTGACGATCATCAAAGTAAACAGCATAGACATTACATGTAACATTATACAAGGATCCTACAGAGATGGAGAAAATCGGCATATATTACACACATTCTACCCATCAGTCGCACCGGGTTTCAAGATAGTAGAAAAGCCTCAAAACCTTGTGTACCTACCGTTAAACACCAGTTTCATTTCAGACATCGTGCTGAACATAGTGGATCAAGACGGAAACCTTATTGACTTTCGAGGAGAAGCTATTACTGTAAGAATACATATAAAATCATCCGCTTAGATAATGGGGTTATCATTTAAAAAGAGAGAGCCAACCAGCAAAGAGGTCAGTAGCTCATCAGCTGTAGAAGGATTAACAAGTGACAACATTCGTTTTCTAGAAGAAATTGGATTAAAGGTCATTAACAATGGATATACTGGATATAGCGCAGGGCCCAACATTCGACGAGACCTTATGGGAAAAGGAATATCACACGCACAACCCTTACGCTTCGTCCAAATTAAACAATAACGATGAAATTAGGATTCCTATACAACAACAAGACATTTATACTCTTCCATGCGAAAGTTATTTATATATTGAAGGAAAAGTAACAAAAGCTGACGGTACTGTTGGAACCACTGTTCCGTTCATAAATAATCCTATGGCATTTTTGTTTGACGAGATTAGATATGAAATTTCAGGAGTTACAGTCGATTCAACAAAAAAGGTTGGAATTTCCAGTACCTTAAAAGGATTAGCGTCTTTAACACCAAATGAGAAGAATCTGTTAGCTGTTGCAGGATGGGTTGCACCAGACAAAAGTATAATTACTCCTGACGCTTCGGGAAACTTTGATTTTTACGTACCTTTAAGATTACTTTTAGGATTTGCTGAAGATTACAGAAGAATAATAATAAATGTAAAACAAGAACTAGTTTTATTAAGGTCATCAAACGATAATGATATTATTAAAGCATCTGCTGGAACAACTGAAGCCAATTTAGACTGGAAACTAACATTAGACAAGATTGTTTGGAGAGTACCACATGTGCGACTAAATGATGAACACAGGATTACATTATTAAGAAAGTTAAAATCAGATCGAGACATTGTAATGCCATTCAGAAGCTGGGAGTTTCATGAATACCCCGTTTTACCTTCAACACAACGGCATACATGGACTGTAAAAACTTCTACTCATTTGGAAAAAGCGAGATATGTAATCTTTGGATTACAAACAAAGAAAAAAAGTATATTAACTGAAAATGCTGGTGAATTTGACCATTGTAAATTAACAAACTGTAAAGTGTTCCTGAATTCACAATTCTTTCCCTACGACAACTTTAATATCTCTTTTGATAAAAAAAGGTACAGTGTTTTATACGATATGTACGCTAGGTTCCAAAATTCATATTACGGCAAAACAAACACACCTCTACTATCTCCCGTACAGTTTGAATCGAAAGCTCCGATTGTTGTAATTGATTGCTCCAAACAAAACGAATCTGTAAAATCGTCTAGTGTTGATATAAAAATAGAAATGGAATTTCAAGAAAACGTACCTGCAAATACATCTGCGTATTGTTTAATTTTGCACGATAAAATTGTTACATACACACCGTTGACTGGTATCGTAAAGACGGTATTGTAAAACGTTGTACCACCACCGGCACCGCCACTGTCGCTAACCTATAAATAGCGGAGCAACAATGCAGGTCTTCAGTTGATCGTCTATCATCGCATGGGCAACATCTTCTACAAAATGAGTTCTCCATCTGTTGTACAAGGTGATGCAGAGGTAGCACCGTTATTGGAACGTGATAATACTAGTGAAGAAAAAATCATCAAGGAAATAACTGCATTTTTAAAGTTTGGTAAAAGAGATAGAGAGGAGGAAAGTAATGCAGACCCATCAAAGGTAGTACCAAAGAGGAAGAAGAAAGTTGAAGAAAATATTCCTCCTCACATTTTAACTGAAGTTTTTTTGCGAATCTTTTACCCCATCTCAGCATGCATCAGTAAAAGTGTATCAGTTGGATTGATGAAGTCATTGGATTATTCCCCTACAGTAATACTACACCATGGAACAAAAAAGGTTTTATTTTCGCAAAATGCTTGGGAGTCATTTTTGAAACATGTACATTTAATAGAATGTTATTTAACTAACAGTTTGTGTGGAAGGAAAACACATATTCGACTTTTGGATTGTGACAATGAAATCGATATTGTTAAACATCGTGGACAACTACAAGTGCGAATTAGAGACTTGACTCAACATGAAAATAAGATTCTACTGTCACATGAAGAATTCTACGTTTTAAACTACGCAACAGAACCTATTACAAGGTACATGAGACAGTTGGTATTTGCAAGCGCTATTATTAAAGAATATTTGGTCGATACTTTGGAAAAACAACCTGATAGCACCATCGTGTACGGACCTGTGGATACATCTATTTTTAATAGAATACCTCATGAAGTTTGCATGTGGAGAAAGTTAAAGGATTTTGAACCACTTGTAGAAATCGCTACAGAAGCTACAGAAGAAACAACACAGGAAGAAGAAACGGAGAAACAAGAAGAAGAAGAAAACGAAACAAAAGAAGAAGAAGTTAAAAAAGACTAAAGTTTGACTTAGTAAAGAAGAACACACGTGGGGTAGGCCTATTGGGGACGGTGCCCACGTTAAATATACACCAACGCGCCTGCAACTGTACGGCCTGGTATTTAACCTACCGTGGTGTGGAAAACAGTTTAGTTGATCGCTAGGTGCCATGATGAGCGGAGGGGATGAAGAAGTGAGTGTAAAGCCTTGTGTAATAGAATTTCAAGCATTTCGAAATAATGATGATAGGTTTATTATCAAGGAATTAGTAATTTTAGACTTGCTTACATTTGTAGCCTACCCATTCACGTTTGATGCTCCTTTTTCTTTTAACAAACTTAACACCAAAGCAAAAAGTACAAACAAATGGATAACAAACTACTTTCATCACATACATTGGTATGAAGGATTTATAAGCTACAGTAATCTGCACAGTATTATGTTTAACTTTTGCAAACAATATTCACATATATACACAAGAGGATTAGAAAAAAAGAATTGGATACAAAAGTACACGCACGGTGATGTTTTCGATATAACTATCAGTAAGGACTTTAACATTAATCTCGGTAATATTTGTGTCGCTGCAAAAGATCTTAAACACGGCCAAACAAACTGTGCATTGTACAACGCGTATCGTTTGGCTGCTTACTTGAAACAAACGCAGGAATGTGGTGGGGGTAGCGGAGAACAGAAATGTGGTGGGGGTAGCGGGGCCTATAAATACGAGGAGACAGCACCGCTCCAGCACGAGTATTATTCGAGACTCCGAAGAGGCAACATCACAGAAGACACCACTGACGAAGATGGCATCACAACAGTTTCTACAAACACTGGTTGATCAATTCAACACTCATTCAAAATCCGACCTTCTGCTAACTAAAAAGTGTTCAGAACTAAAAGAACAAAAACACTACATTATTCATAACATCAAGAAAGTGGAAACCACACATGGAGAAGCAATTCTAGTTTCATTGAGCGAAGGACCTTTCACTCCAGGAGATGAGCCGAAGTTTCAAGTATTTCTTCCAAAACGATTTGTTCAACTGCTACAAAATGAAGATTTGCGAGATATTCAACCGGGGACGTTGTATTTGGTATCACACGGTGTAAGCGGCAACAACTCGACGGAACTCACTCTGCACATCACGCATCCTTGTACATAATGTCTCTGTTTGTATTTTATTGTTTGTATTTCTAGTTATCAATGTTAAACTTAAGTTTATTGTATTGTAAGATGTTTGTTTAATAAAGAAAATATAAAAAAAATAAAATAAAATAAAAAAAAATAAAAACAGCAACACAGCAGTATATTATTTTATATACTGCTGTGTTGCTTTTTTTTTAAATTCAAATGGATGACCTTGAACTTTCATTCAGGGTTAACTTATGAAGAGGTATAAAAGAGAGGGAGCAGTGAAGTTAGTCTCAGTCTTGTCTAACACACGCTGCAGCTAACATGTCGGTGTCACCTATGAAAAATTTATTTTTTGATAACAATTTGAAGACATATTGTTGCGAGTTACAATGTTTTAAAATACCAGGCGATCAAGTTGACGGGAAAGCTTGTCGTAAGTGCAAGTGTTTCAGCTATTGCATATGTAGATGTAAAACGTATCAAATAAACCGACAAGGTAAACTACAAGAATTACGTCGAAGGATTGCATTACTGTGGCGGCGAATGTAGTAGCAACCAGCTGCCACCTGCCGCCTGCCATCTGCTGTCCGCCATCTTCTCCGCCCCACCATTTTGTTTGATACCAGAACGCTAGCTAGCGAATAGTCAGTACACCTCCGGCTCTCGACTGGTGAACATCGAGTGCTCTTCACAAACGTAAAACATTGTATTAAAATGTCCATTAAAATTAGGTGTATTCATTATGACTCTATTCATCTGGCGACTTTCCAAGACCTCGAGGTTTTTAATGAAGAGTTAAGACTTCTCATTGCGTCCGGTTACGATTTATCTTTGGAACTTTACGCATCAAAAAACAACATGGACTCTGCGCAGGAATCGAAGTATATACCGTCTTTCTTCAGAAAGCGAAGTGATGGCCGCAACTCGTCCGGATCAACAACATCGATGACAACCAACAACGGGGAACTATTGTAAACATGAATTATTGTAAACATAACTTATTGTAAATAAAAATAAAGTAATATTTGTATTAGTACTACCTCGCACTCGTATCATTCGATTGCTTCATTCGATAATTTTCATTCGATATTTTATCGAATTAAAACTATCGAATCACAATCGGATTTTACGCGTGCGAGGTAGTACTTTTTTAAAATTACCTCCCCGTGACCTTGAACTTTGAACTTTAACTCATTTCGTCACAAAACCGCCTACGTCACTGGCTCAGCCCCAGATGACGTCTTTCATGACTCAGCGCATCCGGTCACGTGACCGGATGACGTCACTTCCGGCGCAAAACCCGCAAACCCACACTACTGAAAGATGGTTAGACTGATTGGTAACGACTTGAGGTCCGTGACGGGTTTACCATTGTGTCTGACAGGCGAGTATGAACTGCATTGCGATAAAAATAGACAATCGCGTTCTCTTTAGAAAAAAACCATTTTTAAATATATTCCTTATAAATGGTTTCATATTTTATAGTCGTTAAATATATAACACCATACTAAGTGTTGAAATTTGCAACAAGTGGATTAAAATTAATCATCTCTTCACTTTGTCTTGACACTGTTATTCCACTGCATTATTGGTTGACATTAAGGTGGTTGCAAGTTAGCCTTACCAGTGAGGTTAAAGGTTTCATTCAGGGACTTTTCGTTTTCAACGAAAATTAGAAGGAGTTCTGAAGAGTGTAAAGTTTATATTTTCTAGAAGTGGTTATGTTACCAACAATTTTATAGGAATTTTCCACATTACTGAAGTGTGGTTGGACGATATAAAACCACTGAATACAACCTTGTATTTTTAAGAGAAAACATGTCAAAAATTTGGTTAGGAAACATAAAATGCATACAAAATAAAACAAAGGTAATGCAAAACATCATCAACAATGAATTTTAAACAAAGAATAAAAGTTTTACTTCGTGGAAAAAATCGATTGCAAATGCAAATGTATTTACAATTTGTGTCTAGCTCAGCTACAAGGTAATAATACACAACTGTTTTAGAGTCAAGCGACACAAAACAGAACAATCGGCAACCGGCGGGGAGATAGCCTCCAGGACAAACGGCCGCTGTTTTGCTCCTTCCGGTAGTTCTTGGTTGTATTTATAACGTGGACAAGAAACTTTCGCCCCAGGTTTCCTGACAGTTACGTTAACTGTATCTCCAAAATATTACTGTGTTTGAATTTCTTATATTAACTTGGAAGTGCAAGAAAAAAGTGCATTTTCAATTCGGAAGGTTTAAAAGAAAATATTGTTTAATTTTATATAGCAACGATGGTCGGTATGTCAGCAAACATTAGGTGGATATATAAACAGTGGTTTATGTTGATTTGCAGAATTTGTGCGAATGAGCCTCCAGGTATGAAAACGCTTTCATGAAACGAAGCAGCAATTCAGTATTTTGGTATAAACTCTGTGTTTTTTTGTGTGGTTATTCTCCTAAAACCATATGAAGATCTTTAACTGGCTAGGCAGAGAAGTTGTGAGAGCGCTTGCTTCGTAATCTGAGAATCACCTAATCAGTCCTGACCATGATCGGAAAACTGGGTGAATTGTTCGATGATGGACTCAGCTGTCATTTGTCATTGGACTAATTGATTAACTATGCTTTCGAAGGTCAGTTGATAAAATACTACAATTACCTTTCCAATCCAAAAATTATTGTTCTTCCAAATTGATTTCCAAAGTCTGACTCTTCATCAGAGGAGATATAGAGAAGTCTCACTTAGTCAAAATAGGTCATCCTTGATGTATTTCGTCTGACCTATTTGAAATAACTTGGGTTCCTGTATATCTCCACTGATGAAGAGTATTTGGACTTGAAATCGATTTGGGAGAAAATTCTTTTGGATTATTAAGGTAAGCCCTGTCATTTTATATACTTAAATCCACAGGCTGATTCAATATCAACATGTCGAACCTAGATAGTAATAAGACTAGGGTTTGGACGGTTCCCTTTCAACAAGTTAAATATTCCTAAGCCGTGCTAAATAAATCAAATGATAACTTTTGCGAGACTACTTAATCTACTTGAGCTGTTACTCTTCTACCTGCAATTATTTTCCGCAGTGTCTTTGTAACCACTGAGATTTTTGAGCATCGAATTTCATTTACTAACAATTTTACTTAATGCAAATGTATTACGATTGCTCTAAGAGACCTATTTCTCGGAACTGCATTTCTTGATCATTCTTATTCGATGTATTATCTCACCATATATTAAACAAATTTATATATTATACTAACACACATAAGATAAGAAGAGTTTATAATAACGTGGGACTCCATAATATACGGCGGTACGAAGGGGCGCCCTGGGTATATTACTCATAACTTATGGCAGATTATGGCGTAACTTGGGCCAAACTCGATGTGGTCGAGATAATCTCTGCAGCTTTGGAGATACAATTTGTGGGCTCACTTTGAATAAGATTTTATCCAGGGCAGTAAATAAATTAGATTATTTAATCTAATAAATACACATGGTTATGTTATAGTTATGTATATATAAATTCTGTATCATCCAGGGTCTTTAAATTATAACTCGGCACTACTTAAAATGTGTATACAAGTATTGAGTCTTATAGTTATTATGACAGTAATATTTAACTGCATAGGACTGTAATTGTTTATGATATAATTTGCAGCCTCTGGATAAAATAACAATAATTTACTCTAGGGAAATACATTTTATATTACTGATATTAAGAACATAGTATTTTGCATTATTTATTTAATTTATAAAGGCATAACATTTGAGCCAACAAAACTAAGAGTTGTTCATACAAGTTTTAATATAATATCCAACTATACTAAATGACGGATGTACCTGTTTTCCTAAATTGTGTATTCCGGGATTATTTATGGCACAGAATCCTTCCGGAGAGTGAAGAGCGCGCGCTGCATGTGGAGTATTTAGGCTATGAGACAATGCAACGATATAAATTATTCAAGGGACAGTAACGGTATGCATTAATCATTATGGTAGCTGGGGTTATACATGGAAGTTATGTATACATAATATATTATAGAGGATAAATACGTGGCTCGATATTATTTCATAGCACTTAAAATATATACATCTTATCAATAACAAATTTATTTAATTTAAGTTTAAATAATGTGGTTAGTTATAAATAGTCTGCAAAGTGCTATGGAGATTATATATATTTATAAATTTATATTTTTAGGTTAAATTTTGTTGCAATAGTTTTAAACATTTTAGACCATTGAATATTCGGCCCAAATTAAAATCCATAATGTGAAGATATGTTTGGGCACTGTTCTATTTTATTAGATGATGGAAATTTGAAATGTGATACATATTGGCAAAATATCAATTAAAAAATGTTTAATCGCAACCAGAAACTTTAGTTTCCAAAACCCAATTTCTATAAACTTCGTCAATGTAAATAGTTCAGAAATAGCTGGCCAATCAACGTTTTGCTTATGCAGTCTTACAATTGTGTTGTCTTACCAGTAAGTTGTGGTGCCACTGCTTGCTTAGAGGTAAAGAACTCGAAGATGTTGATAAACCTATTTTGCAATCTAGCCCGCATCCCAGTCTGTCTTCTTTCTAAGGAGAATGTCCTGGACTAGTCGTAACGCGCAGTCTAAGTTGTCCTCCATCATCTCCACACAGACTGTGTCAAGCAATATCCCACCAAGCTGTGTTGAGAGGCATCCATTCGGGGCCTTTCCCAACATGGGCAGTGGAAGAAAGTGTGCTCCGAGTCAACGGGAATGCCAGAGAAAATTAAATGCAATCCGGTGGATAATTTTTTCCCAAAAGTACGACCAACAGCAGCCATGGCCTGACAAGAATTGTAACATGCCTAGAGGTAAAAAACTCGTAGATTTAAAAAATCATATTTCGCATCTATAGCAATAATACAAATAATACTTAGCAATAATACTTAGCAGCACATACAAGGGTCAGATTAGGTGTCAATTTGTATTTTTATCCAACACACAATAAGTGGAAGCGGTTAGATCATAGTTATGTTACATATACTTACAGAGACACAGGACCGACGATATTTATCGACACGTATGACAAACATAAACCACTAGTACGGGTCGAGAAAACTTTGCAAAGTGTTAAGTTGCGTGATCGTTGTGTCCAGTACAACATTATAAGTTATGCGAAAACTATGGGGGTGTTGTAATGAATGAAACATTTGGTTAATCATCCCCCCTTACTGATACTATAGTTTAAATTGTAATGACCCTAACACTTAAAGGTTAGACCAATTAAGCTGGATTTTTATAAAATTATAACTAAAATATAAAATACAACATAAGCTTATTCGGGTGGATCGAAGCTTCGAGGTGTCCGAAAACACTTTCCTCGATAACCGGCTCCAAAACGTAAGCTTATTTGGTTTCATGTCCCAGGGGCTCCACCTTTAACTGTTGTAATTAACATACCTTGAATTTGAGACGCCAATCAATCTTTAGCGGAAGATATGTCAAGCTTTCAGTTGCACTCTATTAGTATAAAATTACGTATCTAATACAGTTAGTCCGACAGCAATTTCTGCCCGAGCATTCCTGACAACGCGGAACAAAGTTTCTTTCGCTGCCCATATTTAAAACGGCCATAAATGGAAATCACGACACAGCTTGATGTGTTGTCGGTTGACTGTTCAGAGGTTCAGCACGTACAACTTTCTAATACAACAGGGTATTTACTCTTGTAGGTAAACAAACAAAAAATGAGTCTAACACATTACGAATAGCTTAGCCTTAGTTTATAAAGGGTGTTCAGATGTCAAAGTACCCGGCTCGTCAGTATTCAAGAACATTACACTTGTAGTGGTCTGTGATAAATCACAGCTGTTAAAGAGGTATACATTTGCGGTAATCTTTCTCACAGTAAATGGTAGATGCTGGTGGGAAAGTCTCACACTGTTAGGATGATTTAACCTTTTTATAAAATAAACTGCCAAAAAAGTAGCGTGCCGGTTTATAGGCACTACATTTTTAAAAAGAACTGCTATTTCTCTTGAGCCCTTCGGGCCAACACGTTAATTTTAGATCATCTCCTATCATCCTAAATTTACTAAACGTCCATAATATTTCTTAAAGATTTGCTGAACAGAGTTCCAGTAATATATATTATTTGGTTTGGCAGTTCTCTTAAAATATGGATCTAAGTTTATATTAGACTTAACCATTGGTAAACAATTACGCGGCTTATCTTAGATGATTGATAAGATTTATGAACAGAATTGATCTTTTTCTATATTGCACCTTGTATAATGGTGTTAATCAGAAAGAGTATCAGTTATTTATTCAACTAACGGGGAATGCATTTTTTATATACATAACTTTGCTTAGGTCTACCATTATTATTAGTTTGGTTTTTATTATTTTGGTTTCGGACTTGCTCGAACAAATTTAATCTTAGACAATACCAGTTATTTGTTCAAGTAACTTAGACTTGCAATGCAATTGTTAATATACATATGTTAACGCTAATTGCCACTTAAAAAGATATCGTTCCACTTAGTACTTACCCCTTACAAAGTGTAATATGTCAACTTTATACCTAATGGTAACGTTTAACAACAGGAATACGTCGTAAGAATCTGATACGTTAGGGAGTTTCAAACTTTATAGTACAACTTCATCGTGGCTCGTTTGCAATGCAAATTATTCTCGAGCATCTAATAAATGACTATTTTAATTTGTTTAATTAGACTAGCCTGTGTTCCGTTCACGAGAGTCTAGCGGGCATAGTCTGATGTTTTAAAACTACATTATAATCATCTATTTTACTAAATAAAATAACTCTCCATATGGATTAACATTGTAATTTTTAAACTAATGGGGAGGAGTCCTGAAGGTACACGTTTTTAAAGACCCCAAAAGACACTTCTTGAGGATAAGAGCTTAAGATTGATACCAAACATTTACAGCCTACAAATTAACATTTGTAGAGACCCAAATCACCAAAGAAATTACTTAATACATTAAATAATTATGTTCAGTATTTATTCGCGGTGGTTAACAATGATGAAATAACGCAACATAGTGCAACATAAATACAGCGTTGACAAGATAATCAACATTTATAAATCAACTTCACTAACTTTAACTAAAGTTTATATTTAGCACTCTTTATTGTGTGAGTTTACTTAGTAAATAATCCTTAATTAGTCAAGTTATAGAGAAAATAATATGTAACCTGAAATAATTCGTTTTAAAGTGTTAGAGTCACTTTAATTAACACGAAGGACTGTTTAAATTTCCAGTTTAGGAAAAGATTTACAAGACAATTGAACAAGGCTGAATGTTGGGCCGACACTCGGGTCTTGTTCAATGTAAATTAACAGCGACCAATGCCAATTCCAGTTGCTGGAACTAAGAAATGGAATTTTTTGCATTAAAACGTGCTGGTGGGAAACAAATAAGTCACATGGACACACGTCTCGAATCTCGCTGATAAGAGCAAGATAGCTACTTGCATTTCTTAATTACAGATATTGAATCCATAGCTAAAGCTGGTCAGTCACATTTCAAAATGATGAGTCCAGTTGAGAAGGACTTGGTAAAATATTGTTACGTAATTAAAATTCAGTATACTATTGACATTACAATGATTAATGGTTGATCTATATTGTTAATGATAGGAAATAAAGTTAACGATTTGGTTTTGTGAGGACTCAAACATAAAATCTTTTCTAACTTAGATTCAAAACAAATAATAGCGGAAAAACACTTTTAATGCATGTTTTATTTGCGTAATGGGCATTTCTAAAGTCAGTTGAGTATCCAGACTCCAAAACCTAAAACTAAACCAAACAATTGTTAAACGATTATTTATCTTTTTCAATACTAAATAATAGTGTACCTATTTATTTTAAGTTACTGTAAGAGATTATAAATAAGTTTACTAAAACAGTACAAGCTATAGCTGTTCGAAGCCTCACAGGATAGGGTATCAGTATAAGCCGTGCACAAGACAACCCCCACAGTCACAGGCGGTATCGCCGATTTTCATTACATTAATCTCAGTTCAATGCCGCATCACCGGTGAATGATCACGTGGTGAAAGCTGTTCCGTGTACAGATATTTATATTGAAAAATCATCATCTACCTCGACTAGTCCGAATTGCCAGTCGTTAGGCTTTTCGCTTCGGCGACGCCACTCCGTTTCAAAATGATTTATTGTAAGAATCACTTTGGAGCCCGTTATACCCGTAAAAACTAGACATCATCGAGCTATTGCGATTTTGTTTTAATAGGGAAAGATCAGGCTTGAATATTAAACTCTTAAATTGTAAAAGCGAGTGATAAAGTCATGGCTCTTTCAGCAGCACACAACTTTCAATATTATGGCCGATCTTTTCCCAAAAACCTGCGGTGTTATCTTTGTTCATATAAAAATCTTACGATGGATTATTTCACCATTGTGTTGAAACATTGTTATCATAATTGTTTAGTTATGAATTGATCACTAAGTTTACAGTTTGATCTCCTACAACATAGACAAATGGGAGTAGTTAAGGTTGAGGGGTTCGTTAATGATTAAATGTATAATTATTAATGTGGCACCTGAAGACCAAGCTTAACTCGGAGGAAAGTAACTTATTGATACTTGTACCAAGTGAGTGTTCCTTTGACTGCTTTTTGGTTTAGTTGATTAAAAATGTCAATTTTCTCATTAAATATTTTAATGTGGGTGTTTCAGAAAGTAAAGTTTCATAACACCCAGTTCGGTAACTTGCTTGATTTCAGTCCAAATGTAAATACCCCGTCGCAGCAAACCTGCATACTCAACGAATTTCCAATGGAGATATAAATTCCTTAATACTACATAAAGCCACATACCAAGTTTCATAAAAATATATTCACAAATAAGCGATATATACAATTTTAATTATTCTCCATAAGAATAACATTGCGGCTGAGTACGCAGGTTTGCTGCAACAAGGAGCACAAAAAATGGGTTGTTATACTAATATCAATATAACTCAACTAGGTGAAGTCGTATACTGGTTTTTAATCATTTATGTTCATAATTGAGGGAGACAGAGCATTTAATTATTCTCCATAAGAATAACATGGGGGCTGAGTACGCAGGTTGGCTGCTACAGGAGTCTTTGGAAACAAACTGTGTTTTTTATCAAATATCAATAGAGCACTACAAGATGAAGCCGTATACAAAGTTTCGTCTGTATACTTTAATAAACAAGCGAGATATAATTTTTTTTCTTTTCCTCCATAAGATAATCATTAGACAACGTACTGTGTTTAGCACTTTCAATATCTCGGTAACCAATTGATGTAGAGGAATGATCAAAATACCAAATTGTGTGTTTTTTAAAGCTGAATCCAATGGTAAAATTTAAAATTTTACTATTTCAAAAATTATATGTAAAAATTAAAAAACCCATTTTTGGGGTACAAAACCCCCCCAAAATACCCCTTCGGATGGAGCGATCTGGCTAGTTTTCGAACTTAAAGTCATAAATGTTGCTTTACACGTTTATACCAAGTTTCATCAAAATCGAATCATTTTTACGAGAGTTATCGTGTTCACGGACACACACATATATATATATATATATATATATATATATATATATATATATATATATATATATATATATATATACAGTTTCGGACGAATGGTGTTCTTGGGGTCTGGGGACCTCAAAACGAAAACATGGACCTGGGCCTAGGTCTTACCATGCCGACAACGGTAATAGTACTGTAATAGTTCCCTATAGAGGAAATTCGCTAAAACGAACTTCCAGTCGTTACAGTCAGAGCGTTAACTGTCAGATCGTCAAATACAGTTTCTTATTAATGTCAAATCTCAGTTTAGTTTAATGTCAAATAATCTCGTTGTCGAAACCTCCAATTTAAAATCGTCAAGTTGATAATTCAATACAATTAAAAGAAGTAGGTGTTTCAATACAGTAAAGTTGGTTTTCACGAAACATCATTAAAGGTGAATTTACTCAAAGGACCGACTTAATGGCCTAGCTTGGGAATTTATATTGAGATTTTATTTGGTTTACTGGCATAATTACATTTTAGATTAAAGAAACCCATTAAGATTTTTCTGTTAGTTTACAGTTAGTCACAAGTTTACAACTTGTTTTCATCACCATCGACATTATACTTTTCAGCCATTGATATTATATTTTAACGATTTGTTAAAAACTATTAGACAGTTTATAAATTCCATTCTAAAGTTCTCTCTACCCCCAAGGTGAGCAAGGTAATAAGCTCCAGGCGTTATTTCACGCTGTTGTAAATCTTAGTTTGCAGCATCTCGCCTTTAAGTTGAGGCTCCTGGGAAATTAACTTGGTCTTCGACACGGCTGAACAACACGAGACACAACCTACAAGTTAAACTGGTGACGACTTAACAGAACCTCAGGCTACAGAGAAGCTCTTGTTAATACTCACAAATATTCAACGATACTGCTTCTAATTTCCAGCTTAGCTGAGGTTTGCTGAATATAATCCACGCTGGGTCCGCAGCGAGCTAATTAATATGTTCTACTTTACTGTGTTGTCATCGTAATTAACCCTCCTTTGGATAAATTTGTCTGGTGGTTAGTTGCATTACATTTAAATTAAATATTTCTTAAGTTATCAATAACAAATAATACAAAGATGACACAACAATGGCTTTGTCATCAAATTTAGAAAAAATTGACATCGACTTTGGAAATAGACAATTTTTATATTTAAAATAGAGGTTAGCAGCCTCTTATTGCCTTAGTTTGCCCGTCCATATAGACTATAGATTTGTGCGTTTAACGTATACAGCAAAATAAGGGATGGAGCCATTACAGTGCGAGTTGTACAGTACTGATAGAATTGCATGTCATGACCGGAGTTCGAACCCACGACAAGGCCGCTGCCATGGTTCCGGGGTCCGTCGCATCGGCCATTACGCCACCGACTCTCCACTTTTTCAGTTAATAGTTTAAAAGTCAGTGTTCAACATCTTAATTTATTCATTTAAATTATAAACCAACTGATGAACGAACAAACTAGCTGACAACACTGAAATTAAAGAATTACAAAATAATAAATTCCTCGGAATATTCATAGATATACAATTGACGTACAGTTCTCACTATATGTCTTCACAAATGTCGTCAACTGGCTATAAACATTCGTCCGGTGGATTATTTAGTACATTATAGTCCTTATCCTACGGAATAATAACTGGGGGCACATATTCATAAAGAAAAGTTCAAAAGCTTATTAGTTTTGCAGAGGACGTTTAGAGTCATATGGAAACTGAACAAAAATAGTTGTTATTTTATTTGTGTTTGAAAGCTTTAACCAGTTTTGGGTGATAGTAACGGTTTGCTACATCTAACAGTAGCTCCACTTTCCGACTTGCTACTGCTTATGATCTATTGTCAGTGATGGTTAAAATAGTGTGATCTTAACAACTGTAATAAATAATGACCATCTCTACCACACTCATTAATAATGATAAACAAGAAATCCCGCCAGTTAAGGATTAAAGTTAAGTTTTTATTTCATTGGGTTTGCTTGTAAAATTAGATCTATTACAAAATGCAATTTCCATTAACTCCTATGAGGTATCAGAGTATTGCCACATTAGCTATATCAAAGTGTGATATATTTATGTCGCCTGGAGGTAGGTTGTCTACTGATTAATTAGTTGGTCTCCCATGTCATGAGAGCTATCACTAGGGGGTCCCCACACATCAACATAATTGACAATCAACAGACAACATCAACAACAGTTGATTATAATGTGTGGTAACCATTTTCATATCGTATATTTCTAGACTGAAATTTAAAAGGGATAAAAATCAGTATTTTAAAGACGAAGTTGAACTGAGCCAAGCACAAAACACCGTGACGGTAAATAAGCCAAATTTATTTGTTTTCACTTGTGAAGAACTGAACAAGCCTAGGGAGAGATAACTTAGCAATACTCGGTCGAGATATTACCTTTCTACAAGGTAATAACTTCAAGAGTAAAATAGTTTGTACTTTATTGCTCATTGAGTATATAACACACTCATTAGCTCTAGTTAATACTAGTTTGCTCTGTTTTTTAGTTTAGTCATGGTGTGTTTCTTCTTTGTCTCCCTAAAAATGGAAAGCTATGAGTTCTTTCACCAATATAAGAAGCTACTAACTTGACTAAAGTAATCAACACAGTATTACTGAAGCAATTAAATACTGTACGATATCCAATTTCAGTAGCACGCAGCTGATATGTTTTATAAAAATTATATTGTGCTCATTGAAGAATTTGAAATAGCAAAATAATTTGTATTTTCTAATGATTTTAGTTTACTGTTACTAGCTGTTATCAACCCATCAAAAATGACGGGCTTAAATAAACTAAAAAAGTTTTGCTCACTTTAAAAAGCTAATTTTGAATCGCATGTAACAAAATGAATCCGCTGTGCAAAATTTAAAGGTGTTATTGTATTAAATCCCTAACATAATGCATATTAAAATATTTGTTAGAACGTGCCTAAATTCAAAAAGTGATTTTTACGAAATACATTTTACGCCTGCATGAAATACCCCAAAAGGGTTTAGTTTAAACTTTGTTGTTAGTTTAGGATGTTGAATCAAACACATTTTGGTGTCACTTCAAGCAAAATTTTGTTTCTGAAAACCTGTAGTTAAAATTTTATTAAGTGTCCAAAAGTTTTTTCATCGGGTTCAAATTTGTAATACTAATTAAATTAACCTAACTACTTTCACTGTTTTTATAACTAAAAGATAAAAAATACAGTCTACATATTTACCAAAATTTAATTTTCTTTCATCTGCTAACATATAAACGATCTAAAGACAGACCAACAAAAATACATTACTTATCTATATATATATTATTAATACGCTACATGCAAACTTTGTAAGTAATAAGACTTTTTGTTTTCTGATTTACCCCCACATATTATACACTAACACGCGCGTCTAGGTGTGCAGATGACTGACTTTAGATTTTCGATTTAGGCCTCAGGACTCTGCCCCATGGGACTTCCAAGTCCCCATGCTATTCATATGGATGGAAGTTTTATTTGGTTTATATCACATGTGTTGTTTCTTAGTTAAATTAAATAAACAGGTGTTATAAGGATTACCTATAGTTACAGACTGTCATTCTTTTGTTTACTATTTAACTATTTAATTAATATTTTCTATTCTCAAAACGGGATGCGCAAGCTGCATACAGGAAATTCTAGTGAGCTATAAACTGAATGGAAAAATATTTCACATTGTGTTCAATCCTAATAGGATGGGTCAACAGTCCTTAGTTTTCTTATCCATTGCATTAAATTTCTTACCGGAGTTTCATCCAGTTTCACCCAATTTCTTCCAATATACAGCACATAAAATCAAAATGGAACTAAATGTTTAGATACAAAACTGAATCGGAGTTTTAAAATTGAAATATGTAACTGAAATATAGTTTATTGGATTATATCAATCGTCTCAACCTTCACAAACCTTATGTGGTTAATTTTACCTTCGGATTTTTACCTCCTATTTTTAACTGTATATGTGTCTTAGTCATGTTTTTTTATATACTCATACACAAATCGCTATACTACTTTAGGAACTATAATGGCTACCATCGATGTTTATAAAAGCTTTTGATTCAGCTTTATACACCATTTTAAAAACTACCTATACAACGACAATACCAGCAGTGAACCACTAGAATGCCGCCCTGCTATCATATTTTCTGAAACCAGGATTTATCAAAAGAAAATCATCTACTTCTGGTTCCATTGACAGTGATAAAACCAAATTTCACCGCAAGAGTAAAAGTAAAACAAAACTGAAATATAAATAGTAAATGTAGAATACATAAATCTGAATTGAACTTTGCTGACACTTTTATACAGTATTATAAACTCTATTCCCATTCCACATGGAATTTGTGTTCCTTACTGCTAGTAAATTTAAATACAAAATCCTAAATTTAGTTAGGAATAGCTGTCTGCAATGAATACAAAAACAACCTTAAACTCAGCTGTTGTATTGAATTTGAATGCAAAGTAGAGTAAACAAAACACAAACATGGTAAACAAAATGATTGAAAATAAAATATGGCCAAAAGAAACAGTGTTTTTGTTGCGAATTACAAACTTATAACTAAATAAATGTAGGATATCGTATTTTTCATCATCCTTGGCCTAAGGGAAATCTTTTGACACCAACCTGGCCTCTCTACGTTTAGTAGTTTACTTGGAATAGGTGGTTACTCGTTGCCTTGTACACGCTATTATTATATAAGATTGTATATTTTAGCTAATGACAATGACAATATATATACAAGGAGTTAGGGACTAGCAAGCTCTTTACAAATCAATTGTCATATTATTGTTTCACGAGGAAAAAAGTGGCTAAAGGCTTAGTTTCACGAAAAATAATCAGAACATGTGCCACTAAGCAGATAGGGTCGACACTACTACTCAGTTATTGGTGACAACCCGCCAACACAGGACGATACCAGTATTGGTTATGTAGATAGACCATATACACTGCCGTGATAATTGGAACACGTTCTCCTCTACACCAAATGAGCAGCTATCTTTTCTATTTCCCATAAGAAGTGTCTATGATTTTTATACGTCTAGTAAATATTCTTAGAAAATGAAATAGTAAATATAGTTTTAACTTATTTTAAACTCATACAAAACTGAAAAAATACCCCCGTTACAGCAAACCTGCATACTCAGCGAATTTCCAATGCATAATATATGTCTTAGTACTGCATACCAAGTTGCATACAAATATATTCATAAATAAGCGATATATACAATTGTAATTATTCTCCATAAGAATAACATTGGGGATGAGTACGTAGGTTTGCTGAAACAAGGAACACAAACAGTTGGTATTCATGCAAATATAAATATAATCCAACTAGGTGAAGCCACATACCAAGTTTTATTAATTTAGGTTCATCATTAAGGGAGACATTACATTTTACATATGCTGCTTAAGAATAACATGGGGGCTGGGTACGCAGACTTGCTTCTACGGGAATAATCCTTAAAAATTGCTTTTATTGTGCGAATAACAATAGACCACAACCAGATGAAGCTGTAAACTAAGTTTCGTTAGTATACGTTTATAAATAAGCAAGATATAATTTTTGTCTTATTCTCTATAAGAATAACATTGGGCAACGTACTGTGTTTAGCTCTTTCAATATCTCTGTAACCAATTGACGTAGAGAATTGATCAAAACACCAAATTGTGTGTTTTTTTAAAGCTGAATCCAATGGTGAAAATTAAAGTTTGATTTCAATAAATATTACATGTAAAAATTTCAAAAAAAATTGTTGGGGTACAAAACCCCCCCCAAAATACCATTTCAGATGGGGCGATCTGTCTGGTTTTCGAACTTAAGTCATAAATGTTGCTTTACACGTTTGTACCAAATTTCATTAAAATCGGACCTGTTTACGAGAGTTATCGGAGCCACGGACACACACACACACACACACACACACACACACACACACACACACACACACACACACACATATATATATATAATATATACATATATATATGGCATACATATATATATATATATATAGTTCACTGCATATAACCAAAACTCCGGCCTTTTTTATCGATCAGGAATATATAAATTGACATGCAAAGAATGTTCAAAATATTACGTTGGACAAACTGGACGTAATTTTAAATGTAGATATAAAGAGCATATTCAAGCTATAACATCAAATAACCAAACTACACAAAATTCAAAATTTGCCGAACATACTTTAACTACAGATCACAGTTTTGGTACACTGCAAGAAAGTTTAGGGTTGTATATTGAAAAGTACGGTGACAAAATGAATGCCAAAGAAGAGCTACACATTTATATGAATTATTCAGAATACAAAACGAATATACTAAATATAATGCAGGCGCAACAAAAAAATCCTATCTTTGAAACAATAAAAAATATCAAAAGTAATTAGTCATATTTAGATATATAATTTAGCTTATGTCAACAAAAATTATCATACGGTTTTGTTTATTTACAGATTATTTAATTTTAGGTTTAAGGTTATTAGCTGCACTGTGATCATGAGGTAAACCTCGAATCACGTGTCAGTGAATAACAAATTAATTTTGAAGGGTACTCTGGTAATTTTCTTTGAAAAATAATAAGTTAAGTTAGTAAAAAGTTAGATACATTTGTTAAAGCACTTCATCACCTAGGGGACTGAGCTTTGCTTGAAAAGCCAGTCGGTTGGTTCAAAATACCTATCTTTACAGTTCCTCTCCAAGGCGAGCATATTTACTTTGTTTATTTGCTCTTTTCGTTTTATTTTGGATATGTCCGCTTTATATTAAATTATTCTCTCTCAATTTGTAATGTTTCTAGAAATGTATACATAACCTAATAATCTATACATTCAATTTATGTATACATTGGTTCTAATCACTATTCTCACAAAAATCACTTGCTGATACTTTACCAAGTGAGTGTTCTTTTTACAACTGACCGGTTGTTTTTGAACGGCTGTTAAGATTCTTTTGTTTTTATTTACAAATCTTAACCATAAACCCAATGGTTTTTTTAACAACTTTTTTTACATAACTATATTTTCCCGGGGATGCGTAGGACTTTTTTATTTACTCACAAATTTGATAGCTCGAACATTTGGAGGGTCCTAAAGCAGTTTTGGAACAGGGGTAGAAAAAGGTCGCGGTTTTATTCTGATGTATTAACTTTCTTCCTCAAAAATGCATGTTCAATCGGTCCAGTTATCTAATAACGGTCAGTGTGATTTAAATTAAAACGTTAAAGGCCAACGGAGCAAATAACATAAGGAACGGAAAGTATAAACCTATTTATTCTGCTTATGGTGCATTCGCATTGCCTGCTGTCTTTCTACCAAATATTTGTTCAATCGGTTTAGTAAATACAGTATATGATTATCATGGAAATGTTGAAGGTCATTAATAGGGCCGAGCCTCATTAGAACGGGAATAATCTCATAACTGCTTTTTGGGATGGACTTGTCTTCTTCCAAATATCTGCTCAATAACTCAGGTAGGCTCAGGTAGTTTGTGCATGGTGGGCTTAAAAAACATAACAAATTCAGCATTATAATCACAATGACTACTTAGACAAACTGAGCTTTAAATAAAATTTTGTAAGGGCTCATGTGTTCCCTACCCAATGTTTCGTTGCCGCGGTGTACCGTCATTTTTTATTGTTTAGTATACCGTTGTGGAGTAGTTGGTAAAGCACGTGTTTCCTCCATTCTATGGTAAAAGATAAATTATCTGACTAAATGCTCATTAGAACAAATATGGTGCATTCTGCAGTTAAAGGTTGAGTAACCTTTAAGCATAAGATCTTCTTTGGAGCAAAGACGGACCAATGGGCATAATCATAATGACGTACGTAATGATTTTCAGAAGCCTAAACGTTTCCTGACCACACGAAAATGGGCAAAATATTTTATTTCATTCGGTTCGGTCTTTTTTTGTGAAACGTGGAACAAACCTGGTTCATAAACAAACAGACAGTAAACAAAATTTAAATATTTCCGCTGCATACAACATTTCACTGCTCGAAGCGATGTAGAACAAAATTTATTCTATTTATATAGATAAATACATTCCTTACTTGTATCATCTGGTACTGCTTTGAGCCTGTCAATAATGTGTTAATAGCTGCAAAACAAATAAAATTATTCCCCATGTTAATCTTATGGGCAAAAACTAACATTGAGAGCATCACGTGCCCTTGAGAATAAAAATTTTGATATCTAAAAACCTTATTGCAAAACTACGAACTGAGAAGAATATTTTGACAACTCAAACATTAAAATTTGTTAAGAAATAAGGGAGGAGTTGCGTTTTCAAAAAACTTCACTTATTATATATAAGGATTTTTATTTATCAGTTTTCAGAAATGGCTAAGCAACAATAAATACTAGTATATTTTGGTTTTACCAAGGCTATGAACATTAATATCAACTATCTACATTTTTTTGTCTCAGGACAACCTTAAAACTGGTCTATACCAGTTTTGATGCTGACATTGGGTACAGCAAATGAAGTTGTCATTACATATGGTAAGTCTTTCGGCTGTCCATTATGACGAGCTTCCCTTTCATCTTTGGTTCCTCCATTTGCAGCAGCTGGGGGCGGAAACTCCGGGTTTGATCCCCAACATGAGAATGTGGTCCCTAGCTGTTGTACATGGATACCCTGTCAGTTGAGTTGGCCAGTTGGAGGGCAGAGCGAGGTCCGCCTGTTTGAGCCTGATCACAGCGGTCACAGGAGCACGGGAGTTGGCCCTCTGAAAGGTCAATTTGGCTGCCTGTCCCATCCCACTCTTTCCTTTTCTGCTATATCCTTTCCTTCTGGTAACCTGCGCAAAATTCCCGTTTGTGGAAAACTTGCCTAGCAGCTAATGTTGGGGTTTCCTGATCCAGCAATAACATATAACTATACTATTACTATAACTTCGGTTATTTTTTCTGGATATAAGTTGTTACCGCAATTCTTCTAACGGCTGCCGCCTCACACGGTAAGTACAATCACGTACTGGAAATGAAAGTTTCTGGCACTTGTTATGAAAAACACTATTTTAACTGTTTATTGATAATTTTGAAGTGAATTGATGGAAAATATTAAAGACCAGTTGGTTGAGATTGTTTTGAAAAGCCATAACTAGTGTACAACAGTTCTTTAGTGTTAAATATTTTTAAACCCCACTATTTGAATCGTATTTATTAGATTTTAAATTAAAAATACCTTTTTGACAGACTACATTATTTACAACACAGTAAACGTTAAAGATCGAAACCTGGTTTTACAAATTATCGTAAATCTTTGTTCTTTGCCGTTACCGTCACTGACTGCCCCTGGGAAATTAAACCTTCGGTTGATACTGCTTGTGCCGTTATGAGACGAATCCATCGATCTGCACTGACAAATTGGATCAACACAATATGGGAGTCGTTTTACAAAACTTGTTGACCGTTAAATATAACTTGAAATATGTTGGCTAATTGTTTCAAAGCTAATGGTATGTTTTAAGCTAATCGGATCAAAGAATATTGTTGTTACTATAGATGGAATGGCAAGGTCTTTCTAAACTTCGCAAAATAAATTGGAACTTTTAAAATGTGAAATTTTATTGTTTTACCCAATGTTTTTAACACAATGAATATGCTATGGAATTTGAGTGATTTTCAAACATTATTCAAAATTGTTTTATTTTATACTTGAGTGCACAAAATAATTATGATAATAATAATGCACCGTACCATAATTCCAGATTTTATTGTTAAGAAATTTTCTGTTTCCTACCGTATCAGGGAATTCGTAGGCATTTTGCGTGCAATATGTTGCTTTTATTATAGTGTAAAAAATACTCATAATTGTCAATTTTTGTTTCCTGCCTTATCGGCCTAGGTAAGATAACTAAAACCTGTTCATTTACTTGGCGAATGGCTGGTTTACTAATATTAGCAATTTTAATTTACAATCACTAAATTAATTATTATTGCTTTTCAAAATACTAATTTGAAGTTCAATATAAATGTCAATAGCTCCACTTTCCATTCAGAATAATGCGACAACAGTGTATAAATAGACCACATCTTACCAATTTCACTATAAAACAGCCGGCAACTATTTTTAATCTAACGAAGGAACCAGTTACTTTTAGGGAATTTCCCCTATAAGGAAGAAGCTATTACCGTAGTAACATGGTAAGACTTAAGCCCGAGACCATGATAACTTTTTGTTTTGAGGTCCCCAGATGCCAAAAACACTATTCGTTCAAATTTATATATATGTATATATATATATATATATACATATATGTGTGTGTGTGTGTGTGTGTGTGTGTGTGTGTGTGTGTGTGTGTGTGTGTGAGTGTGACTGTCCGTTACCGCGATAACTTTTGAAAGAAGCGCCCGATTTTTATGAAATTTGGCAAAAATGTGGAGAGTAACATTTATGACTTTAAGTTCGAAAACCAGATCGATTGGTTTATGGGAAGGGGGTTTTATGGGGGTTTAAAATTTTCCAAAAATCAGTTTTTTGAACTTTTTACCCTAAAATTTTAAAAACACTAGATTTTGATTATAACCATTTTGTAGAGCTTACCAAAACAAACAATTTAGTATTTTGAATCATTAAGCTAGGTTTAGTGGTTGTGGAGAAAAGTCAAAAAATGTGTCCATAAAATTTCCCATGTTAATCTTATGGGAATACGGTTTTTAGATTTTCCTCAGATAATTTCACTAAAAACTCCACATGTCTGTCTACCAATCAGTTTAGCTCTTCAAAACAATCATTTTGGCGCTTTAATTGTTGTTTTACGTCCAACCGTTGCAGAGATATTCAAAGTGCTAAACACAGTACGTTGTCCAATGTTATCCTTATGGAGAATAAAAATAATGTTATATTTTGATTATTTATGTATGTATATTGATGAAACTTGGTATGTGGCTTCAACTAGTTGTGGTTTATTGATAAGAGCACAAAAAAATTTTTGTTGATTTTTCCCGGTAGCAGCAAACCTGCATACTCGGCCCCCATGTTATTCATATGGAGAATACCTAAAGTTTTATATCTCCCTTAGTTATGAACCTAAATTAATAAAACTTGGTATGTAGCTTCACCTGGTTGAGTTATATTGATAATTTTAAAAAAAAACATATCTTATCTTCCTTTTTGCAGCAAACCTCCGTACTCATTTATAATGGTATTCTTATGGAGAATAAATAAAATGCTATATATCACTTATTAATTAATGTATTTTTGTGAAACTTGGTAAGTGGCTCTAGGTTAGTAGTGATACCCATATATTTTCATTGGAAATTCGCTGAGTACGCAGGTTTGCTGCGACGGGGGTATTTACTTTCTCCCCCTAAACATAGTATAATGGTGAAAGTATTGTTTTCGTAAAAATTTTAGAATTTGAGTTGTTAGTGAAAATATTAGTTTTGGTGCTCCCTGAACCCAAAAAAGTGTTTTTTACGTGATGTCTGTCTATGTGTGTGCGTGTGTGTGTGTGTGTGTGTGTGTGTGTGTGTGTGTGTGTGCGTGTGTGTCGTGTGTGTGTGTGTGTAACTGAGTTCGCAAACGGCTCCCGGACCATACCACGTTGTAGGGATCAATTTTGGATAGTTTTCCCCCCAGATCTCAGGAATCTGCCCCACTGGCATTCAAAGCTGCAATGTTATTTTTATGGAGAAAATATATTCTGTAAATGGATCAAAAATGGATCCTTAAAACTGATTTCGGACCATACGATGTGGTTGGAAGACATTGGATACTCTTTGCTCGACCTCAGGGCTCCGCCTCACTGGGGTTTTGTATTACTTCCTTGGGTCCAATTTTGACGTGTGATTTGATCGTGGGATTTGTTTCACAAAACCTAATCACTTGAGGGACCATTGAATACGAACCCTCTCGACCAACTTTAAGGATCTACCCCACTGGAATGTTGCCACATGATTTTTCTACCTTTTTGAGTGATTATAGTCAATTTTCTTTTATATAAAATGTTAATACTCCTTTAACGCCAACCTTAGGACTTTTCCAGCTAGCCTTAAAAGTTGCCATGTCATTCTAAGATAGAAAATATTTTTCTTTAAGCGACGATAAGCGGTAATGCAGAATTACTTGCCAACACAATATATGGTATAGCAAACCGATTTGAACAAAATCAACATTTGTAATTAATTTTATTTAGCACATTTATTTTTTGGCAAACCATATATGCATAAAAAGTGCATATCTAGTGATCGCCCTGAGGTCGGAATTCGACTAAGAATAATTCTACATAAAACCAAAGCGGCACATACGAATGATGGCTGTTTGCGTGAATGTTTTGCCACATCCTGCGTGAGCAGTTACATAGATGCATTTGAACCAGTGTCCTTATGCTGAATAATCCACTCTTTCTCTCTCCTCTCTCCCCCTCCATTACCCTCTCCCCCTCACACCCAGGTTTAATTTTTTGTGGAGTAAAACGGATAAGAGAAAGGTGTTACGATTCCAGTAGTCAATTGTATTTGTTATTTTAATTAGTCCTAAAAGATCTATTCTTGATCTTGTACTAGCATTTGTTTTATATCAGCTGTCAAATATTCAATTCAATTGATTACCGTTCAATCATAAGATTAACATTGAAACTTGAAGGCCTGTGGGGTGTAACCCTGAGGGCCAATGTAAATTAAAAGGGGTTTCTGCACATTTACACGACAATACCTTTCTAACGATATGCGTCAATTTCTCATACGATGCACACACGCTGATAAAAAGGAGGGACAGGTTTGTGCTCGACTATTAATATAATTATATGTTGTTTCACTCCCGATATTCGTATTTATTTTGTACTAACACACAAAAAGATTCCCTTAATAGGCAAAAAGCGCAGAACAAAATTATACACTATCCCTTAATAGAGGAAGATAACTTGTGAATTCAATACTGCGCTACTATGTTGTGTGTGGAATCAATATTATCTAATATTTATACATCATACAGCTCCCACGGTCACAGGCGGTCTCGGAGATGCGTCATGTTCACCACATTGATCACAGTTCAATGCCGCATCACCGGTGACTGATCACGTGGTGAGAGCTGTTCCGTGTACAGATATTTATATTGAACGATCAACATCTATCTCAACTATTCCAAATTGACAGTCGACAGGCTTTTCGCTTCGGCGATGCCAATCATTGAAGAATGATTGTTCCCGGGTTCAATTAAGACTTGTCTGGAATGTAAATCTCTAGATTGCTTAAAGTGGAACTCCTCCGCTCATTTTCGACCCTGGAATGAATACAAAATTGGTAAATTTCGAAAAACATAGAAGTTTTTTTTTAATTTGTAAGAATAATTCGCTGTACAGGATTTATAACAAATATTTTTACATTTGGTTTTGTGGTTTGGAACACATGACTTATTTTGACTACACTATTCATTTTTTCCTCACAGAATGTTGTTCGATAAATATTTTGCACTATTAATAATTATTACAAACAGATAAATAAACATACATTTAACAAAAAATGTCACAGGAAATCAACATTAAAGAAATTCAAATAAGTAAAATAATTATTAAAATACCTTTATAACTATTCATAACTCATAACAAGTTTTAAAGTGGGTAGGTCCTTTTTTAAAGGTTAGACCATCATAACAGTTAGTAATGGAATCTTTGCCATCAGCACCCACCATTTACTGTGAGAAAGATTACCACAAATGTTTACCTTCTTAACAGCTGTGATTTATCACGGACCACTACAAGTGTAATGTTCTTGAATACTAACGAGCCAGGTACTTTGACATCTGAACACCCTTTATAAACTGCGGCTAAGCTATTCGTAATGTGGTAGACTCGTGTGTTGTTAGTTTATCTACAAGAGATTAAATACCCTGTTGTACAACCTGAACTGTCATACCGTGTCAACCGGAAACACACCAAGCTGTGTTGTGGTCTCCATTCGTGGCCTTTCCCAACGGCAACGTGGGCAGCGGAAGAATGTTTGCTCCGCGTCGTCAGGAGTGCCCGGACAGAAAATGCTGTCGGACTAACTGTATTTGATACGTAATCTTATACTTATAGTTCGTTAGTGAAAGCATGACATCTCTTCCGTTAATGATTGAATTGTATCGTAAATTCAAGGTATGCTAAGAACAATAGTTAACTGTGGAGCCCCTGAGGACTTGAAACAAAATAGGCTTGTGTTGTATTTTATATATTAGCTAAAATTTTATATCGACTCAATTGGTCAAACCTTTAAGAGTTAGGGTTATTACATTTTGTAATTTTAGCAAGCGGAATGATTAGCCAAATATTTCATTAAAATACATCCACGGTTTATGCATTTTTAAATTATAAACTTGAGTTAACATTTTACTAGTTACTAGAGTTTACTGGACACAAGGATCACATAAATTACCAATTTACAAAGTTTTCTTGTCCTGAACTAGTAATTGAATGATGTTTGCCATACGCGCCGATAAATATAATCAGTTCTGTGTCTTTGTAACTACATGTTATACCGTTATGATCTTACTTTTTTTCGTAAGCGTTTGAAAATAACAGTTGACAACTACCTATTCAGACCTTTGAATGTGCTGAAAGTAGAGTTATCGCAATAGATTCAATATTTGTTTATCAAAATCTACGAGTTTTTTGTCACTGGTATGATACAATTCTTGTTGGGCCAGGGCTGTTTTGGGTCGTACCTTTTGGCAAAACTGGTCCACAGGTCTGAGTCTTCTGCTAAGGCATTCCGGACCATGCGGAACACACCTTTTCCGCTGCCTACGTTGGGAAAAGCCATGCCTGGAGGCCCAACCAGTACACCCAACAACACACCAGCTTTGTGTGTTGTTGGTGGAAAAGACATGTGGGAATATGGAGGAGGGTGAGGACATCTGAGACTGTGTATCAGGGCTAGTCCAGGGTGTACGGGTTTGTACGGGCGTCCTACGTACAAGAAGACATACCAAGTCCGGGATACGGACTATGTCGTAGTATGTTTTGTCAGTCAGATAATTAGGGGCCTCGAGGGCCTGATCTTAAAGTAGACCTAGCCTGAATCCATGTGATAAACTGCTCGCGGGTTAGAATCCGAAAGTGTGGAGGAGGCTTTTAGTGGGCAACGTCTGGTAGGAGTCCCACACTGCAGGTGAGCGTAAAGCATTTTCCACCTCTCCCTAAAAATACATTTTAGACCCGTAGTGGCACCACAACTTACAGTATTGCTTGTATGAGCATCAATAACGTATGGGAACACTTTTTTAACGTTAAAAAAACAAAACCCTGATTTGACATCTGCATGTGAACTGTTTTTCATTAATCAAGTTTCTAGTATTGGGTTTGGAAGCGGATGTTTCTTGTCTACACTATCAAATCTACAGCCAAAAATTGAAATTTATAGTTGAAGGTATTTTGTGAATTGTGATGAATGATTGAATTTTTTTAGAATAGAAATGTTAAATGTGATACAAATTACTGAAATAAAAAATATTTTACCATCGGGTAAAACAAAATTAACTATCACAACACAAAACAGTTCTAAAAATTAAGAAACCAATGTAAACGATTTTACCTTTCAAGTTAACAATTTTAATAAGTAAAAAATAATAAAAATCACTCTATATTTGCGACGGACAACAGAAAGACAAACCGTCAGTAGATTTCGACTTTAAACATTTCGTATTTAAACTCAAACCGACTCTCCGTAACATTTGGCTGACTATTTATACGTTCAAGTTATATATTATCTTAATTTATTTTTGATAAGATTTATCCTAAACTCTAATACGAGCAATGTCTGTTTGTTTGGTTGTTTGCAAAATTTATCTCGAGATTCAGCGGAAGGATTTTGCTGAAAGTTTGGGATTAGGGACTTTTGGGTCTAAAAAATCGATTGGTGAAAACCACTACCTCAGGAAAATTCGTATTTTTCTAAACAATTCATTTGAAAATTGAAAATTTTAACATAGGGCTTATGGAGTTTAATATCATAACACCGGTTACTACGAATAACAAAAACAAACCATTAAATCAGCTTCTATAAATTAAAATATTGCAAACAGCTGTTTATCATTATTGAAATAAAAAACCTATTTGAATGGCAACTCTCATGATGGAAATAAAAAACTACTTGAATGGCAACTCAAACCCTTTTTTCGAATGGCGAGTGAGCGTAGCGAAAGAGCTCGTCCGGGAGGCGAATGAGCGAAGCGAACGAGCTAATCCGGGAGGCGAGTGAACGTAGCGAACGAGCTAATCCAGGAGGCGATGAGTGAGCGAAGCGAACGAGCTAATCCTGGAGGCGATTGAGCGAAGCGAACGAGCTCATATTCAAAATGAAAGAGTATTTGAAATAAAACAAATTCAATGCCTCTTCTGCGGAATCAAAGACCAAGCATGGCTCGGTCCCCCGGTACTATATTTTAAGTGCTGTTAAATAATAACGAGTCACGTATTTAGCCTCTATGATTTATTATGCATACATAATTTACATGTATAAACCCAGCAATCATAATAATTAATGCATACCGTTACTGCCCCTTGAATAATTTATATCGTTGTATTGTCTCATAGCCTAAATACTCCACATGCAGCGCGCGCTCTTCAATATACGGAAGGATTCTGTGATATAAATAATATTCCCGTATTACACTTTCTATGAATAAACATTTCTTTACATACATCCGCTATTTAATAATTTGATAAATTAAAAAAATACATTCAAATGTTATCCTGAAACTTGAACGAAAAACTCTTAATTTTGTTGGCTCTAACTTTATGCCTTTTAAATAAATGAAATAATGCAAAACTAATATTTATTTATTTATATTTTTAGTCAAAAACCTCAACTGCCCGTCGCCATAGGCCAATTGGCCTGTGCGGTGATCTAAAGACAGCGAGGTACCGTTAACGAAAATAGTCACATGGACAAGCCAGTGGTGACCGCTCGTGAAAAAGTATCATAGCAGTCAGCCAGGATCGAACCTACGCTTGATCACGGCTGACTTACGAGGCCAGCGCTCCACCTCAGAGCTACTCGCTCAGTATGTTTTTAATATCACCAATATAAATAAATAGTATTTTCTCAGTCTAAATTACCTTGTATATATCCTGAGGCTGCCCGTTTACATTACTAAAATTTATACAAAATTACCGTCCGATGAAGTTAAGTATTACTATAAAAATAAATAAAAATTCAATATTTTTCAACACATTGTAGGTAGTGCCGAATTATACTTTAACAGCCCTGGATGGTTAATGGTTTATATATATTTATTAGATTAAATAATCTAATTTATTTACTGCCTTGGATAAAATCTAATTCAAAGTGAGCCCACAAATTGTATCCCCAAAGCTGCAGAGATTATCTCAACCATATCGAGTTTGGCCCAAGTTACGCCATAATCTGCCATAAGTTATGAGTAATATACCCAGGGCGCCCCTTCGTACCGCCGTATATTATGGAGCCCCACGTTATTATAAACTCTTCTTATCTTATGCGTGTTAGTATAATATATATATTTATTTTTTAATATAGTGAGATCGCTAATCGCATAAGCAGGATCCAGAAATGCACTTCCAAGAAATAGGTCTCTTAGAGCAATTGTAACACATTTGCTTTTAGTACAGTCTACTGCTTTTAAATGTAACTCGAAATCAAAACTTCAACATACATATATATATATAATGCGGCATATAATTTTGGGTAGTAGAGAAACTCTTCAAGTTTGATAATAGATTTGTTTTGATTTTATAAGCATTTACGGAATTTTTAAGGAACGATCTAAACCTTGGATTTGTGTCTATCTCGGTTCGACATGTTGATAGTGAAACAGCCTGAGAATTGTTTAAGTATGTATAAATACTAGGTTTACCTTAACAATCCAAAACCTATTTTCCTCCAAATCGATATAAAGTCCAAATACTGTTCATCAGTGGATATATACAAGAATCCAAGTTAGTTAAAATAGATCAGACGAAATACATCAAGGATGACCTGTTCCGACTAACCGAGACTCCTCTATATCTCCTCTGATGATGAGTCAGACTTCGGAAATCAATTTGGAAGCAAAATAATTTTTGGATTGGAAAGGGAAGCCAGCTGGGTCTAGTATCGAACAATTCACCCAGTTTTCCGATCATGACCAGGATCAATTAGGTGACTCTCATATTACAAGGCAAGTATTCTAACCACAACTCTACCCAGCCAGTTAAAGGTCTTCCAGCGTCTTAGAAGGAAGGCGACACAGAAGAATACTAGGTCTCTTTTCAAATATTGAACTGCTGCCACGTTTCATGGAAGCTTTTTAAAATGCTGTATTATTTACTTTCTCTGACCTGCGCAAGATCTACAAATAAATACAAAAAACTGTTTATATATATATCGATCTAATTATTTCTGACAATTCGACCCTCATTTTCGTAAATTACTCAACAATATTTTCTTTCCGACTTGAAAATCCACGTATTTCTTGCACTCCTAAATATTGGGAAAATAAATTCAAACACAGTAACATGTTGAAGGGACAATTAACGTAACTTTCAGGAAACCAGGGGTCGGAAGTTCCTTGTCCACGTTATAAATACACCCAAGAACTCCCGGAAGGAGCAAAACAGCGTCCGTTTGTCCTGGAGGATAATCTCCCCGCCGGTTGCCGATTGTTCTGTTTTGTGTCGCTTGACTCTAAAACAGTTGTGTAGTGTTACTTTGTAGCTGAGCTAGACACAAATTGTATCACATTTGCATATGAAATTGCCAACAAAGGGAAACTCGAAAATTTCCTCGTTCAAAACGAAAAGTCCCTGAATTAAACCTTTTCCCTCACTGGTAAGGTTACCTCGTAATCACTTTAATGTCCAAAAATAATCCTGTGATGTAACAAGAGCCAAGACAAAGTGAAAAGTTATTTAGTTTTAATGTACATATGTTGCAAATTTCAAAACTTAGTATAGTGTTAATTGTTTAACGAGTATAAAATATTTAATAATTTATAAGGTTTTATATTTAATCAATAATTCTATCATAAGAGAACGAGATTTTCTATTTATATCGCAATGCAGTTCATACTCGCCTGTCATACACAATGGTAAACCCGTCACGGAACTCAAGTCGTTACCAATCAGACTGAGCCATCTTCAGTTTACGTGATCTAATTTGTAGCTGACTATTCGTTGATTTGTGATCGTTTGACGGTAATATATTCTACCGGTTACTTTTGTCAATCAATTAATTACTTCTTGGATTTCAAGCAGTTAGCATATTGCTTATAGCTGGATATATTACGCCACAGTCATTCAGGAATGGTGTAAAGTATTTGTATGGTTTTAAAGATTGATAATTTGATTAGATTTATCAGCTCGAGTTTATTATTTTATAAAAAGATTTGTAAATGATCATTGATATCCCTCTCATAGTGCCATGCATATTACTAGCATGATGAGTAGTGTTGAAACGATCATGTAGTTGATAGTTGTTTTTTGTTTCTAGGTACAGTGACATTAAAACACATGGTCAGTGTCTAAGTTATCATCGGTAGTAGTGCTCATCTACAGCAAACGACTGGGAACTATGATATTGATTGGAAAACAAATTTAATATTATATTTACAGGTTAGAAAAGTCTAGGGATTTTGGTGTAGCATATTTTACACCGCATGGTGGATATATATAGCCAAACGTTTTCAACGCCAAATGTAATTATGATAATCTTAAACATTTTTCAAAGGGAAGACGAGCCTTCAAATTTACTTCATTTGAAATTAAAAACAGGACTGACGGTTAAAATAACAGATGGACCGTTTTATCTTCCAAGTATCTGAGGAAAAAAGGATGTGTTATTTCATCGTTGCTGAAATAATATTCTTCACTTTTCACTCTTCTCGGCCAATACCACCTTGTTTGGTTTATTCTTTTTTGTGATACAGGTACAACTTATATAATGAGTTGATTTTTCTGATTTTACACGCTAAATTTTATTTATCACCATTTACGACTTTATCACATTCGACTTCCACGGAATTCACTTGTCGTGATCGTTGCAAAATATGTATAAAACAATCCTACTATATAATTAAATTATTTGTTAAATATACATGTGCTAGTAAATAAGAGAAAATACAACTTTAATTCAGCTGGTCTACCATTATGGATATTCACGCGAATAGATACAAGTTCTTTGTGTCTTTTGTATTATACTCTGAAAATCGGAAATATTGCAGTCTTGCTAGGTAGTCCCAATTTTTCATTAGCATTGTGGGAAAAATATAATAACTATATCCTTTTCGATTAAGTAAAGGTTGTACAAAGTACCTTTAACAATAGACATTTTAATATCTGCAGAAACCAAAATATTTCCCTTGTGAACTTCTACATCAATAATTAAAATAAAAAACTTCAATTGTTGAACGATGTTTCGTTATTCGTGCTTCAGCAATATTTTTAAAACAGTGTGTTTGCTAACCAACATTTCAATATCTAAAATTAAAACATTTAACTTCAAATGTGAATTTAATAGTATTTGTTTGTATTGTTTTACGCTCAAAACATGTTAATTGTATCAATGAGATATCCTAGTTTTCTTAGGATCTCTAATCCAAGCTTATTTGCTCACCGGCTTCACACTTTGTATACTTCTGAACTCTTTAAAAGCATTAAAAAATAATTGTTGGTTACAAGAGTTCTCGGTGTGGCACTTAATAACTACGTAGATACTATTATTTACTTCTATATTGGGCAATTTTAACTTGTATTTCAGCATTTTCAATGCATCATCTTGGCTGCTAACTCATTATTTTGGAGTGAGACGACTTACAGTTATGTTGAGGATAAAGGTATCACTTCCCCATTGTCGTTATCGTCTAAGCAACCCGGAAATCAATCCGGTAACCTCTCCAACGGTAGTCGAGGGAGGCAAATCTTAAGCTAGCGAGGACATTAAGAGACCTTAACCTAGTGAGACCTCAACTGATTGAGGTCAACATCCATGTTAAAACTACATAATCCTATTTATAGTAGAACTTGACGTTGTATCATAATTTCTTTAAGACATGTATAGTTAAAACTTTCGGAAAAATCGCTCTTACTCTTTTTTAGAAGAAGCTTAAGTGTGCGGCAAAATTTTTTGAGAATCTGAGAGTAAAAAAGTAATAAAGCAACTAGTTACTTAAAATCTATATCTGTGCACCAAAGTCATATTTAAAAAGTAAATAAACAACACTTAATACGTTTGATTTTAAACGTAAATAATACATTTACACTTACATACAAGATGGTAGAGCCACATAGAGTTTGTGCAATGCCTTGTATGTATATTTACCATCTTGTATGTATGAAAGTACAATGTAAGTGTACGTAAATTTCGAAGTAATGAAAGAAATAGTTTATTACATTAAATTAGACTATCAATATGTGAAATGGCAATCCAGACACAACGTATTACGTTAGTTTAGTCGTGACAGAATAGTTGATTATTATTTATAATACAAGTTTCTATATCCAATTCCTATCTTTGTTAATATTGTTATAATTTATATTCAATAATAATATTAGAAAAATAGACTGCTTTAAATATTATTTGGGGTTTCACAGAAACTTATAGATAATACGGTACAGGCTGTGATGGGTATGTTTTTTATTTCCTAAATTACATATAAAAAACAACAAACTCGATAATTATTAATTTCAATACATCTATGAGAAAAAAAGGTGGGCTAGTCTGTCCAAATGAAGTCAACAGGGAGCGTATGGAGGGGGTGATTAGTAAGGGGGACTCCGCCGCCATCTACTTCCTCTAACACTTTAGTTGGTATCAGGTGTTCTCTTTAGTAGCTTAGGTTTGTTCTCCATTATCTTTAATAGAAATGGGTGTTTTGGAAAAAGTCAATTCGGTCAAGGACGAATAAAAATAATACCCCCGTCGCAGCAAACCTGCATACTCAGTGAATTTCCAATGAATATATAACACATTAAAACACTTAACAGGATTCATAAGAAATGTATTCACAAACAAGCAATATTTAAATATTAATTATTCTCCATAAGAATAACATTGGGGATGAGTACGCAGGTTTGCTGCAACACGGCATACAAAATAATGGGTTTTTATGCAAATATCAATAGAACTCAGCTAAGTGAAGTCACATACCAAGTTTCATCCATATACATTCATAAATAAGCGATATATAACATTTTAGGTATTTTCCATAAGTATAACTTGGGGACCAAGTACCTAGGTTTGCTGCTACAGGAACCATAGGCAAAAAATTGTTTTTTTGTGCAAACAACAATAAACCACAACCAGATCAAGCCATATACCAAATTTCGCCAGTTTATCTTCATAAATAAGCGAGATATAAAATTTTCCTTTTTCTCCATAAGAATAACATTAGACAACGTACTGTGTTTAGCACTTTCAATATCTCGGTAACCAATTGACGTAGAGCAATGATCAAAATACCAAATTGTTTGTTTTTTTTAAGTTGAATTCAATGGTATAAATTAAAATTTGATTTAAATTAAAATTACATGTAAAAACCCCAAAAAACACATTTTTGGGGTACAAAACCCCCCAAAATCCCCCTTCGGATGGTGCGATTCATCTGGTTTTCGAACTCGTTCAAATAAATGGTACTTTACACAAGATCAGACCTTTTTTACGAGAGTTATCGTGCTTACGGACATATATATATATATATATATATATATATATATATATATATATATATATATACATATATATAAATATATAAAAATTTGAACGAATGTTGTTTTTGGCATCTGGGGACCTCAAAATTAAAAGTTATCATGGTCTTGGGCTTAAGTCTTACCATGAGACCTACGGTAATAGCTTCTTCCCTATAGGGGAAATTCGCTAAAAAGAAAGCAAGATGAAAAATAAAGCCAAAAGCAAGAGCTGTCGGAGCCAGGCGGTTGGTGTGGACGGCGTTCATTCAACACATCTGTTCCCAACTTTATAATTCACACGCAGACACCCGACACACTCTTGAGTCTACAGCTTGGTTAAGATTTTCGATGCAAAACACTAGAAAAACCCATGTGGGCGCTCTCTTTTGCTAATAGTTTGAAATATTCGCTTGGCAATTTGAACTAATTAGGTGAAACATTTCAAAAACCTGAGTAATTTCTCCTATATGGTGACTAACATTTCCTAATTGTGGAATTAGTCTACTCTAATATGGTTAATAATGTTGACTAATAGGTGTTTAATATGTTGGGGAAATGATTACTGATATGGTGACTAATGCAACCCCAAATGTCACAACAAGCACCTTCGTTGATTTACTTAAAATACATTTATATAACTCCTGCTGATGGTCGGGGTTTAAATCAATATAGTGAAATGGGATTTACTTTCCGTAGAAAATTATAACAAGCAACTATTTTATAATAAGCGTGTTTTACGGTAAAGACAAATATTTACAGTAAGGAATCCTTGTTCCGCTGAAGCATTCCTTGTGCTGCTCCCTTGCGGATAAACATGGAATGACGCATTCCTCCCCAAGGGTGGAATGTCTCTACAGTGTTCAGATGGATAAGATCCTCATACAATTAGGAAACAAAAGCTTTAAGAATGAAATATTAATGGTCTCATTATTGCGGAGGAAAAGAGAATATATTGTGAATTATATTGAACTTTCAATTAGCAATTTGGAAAAAGTATAATGAATTAATTTAATGATTTAAATTTAAGCTGCTGATGCCATTCGCTAGCTTAAAAGTAGTTCCCAGTATTTTCCTTATACCGATATGGCAGGAATAAAAATGTGTTTTGAAAATGATTGATGTAATTTTGTACACAAGCAATATACAAGCAATATTAGCACTCTTGCATACATGCTAATTGTTGTTGTCTCCAACAATTTCCCAAAATGTCTACGAATCAGATAATACGGTTAGAGACGGAAAGCTTCTTCCGATTTGGAGTCGCAAACCACACGCCGTTTACTACCCGACAGAGTTCCTTGACTTAGCAACAGTACCCGAACTATCTGTCAGTATATTTCGTTAACTGTGTTTTAATTGTACATTAAACGTGTAAAATTAAATGTTAATATTGTAAAATCATGTGGATTGTTATTTTCTTTAGTTATATACAACCCGTACGAAGGACGGGTACACAGTTATTATTATTATTATTATTATTTTGTGCACTCGAGTATATAATAACATCATTTCGGGTCATAATCACTCAATTTTCTTAGCAGATTCATTGAAATTGTTAAAAACATTTGGTAAAACAAGAGCATTTCGAATTTGATGAGTTTAAAATCTTTTAGTCAAAGTAAGTGTAGTTAGTCCCAGGCTTGGACCTTGCCAACCATCCATGGTAATGACGTACTCCATGATCCGGAAAAGTCATATTTGCTTTGGAACAATATAAAGGATATACCTGATATACCTTAAGGTAGGTTCAATATTTCAAGTTAAATCCAATGGCCAAAGTAACTGTCAGTTTTGTCAAACGACTCCCATATTGTGCTGATCCAATTTGTCAGAACAGATCGATGGTTGTCTAATGACGTCACTAAGCAGTAGTAACCGAAGGTTTAATTTCCCAGGGGCAGTCACTGGGGTAACGTTGAAGAACAAAGATTTACGGCAATTTGTAAAACAAAATGTCGATCTTTAACATTTACTGTGTTGTAACTGATGTGCGTCAAAAATTGTAAATGTAATGAATGCGATTAAAATAGAGGAGTTTAAAAGTATTTAAGACAAAATAACTCTACACGGGTTACGTTGTTTTCAATATGGTCTAAACCAATTGGTTTTTCATATTTTCCATCAATACTCTTCTAAATTGCGTCAGTCAGTGGTTAAAATAGTATATTTCATCACTAGTATCGAATATGCTCCTTTCCGGTACGCGATCGTGTTTTACGTGCGATGTGACAGCCGTTAGAAGACGTACGTTAACAACTTATACAAAAAAAATAACCGAAGTTATAGATAGTTAATATTAAATGTTTATTGCCATGGTAAAACCAAAATATATTTGGCTTAACTTAGCCATTTATCAAACCTGATAAATCAAAGTAACCTTTAATCTCTGACACGCTTACAAAATAAATTGATTTTGACCAATATTGTCAGAACGAGAAATCGGGTAATTGAAATCGTATTAGTTTATTATTAAAAGAGGGATAACCTATTATGTTGTATAAGAAATTAACCCTTGATCAAACAATTCAATTCCATGACATCTTCAGTAATTACTAGAATATGTAATAACTTTTATTTAAATTGATAAGATGACTATTGCGGCAGATTGCGTCTTTTGTTGCTAATCCAACAGTAGTATTGCGTTTACTACTTGAAACTATCCATAAACATCCTGCTTGAATAAGTAAAAATAATTAACACCTTGGCACAATATAAAAAAAGTTGGCTAAATCACAATGTAAAATCATAAACACCTAATTTAAGTGAAAATTTACTCTAAAAATAATAGTATTTTTCAATATGTTGTTGTATTATTTTTCAGTTTTTAATTGGTTTAAAATATTTTAAAAATACTTATACTATTTGTATTTTCTAAGAATATTTAAGTAAACATTAACATCTTAGACACTTCTTCACGGGAAATAGGATAGTCAGATACACATCCAGTTTACATGTTCCAATTATCACGACATTGTATATGGCCAATAACCTATATACATAACCAATAATGGTATCGTCCTGTGTTGGCGGGTTGTCACCAATAACTGAGTAGTAGTGTCGACCCTATCTGCTTAGTGGCACATGTTCTGTTTGAATATTTGATCAAACCGTTAAAAATCGAATGAATAATGGATAAATTCATGTTCCATAATATTCTAGTGTTATTTTAAAACCAATAAGGTATTTTTTATCGCTTACAAATGGGTGGTAGAAAATGTACATAGACTGCTAACGTTTTTTATTTTTCATGAAATTAAGCATTTAGTCACTTTCCTTTCCTGGAGACAAAATAATATAACAATTGATTTGTAAAGGCAATTTTGCGTAAATAACTCCTTTGATATATTGTAAGTAGGTAAAATATATAATAAAAGTAAATAATTACAAAATACAGCTTATTTGCTATTTCAAATTCCTCAATGAATACAATATAATTGTCATAAAATGTATTAACTACGCGGTAGTGAAATTGGGTATCGTACTATTTAATTTAGTCATACAGTGTTGACAACTTAGTCAACAAGTTAGTGGCTGGTAAATTTGGGGGACAAAGAAGAAACACACCATGACTAAACACTATAGCTAATGAGTGTGTTTAATATTCAATGAGCAATAAAGTACGAATTATTTTACTTTAGGTTATTATCTTGTAGAAAGGTCTCTTATATTGACCGACTATTGCTAAGTTATCTTTCGCTCAGCTTGTTCGGTTCTTCGCCACTGAAAACAAATAAATTTTGCTTATTTACCCTCAGTATGTTTTGTGCCTGGCTCATTTAAACTTCGTCTCTTAAAATAATACTATTTATCCCTTTTCTCTTTCAGTCTAGAAATACACGATATGAAAATGGTCACCACACACCACTGTTGTTGATGTTGCCTGGTGATTGTCAATTATGTTGATGTGTGTGGACCCTCTGGTGATAGCTCTCATGACATGGGAGACCAATTAATTAATCAGTAGACAACCTATCTCCAGGCGACATAAATAGATCACACTATTTTAACTATCACTGACAATGGATGATAAACATTGGAAAGTCAGAAAGTGAAGCTAAATATGGATATAGAAACATTTTGCGATTACCTACGACTGGTTAAAGCTTTCAAATACAAATAAAACAATAATCTTTTCAGTTTCAGTATAACTGTTCAGGTATTTTTCTGTAAAGCGAATAAGCTTTTGAAATTATTCATTTTGAATACGTGTTTTTCCAAATTATTATTCCTTAGGATAAAGTACTATAAGTACTGAAAAATCTCATTGAATAACTCAACAAAAATTTGAAATTATTTGTTAACCAATATATGTTTGAACTGTACGTTAATTTTTTGTCAAAGGATACTCCGAGGAATTTATTATTGTATACTTCTTAAATTGTATTGTCAACTAGTTGGTTCATTAAACTGTTGGTTTAGAATATAAATTGATAAATTTAAATTTTGAAAACTGTCTTTTAAACTATTAACTGTAAAATTGGTGAGTCCGTGGCGTAATGGCCGATGCGACGGACTCCGGAACCATGGCAGCGGCCTTGTCGTGGGTTCGCATCCCAGTCCTGGCTTTTAATCTTATCAACACTGTACAACTCGTACTGTAACGGCTCATCCCTTGCTTTGCTGGAAACGTTAAACGCACAGATCTAAAATCGATGTAGAGTGGCAAAGTCAAAAAGAGACTGCAAATTCATATATAAATTGAAAAATGTCTATTTCTAAGTCGATGTAAATTTTTCAGAAAGACCAGTGTGATCTTAGTCATCATCATTCATCATTGTTGTGTATTAGGAAACCCCAGCATAGCTGCTAGGCACATCTTCCATAAGCGGGAATGTTGCGCAGGTTACCGGAAGGATAGGATATAGCAGGAAAGGAAAGGGTGGGATGGAACGGCAGCAAATCGATCCTTCAGAGGGCCAACTCCCGTGTCCCTGTGACAGCTGGGATGAGGCTCTCAAACAGGGGACCCGCATTCTGCCCTCTAACTGTTCAACTCAACTGACAAGGTATCCATGTACAACAGCCAGGGACCATCCATTCTCACGTTGGCTGGTTGGGGAACCAACCCGGAGATTCTGTCCCTAGCCGCTGGAAATGGAGGGACCAAAGGTGGAAGGGAATTTTGTCATAATGGACAGCCAAAAGACTTACCATATGTAATGACAACTTCATTTGCTGTACCCAATGTCAGCCTCAAAACTAGTGTAGACCAGTTTTAAGGTAGTCCTGGGACTGTGATCTTCATATTTTAAATGCTTTTAATACTTTAAGAAATATTTAATTTATATATAATGCAACTAATTTAATGACAAATTAAATCTGGAGAAGAGTTAATTACGATGAAAACCCAGTAATGCTGAACATGTTAATTAGTATCTAATGTTTACTGTGTTCAGCGAATCTCAGCTAACCTGGCAATCAGCAGCAGTTTTGGTAAATATTTGTGAATATTAACAAGAGCTTCTCTGTAGCCTGAGGTTCTGTTAAGTCGTCACCAGTTTAACTTGTAGGCTGTGTCTCGTGTTGTTCAGCCGTGTCGAAGGCCAAGTTAATTTCCCAGGAGCCTCAACTTAAAGGCGTGATGCTGCAAACTAAGATTTACAACAGCGTGAAATAACGCCTGGAGCTTATTACCTTGCTCACCTTGGGGGTAGAGAGAACTTTAGAATGGAATTTATAAACTGTCTTAATAGTTTTTAACGTTAAAATATAATATCAATGGCTGAAAAGTATAATGTCAATGGTGATGAAAACAGGTTGTAAACTTGTGACTAACTGTAAACTAACAGAAAAATCGCAATGGTTTTCTTTAATCTAAAATGTAATTATGCCAGTAAACCAAATAAAATCTCAATATAAATTCCCAAGCTAGGCCATTAAGTCGGTCCTTTGAGTAAATTCACCTTTAATGATGTTTCGTAAAACTAACTTTACTGTATTGAAACACCTACTTCTTTTAATTGTATTGAATTATCAACTTGACGATTCTAAAGTGGAGGTTTTGTAAACGGCTTTATTTTACATAAACCAAAACTAATACTTGGCACTAAGAAACTTTCTGAAACTGACTGTATTTGACACTCTGACAGTTAACGCTCTAACTGTAACGACTGTTTTTAAATGATTTGTTTTTTTACATTTGGACTGAAATGGAGCAAGTTACCGAACTGGACGTTATGAAACTTTACTTTCTGAAACACCCATATTAAACTATTTTAATAAGAAACTTGACATTTTGGATCGACTAAACTACAAAGCAGTCAAAGGAACACTCACTTGGTCAAGTGTCAATACGTTACTTTCCTCCGAGTAAGGCTTGGCCCCCAGGTACCACAAAAATGGTTGCACATTTAATAATTAACAAACCCCTCAACCTTAACTACTCCATTTGTCTACGTTGTGGAAGATCAAACTGTAAAACCTGTGATCATTTCATAACTAAACAATTAAAACAATAATTAATTGTTCAACACACTGGAAAATGAATCCATCCAAAGTTTTTTTTTTAAATAACAAAGACAGTAAAGTAGATGGTCAGGAACAGATCAGCCATAATGTTGAAGGTTATGTGTTGCTAAAAGTTTCATGATCTGATCACATCGCTGTTACATCAATTTAAAGTTTGACCTTCAAGCCTGATTTTCCCTTCAAACAAAATCACAATTGATTTCCAGGTTTTAAGAGTGTAACGGTTTTAAAGTGATTCTTACAATAAATCATTTTGAAATGGAGTGGCGTCGTCGAAGCGAAAAGCCTGTCGGGAGTCAATTTGGACTAGTCGAGATAGATGTTGTTCGTTCAATATAAATCCATATATCTGTACATGGAACAGCTCTCGCCAAGTGATCAGTCACCGGTGATGCGGCATTGAACTGTGATTAATGTGGCTCTGAAATTTGTACATTTCTTTGTAATATTTGGTCCTACAATTTTCAACAAAATCTCGAAGTCTGTTGAAATCATTCTAGTACAATTTAGGAAACCCGCGCCATCTTGAAACCTCAGACCTGTTTTGGCCATAATATGAACCTTCTTCAAGAAAGTTGCGGGACTACCAAAGCCACCTCCTCGGTAAGATACTCACATAGTTTAAAATTAAACGAGTTTGCACGCAGCACGCTGACGTGAGGGAAGTGAATTTCCACATAAAAACTTGTAAAACTCAAAATCAGTATAAAAACATACATTTGTCCAATTTTTATTGAAATTTGAAAACATTGATTTTTGGCTGTTCTGATACTCCTGGTTTCATTTACTTGCAAAGCTGGGAATACAATTTTGCGCATTATAAGGTTAGGAGAAGATCCAGACAGGCTTAAAAGTAGGCGTGAGGTTGCTGGGGATAATAAAAGTACTTTAACAAAGGAATAACAGGCTTTTCTAGTGTAAAACCCCCATAAAACAACGTACTGTGTTTAGCCGATACATATTTTCTTTAATAACTCGGTAAATATTTATGCTAGAATGACGAGAGAGGGCTTAAAACTTTTGCCTCTCTAATTCCCATCTTTTTACATGCATTAATTTTACATCTGGGGTTTTTCTGACCCTTTTTGGGCTCAAAAAATGCGTTTAGAGTTTTCCGATTGTTTTGCCCAATGAACTTGTCCAACAGATTATAGAAAGGAACGTCCCTACCAAATTTTAAATAAATCTGACAAAAAATGCGACCGCTAGAGTGCATACTCATATATATGTATATATATATATAAAATTTTGAACGACCCCCCAAAACGTGTTCAGGGTGTCACGTTAGGAACTTCTATGGTGGTCCCGGGCTTAAGTTTCACCGTGCGGGTCATGCTAATAGTTCACTTTCCAAAGGAAATTCACTAATAACATACAAAAGCTATTATCATTATATCAATAGGCAAGCACAAAACTGCCCCTAGCTTTGTTCTCAGCGTGTGTGTATCATAGGAAAAATGAACGCAACCCGTTAGAAACGTATGGTGTAGGTGAAAAAACCTCTCATAATTTACATCGACCCTCAGGACTTCACCCAACAGACCCTGTTCTAATGTTATTATTATGGAAGAAAAGTAATAGATGTAATTTTATATTTGACATCTGTTGTTATACATACAGCAACAACAGCTGTCTCAGTCATAATGTAAATAGAAATACTTCGTCGCAGCAAACCTGCATACTCAGCGAATTTCCAATAGAGATATAAATGTCTTAATACTACATAAAGCCTCTTACCAAGTTTCATAAAAAATATATTCAGAAATAAGTGATATATACAATTTTAATTATTCTCCATAAGAATAACATTAGGGCTGAGTACGCAGGTTTGCTGCAACAAGGAACAGAAAAAATGGGTTTTTATGCTAATATCAATAGAACTCAACTAGGTGAAGTCGTATACCAGTTTTTATTCAATTATGTTCATAATTAAGGGAGACAGAGCATTTCATTATTCTCCATAAGAATAACATGGGGGCTGAGTACGCAGGTTTGCTGCTACGGGAGACTTTGGCAATAAATATTTGCTTGAGCAAATATCAATAGACCACCACGATATGAAGCTGTATACCAAGTTTCATCAGTATACGTTCATAAATAAGCGAGATATAAAAATTTTCTTTTCCTCCATAAGAATAACATTAGACAACGTACTGTGTTTAGCACTTTTAATATCTCGGTAACCAATTGACGTAGAGAAATGATCAAAATACCAAATTGTGTGTTTTTTAAATAACCAAATTTGATTTAAATAAAAATTACATGTGGAAACCCCAAAAAACCCTTTTTTGGGGTACAAAACCCCCAAAAACCCCCCTTTGGATGGTGCGATTCGTCTGGTTTTCGAACTCGTTCAAATAAATGGTGCTTTACACATTTGTACCAAATTTCATTAAGATCGGACCTTTTTTACGAGAGTTATCGTGCTTACGGACACACACACACACACACATATATATATATATATATATATATATATATATATATATATATATATATATATATGTATATTTACATATATAAAAATTAGAAACGAATGGTGTTTTTGGCATCTGGGGACCTCAAAATGAAAAGTTATCATGGTCTCGGGCTTAAGTCTTACCATGAGACCTACGGTAATAGCTTCTTCCCTATAGGGGAAATTCGCTAATACCACAGAGAACCGGAATGGCAGTTATGCTTTAATTCCACATACAAAAATAATCCTGATTGAGAGGGGGGGAGGGAGAAGGTTATTCGTGAAGTTCAGCATAATGACACTAGTTCATAAGCTTCAACTGCTCACGTAGGATATAAAATACTCCCGTTGCAGCAAACCTGCGTAATCAGCGAATTTCCAATGCATGCATATGTTTCTCACTACCACATAAAGCCACGTACCAAGTTTCATCAATATACATTCATAAATAATCGAGATATCAAATTGTATTTATTCTCCATAAGAATAAGATTGGACAACGTACTGTGTTTAGCACTTTGGATATCACTGCAACGGTTGGACGTAGAATCAAAATCTAAACACCAAAATGATTGTTCTATCGATCTGAACTGATTGGTAAAAGCAAATGTGAAGTTTACATTAAAATTAACTGAGGAAAAGCCAAAAACCTTTTTCCCATTAGATTAACATGGGAGATTTTATGAGCAGGCTTTTTGGATTTTCTCCGCAACCACTTAGCCTAGGTTAATAATTCAAAATACCACATTATTTTTTCAAGCTCAATAAAATGGTCAAAACCAAAATTGAGTGTTTTACAAATTTTAGGATGAAAAATGGAAAAAACAAATATTTTTGGAAAATTTAAAACCCCCCGTCCCATGGTCCGATTTTTATGGTTTTCGAACTTATGTCACGAATGTCACTTTACACATTTGAGGCAAATTTCATCGAAATCGGAAGTTTTTTACTCAAGTTATCGCATTCATGGACACACATATATATCAATTTGAACGAATAGTGTTTTTGGCATCTGTGGACCTCAAAACAAAAAGTTATCATAGTCTCGGGCTTAAGTCTTACCATGAGACCTACGGTAATAGCTTCTTCCCTATAAGGGAAATTCACTAAAAATTAAAAACACAAACAGCCAGTATTTGTGTGTGCCACATTTTGTTCACATAGAATTATATTTGACCAAATTTTGACCGCTGGGCGATTGCTAGTTAATGTAATATTATTAATAACTAGATGTTACCCGCAGATTTTCTCCCCTCGAATGATTTATAAAACTATGGCAGTTGTGTGTGCTGCATTCTTTGGTTAGCCCGTGGAACTTCTACGAATCATGATCAGCTGTTTGTATTTTCATCAGCTCAAAAAAAAATGAATGTCCATAACGATTATATGGGAACTTTGAACCCCCGTGGCGCAAAGCCCTATAGAATTTTCGCAACTGTAATATGCTTGAATGTTACTCAGGACTATGTAGTACCTCGCTGCCAAATTTCAGCTCAATCAGTCCAGTTGGTAGAGTGTGATTGAGCCACAAATATTTAAACGAACAAACATACAAACTTACAAACTTTCACATTTATAATATTAGAAGGGTAATATTGTTATTATTAATGTTAATAAAGCCACATCTTCATCGGTAAACAACTCAATAACCACTGGCTGGCTGGGTGGCTAATGTGGACACAAAACAAGTAACATACATGCATGTGGAACAATGTTTCCATACATATAATATCTGTTGTTCGGGTACAATCTGCAGACTATGCAGATCTGCATACGGTCTGCATACAGTCTACATACAGTCTTCATATAATCTGCAAACATTGTATCCCAGTATGGATTAGAGGCTTCACAAAACCAACTCTTTAAAAAATCTAACCAACATTAAAAATATAGATGAACCATTAAAAATTCCCTTTTAATCATCGTAATGTCAATAGTATACTAAATTTGAATTTCGTAACAATATTTTATCAAGCTAACTTACTGGACACATCATTATTAAATGTGACTGACTAGCTTTAGCTATGTATTCGATATCTGCAACTAATAAATGCAAGAGGTTATCATCAAGATTCGATCTTTGTGTGTTCAAGTGACTTAATTGTTTCCGGCGCGGCGCCACAACGCGTTTTAATGCCACAAATTCCATTTCTTAGTTCCAGAAACTGGCATTCGCGTTGGTCGCTGTTAATTTACATTGAACAAGACCCGAGTGCCGGTTCAACATTCAGCTTGTTCAATTGCCTTGTAAATTTTGTCCTGAACTGAAAAAGTACACAGGCCTTTGTCTAATTAAAATGCCTAATATCAACTTTAAATTAAACCTTTTTTAAGGTACAGGATATTAAGGATTATTTACTATGTAAACTCATACAAAAACGAGTACTAAATACAAACTTTAGTTGAAGTTAGTGATGTTTATTTATAAATGTTGATAATCTTGTCAACCATATATTTATGTTGCAGTATATTGTATTATTTTGGTATTGTTTGATCACCGCTAGTAAATACAGTATAAATAATAATAATAACTAAACAACATTAAATAAAGTATTTATTAATTTTTTCGGTGAATTTGGCCTCTCCAACTGTTAATTTGTAGACTGTAAATGATTGGTATCAATCTAAAGCTCTTACCCTCAAGAAGTGTCTTTTGGGGTCTTGAAAAACGTGTACATTCAGGACTCCTCCCCACCGGTTTACAAATTACATTGTTAATCTGCATGGAGAGTTATTTTATTTAGTCAAACAGCTGATTATAGTGTAGTTTAAAAATAAAAAAAACCCCGTCGCATCAAACCTGCGTACTCAGCGAATTTCCAATGCATATATATGTGACTCACTACTACATAGAGCTATTTACCAAGTTTCACAAAAATGCATCCATAATAAGTGATATATATAGCATTTTATTTATTCTCCTTAAGAATAACATTAGGGTTGAGGACGCAGGTTTGCTGCAACGAGGAAGATAAGTAATGTGTTTTTTTTTGCAATTATCAATAAAACTGAACCAGGTGAAGCTACATACCAAGTTCTCTTAATGTAGGTTCATAATTAAGGGAGATATACAACTTTACTTATTCTCCATATGAATAACATGGGGGCTGAGTATGCAGGTTTGCTGCTACGGGGACTATCAAAAAGAACTTGTTTTTTGTGCTAATATCAATATACCACAACTAGTTGAAGCCACATACCAAGTTTCATCAATATACATTCATAAATAATCGAGATATAGAATTTATTTATTCTCTATAAGGATAACATTGGACAACGTACTGTATTTAGCACTTTGAATATCTCTGCAACGGTTGGACGTAGAACAATGATTTAAAACACCAAAATGTTTGTTTTGTTGAGCTAAACACATTAATAAACATAAATGTGAAGTTTTTAGTAAAACTATCTGGGAATCATCTAAAAATCTGTTTCCCATATGATTAACATGGGACACGTGTTTTTGAATTTTCTCCGCAACCACTTAACCTAGGTTAATGATTCAAAATACTAAATTATTTGTTTTTTTAAGCTCTATAAAATGGTTATAACCAAATCTAAGTGTTTTTAATATTTTGGGGTCAAATTTGCAAAAAACCGATTTTTGGAAAACTGTAAACCCCCATTAAACCCCCTTTCCATAGTGCGATCGATCCGGTTCTCGAAATTAAAGTCATAAATGCTACTCTCCACATTTGTGCCAAATTTCATCAAAATCGGGTGTTTCTTTCAAAAGTTATCGCGGTAACAGACACACACATATATATATATATATAGACATGGTAAGACTTAAGCCCGAGACCATTATAACATTTCGTTTTGAGGTCCCCAGATGCCAAAAACACTATTCGTTCAAATTTATATTATGTTTATCGCGGTAACAGACACACACACACACACACACACACACACACACACACACACACACACACACACACACACACACACACACACACATATATATATATGTGTGTGTGTGTGTGTGTGTGTGTGTGTGTGTGTGTGTGTGTGTGTGTGTCTGTTACCGCGATAAACATAATATAAATTTGAACGAATAGTGTTTTTGGCATCTGGGGACCTCAAAACGAAATGTTATAATGGTCTCGGGCTTAAGTCTTACCATGTCTATATATATATATTAGACATATATATATATATTATATAGACATTGTATATGTATATATATATGTATATATGTGTGTGTGTGTGTGTGTGTGTGTGTGTGTCTGTTACCGCGATAAACATAATATAAATTTGAACGAATAGTGTTTTTGGCATCTGGGGACCTCAAAACGAAATGTTATCATGGTCTCGGGCTTAAGTCTTACCATGTCTACGGTAATAGCTTCTTCCCTATAGGGGAAATTCGCTAACATCAGACTATGCCCTCTAGACTCTTGTGAACGGGACACCGGCTAATCTAATTTTAACAAATTAGTAATTTATTAGATGCTCGGGAATAATTTGCATTGCAAATAAACCACGATGAAGTTGTGTTATAAAGTATCAAACTCCCTAACGTATTAGATTCGTACGACGTATTCCAGTTGATCAACTTTTACATTAGGTCTAAAGTTGCCATTTTACACTTTGTAACGCTTAAGTACTAAGTGGGGTGATAACTTTTTAAGTGGCAATTAGCATTATTTAACAATTGCATTAGTATATTAACAATTGCATTGCAAGTCTAAGTTACTTGAACAAATAACTGGTATTGTCTAAGATTAAATTTGTTCTAGCAAGTCTGAAACTAAAACAATAAAAATCGTAGTAAGTAAACATATTACAAATTTCATTGCAAGTTGTTAAGTTCAATAAATAACTGGTTTTCTTTCATATTCAATTTGTTCTAGCAAGTCTGAAACCACACTATCAATAATAGTAGACCTAAGCAAAGTTATATATATAAGAAATGCATTCCCAGTTAGTTGAATAAATAACTGATACTCTCTCTGATTAACACCATTATACAAAGTGCAATGTAGAAAAGATCAATTCTGTTCATAAATCTTATCTATCATCTAAGATAAGTCGTTTAATTGTTTACCAACGGTTAAGACTAATATCAATTTACATCCATAATTTTAAGAGAACTATCGAACAAAATAATATACATTACTGTAACTCTGTTTGGTAAATCTTTAAGAAACATTATGGACGTTTACTAAATTGTAGGATGACAGGATATGATCTAATTTTAAAGTGTTGGCCTGAAGGGCTCAGGAAGAATATCAGTTCTTTTGAAAAATATAGTGTCTTTAAAACGGCACGCTACTTTTTTTGGTAGTTTATTTTACAAAAAGGTTAAATCATCCTAACGGTGTGGGAGACTTTCCCATCAGCACCCACCATTTACTGTGAGAAAGATTACCGCAAATGTATACCTCTTAAACAGCTGTGATTTATCACGGACCACTACAAGGGTGATGTTCTTGAATACTAACGAACCGGGTATTTTGACATCTGAACACCCTTTATAAACTGCGGTTAAGCTATTCGTAATGTGGTAGACTCATGTTTTGTTTGTTTACCTACAAGAATAAATACCCTGTTGTATAACAAAGTTGTACGTGCTGAACCCCTGAACTGTCATACCGTGTCAACCGAAAACACACGAATCTGTGCTGTGGTTTCCATTGGCCGTTACCAATGTGGGCAGCGGAAGAAAATTTGTTCCGCGTTGTCATGAATGCTCGGGCAGAAATTACTGTCAGACTAACTGTATTTGATATGTAATTTTGTACTATGTGCAACTGAAAGCATGACATATTTTCCGCTAATGATTGAATTGCGTCTCAAATTCACGGTATGTTAATTACAACAGTTAAAGGTGGAGCCCCTGGGGACTTGAAACCAGAATAAGCTTACGTTTTGAAGCCGGTTATTGAGGAAAGTGGGTTCGGACACCTAGAAGCTTCGGTCCACCCGAATAAGCTATAGTTGTATTTTATATTTTAGTTATAATTTTATAAAAATCCAGCTTAACTGGTTGATCTTTTAAGTGTTAGAGTCATTACGATTTAAACTATCAGTAAGGGAGGATGATTAACCAAATGTTTCATCACATCCTTATTTTCCGCATAACTTATAAAGTTCAGTTAACATTTTACTAGTTACTAGAGTTTACTGGATACAACGATCACGCAAATTAACACTTTGCAAATTTCTCTCGACCCGTACTAGGAATTAATGTTTGTCATACGTGTCGATAAATATCGTTGGTACTGTGTCCCTATAAGTATGAGTAAAAGGAGTATTAGCATTGTTTAAATGGAGAAAAGTTTTGATGCATTAGGAAAAGAACTAATTTATCTGTTATTCTTTATCTAATCTTAACAAGTAAGGTATCATTGAAATTTAAGTAAAATGGGCTAACTTTTATGTCTCCAGCAATTTTGTTAAAGTCAACGGTTTTCGTGGAATTTGGCATAAAATAGGTTCAATGGCCACCATTTTGAAACTGTTAACGATATTTTATTACAATTTTTAAAACACATACGTCTTAATAAGATAAAAATGTTTGTAAAATCTCAAAGCTGTACCTCAAACCGTTTAGGAGTTATGATTGTTTTTGTAAAAACACATACAGACAGATAGACGGGAAACTAGGCACCAAATACTCATGTTCCTATAGTGAAATGTGTCTTGACCTAAGCAATAACGCTATATACCGATGTCCAGAGAGTTACGAGACACCCTGTAAATCTAACATCTGTAGCATTTTGCAGACTATACATACCTAACCATATATATATATATATATATATATATATATATATATATATATATATATATATATATATATATATATATATATATTATATAAATTTATTATTTATATAATTTGTATACTGTATATTAAGTGCTATTAAATAAAAATGAGACACGTATTTAGCCTCTATGATTTATCATGTTTACATAACATACATGTATAACCCCAGCTACCATAATGATTAATGCATACCGTTACTGTCCCTTGAATAATTTATATCGTTGCATTGTCTCATAGCCTAAATACTCCACATGCAGCGCGCGCTCTTCACCCTCCGGAAGGATTCTGTGCCATAAATAATCCCGTAATACACATTTTAGGCAAAAAACATTTCTTTACATACATCCGTCATTTTGTATAATTTAATATTATCTTAAAACTTGTATGAACAACTCTTAGTTTGTTGACTCAAATGTTATGCTTTTTTAAATTAAAAAAATAATTAAAAATACTATGTTCTTAATATCAGTAATATAAATGATATTTCCCTATAGTAAATTATTGTTACTATATCCAGAGGTTGCAACTTATATCATAAACCATTACAGTCCTATGCAGTTAAATATTACTATCATAATAACTATAAGACTCAATACTTGTATAAACATTTTAGTTAGTGCCGAGTTATAATTTAAAGACCCTGGATGATGGAGAGTTTAGATATACGTAACTATAACATAACCATGTGTATTTATTAGATTAAATAATTTAATTTATTTACTGCCTTGGATTAAATATTATTCAAAGTGAGCCCACAAATTGTATCTCCAAAGCTGCAAAGATTATCTCGACCACATCGAGTTTGGCCCAAGTTACGCCATAATCTGCCATAAGTTATGAGTAATATACCCAGGGCGCCCCTTCGTACCGCCGTATATTATGGAGTCCCACGCTATTATAAACTCTTCTTATCTTATGCGTGTTAGTATAATATATAAATTTGTTTAATATATGGTGAGATCATACGTCGAATAAGAATGATCAAGAAATGCAGTTCCAAGAAATAGGTATCTTAGAGTAATTGCAGTACATATGCATATATTGCAATGCTATTAAATATAATTCAAAGCTCAAAATCCTCAGAAATTACAAAAATATACTGCGGAAAATAATTTTAGGTAGTAGAGTAACTCCTCAAGCAGACTAATTAGTCTCGCAAGAGTTATATTTTGATTTTTTCAGCACGGCTTAGGAATTTTTAACTTGTTGATAGGGAACGGTCCAAGCCCTAGTCTTGCTGCTACTAGGTTCGACATGTTGATATTGAAGCAGTTTGTGGATTTGAAAACGATTTATAAAACGATTAGGCTTACCTTAACCATCTAAAAACTATTTTCTTCCAAATCGATTTAATGTCCAACGTCACTTCATCAGATGAGATATACAGGAATCCAAGTTAGTTAAAATTTATCAGACGAAATCCATCAAGGATGACCTATTTTGACTATTTGAGACTCCTCTATACCTCCTCTGATAATGAGCCTTAGGTCTTGAAATAGATTTGAAAAAAAGTATTGGGTAGGTAAGTCTTGTATTTTATCAACTGTTCTTCGAAAGCTTCTTTAATCAATAGTCCAATGACATATGACAGCTGAGTCCGATTAGATGACTCTCATATTACGAGGCAATTACTCTAACCACTACTCTACCCAGCCAGTTCATTGTCTTCCTGTGTCTTGGAAGGAAAGCGACACAAAATAATACTAGGTCTCTTTGAAATATTGAATCGCTGCCACGTTTCATGGAAGCTTTTTAAAATGCTGTATTATTTACTTTTTCTGATCTGCGCAAAATCTTCAAATCAATACAAACCACTGTTTATATATATCCATCTAATCATTTCTGACGTTTCGACCATCATTTCGTAAAGTATTCAACAATATTTTCTTTCCGACTTGAAAATCCACGTTTTCTTGCATTCCAAAAATAATATAAAAAATTAAAACACAGTAATATGTTGGAGGGACAATTAACGTAACTGTCAGGAAACCTGGGGTCGGAATTTTCTTGTCCACGTTATAAATACATCCAAGAACTCCCGGAAGGAGCAAAACAGCGTCCGTTTGTCCTGGAGGCTATCTCCCCGCCGCTCGCCGATTGTTCTGTTTTGTGTCGCTTGACTCTAAAACAGTTGTGTAGTATTACTTTGTAGTTACACGCACATAAATATAAATACTGTAAAAATGTAAATATGAAATCTTCATAAAAGGAATGTTTCAAAGACGGTTTGAAACTAATTGTTTCATCCATAGATTGTTTAATAATGGAAACATATTTTGTTTTTGTTCTCAGATATTTTCAAGGTATGTAGATTGATAGTAAAATTGTAGCCAATAACGTTTAATTCTGTTCGTTTATTAAAATTAGGTATACTAAAACTATTTTACGTAGTTTCAAAAAATACTTCATAAGGTGTAAATATTGTGACCATAAAATAAGAAATTGATGAAAAGAAAATAATATAAATAGTCTGTCTATATATTTGGGCAGAAATGTGCCCTCATTTAAGACCTAGACCTTTTAAAAATCTGTTATATCCTTGAACACAGTTAATTTTTGTTTAAAATTATTGGTGATGATGGTAAGTTAATGATATTTAATAAATTAACGCAATCATTTTCAACTTTTACGTCTTGTTTTGCATTACCGTTTTATTATTTTGTATGTACTATATCCTAACCCAATTCGTAATATGTTTTTAAGGAACCCATGGATATATTCAGTGGTTTTATATAGACCGAAATTCACCAATGTGGACCACTCGTATAACTCTGTTGGTAACTGAACCACTTCTAGAAAATAAATACTTTATACTCTACATAACTCCTTGTAAGCTTCCTTAAAAACGAAAAGTCCATGAATGAAACCTTTTTCTTCACCGGTAAGGTTAACTTGCGACTATAACATATCTAATCATTTATTAAGTCTTATATTACATGTCATCACTAATTTTATCCTAAGAAAACGTGATTTCCATGTCTATCGCAATACAGTTCATACTCGCCTGTCAGACGCAATGGTAAACCTGTTACGGAACTCAAGTCGTTACCAATCAGTCTGAGCCATCTTGAGTTTACGTGATCTGATTTGTAGCTGACTGTTCGTTGTTTTGTGCTCGTTTGACGGTTATATATTATATTTTATCGGTTCCTTTTGTCGATCGATTAATTAATTCTTGGATTTAAAGCAGTTAGTTGTGCTTTTAGCATATGGCCTATCGTTGTACATTTTATGCAACAATCATTCGGGATCAATTGTGTAAAGTATTTGTATGTTTTGAAAGATTGCTAATTTGATTCGATTTATTAACTCAAGTTTAATATTTTATACAAAGATTGGTAAACTTGTATTTACATCCCTCTCATGGAGCCTTGCCACTTGCATGATGAGTAATGTTGAAATGAACATAAAGTTAATATTATCGTTTTCTTGTTTCTAGGTGCAATGACATTAAAACACATGATCATTGAGTTATCATCGGTAGTTATGCTCATCTACAGCAAACAACTGGGAACTACGATATTGATTGGGACAACAATTTAATATTATATTTAGAGGTTACAACAAACTTAGGGCTTTTGGTGAAGCATATTTTTTACAGAACAGCGGATATATAAAGCCAAACGTTTTCAACGCCAAATGTCATTATGATAATCTTAAACATTATGATAATCTTAAACGATGTTATTTCATCGTTGCTGAAATAACATTCTTTACTCTTCAACACTTTTCACTCTTCTCGACTAATACTACATTGTTTAGTTTATTCTTTTTTGTAGTACAGGTACATCTCGTATAATGAGTTGATTGTTCTGATTTTATGCTAAATTTTATTTATCACCATTTACATTCAACTTCCACGGGATTCGCTTGTGATCGTTGCAACAAATTTATAAAACAATCGTATTACATAATTAAACTATCTTTTAAATATATATGTGTTTGTAGATTAGATAAAATCATTGATTTTAATCAATGGTAAAATACAACTTTAATTCAGCTGGTCTACCATTATCACCATTTACACTATAAATTTTAAAAGATAGAATTTTAAAAGAATTTTAAAAGATACAAATACTTTGTTTCTTTTGTATTACTATGACAATTAGACAATTGTATTGTGTAGTCTTGCTAGTTGATCACAGTTTGTCATTAACATTGTAGGAAAAATATAATGATTATATATTTTTCGAAAGAGTAAATGTTGGACAAGCTTAACAATACACACTTTAATATCTGCAGAAACCAAAACATGTCCCTTGTGAATGAATTTTCTACATCGATATTTAAAATAACAAACTTCAATTGTTGGATTTTGTTTCTTCATTTGTGATTCTACGATATATTTGAAACAATGGTTTTGATAACCAATAACTGTAATTGTTAAATGTATTGAATTAAATCATTTAAACCAAAAATGATAACTTTAAATTTATTGAAATTCAATTTTTTTATGCTCAATAAAACATTTTGACCCCATGCTTATTTCCACACCGGCTTGACCCTTCGTTATATACTGCTGAACCCTTTAAAAGCTTTAGAAAATAATTAGTCAGATACAAGATTTCTTGGTGGGGCAATCAATAACTACGTAGATACTATTATTTACTTCTAACAAATAATATATTGGTCAATTTTTATCTTGTATTTTAGCATTTTCAATGCATCACGTTGGGTGATAACTTATTATTTTGGAGTGAGATAACTTAAAGGTTATGTTGAAGACAAAGGTATCACTTCCCCATAGTCGTCTGAGCGTCCCGGAAATTAATCCGGCGACCTCTCAAACGGTAGTCGAGGAAGATAAATCTTAAGCTAGCGAGACCTCAACTGACTGAGGTCAATATCCTTGTTAAAACTACATAACCCTATTTTTAGTAGTACATGAGGTTTTTTCATAATTTCTTTTAGAGATTTTAGTTAACAATTTTGTGAAAATCGCTCTTATTCTTTTTTAGAAAAATATTAAGTGTACATTGAAAGTTGCTTATGAATAGGCGGGAATAGTTATCTACAATTTATAACTGTAGACCACAGTGGCATATTTTTAAAACGTAAACAACTGATAATACTAATATACAGTATAACAAGACACTATAATACATTTAAACTTGCAGTATACTTACTTACGAGGCACATACAGCTTGTACAAGGCCATTGGTGTAGGCCTATATTTACTCATGTAAGTCCATTATGTAAGTCTAATGTAAGGGTACATATTGGTTGAAGGAATGCTGGAGATAACTGATTTTTTACATCTTGTTTAGATCATCAATATATAATATGACAATCCATAAATTATGTATTATGTTACGTCAGTCATGATTAAATAGTAGATTGTTATTCGTACTAGAAGTCTTCATAATCGATTCTTATCTTTGTTATAATTTATATTAAATGTAAATGAGAAACCATAAACTATAAGTTTAATCTGAAATAATTAATATTTTCTAAGAGAAAAATAGGCTGGTTGAAGAACTGTTCGGGGGTTTTACAGAAACGTACTTATAACATGGTCCAACGAGGAATGTTTTGATCTCCATAATGTTACATACAAAAAATACGATTCCCCTCGGCGAAGAAAACGGTGGGGCATTGTATCCGTTTCCTGCCATCGGGGTGTGTATGTAGAGGGTGACTTTCTCCGCAACCATCTACCTCCTCTAACCCTTTAGTTTCCATCAGGCGTTCTCTTTAATAGCTTAGATGATCACGCCATTGTCTTTAATAGAAATCAGTATTTTAGAAAAAGTTCGGTAGAGGAATGCAGTTGAAAAATTCAACCACTCCCACGGGGAAAAAAGAAACTCAGATGAAAAATAAAGCCAAGTGCAAAAGCTGTCGGAGCTAGGCGGTTGGTGCGGACGGCGTTCATTAAACACATCTGTTCCCAACTTTATAATTCACACGCAGACACCCGACAGTCTTGAGCCTACAGCTTGGTTACATTGTTGGAGGAAAAACACTCCAGCGAACCCCAAGTGGTCGCTTTCAGTTGCTGTTTGAAACATTCGCTTGGCAGTTTGAACTAATTAGTTATGTGAAACACTTCAAAAACCTGAGTAATTTCTCTAATCCACGCTCATATTACCAATGAAAATTCCAGCTGCGGGTCCTCTCACTGAAACAAAATTTATTTTGAGTTTAGCTGAATCATTCAAGTTCTTGCTTATTTTTATAAAAACTTCCAATCGAGTGGTTAATGTATACGTTTTAGTTATTATTGCTATAACCAGGCTTGCAAAATACACAGATACGCTTTCTAATTGCTCTATAACAGCTTCTAAGATGCCAACTATATTAAAACATCCAACTCAGAACTTTACTACTGTAGTGATCAACCAGTGTCTCACTTTTGATTGGTTATTGTTAAGCTCCAAACACAGGAGTGCATTAAGGAGCCATACACATATTAAGTAACGCACTTAAAGGGGGTGGGGGTATGGTGTAGCGTTTTGCTGCGTTATGTGGGGGAGGGAGGGGGTGTTTGGATCAACGTTACGTAACTCACAAATATATTAACCCTAAGAGCTGGTGCACTCCCGTTCTGTGCATTATATTATTCTCCCGTTGTTTATATTATTAGTAACAGTCTTGTTTGTTTGTATACATTTTGCTTTGAAAAAGTTATTAAAAATTGTTGTTAAAAGAAAGTCTTTTAAAGTGTAATGATTCACTAAAATCCATATTCTAAATTGCTGATAAAACGATGTTTAAAAAGTTTAAGCTGTTTTAAAGCCTTCTAGGATTGAGTTACGTAACCCATTGGGGGGGTGGGAGGGGTGTGGCCAAGCGTTACGGTGCGTTACATGGAGGAGGGAGGGGGTCTGAATTGACGGAAAAATGCGTTACGTAATATGTGAATGGCCCCTAAAGGAAGCATCACCAGTAGAGTTCGGCAAGATAAAAGAGAGAGTTTCTGATAAGTCTGTTATTCCTGTGTAAGTTTATTACTATGCCGTTTATTTATAAGACGGCATTAAACGACGGGATGGTTACTAGTAATTAATGGTGACTAATATTGACTAATTGTAATAATGGAGACCAATGTAGACTAATATGGTTATTAATGGTGACTAATCAGGTGACTAATGACTAATTGTAATAATGAAGACCAGTCGTAACTAAAATGGCGATTGATGGTGACTAATAGTGATTAATATGGTGTTTAATTTGTTGGGTAATGAGGACTGATATGGTGACTAATGCAACCACAAATGTCATAACAAGCCCCTTCGTTGATTTACTTAAAATACATTTATCTAACTCCTGCTAAAGGAAAGGGGTTATAATCAATATCAAAGTGATAGTGAAATTGGATTTACTTTCCGTAGAAAATCATAACAAGCAACTATTTTATAATAAACGTGTTTTACGGTAAAGACAAATATTTACAGTATGGAATCCTTGTTCCGCTGAAGCATTCCTTGTGCTGCTCCCTTGCGGATAAACATGGAATGACGCATTCCTCCCCAGGGTGGAATGTCTCTAGAGTGTTCAGATGATAAGATCCTCACACAATTAGAAAACAAAAGCTTTAAGAAGTGAATATATTGTGAATTATATCGAACTTTCAATTAGTATTTGGAATAAACTGTATCAGGAAAGTGACTCATACTTTCTCCCTTTTAGCCTAACTTTAATGAAAAAAAATTTATTTACTAAATGTAGGATATAAACTACGGTTGAATGTACATAAAATATTCTAAATCATTTTTTTTTTTTCAAAAATATCCACCCAAATCCCTTTTATGGAGGCACTACATCATCCTTTGCTACACACAGTGGTTAAAACAGAGGAAATGCCCCCCATCCCCTCACAGGGTTAAGTGGCAACATATTTCGAACATCCTCTGTTTGTCAATGCTAACTTGCCCTGCATATCAAGTTTTAATTAAATTGATTTGTAAATAAGAAAGAAATAGTAATTTTTGTATTCCCCATAAGAATAACATTGATCAACGTACTGTGTTTACTGCAAAATGAAAATTTAAATTTTCTCCGCAACAAGCAATCGTAGAATAGTAATTCAAAATACTAATTTATTTAGTTTTTTGAGCTTTTTTAATGGTGAATATTAATTTTTTAACATTTAATTTTTTTCATGAAAAATCAATAAAACTGAATTTTGGATTTTTTTAAGTTCTGTAATTTCTGATCCCGAATTTTTAAAGAAATGCGGGTGGTGTCATTTTGTTGGAAACCTAAAGCTCTACAAACCACTAAAGGTTAATGCAAATTGTTACAGCCGTTTTTGAGAAATTTTGATTTTTCATGTTTTTTGTTGATTTTTAGGGGATAATTAACCTTAAAAATCAAAAATTAAAAAAATTAAAAAACAAGTGGAGATATCGTGGATTTAGTACCTACATACAAAATTTCATAAAAATCTGCTAGGGCTCTAGCTCTGTACACATCCACACAGACATACACACCCACACACACACACACACACACACACACACACACACACACACACACACACACACACACACACACACACACACACACACACACACACACACACACACACACACACACACACTTAAGCACACCCACACCTACTTGTTAGTATAGATTGTGGAATATATACTGGACGGGATGACTTGAAGACGATCCAGTATACAGAGGTGTAAGGGAAAATTTACCTCTTCCATAAACTCTTTATTTAAATGTATTGGTGTAGAACAATATGCAATAAAATCTTGAAATAAAAACAATCACTCTGGTAAATGGTAAAGTAAGCGAAGTTTATGGTCGGGGTAACTTCCCCCGAACCTCTTTGTTTACTTTCTGACCATTCAGTCATCTCCATACAGTAAGTGATATTACACATGGATATTTGTCTTCTACCGGAACAAGAATAGAAACTGTTTTTATAATTTATTCTTTTTACTATAGAAATGATTCCACGTTGATGGCAACATGGAAAGAGTAATTGAACGGGTTTCTTTCACTGGAAAACTCAACTGCAAGAGCTGTCAGTGTCAGGTTGATTGGAGCCAACTCTATGTTGTTGAGTTAGTTACACAACAAAGCATCTGTTAACAACTCTAAAGCTTACCTGTTCAAAACATGTGTTGCACTCGACGTTCTAAATACCTGTATTACCCTGTTGTTTTGAACCTCGCTGGCAATTCAAAAACAATTTGCCCTCTATTTGTGTTTCTCTTCGGTTCCTAATAGGCATACTATTGACTTACTTTATTAGGGATTACAACATAAAAATCAAGCATAAGCAAAATCAAAAGTAAGCTAAGTATAAGAGAGATTTGCTGCAGCTGACGACTGATGCGTTGAATGTTACAACTACCCCCGTCGCAGTAAACCTGCGTACTCAGCGAATTTACAATGCATATATGTGCCTTTCTCCTACATGGAGCCACTTTACCAAGTTTCACAAAAATACATTCATAAATAAGTGATGCATAGCATTTTATTTATTCTTCATAAGAACAACATTAGGGCTGAGAACACAGGGTTACTGCAACGAGGAAGAAACAAATTATTTTTGCAATTATCAATATAACTCAACCAGGTGAAGCTACATATCAACTTTATCAATTTATATTCATAGCTAAGGGAGATATCAAAATTTACTTATTCTCCATATGAATAACATGGGGGTCAAGTATGCAGGTTTGCTGCAGGGAAAATCAACGAAATCTTTTTTTTGCAAATATCTATATACCACAACTAGTTGCAGCCACATACCAAGTTTTATCAATATACATTCATAAATAATCGAGATATACAATTTTATTTTAATCCTCCATAAGGATAACATTGGACAACGTACTGTGTTTAGCCCTTTGAATATCTCTGCAACGGTTAGACGTAGAGCAACAATTAAAACACAAAAATTATTGTTTTGTAGAGCTAAACTTATTGGTAAAGAGAAATGTGAAGTGTTTAGTAAAATTATCTGAGGAAAATCCAAAAACCTTTTTCCCATAAGATGAACATGGTAAATTTTATGGACGCGTTTATTTTACTTTTCTCCACAACTACTTAAGCTAGGTTAATGATTCAAGATACTAAATTATTTGTTTTTTAAGCTCTGTAAAATGGCTATTACCAAAATTTAGTGTTTTAAGATTTTAGGGTAAAAAAACTCAGAATAACTGATTTTTGGAACATTTAAAAACCCCATAAAACTCCTTTCCCACAGTCCGATCGATGTGGTTTTCAAACTTTAAGTCATAAATGTTACTCTACAAATTTGTACCACATTTCATCAAAATCGGGCGTTTCTTTCAAGATTATCGAGGTAACGGACTTATATATATATATATTTGAACGAATAGTGTTTTTGGAATCTGGGGACCTCAAAAAACGTTATTCTGGTCTTGGGCTTAAGTTATATATTCGCCTTAAATGACGCCCTAGTTGCGATGGTGTCTTAGACAGTGGAATACTGATTTAGTGATTTATCAATCAGGACAAAGTTTTATTTAATAGTTATATCTAAGTGCAAATCTCTACTATGATTATAAATTATCTTGAAGTTTCAACAATCTAAAAAGTAACTTACTTTGTAACTTTATGCTGATGGTAAATATTTCGATGACAGAATGTAATATTTTATTTCAGTCGAGGAAGTAAACTCGTCTGGAAATGTCACACAATCGCAAGCTATTACGGAAAGTCTGGGGTACGACAAAAATGACCCTCATATCAGTCTGGTCTTGACATGTTGGGGTTGAGGTTCAAAGCTCGAAGTCTATACAGTTTATATTTCCACAATATCAATTCCAGTACTAAAACTGTTAAGGCTTGGTTCAAGTTAAAAATCAACTACTCTGATAAGTTTTAGGAGTGTATTTCAAATTAGTTGTAATTAACTACCTTTATAAGGACTATTTTTTGATGCACTATTATATTTCCTAGAAGAAAGAAGCTCTTAACTATGGAAAATATCTATCCGAGGACTTAACCGTTGTTTTTTCTAGATGTGATTTATTTGTAGAAACTATCGTGTTTGCATGTATGCGCAGGAAAGTTTCAGGGGAAGATTTAATTATTTTTAGTAATTTAAGAATAACAATAATAAAAAACTTTATTTCCTCAATATATTGTACAGTAACCTCTGTTACATAAAATGATACACCAAAGCAAAATAACTATTTTAAAATAGCTTAGGAAATAAATAGGGTCTCAAAGCAATGCCTGATTTGAGGTTCCATCAATTTAACATTTACCTATTCATATCATAAGAATTACAACAAATCAAAACTAAATATATAATCCTGATAAATTTCTAAGATGCTTATATAAATATGTACAAATATAATGATAGAAAATATAATAAGAAATAATAATAATTATGCAAATTTATATATGCAATTCGATAGGCACTCAGGTTTGCTGTTATTTAAGTACCAGGGCTTTCAAAACACATTATTGGGCACCAAATTTACTTTTCTAAAATACGAATTGTAGGATTTAGGGTATCTTGTAAATTAAGCCTTTCCGGCTGTCATCCTTTGGTAAATTGTTATTGAACATTACGCCTACTACTTCATAATAACGCATAGAAACCATTTTTATAAATGTTTTTAGGTTTCAACCGCATTTTTAGTCTACTATAAAAAGTGTGAAATGAGTTTGATGTTTCTGGCGTCAAGCTTGGTGGAAAGCCTGAAGTTTTTCCGCCTTATTTCAAAAATATCAATACCTAAGAGAGAATTCCTAGCAGGAATATATTTTGTACATAAGCGGTTGGACTCCGTTTTTCCCCTTTTCGTATAGTTATAAAAACATTTTATTTTCATTAAAAAAAGACTAAAAACTGTCTATGAATATTTTCAAACAAATGTTTCCCTACAAATTATAAAATTCTACCTTTCTATTCTTGTTATATTTTAGTATTGGAAATGGTAAAGAGTTGAAAACATTTTTATAGCTTAGGAATTATGTTTGATTGAATTGTATACTAAAACAGTTGTTGATGCAGCAGAAAATATTTAAAGGAAGAGTAGTTATTAAAATTTGAATATAGTTTTTAAAACAATTAAATTGTAACAAAGGTTTAATAAAATTTTACTAGGATAACACCTATTTCAAAATCAATCGCAGTTAGTATAATTATCTACCTTTACCAATAAAACAAGGGTAAAATAAGCGATTGTTTTATTCTTGCCATGATATTTTGCTTCAGTATCCCTACAATTGTATTGTAAACACGTTAACTTTATGAACGCAAATTTGGTGAAGCCAAGAGTTGAATGAAGTATCTCACGATCATGTACAACTGGCTGTGTATTAGAGCAAGTTGCTGTGACGCAGCATTGCGACTCAGCATAAGCGTCAGCAGTGGCCAGATCGCCGCATTGTATTGCCGATGATTGGCACCAAACACATATTTGCTGGCGCTTCATAGGCCGTGCATACGGAAACATGTTATACCAACAGTCGTAGCGAAACAGTAACAAAAGAGGAGATTTATTTTCATATCTATTCACATAACCTAATGGCTAACATGAAAACGACAATGTATATTTGGGACCTACAATTTTACAGTTTTATCTCCATATGATTGCTTTCTTCTGTCGTTGTCAAATTATGGGATTTATTGATGCAAAGATTTTATAGATTTGGACCGCTTCCTCTTAAAAGCTTTTATTTGTGTTCTGCTCTTACAGTAATGCCGTTGGTGATGAAATAACAAAACCATAACACAAAGTTGATCATATTACAGTATTTTAACATGTGTTTTAATTTTAAATTTGTATTTAATTTATTGAATAAGGAGTATTTGTATTTTTGAAAAACTAATAATATTCCACCGATATTCTCACAAAGACCTTTCGCCCACGTTAGTTCATGAGTGTCATACCTTTGGTTTTCTTAAAAGTTAATAGGATGGTGTGGCTTTATTAGTGAATTTCCTATGGAAAGTGAACTATTAGCATGACCCACACGGTGAAACTTAAGCCCGGGACCACCATAGAAGTTCCTAACGTGACCCCCTGAACACGTTTTGGGGGGTCGTTCAAAATTATATGACCCCCCAAAAATTCAAAAAAAAAAAAAAAAAAAAAATATATATATATACATATATGTGTGTGTGTATGCACTCTAGCGGTCACATTTTTTGTCCGATTTACTTCAAATTTGGTAGGGACGTTCCTTTCTATAATCAGTTTGGACAATTTCGTTGGGCAAAAGAATTGAAAAACGCTAAACCGGAACCCCTTTTTGGGGATTAATCTTTCAAATTTTGAGTTTTTGGGCCCAAAAAGGGTCAGAAAAGCCCCGGATGTAACATTAATGCATGTAAAAAGATGGGAATTAGTGAGGCAAAAGTTTTAAGCCCTCTCTCGTCATTCTAGCATATATATTTACTGAGTTATTAAAGAAAATGTGTATCGGCTAAACACAGTAAGTTGTCTACTAGGGGTTTTACATTAGAAATACCTGTCATTCATTTGTTGGTGAACTTTATCATCCCCAGCAACCTCATGCCTACTTTCAAGCCTGACTGGACCTTCTCCTAACCTTAAAATGTGCAAAATTGTATTCCCAGCATTACAGGTAAATGAAACCAAGAGCATCAGAACAGCCAGCAATCAATATTTTCAGTTTTCAATAAAAATTGGAATAAATGTATATTTTTACATTGATTTTAGCGAATTTCCCCTATAGGGAAGAATTAGCGAATTTCCCCTATAGGGAAGAAGCTATTACCGTAGTCGGCATGGTAAGACCTAGGCCCGGGACCATGATAACTTTTCGTTTTGAGGTCCCCAGACCCCAAAAACACCATTCGTTCGATACTGTATATATATATATATATATATATATATATATATATATATGTGTGTGTCCGTGAGCACGATAACTCTCGTAAAAATTATCCGATTTTGATGAAATTTTGTATAAACGTGTAAAGCAAAATTTATGACTAAGTTCGAAAACCAGCCAGATCGCTCTATCCAAAGGGGTATTTTGGGGGGGTTTTGTACCCCAAAAATGGGTTTTTTGAATTTTTTACAAATAATTTTGGAAATAGTCAAATTTTAGTTTTCCCCATTGGATTCAGCTTAAAAAAACACACAATTTGGTATTTTGATCATTTCTCTACGTCAATTGGTTACCGAGATATTGAAAGTGCTAAACACAGTACGTTGTCTAATGTTATTCTTATGGAGGAAAATAAAAATTTTATATCTCGCTTATTTATGAACATATACTGACGAAACTTGGTATACGGCTTCATCTGGTTGTGAACCATTGATGTTTGCTCAAAAAAACAATTTTTTGCAAAAGGCTCCCGTAGCAGCAAACCTGCGCACTCAGCCCCATGTTATTCTTATGGAGAATAAGTAACGTGTTATCTCCCTTAATTATGAAAATAAATTAATGAAATTTGGTATGTGACTTCACCTAGTTGAGTCATATTGATATTAGCATAAAACCCTATTTTTTGTGTTCCTTGCTTCAGCAAACCTGCATACTCTGCCGCCATGTTATTCTTATGGAGAATAATTAAAATATCATAAATTATTTATTTATGAATGTATATTGATGAAACTTGGTATGTAGCTTTATGTGGTATTAAGATAAATATATATGCATTGGAAATTCGCTAAGTACGCAGGTTTGCTGCTACGGGGGTATTTAGTTTTACAAGTTTTTGTGGAAATTCACTTCCCTCACCTCAGCGTGCTGCGTGCAAACTCGTTTTTATTTTTATTTTTAGTTTATGTTCAAAAATTAGGGCTAATAGGATTATTAGAATTAAAGGATCGTTCAAAGGTACAAAAAACTCAAGATGTTGGTCTTTCCATTTAAAAATTTAAAAAGCACACTGTTCTATTAAAATAAAAAACATTATTAATGTTATTACCCCAGAAAACCCCAACGTTTCTAGAAAGCTCATTGCAACAAGAAAATTTTAACATTTGTTTAGTGGATTTTCAAATCATAACAAAATAAACTTATCTGCTGATTAAAACCCACCAATGAGCTGTCTATTCGTTGTGTCTATTCCATGTTGTAAAGTGAAATTTAAGATGTGATTTTCCCTTGATCAAAGCTCGGACCCCAGGTACTATACAGTTACATTTAATGTTTTTCTTTCATTATAATTACATTGAACATTGGACATGGAGTGAAGTCCTAAGGACGGATGCAAATTGTTTCTTCGTCGACTTTACACCATGACATATCTTACAACAAACATGAAAATCGGTCCTGTACTTGTGACAAAGACTAAGACTAAGATATGTCATCTATGCTTTAAAACATCTTCTAATGTATGTATCTCGATTAATTTTTTGTATTTTAAAAGCTAAAAAACCAATGACAACATTACTTCATGTATATTATTAATGCCAGCATAAATATTTACTTTATCCCATGCAATTGTTCATCTCTGTCTTAGTCTTATTATTTCTCTTAAAACTCTCCAGGCTGCTTGAAAACTGTTCAATGAAGTTGCCATTAGAAGATCAATTGATATTTTAAAGTTGTCAGTCAGGGTAACGATATTGGCCCGTCACGCTCATTATTAATTTCCCATTACATTTTAATATCGAAGTCATCTTTCATGTTGAAATCCCTTACGGCCAACCCTTTTTCATAATCAACCGTTTTCACAGAAATGGATTGATGCTTACCTGTAATTTCATTTTCCTACAATAGCGCTTTAAGTGCTTCTTTACGATCTGAAAATTAATCTTAAAACAGTTTTCTGTTTATCGAGCGAAAAATACTTTTTCGCTCACTGCGCGACTGCTTACTTTTCTGCTCGCTGAAGAAATTATAAACAGCTGATTGTTGCTTTTGACCAATCTAACTACCCGGTGTTCATAACCTCAGTCTCTTGAATTCAGCCATAAAGGATGAAGGTCATTTTTGTATGTTGTGTGATATCAAAATTTCCATTGTTGGAAAAAATGTTGTGTGTAATTTGAGTGCAAAGTGTCTTTATCGCTTTCGGTAAATTACAAATTTTTTGTTATCAGTTTTCTCTCAAACGTTAAAGACCCCTTTACACTCTGAATGCATAAGTAAACATTTTGTTGTAACTGATAGTGTGTTATTTATGTGTTTTGTATCGATTGCTAACAAATTCAAATAATTCTTTGGCTCAAACCAGAAATATATTATAAAGTTTACTATTTTCAACAATAGAATTTTGGGAGCTATGACAATTCCAAACAGTGTATACACATCTAGTACCATTAAAGGGTTTCAGTACCCTAGTACCTTTTCCATGCAATATATGCTAATACTTGTTTGATTGGCATTTGTTCCAAAATATATTACTTATTTAATATAAACCTAAATGTATCGATTGTGGATTTTTCGGCCTCCTTTTTTTAGTTTGGTAACTTAGGAATATTGAATTTAGCTCAGAGGTTAAAAAATGTATGATTTTAGCATTTTTATTTTCTGAGTCTGTGATATTTAATATGTTTACGAATATGACCTAATACAATACATTAGTTACCCAACTGTTACATTATTACTAAGCGAAAAACTACTGGTGGTACACAGCTTGATGTCCATATTTAATTTAATATAAAAGTGAAACATTACTAACGCATCTAACTTCCACTAGAAACTATTTATTCCATAAAAACATGTAAATCATTCCAACAGTTAAATTAGAACATCGTGCCTCTTGACTAGGTAAATTTGTTATAGAGAATCACGTATAGAAAAACAAACTATGAGATACTTTACAAGTTAAAAGATAATGCTGAATATACATAAGTTATTCTAGAACTCAGCTGATATAAAGGTTTTTTATGATATAATATTTCATTATGGTTATGTACTTTGCAATGTAGAAGTCCCCGGGTGTATAATGGATAGCGATAACGCCTTTCATTATAGTTATATCTTATTAATCCTATAAAAGGACAAGTCTTTGTACAGAGGATCTTGACAAAACCTAATCTAAACCGTGTCATCGATACGTCCCTGTGTATGGGACGGTGAGATAATAATAAATGAGCCCAAGATCGAAGGAGGTTGTTAAGGTCGTATTTTTTTAACTCATTTAAAGTACAGATATTTTAACATTGGGATTATGGAGTTTCAAAATAAATAAAAAGATGCATAACAGCTAAAAATAAATAACGAGGAGACTGAAAAATTAACACTTACACTTGATAAAGCATCAACAACTGATTAAATTTTCTCTCCTTCTTTCGAGCGAATTGGGCGCTTGGTCTCCGGTTTAGTTTAAATTGCAATAAGCAGCAGTTTTATCGAAATTATAATCTTATTCAAGTACCTAAATAGTACCTTTTCTAGTACCTTTTACAGGGATGTGTAGTAAAGAAGACTCAAGACCTGGTCCAAGAGATGGCATTGTTGTTTGTCCATTTATATATACATCAGGCAAGACCAAAGTGCCAAGAAAATTACCAACCAGGTTTAATAATTGTCGTGTAGAGCTATCTCAATACATGGTCCTATTCTTGAAGGTCCTCCTACCCTTGAAGTTGAATCACAGCATAACCCTTCAATGAAGCAAGGCCAATGATCCCGGCTACACTAAGAAAAACTTGTACCCATTCACTTATGGTTTTGATGGAGATCGACGTAGCATTAAACGTTTGCGTTGCTGGTTCCGTGCAGTGAACTTATTGAACTTGGTTAATAAACATCCGATTGAATTATTGTCGTCTATTCATATTCAGTTAACAAATCCTTTACACGAATATTAGCACTTTCCCGCGACTGAATTTGACCGGGTTTTAAAACATTTTCTAAGTTTCAATTATATATGGAATTTATGACGAACTTGTTCATATTACAAGAATAACATAAACATATTGGTTTTGTCTTTGTAACACCTTAAACAACAATCTCAAGGCTGAATACAACGATAGCTCAAAATTGAATTATCTTAAATTTATTTTAAGAAAGTTATATAATCAATATGTTACATTTTAATTTTTTACTTGTCAAAATTTTATTTCAGCTCTGTAAAGGACTTTTTAGAAAACAAAACTTTGAATGCTTGGCGAATCATATCATAGGTAATGAAAAAAATTAGGTAAATCTGGAAAATAATAGTTTTTCTGAAAATATGCGTTCAAGCTGAAAATAAAACTCTGCTCTCTATGTGTTTTTAGCGCCTGCCTGGTATATACATTACTGTTTATACTTCAGAAAAACAAATCAGAGTTCATATCCTCTTCACTTCCTTCGGTTACAAGCTCTTAATTAATGATTCTACACTAATAAACATTAAAACTTTATTACTATGACGCTAAATCATTATAACAAACCAAACGTTTTCAATGTTGCTGAAATGAGCATACGGGATTTAAGATATTGCAAAGTATTCAGGATGATAATCCGATTATCAAATCCAACTTAATCCAGCCATATCATAATAATCCAACTCAATCCAATGATATCATCATCAATTATGAAAACATTTCATTATAATTAGGGAATCCAATCCCGGACGATAGTTTCAATCCCGGGATTAGGTAATTGGAAAATACAATCCCGGAATCCCGGGACCAATCCCGGGATTGGCCTAACTTACAAGAAGCCTGGACAAATATACGGTTAAGTGTACTTTTGCATATGTTGATGATAATTATAGTAAATGAATACTATTTTGTTTATTTAAAATACAAAATAATTATTGAAATAGCACAAATGATCAACGTTGAAAGATGAAAATCTTTATTACACTATTAGTACTACAGTATTTTTGGTCTCACATTGGGTAGGGTTTCGGGTATGCAATAAACTAATAAAGCAACTCAAGATTGGGTTTTTAACACTATGATATGTATTTAAATTGACAGAAAACGATTTCAAAAAGTATCCATGAACAAATATTTCCACCTAAAAAGTAGAAGTGGAAGTACATTTTTTAATGTAGCTGCAGCTGCAGATGAATGAAATTATTAACTTATTACTAAGTATGAATAAATCCTACTTGATAAAACTAAACTAAAAACAAAACTTTCCTTTCAATAAACACAGAATGAAATCATGTAACAATTAGTAAACGATCTAAAATGAATCGAGAAAACATTAATTTAAAAAATATTCCAATATTGTTATTTTAATTAATTTACTTATATTGGGATCAAAATAAACTAAATTTGTTCTTAATAAAAAGAAAAAATATAAATTATCATAAAATACCCCCGTGGCAGCAAACCTGCGTACTTAGCGAATTTCCAATGCATATATATTTATCTTAATGCCACATAGAGCTACATACCAAGTTTCATCAATATACATTCATAAATAAACGATTTATGACATTTTAATTATTCTCCATAAGAATAACATGGCGGCTGAGTATGCAGGTTTGCTGAAGCAAGGAACACAAAAAAATGGGGTTTTATGCTAATATCAATATAACTCAACTAGGTGAAGTCACTTACCAAATTTCATTAATTTATTTTCATAATTAAGGGAGATAACACGTTACTTATTCTCCATAAGAATAACATGGGGCTGAGTACGCAGGTTTGCTGCTACGGGAGCCTTTGTCAAAAAATTGTTTTTTGAGGAAATATCAATGGTCCACAACCAGATAAAGCCGTATACCAAGTTTCGTCAGTATATGTTCATAAATAAGCGAGATATAAAATTTTTATTTTCCTCCATAAGAATAACATTAGACAACGTACTGTGTTTAGCACTTTCAATATCTCGGTAACCAATTGACGTAGAGAAATGATCAAAATACCAAATTGTGTGTTTTTTTAAGCTGAATCCAATGGGAAGAAATAAAATTTGACTATTTCCAAAATTATATGTAAAAAATTAAAAAAAAAACATTTTTGGGGTACAAAACCCCCCCAAAATACCCCTTCGGATAGAGCGATCTGGCTGGTTTTCGAACTTAAAGTCATAAATGTTGCTTTACACGTTTATACCAAATTTCATCGAAATCGGATAAATTTTACGAGAGTTATCGTGCTCACGGACACATATATATATATATATATATATATATATATATATATATATATATATATATACATATATATATATATATATATATATATATATATATATATACATATATATACAGTTTCGAACGAATGGTGTTTTTGGGGTCTGGGGACCTCAAAACGAAAAGTTATCATGGTCCCGGGCCTAGGTCTTACCATGCCGACTACGGTAATAGCTTCTTCCCTATAGGGGAAATTCGCTAATTCCCTATAGGGGAAATTCGCTAAAAGGCATAATTATCTGACAAACATCACTTACCCTATCCAGGTAAAATGTGATTGTTTCAAGTGACTGTAAGAAATTGGATTAAAATATAAACCTAGTTTATATATAAATACCCCCGTCGCAGCAAACCTGCATACTCAGCGAATTTCCAATGAATTATAACATAACACACTAAGCCACTTATCAGGATTCATAAGAAATATATTCACAAACAAGCGATATTTAAAATATTAATTATTCTCCATAAGAATAACATTGGGGATGAGTACGCAGGTTTGCTGCAACAAGGAACACAAAATAATGGGGTTTTATGCAAAATATCAATAGAACTCAGCTAAGTGAAGTCACATACCAAGTTTCATCCATATACATTCATAAATAAGCGATATATAACACTTTAATTATTTTCCATAAGAGTAACATGGGGACCGAGTACCTAGGTTTGCTGCTACGGGAAACCATAGGTGAAAAATTGTTATTTTGTGCAAACAACAATAAACCACAACCAGATGAAGCTATATACAAAATGTCGTCAGTTTATGTTCATAAATAAGCGAGATATACAATTTTTCTTTTTCTCCATAAGAATAACATTAGACAACGTACTGTGTTTAGCACTTTCAATATCTCAGTAACCAATTGACGTAGAGCAATGATCAAGATACCAAATTGTTTGTTTTTTTATGCTGAATTCAATGGTGAAAATTAAAATTTGATTTTAATATAAATTACATGTGGAAACCCCAAAAAAACCATTTTTGGGGTACAAAACCCCCCCAAAACCCCCCTTTGGATGGAGCGATTCGTCTGGTTTTCGAACTCGTTCAAATAAATGGTACTTTACACGTTTGTACCAAATTTCATTAAGATCGGAGCTTTTTTACGAGAGTTATCGTGCTTACGGACACATATATATATATATAAATATATATATATATATATACATATATAAAAATTTGAACGAATGGTGTTTTTGGCATCTGGGGACCTCAAAATGAAAAGTTATCATGGTCTCGGGCTTAAGTCTTACCATGAGACCTACGGTAATAGCTTCTTCCCTATAGGGGAAATTCGCTAAAAAGAAAAAATTATCAAATCAAGAAGTTTTGATTTATAACTTGATTAAAGGGGTTTTATAGTGATTTAATGCGGTTACATCAGATAGAAACATCACCTGTATTGCTAACTTGAGACAATTTAGCAATCACGAAAATCCCGGGATTCAGCGTTTGAATCCCGGGATGGAAGAAACCGTAAAATTAGGCGGGATCCCGGGATGTGTGATCCCGGGATTGGATTCCCTAATTATAATCCAACTCAATCAAATCTTTCACATCTAGTACCGCTTAAGGGATTTTAGTACCATATTACCTTTTCCATGTAATATTATATTGTTTTACTTGTAATTTGTTCCAAAATATATTACTTATCATAATACCCCCGTAGCAGCAAACCTGCGTACTCAGCGAATTTCCAATGCATATATATGTATCTTAATACCACATAAAGCCACATACCAAGTTTCATCAATATATATTCATAAATAAACGATTTATGACATTTTAATTATTCTCCATAAGAATAACATGGCGGCTGAGTATGCAGGTTTGCTGAAGCAAGGAACACAAAAAATGGAGTTTTATACAAATATCAATATAACTCATGAAGGTAAAGCCACATACCAAATTTCATTAATTCATTTTCATAATGAAGGGAGATAACACGTTACTTATTCTCCATAAGAATAACATGGGGCTGAGTACGCAGGTTTGCTGCTACGGGAGTCTTTGGTAAAAATTTGTTTTTTTGAGCCAATATCGATGGTCCACAACCAGATGAAGCCGTATACCAAGTTTCGTCAGTATACGTTCATAAATAAGCGAGATATAAAATTTTTATTTTCCTCCATAAGAATAACATTAGACAACGTACTGTGTTTAGCACTTTCAATATCTCGGTAACCAATTGACGTAGAGAAATGATCAAAATACCAAATTGTGTGTTTTTTTAAGCTGAATCCAATGGAAAAAAATAAAATTTGACTATTTCCAAAATTACATGTAAAAAATTCAAAAAACCCATTTTTGGGGTACAAAACCCCCCCCAAAATACCCCTTCGGATAGGCCGATCGGGCTGGTTTTCGAACTTAAAGTCATAAATGTTTCTTTACACGTTTATACCAAATTTCATCAAAATCGGATAATTTTTACGAGAGTTATCGTGCTCACGGACACATATATATATATATATATATATATATATATATATATATATATATATATAGATATATATATATATATATATATATCTACAGTTTCGAACGAATGGTGTTTTTGGGGTCTGGGGACCTCAAAACGAAAAGTTATCATGGTCCCGGGCCTAGGTCTTACCATGCCGACTACGGTAATAGCTTCTTCCCTATAGGGGAAATTCGCTAAAAAGGCCTAAAAAGGCCTAGCAACTATTTTGGGTTTCTCGACCTCCGGTTCCGTAAATCTGAAACTTGACAAAACTGACTTAAGTTCAACTCAATCAAATCATAATCCAACTCGATCCAATAATATCATATAATCATTGTAAGCATAGAATAATTACCCAATTTAATTTAACTCAAAGTATATACAACACACTTATAAATAATATCAGATATATTCATGAGCTAAATACTCAACTGCAGGATAATTTGCAATCCAGCTGAACGCAGACGAAGTTGTTAATGGAGTTTCAAAGTTGTTGACTGATCACTCGCGTGCGACGTATTCCAGCTATTCTACTTATATATTATATTACAAGTATAACTTCACACATCGTTGTGTCTTAAGTAGCACAAACCTAACTAACATTACTTTGATAATTTATTAAAGTTCATTAACATACCTCAGTTGTAGTCTACCGGTGTTCTCAGCAAATTCTCAATTCATATACTACCGATAAACCCACTTACCAAGTTCAAATAATGGTGATAAATAATTTAGATATAACATTGCATTTATTCCCCATAAGAACAGCGTTAAGGCCGGTAAACACGTGAGAGTTTGTTACTCTCAGAGAGTTTGTGTTGAGGGAACGAACTGAGAGAATCTAGTAGAAGCAGAGGCAAAGGTTCGTTGTCCGTCACTTTCACTATGTGTGTGTGTTATTGCGTTAAGACTTACACGTTGGTTTGCGGCGACGTGGACCAAAAAAGAATGGATTTTTTTAAAATATAAATATACTTCAACTAAACGAAGGCTCATAACTGTTTTTATAATTTATGCTCATAAATTCGACATACAATTTTATTTAGTCCCCATAAGAATAACCTCAGGGCTGAGTACGCAGGTTTGTTGCAACAAAGAGCCCCCGAATTTGAGTTGTGCAAATAACAATTAACCACACATCATTTTAAGTAGATTTAAAAATAGGTGAGATCTAACATTTAATACTTATTCACCTTAAGAATAACATTGGACAACGTGATGTTTTTGGCAATTTTACTCGCTGGTTATACCTCAGTGTCCAATAATCAAAATACAAAATCAATAAAGCAATAATCAAAATACTAATCTTTTTGGTTATTAAAGCTTAATTAAATATTAAAAATAAAATTTGGTTTTATAAAAGGTCTGTGTACAATTATGTTTAAGTATCTATCATGTTCATTTGAAAACAGTTGTTTTAGGGTAAATTATTGTTTTATATTTTACACCATGTAAAGTTTATATTATATATTCCGATCTCTTCAAAAAAGTAGATTCTAACTAGAGTTCCAATTGAAAATTCCAACTGAAAAAGGCTTAACTGTTAAAAAAAGTAAAATCAAGTGTTGTACATACAATATAAATAAAGTAAATAGTCATTATGATAATGTGAAAAACTCTATTTTGGTTGAAATGTTACCTTCTCGAGTAAAAAGCACAGAATACTGTCCATGAACTTTTTACAGTGGATAACGGTAAAAATGTGGGTTATGAAGTCCTCGTCGCGCAAAGAATTCCTCGTAGCTTCCTAAGGCAACACGGAATATCAGATTCCTGTCTCCTGTGAAGCATAACTCGACGGTCATGCTGCGGAATAGAATGTCGACCGAGCTTGTGGTGGGCATTATAGTATACGATTATTTAGCCAATACTCAGACCACAGTATCAGTTAAAAAATAAACACTTTATAACAAAACCTCCTTAGCCTATAATTTAATTTACCTAACCTTGCTTTACATAACCGTAGCCTAGATACTCAATGATTAGTCCAAAATATACAATTACATCATAGTTAAATTTATTCAAGAAAACAATTTAAAATAGTGAACAAAATTACAGTTAGGGCCTATTGAATTATAGCTACAAAATTATTTTTACAAATATCTGCTCCGACTCTCAAATGTAAGATATGATGACTCTTAATCTCAAGGGCAGTTCTTTGCCATGGCACATAAAAATGATAATTATCAAAATTTTAAATAACCTTAAATAAAATATCTAATAAAACAAAATTGAGTTTCCTTTTTTTTTTAGCGGCAGCTACCAAACAAAGAGCTTTGCTGAGATGGATTTAACTTAATATTTCTTCATGTTGAAATCTAATTTTCAAAAGTCTTTTACCTTGTTTCAAAAGTTCTCTTGTTTAAGTTGGAAAATTTAGATAAATACAATTAAATTAAAGATAGTTTGCAATTAGTTTAGATTAAAATTTAAAAGATTCAAATGGATTAAAATATGATTATTTGGTTCAATATAATGTCTCTCTTCTTCAGCTTCCCCTTTCACCACACCTTTTTGATTTGAATTTTTCTCACTTCCTTTTCACACAAGAATCACCACTGCACACTAGATCTTATTCACTGCTATCACTTTTTCCATACTTGTCATACTATATGTAAACCATTTGGTAGCTGTTAATATCACGTTAATAGTAAAATAAAATCAATAAAAAAACACTATTTAATTTTAATATATGTTACATTTCATATAACAAATTATCAAGTTGTGAGAGAAAATATTCACTTACAGAGTTTATATGCCTGATATAATTACAATTGTTATTTTCTTGACTTTACATTAAGTAACCTCAAAATTATGATTTCTTTTATACTATTAATTAAGATTCAAAAGTATTATACAAGTCATATACATTATAAAAATACTCAGAGAAATGACAAAAATTTGCTACAATATAACAATGTCATACCTCTATGGCCTCTTTATGTTGTACATCCTATCCTCACTCTATTGCCTTCTGATTTGGCTCTGGCTGTCAGTTCAGTTTGAGAAAACATTTCACTTATAACAGTCCCTAACCTTGCATAATATTTTAGCATTTTCATTTCAAGCTTTAAATAAATAGGCCAATCTGTACCATTTGGGTTATTAACTTCTTCCCTACATATTAGAAACTGTTTTTATACTACACTGTCTTTTTAGTTTGTTGGAAATATAATTTGGCTAGTATGAAAGGCTAAATTTGGTTCTGACAGATTGATTAGTGGGTAGTCCTAGCTTGTTATGAAATACTTAATGATATGTAGGCTTAATGTTTCTTAAAAAAATACATTTACATAAATTCTAAGGTTAGCACTCCTAAACTGTTCAATATTTTGAAAAGAATAATCTTAGGTAGGTACAATTTCAGTTAGGGCCTAAGTTTAGAAGCAGGTTTGTACATAGATGTTACATAAAGTTGTTTCAAATGTGTAGGCTAATTAGAAGTAAATACTTAAAACTATTTAGGCATGTATGTACTGTTATAACTTTTAATAGTTGAAATCGGAGCTTTTAAAAAATCTGATATGAGCAGTGTGTAAAATGGATCTCTGAATCCAGCAAAATAAATGTATTTTGACTTTTATATAAGGGGTTTGGGCCTCATGAATAAAAGGTTTTGCCGAAAAACCCACTAAAATAAAAAAAAACTTGACTTATGGAGTTATCAATCTTAACAAAATAACCACAACAGCTGATAGGAAACATCCAGTGAGCTGTAAAAGTATACTCGCGAGGTAAAGTTCCAATATTTGATTTTCTTCCGAGCAAAGCTCGGCCCCCAGGGACTTACTGAAACATACAATAATATCTAAGACATATTGTGAACAGTGAATAAATAGTGGATGCAAATATAAAATTGCAACATTACAAAAGTGTCTTGTAATATACCAATTAATGTTTCTCTTAAAATATAACCAACAAACATTACGCCAATGTATAAAATTGAATTTAACAATTTGCCAAGTTACCCAGCGAACACTAACACTGCAGTTCTGTTAATTAAGGCAGTAAACTAACTATGAGAACGATTATTCAGCAAATTCTAGTGAGCTACCAACTCTCAACTCGGGGATTGGATTACCTATATGATTTTTTTTAAGATCTCTAGAGAAAAGTTTCTGTTTGTTGCTGTCAATATTCCAAACACAGGATGTCAAATTTGGGAAGCCACAAACAAGTTCAAAAGTTCAAAATATGTTATTCAACTACATGGTAATTGTTTAGAAGAGATTCCTCAACCATAAACGGTTTTAAATCGAAGGATGTAATAGTCTGTTTGTTTGTAATGTGCGTTGAAAAGGATATTTTAATCCCCCGGTCTCTCCCATTCCTCCCGTTGCCACTACTAATAGGGACAACATCAATTTACGCTTCAAGGTCAAGCTTTAATTGTGTTATTTGATCAAATAATCATATGGTACTAATGAATTGTAACCTGACTATTGTTTACATTTCATGCTTTGTTTATATTTTGTCGATAATGCACGTGTTTTTTACTTTATTTGTATAACATTTTTTATTAATAGGAGTAGTGGGCATTTGGGGCTTCTGGGCCAAGTGATTTATGGCTTCCGGTCACGTGACCGGAAGTGCTGAGTCATTAAATACGTCATCTGAGGCTGAGCCAGTGACGTAGGCGGTTTTGTGACGTAATGAGGGAAAGTTTAAAGGTCAAGGTCACGGGGAGGTTATTTTAAAAAGGTACTACCTCGCACGCGTAAAACTCGATTGTGATTCGATAGTTGTCATTCGATAAAATATCGAATGAAAACAATCGAATGAAGCAATCGAATGATACGAGTGTGAGGTAGTACTATTTCATTTAACTTTATTTTTTACTTTTATTTTTATTTACAATAAGTTATGTTTATAATAATTTTTGTTTACAATAGTTCCCCGTTGTTCGTTGTCATCGATGTTGTTGATCCGGACGAGTTGCGGCCATCACTTCGCTTTCTGATGAAAGACGGTAGATACTTCGATTCCTGCGCAGAGTCCATGTTGTTTTTTGATGCGTAAAGTTCCAAAGATAAATCGTAGCCGGACGCAATGAGAAGTCTTAACTCTTCATTAAAAACCTCGAGGTCTTGGAAAGTCGCCAGATGAATAGAGTCATAATGAATACACCTAATTTTGATGGACATTTCAACAGAGAGCTCGATGTACACTGGTCAAGAGCCGGAGGTGTACTGACTATTCGCTAGCTAGCGTTTTGGTATCAAACAAAATGGTGGGGGTAAAAGTGTGGTGGGGCGGAGCAGATGGCGGACGGCAGATGGCAGGCGGCAGGTGGCAGCTGGTGCGAGGCAGATGGTTGCTACTACATTCGCCGCCACAGTAATGCAATCCTTCGGCGTAATTCTTGTATTTTATCTTGTCGGTTCATTTGATACGTTTTACATCTACATATGCAATAGCTGAAACACTTGCACTTACGACAAGCTTTCCCGTCAACTTGATCGCCTGGTATTTTAAAACATTGTAACTCGCAACAATATGTCTTCAAATTGTTATCGAAAAATAAATTGTTCATAGGTGGCACCGACATGTTAGCTGCAGCGTGTGTTAGACAAGACTGAGACTAACTTCACTGCTCCCTCTCTTTTATACCTCTTCATAAGTTAACCCTGAATGAAAGTTCAAGGTCATCCATTTGAATTTTAAAAAAAAGCAACACAGCAGTATATAAAATAATATACTGCTGTGTTGCTGTTTTTATTTTTTTTTATTTTATTTTTTATTTTTTTTATATTTTCTTTATTAAACAAACATCTTACAATACAATAAGCTTAAGTCTAACATTGATGACTAGAAATACAAACAGAAAAATACAAACAAAGACATTATGTACAAGGATGCGTGATGTGCAGAGTGAGTTCCGTCGAGTTGTTGCCGCTTACACCGTGTGATACCAAATACAACGTCCCCGGTTGAATATCTCGCAAATCTTCATTTTGTAGCAGTTGAACAAATCGTTTTGGAAGAAATACTTGAAACTTCGGCTCATCTCCTGGAGTGAAAGGTCCTTCGCTCAATGAAACTAGAATTGCTTCTCCATGTGTGGTTTCCACTTTCTTGATGTTATGAATAATGTAGTGTTTTTGTTCTTTTAGTTCTGAACTTTTTAGTTAGCAGAAGGTCGGATTTTGAATGAGTGTTGAATTGATCAACCAGTGTTTGTAGAAACTGTTGTGATGCCATCTTCGTCAGTGGTGGTTGTGGTGTCTTCTGTGATGTTGCCTCTTCGGAGTCTCGAATAATACTCGTGCTGGAGCGGTGCTGTCTCCTCGTATTTATAGGCCCCGCTACCCCCACCACATTTCTGTTCTCCGCTACCCCCACCACATTCCTGCGTTTGTTTCAAGTAAGCAGCCAAACGATACGCGTTGTATAATGCACAGTTTGTTTGGCCGTGTTTAAGATCTTTTGCAGCGACACAAATATTACCGAGATTAATGTTAAAGTCCTTACTAATAGTTATATCGAAAACATCACCGTGCGTGTACTTTTGTATCCAGTTCTTTTTTTCTAATCCTCTTGTGTATATATGTGAATATTGTTTGCAAAAGTTAAACATAATACTGTGCAGATTACTGTAGCTTATAAATCCTTCATACCAATGTATGTGATGAAAGTAGTTTGTTATCCATTTGTTTGTACTTTTTGCTTTGGTGTTAAGTTTGTTAAAAGAAAAAGGAGCATCAAACATGAATGGGTAGGCTACAAATGTAAGCAAGTCTAAAATTACTAATTCCTTGATAATAAACCTATCATCATTATTTCGAAATGCTTGAAATTCTATTACACAAGGCTTTACACTCACTTCTTCATCCCCTCCGCTCATCATGGCACCTAGCGATCAACTAAACTGTTTTCCACACCACGGTAGGTTAAATACCAGGCCGTACAGTTGCAGGCGCGTTGGTGTATATTTAACGTGGGCACCGTCCCCAATAGGCCTACCCCACGTGTGTTCTTCTTTACTAAGTCAAACTTTAGTCTTTTTAACTTCTTCTTCTTCTTGTGTTTCGTTTTCTTCTTCTTGTTTCTCCGTTTCTTCTTCCTGTGTTGTTTCTTCTGTAGCTTCTGTAGCGATTTCTACAAGTGGTTCAAAATCCTTTAACTTTCTCCACATGCAAACTTCATGAGGTATTCTATTAAAAATAGATGTATCCACAGGTCCGTACACGATGGTGCTATCAGGTTGTTTTTCCAAAGTATCGACCAAATATTCTTTAATAATAGCGCTTGCAAATACCAACTGTCTCATGTACCTTGTAATAGGTTCTGTTGCGTAGTTTAAAACGTAGAATTCTTCACGTGACAGTAGAATCTTATTTTCATGTTGAGTCAAGTCTCTAATTCGCACTTGTAGTTGTCCACGATGTTTAACAATATCGATTTCATTGTCACAATCCAAAAGTCGAATATGTGTTTTCCTTCCACACAAACTGTTAGTTAAATAACATTCTATTAAATGTACATGTTTCAAAAATGACTCCCAAGCATTTTGCGAAAATAAAACCTTTTTTGTTCCATGGTGTAGTATTACTGTAGGGGAATAATCCAATGACTTCATCAATCCAACTGATACACTTTTACTGATGCATGCTGAGATGGGGTAAAAGATTCGCAAAAAAACTTCAGTTAAAATGTGAGGAGGAATATTTTCTTCAACTTTCTTCTTCCTCTTTGGTACTACCTTTGATGGGTCTGCATTACTTTCCTCCTCTCTATCTCTTTTACCAAACTTTAAAAATGCAGTTATTTCCTTGATGATTTCTTCTTCACTAGTATTATCACGTTCCAATAACGGTGCTACCTCTGCATCACCTTGTACAACAGATGGAGAACTCATTTTGTAGAAGATGTTACCCATGCGACGATAGACGATCAACTGAAGACCTGCATTGTTGCTCCGCTATTTATAGGTTAGCGACAGTGGCGGTGCTGGTGGTGGTACAACGTTTTACAATACCGTCTTTACGATACCAGTCAACGGTGTGTGTATGTAACAATTTTATCGTGCAAAATTAAACAATACGCAGATGTATTTGCAGGTACGTTTTCTTGAAATTCCATTTCTATTTTTATATCAACACTAGACGATTTTACAGATTCGTTTTGTTTGGAGCAATCAATTACAACAATCGGAGCTTTCGATTCAAACTGTACGGGAGATAGTAGAGGTGTGTTTGTTTTGCCGTAATATGAATTTTGGAACCTAGCGTACATATCGTATAAAACACTGTACCTTTTTTTATCAAAAGAGATATTAAAGTTGTCGTAGGGAAAGAATTGTGAATTCAGGAACACTTTACAGTTTGTTAATTTACAATGGTCAAATTCACCAGCATTTTCAGTTAATATACTTTTTTTCTTTGTTTGTAATCCAAAGATTACATATCTCGCTTTTTCCAAATGAGTAGAAGTTTTTACAGTCCATGTATGCCGTTGTGTTGAAGGTAAAACGGGGTATTCATGAAACTCCCAGCTTCTGAATGGCATTACAATGTCTCGATCTGATTTTAACTTTCTTAATAATGTAATCCTGTGTTCATCATTTAGTCGCACATGTGGTACTCTCCAAACAATCTTGTCTAATGTTAGTTTCCAGTCTAAATTGGCTTCAGTTGTTCCAGCAGATGCTTTAATAATATCATTATCGTTTGATGACCTTAATAAAACTAGTTCTTGTTTTACATTTATTATTATTCTTCTGTAATCTTCAGCAAATCCTAAAAGTAATCTTAAAGGTACGTAATAATCAAAGTTTCCCGAAGCGTCAGGAGTAATTATACTTTTGTCTGGTGCAACCCATCCTGCAACAGCTAACAGATTCTTCTCATTTGGTGTTAAAGACGCTAATCCTTTTAATGTACTGGAAATTCCAACCTTTTTTGTTGAATCGACTGTAACTCCTGAAATTTCATATCTAATCTCGTCAAACAAAAATGCCATAGGATTATTTATGAACGGAACAGTGGTTCCAACAGTACCGTCAGCTTTTGTTACTTTTCCTTCAATATATAAATAACTTTCGCATGGAAGAGTATAAATGTCTTGTTGTTGTATAGGAATCCTAATTTCATCGTTATTGTTTAATTTGGACGAAGCGTAAGGGTTGTGCGTGTGATATTCCTTTTCCCATAAGGTCTCGTCGAATGTTGGGCCCTGCGCTATATCCAGTATATCCATTGTTAATGACCTTTAATCCAATTTCTTCTAGAAAACGAATGTTGTCACTTGTTAATCCTTCTACAGCTGATGAGCTACTGACCTCTTTGCTGGTTGGCTCTCTCTTTTTAAATGATAACCCCATTATCTAAGCGGATGATTTTATATGTATTCTTACAGTAATAGCTTCTCCTCGAAAGTCAATAAGGTTTCCGTCTTGATCCACTATGTTCAGCACGATGTCTGAAATGAAACTGGTGTTTAACGGTAGGTACACAAGGTTTTGAGGCTTTTCTACTATCTTGAAACCCGGTGCGACTGATGGGTAGAATGTGTGTAATATATGCCGATTTTCTCCATCTCTGTAGGATCCTTGTATAATGTTACATGTAATGTCTATGCTGTTTACTTTGATGATCGTCACAGTTCTATTCCCAGAATGAGTTGTATTAGGTTCTAATACCTTTGTTTCCTTAGAAAACCCCAATAAACTACCAATTGAACGTTCTTGGCCAAAATCAATATAATACTTAGAAGTAATTTCGGCTTTCATTGTATTGTTATTGCCTTTTATCGTTATATTTTCTTTTCCCATATGTTTTTGTATAACTTCATTTATATTATCAATTTCATAAGCTCCTGTTGGTAAACTGAATTCTTCCAAAGCTGAATATTTTCCTTTATTATCTTTTGTCTTGTAATAATGTATTTTGTTATTAATTCCTTCACTAACGTTTGGAATAGAGTTATATGTTGTTAAATCCAATAATGCGGCTTCCCATAGTCTTCCTTTTTGCAAACGTAGCGCTGGAAACAGAATACTGCGCAAAGTACATGAGTTACCGGTTAATGACACTGTATACGAAGACATCTTAAAGTTGACTAACACTTTTAGCTAAAAAGTCTAAACATAAATGACCGCAAATGGATGTATCATCAGGTTGTTTTCTTGTATAATTGTAAAAAACATTTTCTGCCGCACGAAAGTATTGTTGAAGTTCTTTCGGTGGTGGAAGGTTTCCAAAACTGTCGAAATAATAAATCGTTTCACCAAGTTTCTTGTAACACACCCAATGAGTGCCTAATCCTTCACTATTATCCAAATTTACTATACCAGTCTCATTTTTCCACATTTTAACCGGTAATTCATCTTTCATAAATACTCCTCTAAAAAATGGGATTTTCAAACAAGAAGCATATGTAATCAGTTCTTCATTGGTTAATTCTTTGTTTTTAATTATTAATTGCTCTTTCTTATTTAATACACACGATACGGTCTTAGGTATAGTCCTCCTCCCTTTTTTATCATTGACCATATTGTTGGTTTCTTTTTACCTTTACCACTAGTAGATCGACGTTTTCTTCTGATATTACCTCCTTGTTTCTTAGCGGGTCTTTTCCCACGCCTTCTTCTCTTTCCTCCTCCAAACGTAGTTTTTGCTTTCATTGCTGCTGTTACTGCTAAAGACGCTGCTTTTTCACCAATACTCGCGTCACTAGATTTTACTCTTTGCCAAGCTTTCTCAGAAAGTGCTCTATCTGCTATTGATCTATTTTTTGTATCACCAAATTTGGAATACGCTATATCGTGCTGTTTACAAGCCTGATCAAGCTTATTTATTCCAGGATCTCCTCTAGCAAGCCGTTTCTGTAATTTGGTTCCAGGACCACAATATTGATATCCTCCAGGTAAATGTAATTCCACAGGTAATAAATCAATCGCCTTGTTAACTATAGCTCCAACCGGTTTACTTAATAGAGAAAATGCTGTTGATGCTATTCCCCTTCCTCTCTGTAATCTCTCTCGATTATGACTGATGCGTTTAGCCCTCGGCATGACTATTTATAGCCAAACTTACAATCAGTAGGTGCACTCTATAAATGTTTTACAATGAATGTAATATTAGTCTTGGCTTCTTGTATTATATATATATATATACTGTTTAAAATCCATTTATTATATAGAAATGGATTAATTAATTAAATGTAGACATAATAAATAAAAGTAGTAAAAATAGAAATAAGGGGTAATTGAAGATGTTTCAAATGTTTCTCCGCTGGTGATGGTATCGTTGTTTTCGGTAAAATGAATAAAATCTAAATAGTTGTCATGTTCCCTTAGAAACTTGCCACTTAATCGTTGATAATTAAATAACACATTCCAGTCTAGTTTATCTTTAAAATTGTCAATGTAATTTTCAGAGAGATTTTGATATTTACTTATTACTTCCCAACAGTTATTAAAATTTGATGTCATCTCTACAAGGAAGTCTTCTGAAAACTGTTGTCTTTGTAAAATATGAATCCAGTTAACTCTGTGAAAATAAATTCTTAACATAGTCATTGTGAAGAGGTAGTGTATGGAAAGTTGTTCCCAATCCATATATCTATCAAACCGTTGAACAAAACCATCTGTCAGCACTCCTTGGGGAAATCTCGGCTCTTGAGATATTAAACTCCACGCAGTAATATTGGATTCCATCATCCTCTCTGTATCATCTCTCGAATATGACTGATGCTTTATCCCTTATCATGGGTATTTAAATTCTTTTTTCTCTTATGTAATCTTCATCGTTTTCTGTTAGTTCATTAATCACATTCACTTTATCCCCCTTTCCTAATGTCTTGACTTTAGAAGGCTCAGACGGTTTATCTAATTGATTAGGTTTTTCTGGATTGTGTATCTTTTTCCAGTCTAAATAATTGTGGCTGTCAACATCTGAAGCTACAGCTCTTCCTGAAGCCCGATGGATATAATTAAATAAAGCTGCACCAAACCTTTCCATATGTTTTTCATATTCTGTAGTCCATTTCTTGTGTACTATATCAAATATTTTCTTATTTACAGCGTCTCCATCCTGCTCACAATCACCTACATTTGACAATTTTAATTTTTTTACATCATAGCTTGTATCAGTTTCATTCTTTTTGTAAATCGTTAACAATTTTAAAGTCGCTAAATTTACTGCTTCACCATCATAAATGGGATGTTTTATATTGCTTAACCTTTTACCGGAAAACCCCCAATGGTCTTCGTGTACAATTGGGGTTCTTTTATCCATGTATTGTACCGTAACCGCATCAGAAGACAAAAGCGGATCACCAACATTTTGAATTACTTTTCCTTCAAAATTATAATTACCATCAGGTGTTAACGGAAACCCAGCTCTTTTTTCACTATATCCAGATTTTACTCCAAACTCGGAATACCGTCCAAACTTGTCCACACTCATGATGTAACTGAATCGCTATCGTTTAGGTTCTTACTATATATATATATATATATATATATATATATATATATACGTCTACTGAACAATTATTTCTCGTTTTCGCAGTTCATCAACCAAAGCTACCCATTCGTTTTCTAAACCAGTGTGCCCGGCTTCCATAGCTTCATGTAATAACCTCATTCGATCAACTAACTTATTTATATCGTTGTAATATATTATATTGGTTTTATACAAATTTTTTAATAATCCCCTTCCAGATGTAGTAGGATCAGTTGTTTTTCTTTTTTTATGCAAAACATTTAATTCAGCAGAAGATAAAGCTCTTCTTTTAATTGGAGCTTTATTTGATTTCGAGGGGAAAAGACTAGATATAATGTTTGTGTATTTTATTGACCTGTTTCTATGAATAGGTAGGTCTTTGGAATATTTTTTCTATGTGCATTTGTATACTCTAGTATATTTTTAAACAATTGTAAATCCTTTTTAGTATATTTACCAGGATTATTTTTAAAGATGAGTTCAAACAAACCTGTTGTACCTTTATATTTCTTATCACCAATAACTATATCATCATTTTCGTTTATATCTAACTTTCTATCTCCAATCATTAATCCTTTATCCTCTATTCTAGCTCCATATGTATGATAATTTCGATTAGCATGTGTGCCATGTAACATTTTTAATGTATATTTTCTTCCAAGTGTTCCTTTAAACATAATATCTGTGCCTAATTTGCTTAAGTTGGATGGGTTGATATCCTCTTCTTCTGCTCTTGTATCTTCCGCACTTGTATCTTCTGTACTTGTATCTCCTGCAATGTTCTTTTCCCTTAAATCTCCTATATCTCCGCTTTCTTCATACTCGTCGCTTTCTTCAGATGTTTGTAACTGGTCAAAACTTTCATCATTCTGAAATTCTTCTTCATATTTGGAAATTGGTAGCATTTTGTCTCCTTCGAAGCGAATTGAAGGTTTTTCCATATTTTGTGCTAATCGCTTTAAAGGTTCAGTAACAGGTTTAAATGTTGTTTTTAAAAATTGCTCTCTTTCATTTATACCTGATATTAAAGCTCGGTTTTTTTGTCTAATAGAATCACTAAGTGATTTTATTTCTTTTAGTAGCTTTTCCTGGTTAACCATCTTCACACCTTGACGACTTGTACAGTAATACCGCTAATCAGTGTAGTAAAACAAATTTATCAAAACCTATTCTATAACGGCCGTCTTTTATAGCTTGATCTTTCATAATAACCAGAAATCCATACTTTTCCGCCCATGCTTTTCCGCAAAGCTCTTTAAACTTTTCAAATGCCATATCAGCATTTACATGATCGTTATATATATGTTTTAGGTTAGTATCATCTTGTTTAAATACAATTAAAACATTTGCATTATCTCTGATAAGTTGTTTTGGGATTTTGCTATAAGTTTGTCCTATATATATGCTATCGATGTTATTATGTCTTCCCATGGCAAAGTAGTTTCTAATAGTATCCTGATTTTCACAAGATACATCGTCAAATATAAATACAGAATACGGTTTCGCTTCGTTTGGTTGCATAATGCTATCACTAGTGTTAAATTTGTAAAAATTAACATCGGACACATCAGATAGGATTTTATCCAGCAATTGATACTTTGGTTGTTGTAGGGACTTTGAAAAAATATATAGGTTATTAAACCTTAATCCCTGCGGATTAGTGATCAAATTAAAGACAACATTGGTCTTTCCACAGTTTGAGGGGCCACTTACTATACATCGAACAGTGTTTGGAAATAAACTACCGTGTTTACCATTGTTGATATTAACGTTATCCACAGTTAAATCATCTATGTTATTAATATTGAATCGATCTTTATGGTGAATAATCTCCATCCTGCTCAAAGGTTAACGATAAAATGAGTTGCTTGCATTACACCAAGTCCTTTATAGGTATCCATGAATCCTCAGTTTTGTTAAACCCTAACCACCGCACTTTAACTGCGTCCTTTTTTCTTTGTAACACTTTTTCAACAAGATATACATCACCTACTGTTGACTTTAACATTTCATGTCCATAAAATGCACCTTGCAACAAATCTCCTTTGTTATCTTTTAAGATATACGTTTCAGGTACAGTCGGTTGCACTTTATACACTGTAAAAACTTCATTCGTCCAATTGGGAAGGTATTTCTTGGTAAACACTCCCTTATATTTACTAATCCGTACTTTATCACTTACATTAAATTTTCTTGGCTGCATTTTTTCTACTTTAGGCTTTGTATTTTTCTTTATGCGTTTTAATACATCTTTTGCATTTCTTCTATTTACTTTGTTAGGTTTCATACCAATAGTTCTATGAAACCTGTTGTTACAATCATTTATTAATTGTGGTAAAACATCATACCATACGTAAGAACCTCTTTTTGAAAATTGTTTATAGAGTGCTCCTTTTAAGGTTCTATTGAATCTTTCTACAATAGCTGCTTTTTTCTCTGAATTTGTAGAATAATGATTTATTTTATATTTATTCATTAACTGTGCAAAGTTTGTATTAAAGTATTCTGTTCCATCATCAGTTTGTAAATGTTTAATTTTGTTTTTATCTCTTTTTATGGCTATTTCCATGGCTTCTGTTACGCTTTTACCAGTCTTGTCCTTTAGAGGCAAAGCATCTGCAACTTTTGTAAAACAATTAATAATTGTGAGTATATATTTAAATCCTTTGTTTATTCTGCTATGCGGTCGCATTTCAATTAAATCCGCTTGATATAGATCATTTATCCCTTTTATAACAGTATTTCTTCTTAGAAACCTTATTCTTGCAGGTTTGTGTAGTTCATTAATAATCTTCTCCTTCAGGTCTGACATGATGGTTTCACGAAGACAGCTGATATGGTATTAAATATTCTTTTGTATAAATCTGCTTATATAGGTCAAGGTCATTCTAAACTAATGTATAAAAGGGGGAACACAGCAAATACTGCTGTGTTCCCCCTTTTATACGGAAAGGAAAAGGAAAAGGGATGTAGGACGATGAAAGGGTTACTCGTCAATAGGGTTTAGGGAATAGTGGCCGAATGGTAGAGTGTGGATGTTGTCTGCAAGGATGTGTCGTTTATCATCATTTGAAGAGAGAGCTTTTTTTACTTCCGTCACGCTGTACAGCTTATGGTTGAAACTTCTGATTGTGTTGAATTTTGCTGTTATATCTTGATCTTCAAATAAACATTTCTTATAGTGATTAAAATGCACATTCTTCTTTAAATACAAACTTTTTACTCCTTTAGCTTTCTTAATGACTTGGTTTTCATTTAGTCGTAAAGAATATAATTTTGACATTAGTGCAACAATTTCTTGAAGTATAACACCATTGGCTTCATCTTTAAATTTGCCAAGCACTTTTTTGTTTCTGTCATTGTCGTAGTTTGGATGGTCTTTTGGATAGTCGGAAAAGTCAAAGTCGTTTTTGTAATCAAATGTCCGAAGATCTTCATACATATCGTTAGTAATTATCCAATATATAAAAGCGTCTGTATCCATGTAGGAGATGCCGATGTTTTCCCGTCCATAAAAGGTGACCATCTTTTTGTAATGAAAATCGTACATATGAGTCTTGGAGATATCCAGGATTGACATTCCTATATACAAAGGACGATCCATCTTCACACTTGTTTTCTTCATAGATACAGCTACAAGATTTTCATTAATAATTATAGATGTATTAAAGTTCGGCTGTTGTACGAGTTTCTGTAGTTTGTTCGGATCTGTAACAAGTTTAACGTTTTTATGTCTTCTTTTGTTTTCTAATGTTTTACCGAATATCGCATTGTTCATTAATTTAAAAAAGTCTTTTTGAAAGGCTGATGTAGCAGCTGCTCTTCTGGTAGTATTCGAGTCTATGTACGGTTTCAACCAGCACGATTGGGAAAATTCCACAGCTCTATTAATTTTAGTAAGACGTAAACCTAATTCGATAGCTTGTTGAACAACCCAATAATGAGCTACGTATCGTTGTTTATTGTTAAGGGTCATCATTAATTTGGGGTGTTTTCCAGTTGGTGAAATTTCTGTTCTTGCAAGGAGTGGAAGGTCATAATGAAGATCGTGTAAATGTTCTGGATATTCAAAGTCGCAATCCAAAATATATCCGGTATCTCCATGTTTTGGAATTTGTGAAATATCGCCAATACAGTCGGGATCAACCCATTTAAAGTTGTCAAATGGAAGTGGGTTCGACATGGCCCATCCATACAGATTATTTGCGTCGAAATATCCCAAGTACGTTGAAGGTTTCTCTTGATCATGGTCAGGTAGATATTTGTTGTTGGCTTTAACATGTCTCGTCACGCTTTGAGTTAATCCACCTCTAACACCCGACTCAACCATTAAAACCATATCAATATCTGTTAACAGCTGGAGTTTACATTTTGTTTCTTTTAGCATTGCTTGCCAAGCTAGTCCTGGAGATGTATACGAATGTAGAGGGTCCAAACCGTATGCTGCAAAACAGGTTCTTCGGAATTCTTCCATAACATCGCAGAGAAGAGTCACGTCAAGTTTTACATAAAAGTCTGAGTATTCTCCCAAAGTCTTCATATCCAACTCGTTCCATACTCGACATGCATGTTGATAGTCTTCAAGTGAAATTTCCGATTCATTGAGTTTGTTCTTAAATTGTTCTGGTAGAGGAAGTGATGTTTCATTAAATCTATGCAGTCCATCGATGTAATCGTAGGGGAAGACTCCTTTTCTAAGAACCAGATCCATTTTACTACTGGCTACAATTTTGCTTGTTTCTATCAGATCTTCTCTTTTTAAATTCTCAGTTAATTTCATTAGGCTAGAAGGCATAAATCTAAACGAATCAATAAACCTAAGTTTTATTTTGCCAACCTTTTTAGAGAAGCTTATAAATTTTTCCATTGTTGTTGCCAAAACATCTATTGCTCCATCATCTCTTCCTAACTCCGGGATGATGAAATGAGAGTCATATCCACTAAGGTTATGTAGAACAAGGGTATAAAAGATGGTACTTTGTAATTTAAGTTGCAAGCGTTACAGGCTGCACCTCTGTAGGCTCCTGTAAGATGGTCGTGATCACGCACTTTAACGTTATCTGGTGTAAATAGGTTATTACACAGATAACATGTTGTTGCCAAATTGTGATGTTGAAGTTGGTGTTCATCCATAGGCTGCATCGGTATTTTAATTTTGTAGATTTCTTCCACCTTGGAGGCAATGTAATACAACTCATCTACAAAGTGTTTCGCTGCTTGTTCACCACGATAAATCTTCGGAGCAGATGATAGTCCAAATTCTTGAAGATGTTCTTCAGACAACGTGGATTTTGTTAGTATACAATAACTGTTTGGTGCATGTTTTTGATATTTGCTTCTTTTTGTGATATCCTCTTCTTGTTGTTCAATTGGAAGAAAGGATGCTTCGAAATCCGCGTACACAACAAATGGAACAGGGTATTGGTGATTTACTTTATCAAATTTTATCTGCGCTCTGCTGGGATGTGGCAATTTAATTCTTACCTCATAGTTTCCACTACATAACCTTTGATGTTCTACTAACCTCAAATGGTTCTGTACCTCCTCTTCTTAATGGTTTGCTCACGTGGCAAAAGCATCTTTTACATGTTGTGATTTTACTTTTGTGTTTTGTTAACTGTTTACATACGAGCCCTTCAAAATCTTTTATATACACGTAATGTGATATCTCTCCTTTATTGATTAATAACAGGTCAGTATGATTGTTGCGCTCGTTCGATGTTATGCGCAAGGGATACACATTATTTGACGAATCCAAACCAAATATGTTGACTGAAGCCGACGGAATTTGCTTTTCAAATTTTGATATATCAGTAATTGCAACAGGGTAAGTCATTCCCTGGAAATTATACTTGTGTTGAACTTCTTCATATTCTTGACTTGGTCTTTCCGGATGGTTTTTTACATATTTGGCCAACATAACATATTTAAAACATTCATTATTTTCATTTTGCACGTTAATACAGGATTTGGTATTCATAATTTTTTGAGGTAGAGGGATATAGCTACTTCCTCTCATTCCATAACCGTGTTTATGAACTCTAACATCCAGACTTGTTATACTTAATAAAGTCCATCCAGATCCTCTTCCTTCATGCTCTTGTAGTTTCGTCAAACGTTCCTCAAGACATTCTGTTACGATCTTTTCAATATCTGACGCAGCCATGATGGTTCGGTTTTTTGTCATGAAACCTCTTGGTGATGTTTCGTTTTGAATGTTAGTGAAAATGGCATCTAGCAACAGTCCAAATTTGATAAAATTTAATCTTTTTTGTTCATTCTTTAGTGTTTTGGTGACTAATTCTTTGGCGTTATGTAAAAAGTTTTCAAGTTGTAATTTTACGTTGTCAATTTTAAAATGTGTTACTACCTTACCAGGTAGTGCTTGAGCGTGTAGTTCCACATCTACTGCTGTTGATGTTGAGGGTCGGTGAAGAGTAGACATAGCAGCTGTTGATGTTGAAGGACGGTGAAGTGTAGACATAGCAGGCGTTGAAGTCGATGTTGATGGTGTTGATGTTGAAGGATGGTGAAGTGTAGACATAGCAGGCGTAGAAGTCGATGGTGTTGATGTTGAAGGATGATGAAGTGTAGACATAGCAGGCGTAGAAGACGATGCAGCTATTGATGTTGAAGGACGGTGAAGTGTAGACAGAGCAGACGTAGAATTCGATGCAGCTGTTGTTGATGGTGTTGATTGTGCATATTGAATAACACTTGGTCTGGAATGTTGGTGTTGGGCTAACATTTGATCTATTTCCTTCAATTCTTCTTCTTCATATTCTTCATCATGGTTGTTGTTATGTTTTAGTTCCTTATGAATTATTAAAAGAAATTCATCCTTAAATGAAGTCTTACAAATATTGCAGCGATGCATAATGTAGGTGTGATCTCCACAAGGGTCAACGCAATAATGAAAAAATCTGCAAATGTCCCTCTATTTATACCCTAGCAAAAGTGGTGGGCGTACGTATTACGTTAAGTTTACTATTTTTTTTTTTTACATTTTATATTTACTATTGTAGCTGGAGGCTACAAAGTTCTGTATTTAGGTCAAGGTCATTGAACATATTTGCCAAAACGGGGAATAGAGCAGTAAATGATTTCATTTTAAACCATAAACTGATCTATTCCCCGCTTTGTATTTAACAAGGACAATTTTCTCCAACAGGAAAATTTAATATATTTTAAACTCGGATGTGAAATCGGATTGTACACATTGCATCTCGATCAACTAAAAATTTCATAAAACAATAGGGATCTTCAGTTGTAGATTCATCTTTAACATATTCGATGGTCAACATTGCCGAACGAAGATCTTGTGGAATTACGTCGACTTTTATTAGTCGCCTTTCCATTTCAAACCGTGTTGTTATTGATGTAAGTTTTATCACATCATCGATATCGATGAGGGGAAAGCTGTAATAAACGGAGTTTGCTGGTGGGTTCATAATGCCGATATGATAAATATACACTGTTGCATCGACATTAAATAGACGTTCCCCCACCATTAAATGTATAAGTTACCCCCACTTTTTCAAAACAAACAAAAAAAAAATTGAAAGCTGGTAAATATTTTCTGTCTTGTAAATGGGTCAAGGTTATACAACGATATTACCAAAACGGGGAATAGAGCAGTAAGTAGTTCTCACTTTCACTACAAACTGATCTATTCCCCGCTCTGTATTTAAAGTTTGACAGTTGACAAGAAAAAAAAAACAACACTTAATCAGACTCATTTGATGAATCGGAATCAGACTCATTTGATGAATCGGAATCAGTTGTATCAGAAGCATCGGAAAGAAATAGTCGTCGACGAATATGATATACCCCTCGTGCGCTATCTAAAAATAACCCATCCAAACTACTACTACTAGTGGTTAGGGTTTCATCATGTATTTCTTCAGAATAGAGAAGATGCTGATAGATTCTAAAGGTTTCAGATTCCACGTCACTTAACGGTTCAATTTGTTCCATATATCCTGCTTCAAGATCATCACTGTCCATATCACTTAATAATTCAAGATCTTCGATTGCATCCATATCACTTAATAATTCAACATCTTCCAATTCGTCTTCATTTTCATCCTCACTTTCAATCACAATATGTTTTATAATTCCCACGATTGATTTTGCAGAAGGAAATATATTATCCTTTGGTGACATAGCTGCTATATATCCTAGTGCTAACACAAGTAGCAGAATGAGATAAGCAATGATGAAAAACCTCTTTTTATACCCCCCGATTTAAGTGGTGGGGGTAATTAGTGATAGGGAAGGGGTATTATTGTAACAATATATGAACAATTTAATACTAACAGAGTATAAAGTTCTGTAAGTGGGTCAAGGTCACCTTAAACTATTACCAGAACGGGGAATAGACCAGTAAGTGATTCTCACTTTGACCACAAACTGATCTATTCCCCGTTCTGTATTCCCCCCCCCCCTGAACCTTGTATGTAGTTTATGAGGTTGTGTAATAAAGGCACAGGATGTAGCCTTCTTGTAATAATTGGTAAATTTTGTTCTTCAAAGGAATTGGTTTCACATCTATTTTTACTTCTTCTGTTCCACGAATACCTAATCCTTTGACCTGAACATGTTGGTCCTCCATTAACAGTTGGTACACACGCTGGGTAAAAGTATCCGCTTTAGCAGTAGAGTCAATATAGTGGAGGTATACCATGGTAGATGCTCTCTTGATGCAATCCACAACCAAAGTGATAACTGACTCTGTAACATCACGCTTATATACCCGCGCCTATATAGGTCAAGGTCGTTTTAAGATTATAAAAAAAGTGTGGACAACCTATTTACCTTCTGCAGCATGCTACAGAATTTAAATAGGTTGTCCACACTTTTTTTTTAATTTGGAAAAACAAAGTATTTACTTAAATTTGGAAGATAGGTTTTTGAACTTTAATTTTACGGTAATGATTTCCACACAGTGACTCCCTTTTCGTTTCGAATTAAATAGTCTCGTCTGGTAGGGTTTACAGGGTGGAACATACCCTTAGGTAATGCTAAATAGAACAGTTGGTCTGCGCATTTTAGAATCACCTTTAGAAAACCTTTCTTTTTAACAAAAAAGTAACGTTCGTTTTTACGAAGCCTATTAATTCGAAGTTTTTTGGGGTTCACTGTTGATATTGGTGAAGATCGAGAAACGCTAGTCTTATGTTTCAGTTTTAAATGATACCCGCATATTTCCTCATTTGAAACACAAGACCTGTGACAGCGTTCACCTTTCTTCGGACCTTTTTTGAAGATATATATACATTGACATTTTAATTGTTTTAAATTCTCAGAAGGAGATTGCGGTTTATTAAAAATTACAGACGGACGTGTAGAAGGGCCTGATGTAGAAGGTGGGTTCTCATCTCTGATTGGCTTCGGCTCCAGCGGAAGAATGTCTGCCAGCGCCTGCTGAAGAATGGAAGGAGCTGGTGAAGCCAGAGATGAAGTAGGTGGTGTTTGTCCAACCTTCCTCGGCGATGTAGATAATTTGGAAGAACTTGAACTAGCCGGAGAAGGTGGGCGAGAAGTAGCCGGAGAGGATGAAGAAGATGACGATGAAGACGATGAAGACGATGAAGAAGATGAAGAAGATGAAGAAGCAGACGGGGGAGCAACAGGGTTTGCTTGAAGTGGTGGCGATACGTCAAGAGCTGGCATCGAACGTGGTGCTGGCTCCGCAGGAACAACGCATGCCAGCATCAACGCCTGCCGAAGGATGGAAGGAGCTGGCGGAGCAGGTGGAGAATGTTCAACCTTCCTCGGTGAAGATTGTTTCCTACGGCTGGACATGTCGGAAACTGAACTGCGCTCGGGAAGTGTAAGCAGCAGAATGATTTTACCACTGGTGGAAGCTCTCCTATATACCCATTTTACGGGGGGGGGTGTTAGTGATAGGGAAGGGGTATTATTGTAAGAGTAAATGTTTTTACCAAACAATAATTTTCTCTAAGTCCTGAAGTGGGTCAAGGTCATCTGAACATGTTGCCAAAACGGGGAATAGAGCAGTAAGTGATTCTCACTTGGACCACAAACTGCTCTATTCCCCGCTCTGTATTAGGAGAAGAGGACTAGTTTAAAGCTCGCAATTATAGGCAATAAACCTGATAACGGAACACTAACCTCTCCCCCGAAAAATTATTCACCCAACAAACAAACGATATGGTCAGTTAACAACAGTCGCGCACTCTGAAACCGCAAGGACGTTCATCACTGTGTAGGCGTCAGAGTACTACGAACCGAAGTACAATAATACCTGACCAAGGTCCCCTTAAGTTTATTTCCCCGAAGATGTATCCCCCTAAGATAAGCAATATGGTCAGTTTACAACAGTCGCGCACTCTGAAACCGCAAGGACGTTCATCACTGTGTAGGCGTCAGAGTACTACGAACCGAAGTACAATAATACCTGACCAAGGTCCCCTTAAGTTTATTTCCCCGAAGATGTATCCCCCTAAGATAAGCAATATGGTCAGTTTACAACAGTCGCGCACTCTGAAACCGCAAGGACGTTCATCACTGTGTAGGCGTCAGAGTTTTACGAACCGAAGTACAATAATTACCTGACCAAGGTCCCCTTAAATTTAACCAAAAATAAGCAAACTGTCTGAATCTGTTTCTCGTGAGTAAGGGCTAAGATAGGTAAAGTCATCCGGTTTGCGCGCCGTAATGACTTAAGGTCGGTTTTCGTGCCATACCTTTTTGTAAGGGGTTTGGAAAGGTGTCTATTTGAGAAACATAATCCCCCCTGAGATATTTAAAGACATAAGGTCGGTTTTCGTGCCATACCTTTTTGAATGGGAGCGTGAAAGAAAAGTACATATTTCATTAGTAAATAAAAACACTTCAAAGACACTTTAAAACCAACACCAAACTAACTACAGTTAAACTAACTACATTTACTAGCAGCAAACTACAAGCGTTATTCTAACATGCTTAATAATAAACAGACATGCCTTAAGCTAAGGTAGCATCTCTAATATACAGTGGTACCAACTCTATACTAGAGATACTATTGCGGACAGCGCGGGCAAACAGCTAGCTAGGCTGTCGGCCTGCGACTGCGAACCCTCTGCGGGCTGCTCCCGCTTTTATAGGAATATATCTGGGGGGGGCAAGGACTTCGACAGTAGTTTGTTCCAACACTGTATCGCATACTCTGAATTGCTCCAAGTCCGGTAACTGGGTCAAGGACACGTTAAAATATTTTGTAAAATAGCAAAGGTGTTACCTTTGCCATTTTACTTTGGAAGCAAGCTATACTACGTTTAAACAAGGGAGACTGTTATCCGTTTTACATAAAACTCCTTGCACGATCTTTTGATAAAATGGAAAAGATTAATGCCGGAGGGCGATTCCCATTCCACCAAAATACAATGCATATCATTTCTATGCAACGGTCTCAGCTCTACCTTTACTTTTAATTTAATGCCTCGGAACTCATAAGTAAGGATAGACAGAAAGGCTTCTGAAATAGCAAGCTCGGAAGGAACAAGCCAAGTGTTTACACCTACAGCTTCCATAGCGATATGATGATTTTTACCACGCTGTTGCAGTATATAAAACATTTCCCCCTCCAGTTTTTATTTTTAATACAACATTTTTGTGTCAACCTTGTCCGCATGAAATATCTCTAAGTCCACATTTCTTCCAATATCTGATCAAACGACGGTTTTTCTAAGTCCCGTCAGTAGGTCAAGGTCATCTGACATAATGCCAAAGCGGGGAATAGAGCTTAACATACTGCTCTATTCCCCGCTCTGTATTGGGGAAGGGGACAAAAGACAACAAACAAGAGACTGATTTTAAACAAGAGGCTGATTTTATATTTCACAAACGTTTCTCAGGCTAAGATGGGTAATGTCAACCGGTTTGCGCGCCGTAATGACATAAGGTCGGTTTGCGCGCCATACCTTTTTGTAAGGGGATAGGAAAAGGATGAGAAACAAGTTACATTACTTTTAAAATAAAGACTTTACCAACAACTATTTAAATAAAATTAATCAGTTAACGTTACTTTTACAAGAACAGCCGAGGTCGGTTTTGCAAAGGTCAACAGTATCATTGAAACCCGGTGGGACGTAGACCCAAACACCCGGCGTCAGGCTGCTGCGAACCCAAGTTTTGACCAAGGTTGTTGAGGGACCTGTAGGGCCGGGAGTACATATGTTATTAGTAAATAAAACACTTCAAACCGATACCACACATTAACATATATATTAGACTAACTACATTACCTAGCAGCAAACTACAAGCGTTATCTAACATGCTTAAACAAACTAACTAAACATGCAAGGGCGTGGATCTCTTAATTGCGCGTCGGGCCCAACGCACACTTAACAGACCTACGCTGCAGCAGGCACTGCAACCCAGTGGGACGTTCATCGCAACGGGCGGCAGGCTACTGCGAAGAGACGCTCGAAATCTCGGGTTATATAGACGGAGAATGGGAAATCGGGATATTAAGGGGAAAGCGGGATAAGGGATAACCCTGCTTCGTTGCGGGATTTTATCCCGCATTCCCAAGAACATTTTTCCCTCGACCTTGACCTTGAACATGACCCAAATCGGGGGGGGGGGTGACCTTGAACATGACCCAAATCGGGGGGGGGGGTTGACGTAACCGGTTCTAAACCAGTCCTCAGCTTTCTACCCATATATGGATAGGGCAAGGTTTCACTTTACGACCTGCTTCACTCTGCCTGCCGCCTCATTCCGGCTTTGGTTTGCAACCAGTACACACGTGCTCTATCCAACTCTATCTTATCCATTTTCCCTTCCATCCAACAACACCATGTCTTCTCCTCTGACTCCCGAAAAACTTCAACGTTTGAAGGAGTCCTTGAAGAAGTCGACGGAAAGAAGAAGCGGATTTAAGAAACCTTCGGCTTTTAAGTCTGCTCTTAGACGTGATTTTCGGTGTCACCCATTATATTTTCACCAGCGACCTTCAACTCAGCCTCAGCCTTCTACGTCCACAGCTCGACCTTCAACTCCACCACTAACTGTAGATGAGGTGATGGAGCGGACAAGAGTGATGGGAATCGATGATTTGGTGACGCCGATCGACACCTCCAAGGCCGAGTTCCGGAATCTGAAGCGGTTGACGGAGTACAAGTTTGTGGCTAGGAACGGGGACCACGTGTTCCTCTTCCAACACACCGACTACTACGTCGAGGTGCATCTGCCGCAGACTTGTCCACCACCACCCCCTCTGATACCCGACACCCAGGAGTTGTACTTCATGAGACAAGATGGGAGGGTAAAGTGGGTTTTAAAAAATAAAGTTTAAACCGAACAGCGATCCCTAGACCAACCATTCCTAACCAAACCATCCCTCAGCACGCAAACGGTCCTTTTCAGGACCACCCTAAGCATTTCAAGTTAGGGACTTGGCCTGTACATAGGCAGGAGACTGTTAGTCTTATGTTTGTGTGCAGCCCACTTTGTGAAAATTTCTAAGTCCCAAAGTCCTTGAACTTGACCTTGACCTTGAACATGACCCATGTTGGGGGGGGGGGTACAAAGTTTTCCCAAAGTATGTCATGTGGGTACTCAAATTACGCGAATTGATCAGACGAACAAGGAGGTGCAAACAGAATTTTGATCCGGCCAAGGGTATAGTAGCAGAAGCGAAAAAACTACAAAGTTTGTCCAAAGTATGTCATGTGGGTACTCAAATTACGCGAATTGATCAGACGAACAGGATGGTGCAAACAGAATTCAGATCCGACCAACGGTATAGCAGAAATAGCGAAAAAACCAATGTTTTCGAGGTTACATACTAATAGCTTCTTTATTATTGGGTTAAAGTATAGCGAGTGGGTACTCAAATTACGCGGGTTAATCAGACGAACAAGATGGTGCAAACAGAATTCAGATCCGACCAACTGTATAGCAGAAATAGCGAAAGAACCAATGTTTTCAAGGTTACATACTAATAGCTTCTTTATTATTGGGTTAAAGTATAGCGAGTGGGTACTCAAATTACGCGGGTTAATCAGACGAACAAGATGGTGCGAATAAAATTCAAATCCGACTGAGAGTAGGGAAGAAATAGCGCGAAAACAACACTTTCAAGGTCTGACATAAATAAATACTTTGTTTATGGATTAAACTACGATAAGTTATTTATAGTTTAAAGTATACCGAGGTAACGTTGTGGTGCGGGTAGGTCGGGTGGGTATCATACACGCTAGTGCTATATCATTATACTTCCAGCTCTTGCAGGATTAACATCTACCTATAGAGTTTGTGTTATTCTAAATATGTCACAGTTTTACAGAAATATGACGAAGGTGTCCTTCAACAGTCCGCCTGCCACCACCTTCTACTTCTCCGACTGTGAAGATAGAAGGTCTACGCTGTTAGTGGATTGTGAGCGATTTCGCCGTAGAATACTCCAGGCTGAAACATTCTTAGCAAGTTGTCTGCTACGCAAGATGCATCATATGAGTACATGCAATAGATTAGATCACAGTGACTGTTATGATTGCGTAAAAATAGTGTCGAGCAAGAATTGTTAATGTTTTCAGTTACGGAGCTCCGATCCTCACAGAGTCAGAGCTAGACCCTAACTAATGCATGCCCCGTAGTTATTGTGCGATGTGAAAACTTGGTGGGGGAAACTGGTGTGGTGGGGGGTAAAGGCGAGTGTCTATCCTACATGCTTGTATCACTTCAGTATACCTGCGGCTCTTGCATAGTTCACATGGATTCGCAAATACAAGGCACTACTGTTTCTTCCACATGTTCTTCTTTTAATATTGAGCAAGCTGATAATACAAATGATGAAATACAAGTACATGAAGTTTCTAGCACAATATCTTCTGATGCAGAAGCAATAATGGCATCCCTAATAGGGTTTGACTAATGATGGCGAATGTAGTAGCAACCATCTGCCTCGCACCAGCTGCCACCTGCCGCCTGCCATCTGCCGTCCGCCATCTGCTCCGCCCCACCACACTTTTACCCCCACCATTTTGTTTGATACCAAAACGCTAGCTAGCGAATAGTCAGTACACCTCCGGCTCTTGACCAGTGTACATCGAGCTCTCTGTTGAAATGTCCATCAAAATTAGGTGTATTCATTATGACTCTATTCATCTGGCGACTTTCCAAGACCTCGAGGTTTTTAATGAAGAGTTAAGACTTCTCATTGCGTCCGGCTACGATTTATCTTTGGAACTTTACGCATCAAAAAACAACATGGACTCTGCGCAGGAATCGAAGTATCTACCGTCTTTCATCAGAAAGCGAAGTGATGGCCGCAACTCGTCCGGATCAACAACATCGATGACAACGAACAACGGGGAACTATTGTAAACATAAATTATTATAAACATAACTTATTGTAAATAAAAATAAAAGTAAAAAATAAAGTTAAATGAAATAGTACTACCTCACACTCGTATCATTCGATTGCTTCATTCGATTGTTTTCATTCGATATTTTATCGAATGACAACTATCGAATCACAATCGAGTTTTACGCGTGCGAGGTAGTACTTTTTTAAAATAACCTCCCCGTGACCTTGACCTTTAAACTTTCCCTCATTACGTCACAAAACCGCCTACGTCACTGGCTCAGCCTCAGATGACGTATTTAATGACTCAGCACTTCCGGTCACGTGACCGGAAGCCATAAATCACTTGGCCCAGAAGCCCCAAATGCCCACTACTAATAGGTACATTTATTTATTATTTTATTTATTTTTTTAAAATATTGTTAGTTTCATTGAAATGTTTTTGTTTTTCTGGACGTAATGAAGAAGAGATTACATTCTAAAGCAGTCGAAAAACACAATTTTCAAAATAATAAACAAACAATGCAGACAGCAGAATAAATTATAAATGTTTAAATATAACTGAATTTCATGAGTGACCTTGAAGCGTCAATTTATTTTGTCTCTACTATAACAGCTGATTTATTGTTCATCTAATGGTGCTTTGTTTACATGATAAGAGATCCATCCTCTAATATGAGAAAAGTTTGCTTGCTTGCTTGCAACTCTAATCTCAAAAACGGCTCCAAAGATTTCCTTCAAATGTTGGAAATAACAAATTTCAGGGATAAAAATAAGTTTTAAACAGGTCTTATCCTCAGGAATATCAAATAATATAAATAAACAAAAATTAAAAAGGGGGACAAATTGACATTGGGCTTAGGGAGTTTAAAATCAAAGCAAAAGAATTGTAACAGGTGTTCATAATCAACCCAGGATCAGTCAAAGTAACTGTTGTTGTTTGTTATCAACATGTGGTTTCCTGAGAGCAGTGACTAAAACCATTGAGTTAAGATTACATATTATATAGAGTGGTCATATCCAAAATAAATCAATCAATCATTGAGATATAAATACAAAACTGGAGTGACCTTAAAAATGCAGAAAATAAGCAAACGAGCTATAAAAATCCGATAATCAGTAGGTAGAAGTGGTGAAATCTAAGTAATCTAAACAAATTGACTGGTCTTATTGATGTAAACTAAGCTATGGCGTGTGTACTGTCTTTATAGATTTGGTCTGGAGCTTTTCATTTTTTCTAATTGATTGCTATTTGACAATTATTAGAATTAAAGATAATAATACCCCCGTAGCAGCAAACCTGCGTACTCAGCGAATTTCCAATGCATATATATGTATCTTAATACCACATAAAGCCACATACCAAGTTTCATCAATATACATTCATAAATAAACGATTTATGACATTTTAATTATTCTCCTTAAGAATAACATGGCGGCTGAGTATGCAGGTTTGCTGAAGCAAGGAACACAAAAAATGGAGTTTTATACAAATATCAATATAACTCATGAAGGTAAAGCCACATACCAAATTTCATTAATTTATTTTCATAATGAAGGGAGATAACACGTTACTTATTCTCCATAAGAATAACATGGGGCTGAGTACGCAGGTTTGCTGCTACGGGAGTCTTTGGTAAAAATTTGTTTTTTTGAGCCAATATCAATGGTCCACAACCAGATGAAGCCGTATACCAAGTTTCGTCAGTATACGTTCATAAATAAGCGAGATATAAAATTGTTATTTTTCTCCGTAAGAATAACATTAGACAACGTACTGTGTTTAGCACTTTCAATATCTCGGTAACCAATTGACGTAGAGAAATGATCAAAATACCAAATTGTGTGTTTTTTTAAGCTGAATGAAATTGAAAAAATAAAATTTGACTATTTCCAAAATTACATGTAAAAAATTCAAAAAACCCATTTTTGGGGTACAAAACCCCCCCAAAATACCCCTTCGGATAGGCCGATCGGGCTGGTTTTCGAACTTAAAGTCATAAATGTTGCTTTACACGTTTATACCAAATTTCATCAAAATCGGATAATTTTTACGAGAGTTATCGTGCTCACGGACACACATATATATATATATATATATATATATATATATATATATATATATATATATATATATATATATATAGATATATATATATACAGTTTCGAACGAATGGTGTTTTTGGGGTCTGGGGACCTCAAAACGAAAAGTTATCATGGTCCCGGGCCTAGGTCTTACCATGCCGACTACGGTAATAGCTTCTTCCCTATAGGGGAAATTCGCTAAAAAGTGCAGAATATGCATAAACTGTGCTATTTTTACGTACCCATTACCATAAATTCTTTATTGAAACCCCTAAAAGGTTTATGAGAAACCCCGCCTGCTAGCCTAAACAGCTGGTGGACGTGGGTAATGTGGGGTAAATTGGGGGAATTTGAGGGAATTTGGGAGAGTAAGTACCCGTTGTGGGAGATCAGATGTTGACTTTCAACCGCACATCAACACTATGACTCGCATCTGTCTGTGGCTCCGTGCGTCCGTCCGTCCGCGGCTGTTTCTCGAGCTGTAATGGCTCCCAAGCTAAGAAAAGATATTTTTTAGGGGGTAATCGAGGTCGGGGAAACTGCACGTGTCGTTTGTTTTTTTTTTCTTGAAAAGCATCCTTATTTGAGTTACGGTAAATTAAAGTTTTATAATTCGCAATTGTCTGTGGCTCCGTGCGTCCGTCCGTCCGCGGCTGTTTCTCGAGCTGTAATGGCTCCCAAGCTAAGAAAAGATATTTTTTAGGGGGTAATCGAGGTCGGGGAAGCTGCACGTGTCGTTTGTTTTTTTCTTGAAAAGCATCCTTATTTGAGTTACGGTAGATTAAAGTTTTATAATTCGCAATTGTCTGTGGCTCCATGCGTCCGTCCGTCCACGGCTGTTTCTCGAGCTGTAATGGCTCCCAAGCTAAGAAAATATATTTTTTAGGGGGTAATCGAGGTCAGGGAAGCTGCACATGTCGTTTGTTTTTTTCTTGAAAAACATCCTTATTTGAGTTACGGTAGATTAAAGTTTTATAATTCGCAATTGTCTGTGGCTCCGTGCGTCCGTCCGTCCGCGGCTGTTTCTCGAGCTGTAATGGCTCCCAAGCTACGAAAAGAAATTTTTTAGGGGGTAATCGAGGTCGGGGAAGCTGCACGTGTAGTTTGTTTTTTCCTTGAAAAGTATCCTTATTTGAGTTACGGTAGATTAAAGTTTTATAATTCGCAATTGTCAGTGGCTCCGTGCGTCCGTCCGTCCGCGGCTTTTTCTCGAGCTGTAATGGCTCCCAAGCTACGAAAATATATTTTTTAGGGGTAATCGAGGTCGGGGAAGCCGCAAGTGGCGTTTGTTTTTCTTGAAAAGTAACCTTAATTGAGTTACGGTAGCTTAAAGTTTTATGTTTTAGGCCATTTTAGCATATAATAGCGGAGCCGGGAGTATTCAGCTGTGGATTTCTATTTCTACAAGCTTTGTTCCTGAAACAGCTGATTATTTCCTGCGGTCGCGATAGCGGCCACCAATACTAGTTAATATAGTGTATAATCAAAATGATCCCAGAATAATGCGAAATATATATAAATAAATCAGAGTTCTTGTCTGTGTGTGGATCGCCCTACGGCTAAACTACAAGGAGTTAAGGCATGACATTTTCAGGGTAGGTTCCTTTAGGTTACAGCTGTTGTAACTCTCAGTTTCCTCTAAATCATCTAGGGCTACTCCCCGTGAGACATCCAAAATTCCAATGTTAATCAAGTGAGACCATACGGTTACAGTTTTCTGCTATTTATTTAATGTTAATCTAATAAACAGCTGTCATTAGTAATTTACTTGTTTAACTACATTTTATACCCAGGTGAAACCGGTTTAATCAGCTAGTAGGAAATAAAAAAATAAAATAAAATTTCTGAAAGCTCATTTTGAAAATATAAATAAGTAAGCTAATCTCTCGCAGTCGTAACGGCCGCAGCGCACCACACAAGGCGAGCAAGGCGAATTTGAACAGCAAGTGAAATACTCCAAGTAGCTTGAATTCAAAATAATATGAAATTGAAAATAAAATGTCGGAAAGCTCATGATCAATATGTGAATAAGTAACCTAATCTAGCCTAACCGCTTCAGCGCACTTTAAGAAAAATTTGAATTGTTTTCCTGCGAATATAAAAATTGCAGGGTTTTCGTGCTGTATGCAAGCAGATGAAATATTTTTGTTATAGAATTGCTTGGAACCCAATTAAAATCTACGATAATCGCCTTGAAACTTTGCAGAAAGAGACTACTTATATAATAATATGTAGTTGAATAAGTCATTACTAAATATTCCATTCACTGGATAATTGCTTGCCCTCTCACGGGTAGGCTACGATGACAAGCCCCAACCCCGTGGTACCAAACAGACCAAGTAGGCCTAATTGACAATCAACAGACGTCAAAGTAATTTAACGTCTACTGAACTAATCAATACATCGAGCTAATCATGGCAAAGGGATACTAATCAAAAATTATAATTGATGATTAGAGAGACTGGAATCCACGTGACCCGAATAACAATTATAGTTTGTTATCCTCGTTGATTGTAATCCCTTAACTGTGTAATACGAGAAAACGTTTGCAATAATTAAATAGCTAACTAGCTTTTTACCCGTTCTTCACACGGGGACCTAGCAGGCATAGAGTATGATATGTTTTGAAACGTTTAGATTATAATCAGCTGTTTGACTAAATAAAAAAACTCATAAGATATTTATATAAATAAATCACAATCCCTTTTTTTGACGTGACTCCATAACTCGAGAACGAGTTCACCAAATTGGACGATTCTTTTTTTGTTGTGTTCCTTAATGCCAGGGGAAGGTTTGTATGAAAGAAAATTTTTAATCCACCCAACCATTATTTAGTAATTTGACTTTAAAAATTGTAAAAAATGCCTTTAAATTAACATTGGTGGAAAATGCTTATATGAAACTGTGAGATACAAAAGAGATAATTTCCAATTACAAAGAAACTATCATGATTAAATATCAATCAAATACATTTCATGAAACATAACGTACTTAGTATATAGTGAAAGGTTTTCCCCAAATGAGAAAAAGGGTTTATATTTATAATTCGTGAACAAATAAATAATTAATATAAGAATTTGAGGGACAACGTTCTCCTGTAGACTTATCCCAAACCATTAACAATTTATCCCCTAGATGGCATCACCTGATATTTGAAAATTTCCAATGCCATTTGGTTTGATCATATGTAATAAATACTAAGATTTGAATAAGTTAAAAAACATGTGTTTATTTGTTTACATTTTGGTTTATTTTGTCAAGGATTTAGAAATTGTACTTAGTTCAAAGCTTTTTTAATAACCAAGGTAAAAAGTGTTATAATTTGAGCTGGAATCTTTTCATTTAACTGTGCTATAATGTGAACCAGAATCTTTATATAACTTTCAAGTTTTAGTTTTGTAAATATTTGTTGTGTACAGTCGTTTTTAACCACAATGACAAAAAAACTGTTTTGTTATAATTAATTTAATAACCACGGTAAAAAAGTGCTATAATTCCATTTCACATTTAATATTCACATTAAAGACAGGACAACGTCTGTCGGGTCATCTAGTTACAAATATTAACCTGACCAGCAGTATCATATATTTATTTAGTTTTACCGTTTCCATTTCCATAATTGAAAATACCCCCGTAGCAGCAAACCTGCGTACTCAGCGAATTTCCAATGCATATATATGTATCTTAGTACCACATAAAGCCACATACCAAGTTTCATCAATATACATTCATCCCCGTCGACTTCGCCCGCCGTCGTGTATGTGTTTTATCGACAACGATAAACTGTGCAGAACAGCGTCATATTGGATTGCTGAAACGACGGGTAAGACAGCTGCGCACACCAATCACTACGCTCAATCGGCTCTCGGGCAATCGTTACCGTCACAAAATATAGGTGTCCTACATACTGCTACGAAGCGGTTGGCCTGAGGATGAGGTAGCGATCACACAAGACATACATATATCTAGCATCTAATGGTATATACTGGCCCGAGATGTGAAGCCAGTTTTTGAGTGGCAAACCGACAAAGATGGCGCCGCGGCGGCCGGAGATGATTCACCGCAGATAGAGAATAACGTGACGCGCGCTCAGTTGATTTAGAATTTTCGCCAAGATAATTTATTTGTGGCCCAATCAGGCCATTTTGCCACAAACCCATCTTGGCGGAAATCATAATTCAACTGAGCAGACGTCACGTTTTTCCCTCCATGTTTCATGTCAAACAAGAGCGTCATGTGATGAATCATCTCCAACCGCCGCCATCTTTGTTGGTCTAGCGCTCTAATCTGGCTTCACCTCCCGTAATGCATTCACATAAGCTGTGCTCCATCTACTAGTCTGATGTGATTTCGGGTTTGAAAAATTTCGAACAAAGAAAATCTAGTTTTGAGTAATCGTCTGAACCAATAACCTTTTACGCATTGCGTGGCAGCCTTGGAGCTCAGGTCAGTGACGCGGGACCCTAAATTGTTTTAAAAAGGAAAATGGATCTGCATGTTTGACTCTAGCATAATGTCTTAATTTAATCCCAGCTTAAATGGTTCAGTAGTGAGTCATAACAAACATTAGACATTCAGTAGAAATATCAAGTTAATTTAAGACCTCTAACGTTCTTCTAAACCCAATTTAATAAACCTCTAAATTTTACTTGGTTTCTATAGTGATAACCAACCACAATGCACACGTTATAAACAATAGGTCTGCATCATCTTCCATGAGAATTGAAGGAGAGAAGTAGTGATCTTCAGTATGGTCACGAACGGCTCAATCAGCGGCTTCGTTTCTTACAACACGGTGTCGTCTTCTCTGCTTTACTGATTTTATAGGAAGAATTCAATAAAATAGAGTGCACGAAACAGTACTTGTTGTGAATCTCCATGCACTAAGCAGATTTTATTGATTATATTTTAGTACTTATGTTTGGTTTAGTTAGGCCCTACTATGGTTCTTAAATTTCTTTGTGATTGATAGTCACCTTGTAAAACTTATTAGTTACCCTGGAATATCACGTAATAAAACACATTTAAAGATAATTAACAAAGTAGTGATATCATTTAAAATATTAGTTCTGAGGAAATAACTTCGTTGTAGAAATACTACTTAATCTATCTATCTATACTTATTTAATAGGCAAGCAAGTTTTTTGTAACAATCACTCCTCCTAAACTACTGAACCGAGTTTCATGTTTTTGGTGTCATTGGAAAGAGCCTAACGTGAAGTTGTGCAGGAAACTTTTTTTATAGAGAAATAATTTGTGAGTGAGGCCCTGGGGCCCCTTAAAGTTGAGTTTTTCCCATAAGCTTAACATTGGGAAATAACTTTAAGTTTTAAGCAATCAGCTGGATAGAGTAAACAGCGTTAATCAGCAGACCATATTAGCTTTGGAACGGTAACACAATATTTATACGGGCATATCAGTATAATGTTGCGTTGTGATCGCGAGCGAAGCCGCGACAGGCTACTAGTATTATTTAATAGGCGAGCAGGTTTTTTGTGACAATCACTCCTCCTAAACTACTGAACCGATTTTCATGTTTTTGGTGTCATTGGAAAGAGCCTAACGTGAAGTTGTGCAGGAAACTTTTTTTATAGAGAAATAATTTGTGAGTGAGGCCCTGGGCCCCCTTAAAGTTGAGATTTTTCCCATAAGCTTAACATTGGGAAATAACTAAGTTTTAAGCAATCAGCTGGTTAGAGTAAACACCGTTAATCAGCAGACCATGTTGGCTTTGGAACGGTAACACAATATTTATAAATGTACCGTATCCAACTTTTCAAATATAATACTGAACTATGATCGCGAGTGAAGCCGTGACAGGCTACTAGTAAATAAATAAATCTAAAACTATTGAAATGACAATAGTTAGACCAGATGAGGCAATAGATTGACAAGATGTTAGTTAAGCGATTTTATCTCTATAAATTAACGTACACTACCGTTGTATTAAACACACGCTGCCGTAAAATACCACTCGGGGGGGCAAAATCAATTTTAACATAAAGGTTCTGATTAATTTGAATATATAAAAAGAGAATTCTTTTAGGCAGTAGTCTTTTACACAAGAGCTTCAGCAAGGCTAGGCCTTTTAATGCACACACAAATCTTCCTCTAAGTCTGCCCATTTGTTTACCACTCTTCCCAAATAAATTTGGCTTATAAGATTTCCTAGTTTACTTTCAAAGTCTTACCCTCAGTCATTCAGCCTTTCTTGAAATGAATATTATTTCACTTTCGCAATTCTTATACCATACTTTATAAAAGTCTTTGTAACTTAAAGGAGTTTAAGACTAGGGCGGATGGGCGTTATCATTTATGTTTGTATTGCAAAAATGTTTGTAATCTCATAAAAAAAATGTGTAACAATATTTTAACTTTTTTATTATTCACAAATTTACTATTTTACATCTTCTAAAAATGCTATTGAAATTTTGTTGCGGTTTCACATCCGTGTTTTATTACTATATAAATCGTATTATATATAACTTTATAAATCGTATTGCTGTATGTGATGTTAACATAAACGACAAGTGCAGTGCAGAGCTCGTGAAGATAAGCGGCTAATGTACAAATTATAGCGACAAGGTATTCGAATGTCTCATATGAATAATCAATAATCGTGATGTAATATTTACTGACATGGACGTTTGGTGATATGAAACAGCTTTGAATAGACTTAAAAACTCCATCTGCAACCGTATCACACTTTTTGTATAACTCAAATAGTAATGGCCATCAAAATAAATATCGTTTCTTCATCCTGTTAGTAAATTTATGATTTTACTAGCAGTTACCTGGCGCGCGTTGCTGCGTCCAAAACTTTGAATTTGTTTAATTACAGCTGTTAATTAATTACAGCTTAATTTTGTAAACACTAAATTTCTAAAACCTGACACTGCACCCTTGTATGCCCTCTGGGTCGGAGCCCTTTGGACAGATTTGCACCAAACTTCACACAAACCATCCTTGAATAATGCTTAATAATGCCTGAAAGTTTAATTACAATCTGTCGAGCGGTTTCGGAGTCCATAGGCTACATACATATATACATACATACTTCCTCTTTTATAGATATAGATTATCAAACAAATAAACACAGACATTGAAATACACAGACTGTTGCTTATCATTGTACTAACAGTGTAACAGTGATTACTTATATTGTTATACAATTCCCTTCAAAATTCTTAATCCAAAAACCTTTTTCCCATAACATTAACATGGGAAATTTTATGGACGCGTTTTTTTACTTTTCTCTACAACCACTTAACCTAGGTTAATTGAATATAAAATTATTTGTTTTTTAAGCTCTACAAAATGCACATAACCAAAATTAAGTTTTTTTTAAATTGTAGGGTGGAAAATTCAAAAAACTGATTTATGGAAAATTTAAAATCCCCATAAAGCCCTCTTCCCATAGTTCGATCGATCTGGTTTTCGAACTTAAAGTCATAAATGTTACTCTACACATTTGTGCCAAATTTCATCAAAATCGGGCTTTTCTTTCAAAAGTTATCGCGGTAACGGACACACACAAATATATTATATACATATATATATACATTTGAATGAAGAGTGTTTTTGGCCTCTGGAGGTCTCAAAACAAAAAGTTACCATGGTCGCGGGCTTAAGTCTTACCATGCCACCTACGGTAATAGCTTCTTCCCTATAGGGGGAATTCGCTAAAATTGTAAAATGTAATTTAAATATTGTAAAATCAATTCGGTTGTTATTCTTTTTAAATTCATCTATTATTTAGATATACAACCCGTACGAAGGACGGGTACACAGCTAGTGGAGAATAATTAAAATGTCATAAATCATTTATTTATGATTGTATATTGATGAAACTTGGTATGTGGCTTTATGTAATATTAAGATATTTACAAGCATTGTAAATTCGCTTAGTAAGCAGGTTTGCTGCTACGGTGGTATTTTAGCTTTGGCCCGCAACCTATTTTCCAACACATTTACTGATAATATTATAATTAATAATTAACCTTGCCACAAATTAAGATTTACGCTTTACGCTTGCTTACCTTAAAATAAAATCTGAATAAGTGCTAAACTATATCTGTAACGTGACAGAGATTAGTAAAGCGAGAACAAAGAACATCTCATAATCTTCTACTGGAATTCTCAACTGTAACCAGAGCGAAAACTCGTCTTAACAGAAGCCTTGTGTTCTTTGTATTCTGTTAGAAGTTTAAAATGCTCTATCTTGTTTTAAAGTGTAAAAACAAAACTTATCTTTGTTCATTCGACTTCCAAAGTTTGATTTATATATTCCCGTGCTTCGCAACGGGGAAAAAATCGGAGTAGAAAAACTAAGCAATTATGTGTGCTGCATTCTGTGGTTAGCCCGAACTACTACGAATCAAGATCAGCTGCCGTTTGTATTTTCATCAGCTCAAACAAAAATGAATGTCCATAATGAATACATGGGAACTTTGAACTCCCGTGGGGCTAAGCCCTATAGGATTTTCAAAAGGAAAATAGGCCTATGTGTTTATTTAGTGTATAAGAAAAATTCCTGTACATTTTCATGCCAATCGGTTCAGTAGTTTCTGAGTGATTGAGGAAAAAACAGACAGACACACACCATCATATTTTTATATATTTGTAAGGATGGACATTCGCTTTGGTTTGAGCTGATGAAAATTCAAACAGCTGATCTTGATTCGTAGTAGTTCCACGAGCACACACGACTATCATAGTTTACGCAGGTGAAGCTGCAACGGGTCGGCTAGTGTTTTATAAAATAAACAATATGTTGTTATTATTACCCGCTCAATTTCCCTTCAAATAGTAACAAACAACAAATAGTATACCTTCAAATAGTCTAAAAACTATCAAACAATATGTAAAAGTAAAATAGCTTCTACTACCGTCCGGTTGACTATTTTAAAATTTATTTAAAGGGTTTTTAGATACAGTTTTCAATTGTGTTTATAACAATTTGCGTTGGCTGCAATTTTGAAAAAAAGTGAGTTTAAATACTAAACCATTAAGATTATTATTTGCTCTATAGTTAAGTCTTGAATAGATAAAGAACCATACCAAATTTGAAACTGACCGATTTAATATTGATCCAGAAATATAAAGTTAGCAGAACAAAGTTACGGCTACACGGGTCATAGAGCGTTTTAAAAACCGACTTTAAGTTGTGTAAAAAAATCAGTAAAATACCAATGACATATATGACACCGTGTATATGTTCGAATTCCTTTGTTACGGGATGTCTAAATGGTAAAAATAGTTAAATGGCTCTAATGATCAAATTGTTATCATGCCAGTTCAGTAGAAGATTAAACAAACACTGTCCTTCCAATTTCATCGTTTTATCTGGTCGGTTTCAATTAAAGTTGTATCGGTTAAGCTCTAGTTTTAATGAAATCCCACAGCCACGCCACCGAGGAACAAAGTGTCAGGCAAACGCCAGGGAGATTGTTTTTTAACAATAAAAGCTAGTCATAATTTTCATTAATATTAGATTTACATAGTAACTATAGTTTGGCAGTTTTTTAGAAACACGTAATCTACATATTTTGGCCCCTATCTGGCTATATTAAAATATATTATTGTTCTTTATGCTATGTAGGCCTTATATGTTATTCATTTTTATAAAAGTATTTAAAAAAATACAATGTGCTATTTTTAACACAGATATTGGTCCCCTACAAGGTGCTATGGTCCAGGAGCAGCTTTAAGGAGCTTTTTTCGCAATAACCTGGAGTACTGTTTTCTCAAGAAGAATAACATGGTAACGTTTTAGCCAGAGAGGGGGAGCCCTAAGGTCCAGGTTTAGTTCTCTACAACGTGGCATGGTCCGGAAGCAGTTTATAGTAGCCGTTTTCTAAATCACCTGAGACACACGCACACAAGCACGCACCTACTTTATTAGTATAGATTAGTGTACATGTTATGCTAAGGCGGGACATAAAACGTTTTTCGACAACGGTAACACTAAAAAATTAATAATTGCGTTTCCATATCTTATAAATATTAGTCCAATTTAGAGATGTTATCTTTTTCATCAGAGAGGGATAGAACCGGATTTTGAGGAAAATTTACCCGCCAAGAGATATACTAAATACTGGGGCAACAGTGGTCAACTAAATTGTTCGCCACCGTAATTTTGTGGGGAGGATATATGTATTGAATCTCTTAAATCGTGTTGCAACAAAGTGATTAAACTAATACGTTTATATTATTTTGTAATAAGAAAATCAAACTTGTTTATCGGATAATATTTGAAAGTATTGTAAGAACAGATAAGCAAATTAAACGAATAAAATAAATTGGTCCATATTTTTATTCTTTTTGGTGAAGTGACCTAATTCTTATTGGTTCGTCTAGATGATTCGAACAGCCGTTCTCTGAAAGTAGAAAGAACGATCAAATATCCTTACTATTGTACCAACATTACAAAATCAAGGACACGGTTTTAAATCAAATGTATATCAGTTCAATGGCATTAAATTATATTAAATATGTATATACACCAAAAGTGTGGTTTTTTTTAAATTAACAGGGTTGCCACCAAAGTTGCAATTCCAAATTCATGCATAATTCCAGGTTTTCCAGGTAAAAATCTCAAAATTCCAGGTAAACTCGCGCGGCATTTTTTATGTATTTGCATTTTTTATGTATTTGCGACACATATAACAATTTACAATATAAATTAAAGTGCTATTTTAAAAAATATTATAATTTTACAAAGTATTTTTTTTTATTTAAGTTATATCTTATTTTTTATGCTTACTAAAAAAAATGGTTTATACGCTAGGCCAATTATTTATATTAATGAACTTGATTTATTTCTCTATATAAAAAACATTACATTATTTTAATTGATAGGAAGGGGAAATTTGTCAACAGGTACACCCAATTATATAAAATTCCATTTAACCTTGGAAATAGAAGTGTGCGATGCATCGAAAAGCATCAAAATTTCGATTCGATGCTGTAGTAATCGAAATAGCTATGCATCAGAGTATCTTATTGATCTTTATTTAAAATGTCACCGACAATCGCGACTGCATTTCGTAAAGTTTCCCCAACAATAGCTTTCACACTTACATTACTAACGTCGTTGACCATCGGGAACGCATCGCTAACGTCGCCGACCATCGGGAACGCATCGCTAACGTCGCCGACCATCGGGAACGCACCGCTAACGTCGCTGACCATCGGGAACGCACCGCTAACGTCGCTGACCATCGGGAATGCATCGCTAACGTTGCCGACCATCGGGAACGCATTGCTAACGTCACCGATCATCGGGAACGCATCGCTAACTTCGCTGGTCATCGAGAATGCACCGCTAATGACGCTGGCAATCAATGCATCGCTAACGTCACCGACCATAATGAGAACGTATCGGTAACCTCGCCGACCATAGGGAACGCATCGCTAACTCCGCCGATCATCGAGAACGTTTCGCTAACTTCGCCTACTACTCAGAACTCGTTACGCAATCGCCGACGATCGCGACCTGAAATTTCCGGTTCGGCCGAAAATTCCCGCATAAACCACGCATTTTTTCCCGGTCACCAAAGTTCACGCATAATTCCCGGTTTTCCAGGTTTTCCCGGTTGGTGGCAACCCTGATTAATTCTATGAAAACTACTCGACAGCCTCCACAAGTGTTTCTTATGAAGGGAAGGATAATTTCAGGTAGAAACAAAATGTTTAAACTAAAATCTTTTGTTTCCCAATTACCTAATACAGATTAATGCTTCATGTTTCAAAGGTATACAATCTTACAGTTTACACTTTTAAGAATACGTACAAATAAATATCTGAGACAAAATCAATACCAGGTATACCGTATAGTGTATTTTGTTAGTTTATGTTTTAAACATAGGATGATAAACATCAGATTTGTAAATGTTAATGGAAAAAAATATAAATTTCAGGACTTTTGGAACTGTCAATCCTCCTCTAAATTCTCAATCCTCCATTCAGCTCTAAGAGCCAAACCTTGGTTTCATGCTCATTTTATGATATGTGAATATTAGAAATGATTTTTTTTCTCATTAGCGTAATAAGGATTGGATCACGGTAAAACTAACGAATAGCAAACTAACGGAATTAAGAGCTGTAGGTCCCCAGGTGCAACCAAATCTTGCCATTCCTTTCGGCACTCCCCAAGGCATCTAGAGGACCACGGTCCACATCTATGGAACCCGGCGAAGGACTGACTTCAACCTCTCATCTCATCGTCTGGCTTTTGTACGAGGAAAATCTTCTTATGCAAGATCAAAAATTTGTCAATGTCCTTCCTCCTTCATTGACAACTCTAGTCCATAAGAAGTTGACGATTTCTTGGCGCCTGCAATCTTCACTTACTTTTCTTGAATGACTCTTCGTGTGCATGAAGATCTTTCCTGACTGTGTTCTGTTTATATCCCACCGGATGCTTCTACTTCCGTCTACGATGAGTTTGCCCTGGCCGTAGAGGAAAGTATTTCATCTGAGATTTCCTTTGATAAAATGATTATTGCTGGGACGTCAACCAACCATAGTTATTAACTGGAAAACCCTTTCAGAGTCTGGACTGAACAGCTCTTCCAGGATCCTGGTGGACCTGGCTTCAGTTTTGGATTTACACTGTAAGGAACAAAAGAGGGGTTATCTTGGATTTGATCTTCTCTTCTGACTCCTCAAGTGTTGTGGAAGCTGCACATGATATGTTGATCCCTTTGGAGGATAATCATCCGGCTCTGGCGGTGAGCATTGTCTCCGAGCATTCCCGCACAAATGGGAAAGCGCAGTTTATTCCTGATCTCAGACGCTGTGACCTTCCAGCTGTATTCAATTTTATAGCTGGTTTGCCTTACCCAATTGTCCATGCCGACAATGCGGAGAGACTTTTCAATGGATTTTGCAATGATCTCCGGAATGTCATTCTAATTAATGAATTGTCCACAAAGGAAAAATGGGTACGTCCTCATCATTCCCTCATTGGTTTCCCCTGAATTAAGGAAATTAATTATACAGAAGAATTTATCTCACAAGAGTTTTAAGGAGACATCAGACCCCACTCACCTTGAGGTCTTCACACAATTTAGAACTTAGTGCGCTGTTCTTGTCTCCCAGTGTCGTCTTAGACTCCTGGAACAAGTCGATCACTCTATCTCGAACCATCCCAGAAGTTTTTGGAGTTACGTCAGTCAACAGAGGAATACATCGGCCATACCCAACATGATTCGTCACCAAGAATCCGTTGCGGAAAGTCCTGAAGAAATCGGCCATGTTTTTGCGGACTATTTTTCCACTATATTTAGCAAATATGGAGACCTGCACCAGCCTACAATTCCCGTAAATCCAAAATCATAACTTACTGGCGCATATCAGTTGAGGTTATCGAATGGAAGGTTGTCCAGCTGGACCCACACAAAGGAGCGGGACCTGATTTCATCCCTCCGTCGGTACTTAAATATTGCAGCGCAGTAATCTCTCCCCAACTGTATATATTTCAACTTCTTCTTCTCTAAGGGCATTTTCCCAAGCTGTTTGAAAACAGGCTATATTGTTCCCATCTTCAAATCTGATGGAGATCGCGACTCTGCATCAAACTACAGGCCGATAGTAATTCTCAACGCACTGTCCAAAGTTTTCGAGAGCCTATGGTGTTAAATGGACTGTAATTCGAACTCAAACACTTAATAATACCTCAGCAGCATGGCTTCCCTAGTGGAAGTGATCAATAGAAATCAATAGAAATCAATAAAAAAATTCTATTGATATCACTAGACCGATCGGTGATATCAATATAAGTCTATTGATGTAAATACGTATCACTAGACATCAATAGACATCAATAGAAATCATTAAAATTGAGGTAAATAGAAATCATTAAGAGTTTATTGACATGTATTGATATCAATAAACATCACTACAAAAAATTGATACAAATAGACATCATTAAAATCATGGTAAATAAACATCAATAGACATCATTATATAATTTTATTAATTGAAAAAGATAACCATTACAATGTTTTTACAATGCCAAATGAATAAATTTAAATAAAATTATATATAATTTATAAATTATGAAAAAATGTTATTAGGCACTATATGATTACAAAAGTCTATAGCAGTTTGCTAGTTTTCTCATAAAATGGTTACTATATTATTATAACATGTCTGCATTTATATAATTTTAATTTTAAAATTGTATTACTAAATCATTATAACAATCCTATATTAATATATTTTTTAACTACGGAATGTTATTGTTGTATTATTATAAAAAAATCAATTACTGTTTTAAAATTAATTTTGTTAACTGTTTTGGTACATATTTTAAATGTAAATGTCCTTGTTTATTTCACAATATTATGTCGACTAATGAAAGTATTTTATATATATATATACATATATATATATATATATATATATATATATATATATATATATATAAAATAATCAGTATTACTATTTACCTAGTTTTATTTATAGTTTTAGTATTTAAACAAATTTAATAAAAAGGATTATGATCAGAAATTATCAATAAAACATGGAGAATATAAATTTAATTAGAATGTATTTATTAATACACAGTTTACATATCGATGGTGTATATACAATTCTATTATAAAAAAAGAAAATACAAATTGCATAACTTGCTTTTTACCAGTCACCAATAACATATAACTGCCGATCACATCCCATAGACTCATTATGAGCAAAGGGAAAACGAGTTCGCACGCAGCACGCTGACGTGAGGGAAGTGAATTTCCACATAAAAACTTGTAAACCTCAAAATAAACGTAAAAACATACATTTGTCCAATTTTTATTGAAATCTGAAAACATTGATTTTTTGGCTGTTCTGATAATCCTGGTTTCATTTACTTGCAAAGATGGGAATACAATTTTGCGCATTAAAAGGTTAGTAGAAGGTCCAGACAGGCTTGAAAGTAGGCGTGAAATTGCTGGGGATGATAAAAGTACTCTAACAAAGGAATAACAGACTTTTCTAGTGTAAAACCCCCATAAGACAACGTACTGTGTTTAGTCGATACACATTTTCTTTAATAACTCGATAAATATTTATGCTAGAATGACGAGAGAGGGCTTAAAACTTTTGCCTCACTAATTCCCATCTTTTTACATGCATTGATTTTACATCTGGGGCTTTTATGACCCTTTTTGGGCCCAAAAACTCGAAATTTGGAAGATTAATCTCCAAAAAGAGGGTTCAGAGTTTTCCGATTGTTTTGCCCAACGAACTTGTCCAACTGATTACAGAAAGGAACGTCCCTACCAAATTTGAAGTAAATCGGATAAAAAATGCGACCGCTAGAGTGCAAACACATATATATATGTCTATATATATATATATATATATATATATATATATATATATATATATATATATATATATGTCTCTCTATATATATATATATAATTTTGAACGACCCCCCAAAACGTGTTCAGGGGGTCACGTTAGGAACTTCTATGGTGGTCCCGGGCTTATGTTTCACCGTGCGGGTCATGCTAATAGTTCACTTTCCAAAGGAAATTCACTAAAAACCGTGCGGGGCGCCTGCAAAGGTCCCAAAGCAAAACACTCCTTAACCTACCGCCACCAGCCACCAAAACAGATGACGTCTGCTGGAAGCTGTATAACGGTCAACGGTCAACCTGTGTTTGGCAACTGTTTGTTTCTTACCATGTTTTAAGTTTTCCAGGCTTTATTGGTTTCTTAATTGAGTATATTTACACAATCTTCATTCAAGAGTTACTTCAGTTATACAGTTTTGCATTAAAGCTGTACTGTTTCTAGGTAATTGACATACACTTTTTAAGTTTCTAACTATAAGCATAACCTCAATAACTACTTGGTACACAATTCACAAATTTAATTTGTATTGAAATGTAAATTTGAGTACTGCTGTTTGAATGATAAATAAATAAATAGACTAATTTAGTCCTGGATGCCAGGTTCCTGTCATGCATATTTTTGAGAAATCATAGGAACTAGACCTACAGTACCTAAGTTATAACTTATAATTTGCATTATTACGGGTGAGTTTTTAAAGTTTTCTTTTGCCAAAGTAAGTTAATTCTGTATTATAAATCCTGACACTAGGCCTATCAATCTCCAGGAGGTGTAGTATACACTTTCATAAGCGGAACGATATAGGCCTAAAGAACTGAATGAAATTGTTCGATACGGTATATCGATTAGGTCGATATTTGTATCTATTGCAAAATATTTTATAGTCTGTACATAAATCCTTACGTCATGTTTGTTTTGTTTATTTTGTTTTTCAATTATGGTAGGCCTAAACTTAAAATAAAATTTAAAAAAATTACTGTTGCAATGTCCTCCTGAATATATCACTCACAGATGCATGTGTATGATTGTAAGGTTGTATCAGTTAAATTTACTCAGTTGAACTTACTGTACTGTATGTAGGAAAAATAAATAAAAAACAATAAGCCCATATATCCTCCCCTCGCCATACCCAACACTTGCCAAACCATCAGTCAAGATCTGTGAAGACCCTTATGGCTGGGCCTACTTACAAAATTAGCATAAAATGTGAAAAAGGTGATATAGAGTTGCACAACACATTATTTTCAAGTATTTATTTCATACAACAAATTTTACAGCAGGTCCTAGCGTTTTTATGATTGATTCACACGAAAATCATTGTAGCCTAAGTTTTTTACACAACGTAACAAAATGATCAAAAATTATAAAATATGGTGATGTCAAAATGTGATTTTTCATGAACAGTACTGGTATTTATTTAACGTTTTATCATGTGAAAAGTTGTGACATCTTGACGATTGCTTCATATAAACAAATGTGATAATAATGTGTTGAAATAGTAAAAATATAGTAGGTAGTGATGTAAAATTATTAATTTTAAACATTAATTTCACGTTTTTACTACCACATAACTTATTTGCATGATTATTTGTTCACAGAAATTATCAAAGAAAGAAGAATCCTGGAGGAAAATCCTAACACAGCAAAGAAAGAAATTGTGCTTGGAAGTGGCAGTATCAGCCAGTACATCACTCAGAAAATTGCCACACTAAACAACAAGATCAAGGAAATCAGTGAATAGTATATAGGCCCAAATTTTAGTGTTGGCTGTGTATTTTACTTATGTGAACAAGCAAGTTAATAAAGGCCCTGATTTTAGAGTTTTTGGTGCATTTAAAAAAAATTTGTTTCAACAAGTAAGTAGGTAAATTATTCCTAGGTCATAAATTTACTGTTTAATTTTTTTTTAATTTTTTGGAATATACCTGTTAGTACCATTGATTTGTTGTGTTTTAATTACAAAATACCAGTTTAAGACTCAATATAATTTATTATTGATGTCTATTGATACGTATTGATGTCTAGTGATACGTATTGATGTCTAGTGATCCAATTACGTAGTGATATCACTACGTATCAATAGAGATCAATACGTATCACTAGACATCAATAGAAACAATTTTCTATTGATCTCTAGTGATACGTATTGATGTCTAGTGATACGTATTGATCCAATTACGTATTGATATCATTACGTATCACTAAAAATATTCCTATTGATTTCTATTGATCATTTCCACTAGGGTTCCGCTCTCGGAGATCCACCACCACAAACCTTATCATTTTTCAGCATTATATTACCTTAGCGTTTGCCAAAAAGGCCGTCAGGTAGACTGCATATATTTAGATTTTGCCAAAGCTTTCGACCGTGTTAGTCACAGGCACCTATTGGCTACATTGGATTCCTTTGGATTTTCAGGTTGTCTCCTATATTTCCTCCAATCTTATCTCCAGGGGCGAACGCTAAGGGTGAGGTGTGGTGTAGCAGTCTCACATCCCATCAGTGCAGAGAGTCTGGAGTTCCTCAGGGGTTGCACCTTGGACCTTTCCTTTTCAATCTATTCGTCAACGACATAGAGATGATGCCCTAACTGTTGAATATCTCCTGTTTGCTGATGATGCAAAACTTTTTCTGGATGTTTTCTCGGACCATGATGTCGGCCGCCTTCGGTCATCCCTCAGATCAGTGGAAGATTGGTGCTTGGTGAACTCAATGGATCTTAACATAACTAAATGTGTAGTAAAGACCTTTTCTAGGTCTCAGAGTATTTTTTCTCACAACTACTACCTCCAGCAATGAACTCCTCAGCAGAGTTTGAAAGATAAAGGACCTTGGAGCTATAACTACGTAAACCCTCCATCCGGGAGAGCACGTTCAAGTATATTTGCAAGACATCATTAGTATCACAAGTTTCTTAGAGATCGGCTGCTGTGTAGAATTTCCTAATGTTAAGTAAAATGTCATCTCTATCTTTAATGGTATATTTTATCTATATTATTCAGATTTATTTATATTTTCTCTATCTTTTATGTCTCTTTTTTAATATTAATGTCACAATGCCAGTTTTTCAATGCTTTGTAATATTAACTCCCACTAGTGTTTATATAAATTATTCTATTTGTAAAATGGTGTTTGCAGTATATGAATAAAATGAAAATGAAAAGACCAGCCTTAAATCATGGTTGTTGGAGAGGCCATTTTACAGTGTGAACGATTTCTTGGATTGGAGATGATTGAACTCACAATATGTGCTGATATGAAAACACAAAGTAGACTTACGAATAGGCGAATGAGTCGGGTAGTCATGTGGACATTTAAGCCTTCCCCTAACTTATTTGTTTCCATTAGAACTAGAAAACTCGTAACATTGGCATGAATATTTTTTATATTGTACGATAGAGCATATTTACTTGCAAACTTTTTATCACATAAATTGCAGAGACAATATTTTTTCACTTCCGACATGTTTAGACCACCAAAGTCTGACCAAACAAAGATAGTTAAGAAAGTAACCCTTAAAAAGCCGCAGAACAGAGAACAGCTCCAGTTCCAAAGAGCTGTTCCGCTATTTGTAATGATTGAGCATAGAACTCTATTAATACACTTATACTGGTGTATTAATAGAGTTCTATGGGATTGAGAGAGGAAAGAACTGTTCCGCTCCTTGTAACTATTGAGTGAGGTTGTAACAGTTCCACGGATCACGTGACTCGCGCATGCGTATAGACAAGGTGCATTTCACTATGGAGACGGTTGTAATCACTCATGCAAATCACTGGAATAAAAATATTAAAAGTTGGAACAGTTTATTTTTTTGTTTGATTTATGCATCCACTCTTGTCGTGAAATATGATAAATTATGAGCAAATAAACAAATACATGTTCGGTTTATTAATGTTAAAACCATGACGAGTTATTTGTTTGATTCACTTTGCCGACTCGTTCGATTTCAGTGAGTAGTTCTTTGCCTCACCAAAATTTGCAAAGAACGGCTCACAATTTTGTTCATCAGTGTTGCCTCCAGTATTACCAATAGAACTCCTTGGTTAACGCTTGTTTCCCAACCTCTGTCTGCATTTCAGCACCAGCTGTGCGGGAGAGGGAGTAAAAGAAAAACTAGTTGTAAAATCAAATCACAGGATTCTGCGCTGTGCGCTGTCTTCTACTTTTCTGCAAGGATTGAACTGTTCCAAGGTGAGAATCTAACAAACCTTATACATATATTAAATTTTTAGTTTTGCATTCTATTTAATTTCTGTATACTTACACAAATTAGTTTATAACCGCTAGTCAGTGTATTAAGAGTGGCTTCTTTGAATATATATAGGTTACCAAGTAGCAGAAAGAGCTATATAGGCCTAGTTTTCTTTGACCTTCCTAAATTTTATTTTATTTTACCCTTCTAATTTTTATTTGTAGGTATGTTTAATAATGAAGGTATCCAATATATAAGTTGAATAGACCCGAGTTAGCTAAAGCCTTGTTCCCGTAGGATGTTAAGGTCAAAAATGTTTTCTGTAAGTTGGACTAGGCCTACTTAGGCTTTTTGGAATAAGTTAAAGTAGTGCAATCTACTTACTGCTGCAGTTCTAAACTCACATAAACTGGACAAATCCGTCACAGTAGGCCTACTTTATCAGAAAATTGATAGGTACCTGTGATGCAGATATGAAAAGAGACCTTATATAGTATAGTATAGTTCTAATAGACATAGGTCTTAATATAGTTCTACGGACAACTAAGTTACCCTCAGCCAAACACTTAATGCGTTCAGTGCAGCGTGCTGGATTTCCGTCGGTCGCTTAGCAAGGAGATAAATGCAATTATCATGATTAACCCAGTGAACACGTTATCTTAACCCTAGCAGTGGCCAATGATCCCAGTAGGACGATTTCTCCATGCACCCTTAAAATGGCCATCGTCCCAGTGGGACGATTCATTTCCAAAAATGTTCCAACGCTAAAAAGTAATTGATAATCAACTCGAAGGTGGACAATTTATATATCATTCGAAAGATGATATTTTGAACTTTCATTTGATTATATAAATGAACCGTGTAGCAGTTGTAAAAAAATGTAACGACTATTTTAATTTTAATGGTTTATTAGTGCAGACGACTCATCAAAAATTGTAAAACACGGTCTGGTACAAAATACCAGAACTGGGGTGAATGTCGTCTTATAGAGCGGTTGGTACCACTTGACAGCAAAAGAGTTGCGCTTGATTTTAGTATTGATTTTTTGAACAATAAGTATATTGATAGCAAAGAACATATGACTTATAAAACAGCTGTTTTTGCCAAAATTAACAAATGGCCAATCGTCCCTCTGGGACCATTCTTAAACGCCGTAAATATATATACCTTCATTATTTATGCTTAAATATTACTGGAAAGTGATAAATTAGTGAAGTGAAAGTGAGTCTTTTGTTTTTCTGTTTTTTAGCATCATGTCCAAAAATTACATTGCTCGTATTCTAGAGCAGATATGAGTTCTGCAGGAGAAATAGAACTATTTAGTGATGATGTGTTGCCTTTGGAACTAATTCGACTCCTCCTTATTACCAATCAGCACCCTATTCGGTGAATTATCCACCACCTAGGCCTCAGAAAGCTAGGCTAGGCCTATCATTCAAATTATTGCGCTTATATGTTTTGTATATTCTTACATAAGACAAATAAATACAAATATTTTCTCCATGTTTTATACATTTATATGTAGGGAATTGAATTTAATACAAAATGTATATAACATGTTTGGCCTACAAAAATCTGTAAAAGATGTAGGTATTTACTACAATTTGTCGAAAATCTTTTTTTGGTAAATGCTAATTTTCTAGTTATTTGTATCATAAACGGGTGATAATAAATTTTCACTCCCAACGTTATGGCATCTTTTTATTCCTTATTTCATTACCTTCAATAATATATGTACAATATTATTACCAATAATTACCTTACATAATTTATGTCCAATTCACTAGTTATACGTCATACTCGACAAAAGTTGTGATTTTTAGTAATTTCTTACATAACACATGTAAAAAAATTGTCCCCATGAGTTATTTAGGGAATTGAATTTACTACAAAATGTATATAATGGATTTTGCCTAAAAAATCTAATGTAGAAATGCCAAAACTTTACTTTTGACATTTCAATCGGAAATTTTCAAATTTTTTTCCACTTTGTAAAAAGATATTTTTCCAGATTCAATTTTTTATATATACCTATTCAGATTCCCCTGGTCTTTCTGAATAAAATGAATATGCATATTGATAGGTTTAGGGGCCTACTCCATATTTGTAATTTCTACTGATTTTTAAAAAAAGGTCTGCAAAATCGCCAAAATGGGTTGGCCATTTCCCACTTCTAACATTGGCCACTGCTAGGGTTAAAAGGCTGCAATTTTCAAATAACATTTATACATAGCCTATGGTAATAATAAAAGAACTTATATATGATACAATATTATTGCACATTTCTTTCTGAAAATTAACTTGCAACAATATGGTTGTTTTGCATCACCTGTAATTTCTATTAGGCCTACTTGGTTTGGTAAATGGATAAACTAACCTATATCATTTGATTAGATTTTGTTATTGAAGTACCAGTATCAATTAGTTTGTTCGATAACACATGTAATCGAATAATGATGTGTACTGTTGTATGACTGTTGTACCAGAACTGTAGCATAAGTATTAGGTCTATTTAAAAAATATAATGTTATCAAATTCCTATTCTTTTTCCAAGTTTAACCCTACAACTGTCAAAGGTCGCGATCGGGATCCAATTCTTCTACACGTATACTGCTAAAGTCGCGATCGCAACCCTATTTGTTGTGGTGCGATACATCGTTACTGTGTGATATATCAATCCTTGAATCATTTTGGATTCAGCGCCATATGATTCTACTGGTACATACAATGTAATCGAATGATGCATTGGAAGTAGTCTTTCGGTGTTTTTTGTGATTTTTGTAACCGATTAGGGGGGCCTACAAAATTTTGCATCTCTCCATTGTTTTTTTTTTATTTCTAGTGTCGCGGTTGTGGATTATGCCATTTTTTTGTACTCATAATTATTTAATAATTAACTTATTTAATCATAACAAAGCATAAATTTTTGCAATCTGTGAATCATTTAGCGTTGGTAGTTCATTTTTATGGCTGTCTTGAAATTGTAAACTATATTTTTATTTGTTAACCTTTAAAAGACTTTTTTTTAGGCTTTAAACGATTTTGTATGGCTCGTAAAGACATGTTTTTTGTTTGAAATATAAGTTTTTTGAGTTTGCCTCTGTTGTGTAAGCGTGTCCTATGTATTTACTAAAAGGTTGTAGTTTTTAGACTCTCCTTTTCTTGCTGATCAACTTGAAAAGGGCCTACCGGTATATGGTTGATATAGATAGAATGAATGTTTATATTTGTTAGCCTATTGATTTTCAAAAGAAAGACAGTGAAAACAACCTCATAAGTACGGGGAAATATAATAGGCAGTTGGAGGGTTAATGTAGGTAGACTATGTGTGTTATTATAGATTGAACATAAATCTTAGAGCGAGGAAACCGAAGAAATAAAGAGAAATAGGAAGTGTTTTGAGGTTAAATTGTAATGGCAAGGCCTGTGGTCATAAACAAAATTACCGTAGTTAATTTCTTGAATTTGTTGAAAATAAAATAATTTGTACACATCCTTAACTATTGATTCTAGAATTTATAAATACCCCCGTCGCAGCAAACCTGCAAACTCAGCGAATTTCCATTGGAGATATAAATGTCTTAATACTACATAAAGCCACTTACCAAGTTTCATAAAAATATATTCACAAATAAGTAATATATACATTTTTAATTATTCTCCATAAGAATAACATTGGGGCTGAGTACGCAGGTTTGCTGCAACAAGGAACACAAAAAATGGGTTTTTATGCTAATATCAATATAACTCAACTAGGTGAAGTCATATACCAGTTTTTATTCATTTATGTTCATAATTAAGGGAGACAGAGCATTTAATTATTATCCATAAGAATAACATGGGGGCTGAGTACGCAGGTTTGCTGCTACGGGAGAATTATGCAAAAAAGATTTTTTGGAGCAAATATCAATAGACCTCAACGAGATGAAGCTGTATACCAAGTTTCGTCAGTATACGTTCATAAATAAGCGAGATAAAAAAATTTTCTTTTCCTCCATAAGAATAACATTAGACAACGTACTGTGTTTAGCACTTTCAATATCTCGGTAACCAATTGACGTAGAGAAATGATCGAAATACCAAATTGTGTGTTTTTTTAAGCTGAATCGAATGGTTAAAACTAAAATTTGACTTTTTCAAAAATTATCTGTAAAAAATTCAAAAAACCCATTTTTGAGGTACAAAACGCCCCCAAAATACCCCTTCGGATAGGTCGACCTATCTGGTTTTCGAACTTAAAGTCATAAATGCTGCTTTACATGTTTATACCAAATTTCGTCAAAATCGGATAATTTTTACGAGAGTTATCGTGCTCACGGACACATATATATATATATATATATATATATATATATATATATATATATAGATATATATATATATATATATATACAGTATCGAACGAAGGGTGTTTTTGGGGTCTGGGGACCTCAAAACGAAAAGTTATCATGGTCCCGGGCCTAGGTCTTACCATGCCGACTTCGGTAATAGCTTCTTCCCTATAGGGGAAATTCGCTAAAAGTGACAATGAATAATCTAAAGCGTTCAAATCACACACCTCATGCACCTGAGCACTACTTGGCATACTTGAAGTTGCAATAATTGCTGTGTTGAGCACTGTTTCTCCTGGTCACAAACTGCCTATAGATACAAATATTCCAGCCTGTTGGAATTTTAAGAATCCTTTTGTTCCTCTTAAACCGTGTCGAAGATGACTTATCGTAGCTTTATCTGTGTGTGATGATTGCGTTCTCTTTAGAGTTGCTTTTCCCTTGCTATCCATACTTATTGCTGTACAGGCTAAATTAACTTAGGTAGGGCCATTCTCTCATTTGGAACTGCAGCTGTTAGCGATTTCCGCTACTTTAGATGTTCAGCAGTACTTGGAGGTTGTCCACAGCACTTTAACTACCAAGTAATAAAGGGATGCATTCACCTGAGCGGTACGGCGGAGCGGTAGCGATGAGACATTCACGGGGTACAATGGAAGTAAATGCGAGTGTTCATACTGGAGCGGTGCAAGCAGTTGTGATATACCGCCCACGCCACCACACCACCGAGATGCAGCATGTTCCATTTCACCGCCCAGCAGTGACAGCGGTGCGTTGAGCGTGGCTTTAAAAAACATATGCATTTATATGTCATAAAATAAAAATCATAAAACTTTTAGCAAATTTCCCCTATAGGGAAGAAGCTATTACCATAGTCGGCATGGTATGATGTAGGCCCGGGACCATGATAACTTTTTGTTTTGGGGTCCCAGACCCCAAAAACATCATTCGTTCGAAACTGTATATTATATATATATATATAGCCTATATATGTTCATGCTCAACCATGCTTGATAACTCGTAAAAATGATCCGATTTTGATGAAATTTGGTATAAACGTGTAAAGCAACATTAATGACTTTAAGTTCGAAAACCAGCCAGATCGCTCTATCCGAAGGGTATTTTGGGGGGGTTTTGTACCCAAAAACGGGTTTTTTTTTTTAATTTTACATATAATTTTGGAAATAGCCAAATATTAGTTTTGACCATTAGATTCAGCTTAAAAAACACACAATTTGGTGTTTTGATCATTCCTCTACGTCAATTGGTTACCGAGATATCAAAAGTGCTAAACACAGTACGTTGTCTAATGTTATTCTTATGGAGGAAAAGACAAATTTTATATCTCGCTTATTTATAAACGTATACTGACGAAACTTGGTATATGGCTTCATCTGGTTGTGTTCTATTGTTATTTGCTCAAAAAAAATTGTTTGCCAAAGGCTCCTGTAGCAGCAAACCTGCGTACTCAGCCCCCATGTTATTCTTATGGAGATTAATTAAGTGCTGTCTCCCTTAATTATGAACATAAATGAATAAAAACTGGTATACGACTTCACCTAGTTGAGTTATATTGATATTAGCATAAAAACCCATTTTTTGTGTTCCTTGTTGCAGCAAACCTGCATACTCAGTCATTTTATTCTTATGGAGAATAATTAAAATGTCACAAATTGTTTATTTATGAATGTATATTGATGAAAATTGGTATGTGGCTTATGTGGTATTAAGATACTTATATATGCATTGGAAATTCGCTGAGTATGCAGGTTTGCTGCTACGGGGGTATTTACTATTGATGATAGGTATATGTAATAACCAATATTTGTTTCCCCTATTCATTATAATATTTCTCTATTTTCTATTTTATAACCTTCAACCATAATGCTTTCTATGTCAGGTATTTTTCTAACTCATAAAATATACAGAATTTTGTTTAGGCTTTATATAAAGCCTACAATTGTACGTAGGAATTGAATTTCCTACGTAATGTATAATGAATTTTCCATATAGTCCTAACAATTTTTTACTTTCACCCCCTTATACGTAGTATATATGGAGAAAGTTGTTTTCGTCCAAATTTTTTAATTTGAGTTGTTAGTGGAAATATTCGTTTTGTTGCTCCCTGAACCCAAAAAAGTGATTTTTACGTGATGGTCTGTGTGTCTGTCTGTCTGTCTGTCTGTCTGTCTGTCTGTCTGTCTGTCTGTCTGTCTGTCTGTCTGTCTGTATGGATGTGTACAGAGCTAGAGCCCTAACCAATGGTCCGATTTTTATGAAATTTGGTGTGTAGGTAATAATCCACGATATCTCCAGGCGTTTTTTTCATTTTTTTTATTTTTAAGGGTAATTATCCCCCAAAAACCACCAAAAAACATGAAAAATCAAGATTTCTCAAAAACAGCTCTAACGATTTTGATTAAACTTAAGTCGTTTGTAGAGATGTAGTTTTTAAACAAAATGACACCACCTGCATTTCTGTTAAAATTCGGGTCCAGAAATTACAAGACTTAAAATATAAAAAATTCAGTTTGTTGGATTTAAAAAAAATATATAAAAAATATTACTATTCACCATTAAAAAGAGCTTAAATAACTAAATAATTTAGTATTTTGAATTACTATTCTACGATTACTGGCTACGGAGAAAATTAAATTTTCATTTTGCGGTAAACGCAGTACGTTGTCCAATGTTATTCTTATGGGGAATACAAAAATTACTATTTCTCTATAATTTATTGATCAATTTCCTTTAAACTTGATATGCTTGTCAAGTTAGCATTGACCAACAGAGGAAATTAGAAATATATTTCCCCTTAATAACCCTGAGAGGGGAATAGGAGGCATTTCCCCTCTTAAAACCACGTGTGTAGAGATGAATTCTGTAGTGCCTCCTAAACAGGGATTTGGGTGGGTATTTTTGAAAACAACTTGTTTATAAGATTTCTGTACATTCTACCATGCTTTGTATTCTATATTTAGTAAAAAAAAGTTATGTTTTATTTAAGTTAGGCTAAAAGGGAGAAAGTGTGTGTATAAGTGCGCTGAGGAACCATTATAGGTAGCCTACTTTTGAATTTTAATTTTTTCAATTTTCAAATCATTCCTTTTTTTATTTTTCTAAACATTGTCTTTTCTAAAATATTGTCTTTTTGTTCAAATTCTCCTGATCTTTCCAAACAAAACGAATATTCATATTGTTATGTTTATTTCATAATTGGAATTCATATACAAATATTCCAAAATTAGTCGGCAAAATCACCGAATTTGCCCTGCCACCAAGCAATTCACCATTGGCTGCTCCTAGGGTTAAATCACTAATTAGCTCTGAAACTAGTTCGTCAAACATGCAGTTGTCATTCTGAATTATATATATATTTGTTTCTTATATTTTCTCAGTTCAGGCATCATCAACGTATGATTTTCACTATACTCTAACCGTCTTTTGTTGATGTCATGTACCCACTCTCTACTTTTGCGATCTTCGTCTTCAGCTACCGGTACCTACAACAAACAGTAGCTGAACATTTTTTCCTCATGGTCTGATGAATACATATTTCGTCTGTATAACTTTGTCAACTGTACACTCATAAATGAGACCGAGAAATTACTGCAGAATGCTGCACCGCTGCAGTGCAAAATCGCTCCAATGTGAATGCCCCAACGCTATCGCCGAGGCGATGATAAGAGGGTGGGGGAGATAAAAATCACACTGTTACCGCCACTACTCTCACCGCTCCTTGTGTGGGCAGGCCTTAAGCGTGAAAGCAAGCGATTTGGTCGTGTCAGTGCTGAAGCGTTTGTCGCAATGTCAACATTGGGTTGTGATGTTAAAACAGACGTTTTCTGTTATAAGTGATTCGGTGCATGACTATCATGAGTTAGTTGACTAAAAATGGCAGACGATATGATGAAATACGAGTCAAAAGCTTTGGGACACGTATTGTATTAAAAACAAAATTGTATTGAGTTCTCAATTTAGGGATACCACGATTGCATATATGCACTATACATTTTACTCTAAATCCTAGCCTCTTTTGGAAAAAGGGAATTTTAGGTATATCATTGCGTGATGACTTTGTGAAAACGTCATTCCTCCCTCTCAATTGGTAGGTGTTGTAGACCTTAGTGTTTCTATAACAGACTAGGCGAATTAAAAAAAGCCAAATAAGATTTCTGAGGTACTGAACAATAATGGATCTATAAGCCTCACTAGATCAAATTCCTTAATTTATACTATATTTTTTTTAAACCCTATTTGTTTCTCACAATGCTCAATTTTATCACACCAAATTAAGATGTGATGGATGTTTTAGATGCAGGTATTGCTGTGGAAAGCTGAAAAGGCTCAAATAAAGATACTTACCTATCCGAAACATTTAACAATTAAAATTACTCTATGCAGGCTCCTTTTTTGTTTGGATTACACATTAGTAGGCTTAATTCTTATTTTCTCTTCGGCCTATTGTGAATTCTTGTTTCAGATGAGTTGCAGAAAGCTAGTTACATTCGTCACCAGGCGGTTTTCCACCACAACACGAAAACAAGCCGATATTGTCCACCCTGGCTACAAACGTTTAAAAGCTGAGCAAGAAATCTTCCAGAGAGAAGATGATCTCCCTGTACATGTGAAAAAAGGTTTGATCAATGATTGGAAATGTTATACTTTTAACCCATTGGCTCACAACCTCGAGTATACTCGTGGCCGCTGAAAGTAGCCCGGACGTGCAACCCCAAGTATACTCGGGATAGCACTTTTTTATTAAAAAAATATATATTTTTTTATTTTAATTTTTTTCTTTTTTGTTTATTTGTTGTTTTAATTTGTTTTCATTTTTTGTTTGTATGTATTTTTTATGCATATGCCCATACTTGGGGAAAATTAGTCAAATTTAGGAAAAATATGATTTTGAAAAATATGTTATATCTAGGTCAAATATAAATGTATCACTAAAGTTTTTTTATTTTCATGTAAAAAATAAATAACCTACAAGTACATAATAGTTGTTGGGCTGAAACATTATTTTTTTGTTTTTTACATGTAACTCCTTTTAAAATTAATGTTTTTTATAAATTATATATATATAATATTTACCATACATAAATGCTGTCAAAAGTATCTTCTTCTTCAAAAGCAACATTGGTGTACTCCTTACAACCGCAATAGGTGTAATCATTGTGCAACATTGTAATCAGATGACTAACTAAACAAAAATAATCTCTATACGATTAACATATTGGAACTTAGAAGGTATGGGGCGAAGCTTTGGGGGTGGAGGTCTTCCAAAACCTCAAAAGGCACATCTAGAGAGTAAGAGCTTTTCATTGGTACCAAACATGGATACATAATAATAGTTTCATGGGTCGAAAGTCGCCGTACAAAATCAAGAAATTCTTTTAATAATATAATATAGATATTTTACTAAAACCCTCAATGTTTTTAGAATCCTGCGATAATTGCAGCAATATGGGTGTTGGAGTAAATAATTTATTTCTCCTCGTTGCCGGACAGTAGGACTATAGCAAGTTAAGTTGGACATCAAATTTTTTGGAATAGTAGGGTGCTGGATGGAGGTGATGGTGCTAGAAGCTGCTTCCAGCAGTAGAAATGCTTTGACGACCAATGATTACGATGGAGCGCTCCACTTTGACAACTGTTACTATACTTTTATATATAGGGCTAATGATATAATTAATCGTATTAAAAATTGGACGTTCAACTTCAATAATACATTCCGGTTAAACTATTACTGAGTAGGAGCGCTCTTTCATTTGAGATAAATTGATGGTGTCAAGTATGCAGATAAGGTTTAAAAAGCTTATGAGAGAGAGATCATATGATACAACAGAATATATTAATTACCTGTTAATTATCAGTATAGGGGTTTCTTATTTGTTGTTTGATTGTTTGTTTTATCTCTCAATCGTTCCTTGAAAAGGCAAATGTCAACTTAACGCTGTGGAATTTTTCCAGGTGGTTTTGATTCCATGCTATACAAGGTAACCCTGGGTCTTTCAGTTATTGGAGTTGCCGCCAGTTGTGCTTCGATCTACCGGCTCGCAGTTGGTAAAAAGAACTAAGACCAGTAAACCACCTAGTTGATAATAGGGCTATTTGTTAACTTGTTTACTATGTGTTAATACTTAAGTAAATATAATGTAAATTTAGATTTGAGTTTTCTTTACATCCAAATAAGTACTCAGAACATTTTATAGCACTCGCCTTCCATTTTTTTTAGTTGGATTTATTTTTGGGTTTTTTTAGTGTTTGTGATGGTAACATCGATTATGTAGTAGTCATCTCTTTGGCAAGATGTAGTAGGATCTCGTCGTCTTTGTAGCATGTTCAATAGGCTACCATGTGCTTTTGCAAACTGTATAGTAGCATCTTCTTTGTATTATGTTCAATAGGCTACCATGTGCAGTGTAAACAAACTAACATCTGAGCATTTTTTAGAGAAATATTATCCAAGAAAGGAATTACAAACACACTACTCAGAGGGCATTCTTAAAACAACAACTATATTTATTTAATAGGCGAGCAGGTTTTTTGTGACAATCACTCCTCCTAAACTACTGAACCGATTTTCATGTTTTTGGTATCATTGGAAAGAGCCTAACGTGAAGTTGTGCAGGAAACTTTTTTATAGAGAAATAATTTGAGAGTGAGGCCCTGGGGCCCTTTAAAATTGAGTTTTTTCCATAAGCTTAACATCGGAAAATAACTATAAGCTTTAAGCAATCAGCTGGATAGAGTAAACACAGTTAATCAGCAGGCCATGTTGGCTTTGGAACGGTAACACAATATTTATTCGGACATGTCAGTATAATATTACATTGTGATCAAGAGCGAAGCCGGGACAGGCTACTAGTATTTATATAATTAATGGTATCAGGAAACTGACACATACTTTCTCCCTTTTAGCCGAACTTTAATGAATAAATTTACTTTTTATTCACTAAATATAGAATACAAAGCACGGTCGAATGTACAGAAAATCTTGTAAACAATTTGTTTACAAAAACATCTACCCAAATCCCCAGTTTGGAGGCACTACAGAATCCATTGCTACACACGTGGTTTTAAGAGGGGAAATGCCCCCTATTCCCCCCCAGAGTTATTAAGGGGCAACATATTTGGAATTTCCTCTGATGGTCAATGATAACTTAATAACTATATCAAGTTTGAACGAAATTGATCAGTAAATAAGAGAGAAATAGTAATTTTTGTATTACCCATAAGAATAACATTGGACAACGTACTGTGTTTACCGCAAAATTTAAATTTAAATTTTCTCCGCAACCAGCAATTGTAGAATAGCAATTCAAAATACCAAATTATTTAGTTTTTTGAGCTCTTTTTAATGGTGGATAGTAATATTTTTTTATATTTATGATTTTTTATGAAAAATCCAAAAAACTGAATTTTTGATGTTTTAAGTCCGGTAATTTCTGAACCCGTATTTTTACATAAATTCGGGTGGTGTTATTTTGTTGGAGAACAAAAGCTTTACAAACGACTAAAGTTTAATTAAAATCGTTAGACCCGTTTTTGAGAAATTTTGACTTTTTATGATATTTGGGGGTGTTTTGGGGGATAGTTTACCCTTAAAAATAAAAAATTCAAAAAAATTAAAAAACGCCTGGAGATATTGTGGATTAGTATATACATACATACCAAATTTCATCAAAATCAGTCCACTGGTGTCATCTCTAGTTTTGTACACATCCATCCAGACAGACAGACACACAGACATCACGTAAAAATCACTTTTTTTGGATTCAGGGAGCACCAAAACGAATATTTCCACTATCAACTTAAATTCAAAAATTTGGACGAAAACAATACTTTCTCCATATAGTATGTATAAGGGGAGAAAGTAAAAATGTATGCTCAAGGATTACATGACACAGTAAGAAAGGGGATTTTTTACTCCTTTGGTAAAAATTCTTTTTTTCCTACAAATTGAACACCAGCTACTACTCCGTAATTGATCGTTTGGTTGAAATAAATCAAACCAGTCCGGACAATCGTCCGTGTGGATACGCTCGTTCGTGGAGAGTGTAAAACATTTGTTTGTTCTGCATTCTGTGGTGAAACCGATGAACTTACAACTAACACATATATGATGTATCAATGAATACACAAATACTAACAAGGTCAGGTCTTGTAAGCAAAATTTAGCCAAAAGTTTCACCAAAATGTTTTAAAAATCACTCAACCAATAGCTTACCAATAGCAAAAGCGTGTTAATTTTTGTAACTTACATAGAATTTGCACGATTTTACTCATAAATATTACAATTGCTTAGCTATGGGTTGAGTGATTGTAATATCCGTTGTGCCATCCTTTTTGCTTAAAATTTCACATTTTTAATATACAGATCAAATACTCAATAATTTGCCGTTTTAACCAAAATAAGAGGCCACCATTTTTAAATGGTTAAAGATAGTCATCCCTAATTTAATGCCAAATTAGCCCTAAATTATTATAATAGACAAGCCAAGTTTCAAGACAACTCAAGTATGCTGCATTGATTAAAAATCACATACAGGCAGGCAGTCGGAAAACTAAGGGAATTATAAACAAGTTTATATAAAGTTGTTTGCTCCTTCCGATGAGTTCTACCAAATCCTTTGTGCCATACACTCATGGGACACCCTGTATAAGACACTGTTTCATTGTAAATGTTAATCATATACCATTATATTTGTTTCCACCATCTGTGGGGATTTTTTTCTGTATCTGCTACTTCCTAAATGTAATTGATTGAATCTCAACCATTCCAAAGAGAGTTGATGTAGAAAATATGGAATCATGTTATGATGCAGCAACTATTTTTACTGTTATTGAAAACCCCATAATATTAGCCCAACCATCACCAAGTTTTTCTTATGGACGTTTGTGTATAACAGAAGTGGAATGGGTAACATTTCCCATTACCCCTCTCTCTACTTTGCGTTTAATAGAACATGGTTCCCACTTTTATTTGGTTTATGATTTCCCTGACTAAAAAAGTACTTTCTCTAACCAAAACAGTTAACTTTCCCTGTCTCGCGACTCGGAATATGCACTTTTAGTTGTGATTTTTGCATAGTAGTGCTTTGCGTTTACGATTAAATTCAAACTTGTCCCTGACTTCTTAAAAATATAAAGCATTTTCCCTGACTTTTGTGTTTTTCCCTGACTTTACCTGACCTTTTTTGAATTCCCTGATGTTCCCTGAATTTCCAGAAAGTGTGAACCATGTGAGTGAAGTGAAGGGGGTCTGCCTTTTCCTCCCCTACATGTACAATTCTTTTCAAGGTAATTCAGATGTAACAACTGAAGTACATTTTCAAGTCAAGTAATTTCTAAATGCCTAAGTGTAACCAATATTACTTATGGCAGATGATATTGGTAGTGGAAACACTTTCATCACAGTTTCTGGCAACACCGTTGATGAGTCCCTCGTCACAAGCTACTGACAACCTCCCCCAGGTGAGGTATCATGTCACAGTTACCGGTCGGGATTCACCTTCAGTTTGCTCGTAATTACATTAACATGACAACAGGTCAACATTTATATTAGTCATCCCCTGTCCATTGCAGAACATTTCTATTCCCTTGGTAGTTTGTGTTTGTTTTAGGCCTAATACACGTAATATCATATAATATCCTGAGTTTTATATATTATTTTATTTTATCCAACCTTTATCTATGACATGTATTTTCACAAATGAAACGGCAGATATAAAAATATAAAATTTGATGGGCCATTTTTACTTTCTACACCATACAGAAAATATGGACACACTACTGGTATCGTTAACATTTTTGAATTTGAGTTATTAGTCAAATTAATGTTTTTATGATCCTTGAACCCCGAAAAATTGGTTTTTGAAGTTTCCATTTGGGGTTTTTATGGACCTAGAGACCACACTATTGTCCGATTTTAATGTAATTTAGCATGAATGTGTATTTCCACAGTATCTCTTTTTAATTTTGAAATGTCATATTTCCTAAATACCAGGAAAAAATCAAAATTGCTCTATACTCGCTCTATTGATTTTGATTAAAATCTTGTGTTTAAGAGTGTACCAAAAAATGGCACCACACCCTCATACTTATTGCATGGAAAATCTGAGGTCTGAAATTACAAGGCTTAATCTTCTAAAATGTTGTATTTTTATTTTGCCTGAAACTAGCACTTTTAAATCATGTGTACCCATCACCACTAAAAGAAGCAATAAATAAATTTTAAATAGTTGAATCTATTCTACGATTTGTTTTCATGGAAAGCACCGTTATTAGCGAATTTCCCCTATAGGGAAGAAGCTATTACCGTAGTCGGCATGGTAAGACCTAGGCCCGGGACCATGATAACTTCGTTTTGAGGTCCCCAGACCCCAAAAACACCATTCGTTTGAAACTGTATATATATATATATATATATATATATATATGTGTCCGTGGGTGTGATAACTCTCGTAAAAAAGGTCCGATTTTGATGAAATTTGGTACAAACGTGTAAAAAAGTATTTATGTCTTTAAGTTCGAAAACCAGACAGATCAACCTGTCCGAAGGGGTATTTTGGGGGGGTCTTGTACCCCAAAAATGGGTTTTTTGAGTTTTTTATACATAATTTTTGAAAAAGTGAAATTTTATTTTTTTCCATTGGAATCAGCTTAAAGAGACGCACAGTTTGGTGTTTTAATCATTGCTCTACGACAATTGGTTACTGAGATATTGAAAGTGCTAAACACAGTACGTTGTCCAATGCTATTCTTATGGAGGATAAGAAAAATTGTATATCTCGCTTATTTATCAACTTATCCTGACGAAACTTGGTATATTGCTTCATTTCATTGTGGTCTATTGATATTTGGACAAAAACCCATTTTTGGCCTATAGTTCCCATAGCAGCAAACCTGCATACTCAGCCCCATGTTATTCTTATGGAGAATAAGTAACGTGTTATCTCCTTTAATTATGAACATAAATCAATAGAACTTGGTATGTGGCTTTACCTAGTTGAGTTATATTGATATTTGTATAAAAACCCATTTCTAGTGTTCCTTATTTCAGCAAACCTGCATACTCAGCCGCCATGTTATTCTATGGAGAATAATTAAAATGTCATAAATTGTTTATTTATGAATGTATATTGATGAAACTGGGTATGTGGCTTTATGTGGTATTAAGATAATATTATATGCATTGGAAATTCGCTAAGTATGCAGGTTTGCTGCTATGGGGATATTTTTATCATTATTTGTGTTGTGATACGGTTATTTGTATTTGATACTGGACAAAATTAAATAAATAAATCTTCAAATTTTCATTAGTTTTCTTAGATTTACCATAGTAAAAATGCAATACATTAATACGTTTAACAGTCCAGTGTTTATTGTACTGTGAGCCTATGAGTAGATAGATAACAATAACAATATTTTACTTGTCACTACAACAAAATATTATGTTTACTAATTTTGAAGTGAACTACAATAATTACAAAATCATGATAAAATAATATTGCAAAACCTAGTTCAATCTACTCTCAATTATTATTTAATTGTTAGTTAATTGTTCAATAGTAAAGAAAGTTTTTATTAAATTATCGCTCTGTTACATACATGTTTAGAATGATCTATAAATTCATCAACAGTATTAAATGTATTTTCAATTAAATATTCCTCTAATTTTCTCTTTAAAGATGAAGAATTTCTTCAATTAGCGAATTTTCCCTATAGGGAAGAAGCTATTACCGTAGTCGGCATGGTAAGACCTAGGCCCGGGACCATGATAACTTTTCGTTTTGAGGTCCCCAGACCCCAAAAACACCATTCGTTCGATACTGTATATATATATATATATAAGTATAAAAACATGAAAATAACCATGAGTACCCTGTTGAATACATTTTTTAATTATATTTGCACTAACATGTTTCGACTTAAAGTCATGATCACAGTGCTAATTCATAATTATGAATTAGCACTGTGATCATGACTAAGTCGAAACATGTTAGTGCAAATATAATTAAAAAATGTATTCAACAGGGTACTCATGGTTATTTTCATGTTTTTAGCGAATTTCCCCTATAGGGAAGAAGCTATTACCGTAGGTCTCATGGTAAGACTTAAGCCCGAGACCATGATAACCTTTTGTTTTGAGGTCCCCAGATGCCAAAAACACTATTCGTTCAAATTTATATATATGTATATATATATATATATATATCTATATATATATATATATATATATATGTGTGTCCGTTAACACGATAACTTGAGTAAAAAACGTCCGATTTTGATAAAATTTGGCTCAAATGTGTAAAATGACATTCATGACTTTAAGTTCGAAAACCAGAAAAATCGGACCATGGGAAGGGGGTTTATGGGGGTTTTAAATTTTCCAAAAATCAGTTTTTTGCATTTTTCATCCTACAGTTTTTAAAAAACTTAATTTTGGTTTTGACCATGTTATAGAGCTTAAAAAAAAAATAATTTAGTATTTTGAATTATTAACCTAGGTTAAGTGGTTGCGGAGAAAATCCAAAAAGCCTACTCATAAAATCTCCCATGTTAATCTTATGGGACAAAGGTTTTTGGCTTTTCCTCAGTTTATTTTTATGTAAACTTCACATTTGCTTTTACCAATCTGTTCAGTTCCACAAAACAATCATTTTGGTGTTTAAATTGTGATTCTACGCCCAACCGTTGCTGCAGAGATATTCAAAGTGCTAAACACAGTACGTTGTCCAATGTTATCCTTATGGAGAATAAATAAAATTTGATATCTCGATTGTTTATGAATGTATGTTGATGAAACTTGGTATGTGGCTTCACATAGTGCTGGTAAATTGATATTTGTACAAACAATTGATTTTTTGTTTATTATTCCCATAGCAGCAAACCTGCGTACTCAGCCCCCATGTTATTCTTATGGAGAATAATAAAAATGTAATGACTCCCTTAATTATGAACATAAATTAATAAAACTTGGGATGTAGCTTCACTTGGTTGAGTTATATTGATAATTATATAAAAATCCATTTTTCTGTTCCTTGTTGCAGCAAACCTGCTTTCTCAGCCCCCATGTTATTCTTATAGAGAATAACTAGAATGTTATATAGCACTTATTTATGATTGAATATTGATGAAACTTAGTATGTGGCTTCGCCTAGTTAAATTCTATTTATATTTGTATAAAAAACAATTGTTTCTGTTCCTTGTTTCAGCAAACCTACTTACTCATTACCAATGTTATTCTTATGGAGAATAATTAAAATCGCTCGGATGTGAATATATTTTTATGAAACTTTGTTTGCGGCTTTATGTGGTATTAAGACATATATTATGCATTGGAAATTCGCTGAGTACGCAGGTTTGTTGCGACGGGGGTATTATACTTATATTATAGTAGCCCTTTACTGTGAATTTGATTCTCTAATATATATATATATATATATATATATATATATATAGTATATATATATATGTGTGTGTGTCTGTGAGCACGATAACTCTCGTAAAAATAATCCGATTTTGACGAAATTTGGTATAAATATGTAAAGCATCATTTATGACTAAGTTCGAAAACCAGATAGATCGACCTATCCGAAGGGTATTTTGGGGTGGTTTTATTCCCCAAAAATGGGTTTTTTGAATTTTTTACATATAATTTTTGAAAAAGTCAAATTTTAGTTTTGACCATTCGATTCAGCTTAAAAAACACACACAATTTGGTATTTCGATCATTCCTCTACGTCAATTGGTTACCGAGATATTGAAAGTGCTAAACACAGTACGTTGTCTAATGTTATTCTTATGGAGGAAAAGAAAATTTTTTTATCTCGCTTATTTATGAACGTATACTGACGAAACTTGGTATACAGCTTCATCTCGTTGAGGTCTATTGATATTTGCTCCAAAAAATTGTTTTTGCATAATTCTCCCGTAGCAGCAAACCTGCGTACTCAGCCCCCATGTTATTCTTATGGATAATAATTAAATGCTCTGTCTCCCTTAATTATGAACATAAATGAATAAAAACTGGTATACAACTTCACCTAGTTGAGTTATATTGATATTAGCATAAAAACCCATTTTTTGTGCTCCTTGTTGCAGCAAACCTGCGTACTCAGCCCCAATGTTATTCTTATGGAGAATAATTAAAATTGTATATATTGCTTATTTGTGAATATATTTTTATGAAACTTGGTAGGTGGCTTTATGTAGTATTAAGACATTTATATCTCCATTGGAAATTCGCTGAGTGTGCAGGTTTGCTGCGACGGGGGTATTTTGTAATTCCGCTAGTAAATTATTAATGAGTGCAACTCCTGCTTGGGATGGAAGATTTTTGAATAAATTTTTATCTGTGTGATTGAGAGCGGAACTTATTACTTTATTTCGTGTCATATCTGAGAGTATCCCTATCCCTACTACACATTAATTCATATTTGGAAATGCAATGTAAGATTGTTTCCAATTATGTAAATACATGGTAGGGTGAGTAAATGCATTCTCTAAAAGTTCCTTTACACGATTCCCTTCTATTTAAATTAAAAATTATTCTTATGGCTTTTTTTGTAACAAATTTATCTTTTGGAAATCTGTTTTGAACATGCACCCCAAATTATTATCCCATACGATAAATGACTAAATTAGTCTGTAATAAGCCATAAGAAGAATGATTATAGGGCCATATTTTTTTTCAAATGCCTCAACATATGAATTAGATGATAATTTTGAACAAATATAATCTATGTGAAAACTCCATGTCAATTCTTTATCCAAGAATATTCCAAGGAATTTCATATTGCGAACTTTTTCAATTTCAATATTGTCAATTATTATAACAGTTGGACTACATTCAACTATTTATTTACAACTAAAACCCATTTATTCGGATATACACAGTGGGAATGCTCCATATCCGTTGCCATTAAATAAGAATTAAAAAAATAAGCTTGATGGTATAAGTTGTTAATACTAACATAATACTACTTCAATGTAAGTAGTGTTTTAGTGATAAAGGGGGGAGTGTTTTTACCATCGGTGTAGTTTTAAACATAAAAGCGATAATTTAAGTCCAACAAATTTAATAACTAACGGGGTTAAAGGTAACTGTGTTATCCATTATAAACAAATTTCCAATAATATAAAGTATTTTGTAATCTCCCTCTCAAAAATATTAATATATGTAGTATTAAGTACATAGCACAGGCTAGCGAGAGTTAGAACTCTTGAGTTAAGGTATATTGCATTTGAATTTGCTGGCAATTAGATATAAATATCAGTTAATAAAAACATCTTTAACACGTTCAGTGTGGCACGTGGGATTTCCGGCGGTTGCCTTACAAGGAAAAAATTGCAATTATCCTGAATATACACGATTAACGCAGTTAATATGCGTTTATGCGTTAACAACTTACAATAATCAGTTCAATCAAAATGCTTTATCATACATCATACAATCTTGATCTTCTTTTAGAGGGAAGAACTCTCAGGATAGACAACATATTATTTGTTGACACAATCTATCTGAAATACCCAGTCACTGATGAATGACCAGACATCCCGATTTTGGCGGGACAGTCCCGCTTTAGCGAGGTATGTCCCGGCGTCCCCACGATTCCTGTGGGGACAGCCTAATGTCCCGCTTTAGCAGTTTTACATGAAAATACTCATCGATTCATTACAACCAATATAATTTGTTTAATATGTCGAATACAAGACTCCCATCGACCACCATTGTGTTGAATTGTTCAAACACTTTGAAGCAAAACAAAAGTACCGGGTCCTAACATTTTTTCTAAGCTTTTAACTGATCTAGTGCACTCTTATGCCTGGTATCTATGCACCAGTGGAGAGAGTTTTCAATGCCATGAATAATTTATGGACCGAGAACAAGTCATAGCCTACTAGTGAAAACTAGATAGAAAAAAATACATGTTATTGCTAAATACCCCCGTCGCAGCAAACCTGCGTACTCAGCAAATTTCCAATGCATAATATATGTCTTAATGCCATATAAAGCCGCATACCAAGTTTCATAAAAATATATTCATATATAAGCGATATATACAATTTTAATTATTCTCCATAAGAATAGCATTGGTAATGAGTACATAGGTTTGCTGAAACAAGGAACACAAACAATTGGTTTTTATGCAAATATAAATATAATTTAACTAGGTGAAGCCACATACCAAGTTAAATCAATATTCAATCATAAGTAAGCACTATATAACATTTTAATTATTCTCCATAAGAATAACATGGGAGATGAGTAAGCAGGTTTGCTGCAACAAGGAACTAAAAAAATGGGTTTTTATGCAAATATCAATATAACTCAACAAGGTGAAGCCACATACCAAGTTGTATTAATTTATGTTCATAATTAAGGGAGTCATTACATTTTACTTATTCTCCATAAGAATAACATGGGGGCTGAGTACGCAGGTTCGCTGCTACAAGGATAATCAACAAAAAATCAATTTTTTGTGCAAATATCAATATGCCAGTACTACGTGACCCCACGTGCCAAGTTTCATTAATAATGGAGATATCAAATTTTATTTATTCTCCATAAGGATAACATTGGACAACGTACTGTGTTTAGCACTTTGAATATCTCTGCAACGGTTGGACGTAGAATCACAATTTAAACACCAAAATGATTGTTTTGTGGAGCTGAATTGATTGGTAAAAGCAAATGTGAAGTTTACATGAACATTAACTTAGGAAAAGCCAAAAACCTTTTTCCCATAAGATTAACATAGGAGATTTTATGAGCAGGTTTTTTGGATTTTCTCCGCAACCACTTAACCTAGCTTAATAATTCAAAATACCATATTATATGTTTTTTTTAAGCTCTATAACATGGTCTAAACCAAAATTAAGTGTTTAAAAAATGTTAGGGTAAAAAATGCAAAAAACTGATTTTTGGAAAATTTAAAACCCCCATAAACCCCCCTTCCCATGGCCCGATTTTTCTGGTTTTCGAACTTAAAGTCATGAATGTCACTTTACACATTTGAGCCAAATTTCATCAAAATCGGACGTTTTTTACTCAAGTTATCGCATTCACGGACACACACATATATATATATATATATATATAAATTTGAACGAATAGTGTTTTAGTCATCTGGGGACCTAAAAAAAAAATTTGTCATGGTCTCGGGCTTAAATCTTACCATGAGACCTATGGTAATAGCTTCTTCCCTATAGGGGAAATTCGCTAAAAGTAACATGAATTTAAGCTGAGATGAGTTTTAATTAAGATTCAAGTCAATGAAAGCTATTCACTCCTCTGGCTATTATCAGTAATTTTGGTCAGTATTTTCTTTGATTAGTTAACTTTTGCATATCATAGTGATGGTTCTGTATTGTATAATAATTATTTTATGAATATGATTACAAAACCTATTGTTAATACAAAGTAATATTTGGACAAAAACTGCACAAAACGCACAATTTCTTTCCCAGTATCTAATTTTCTAAAACCTTCCAGGGAGGGCCAACGGAACCCCAATTTTGTAAGGGGGTGTTCTGTACCCCCACACATCACGGTATTTTCAGTTAATTAAACTATGTCCTGGTTTATACTTTTACAGATCTGGTCACCTTATACAAGAATCAAGTATTGACAGACTAGTGCGGTCTGGTGTACTTATTAGAGCATATGACTTTGGTTTGTGAGGTCATGGGTTCAATCCCAGCCAGTCGCCAATGGCTTTGAGCTACGTAATAATGCTGCTATGGTCAGAACCCATTTTAAGATCAATAGTTCACATTCTAGTCAGCAAAATTAGGTAAGACTCTGAATATACCCCTGTCGCAGCAAACCTGCGTACTCAGCGAATTTCCAATGCATATATATGTGACTCACTACTACATAGAGCTATTTACCAAGTTTTACAAAAATACATCCATAAATAAGTGATATATAGCATTTTATTTATTCTCCATAAGAATAACATTAGGGTTGAGGACATAGGTTTGCTGCAACGAGGAAGATAAGTAATGTGTTTTTTTTTTGCAATTATCAATACGACTGAACCATGTGAAGCTACATACCAAGTTCTCTTAATGAAGGTTCATAATTAAGGGAGATACAACTGTACTTATTCTCCATATGAATAACATGGGGGCCGAGTATGCAGGTTTGCTGCTACAGGGACTATCAACAAAAAACTTGTTTTTTGTGCTAATATCAATATACCACAACTAGTTGAAGCCACATACCAAGTGTCATCAATATACATTCATAAATAATCAAGATATAGAATTTTATTTATTCCCCATAAGGATAACATTGGACAACGTACTGTGTTTAGCACTTTGAATATCTCTGCAATGGTTGGACGTAGAACAACGATTAAAACACCAAAATGTTTGTTTTGTTGAGTTAAACACATTAATAAACAGAAATGTGAAGGTTTTAGTAAAACTATCTGAGAAAAATCTAAAAACCTTTTTCCCATAAGATTAACATGGGACACGTTTTTTTGGATTTTCTCCGCAACCACTTAACCTAGGTTAATGATACAAAATACTAAATTATTTGTTTTTTAAGCTCTATAAAATGACTATAACCAAAATTGAGTGTTCTTAACATTTTTGGGTCAAATTTGAAAAAAAAACTATTTTTGGAAAATTGTAAACCGCCATAAAACCCCCTTCCCATAGTGCGATCGATCTGGTTTTCGAACTTAAGTCATAAATGCTACTCTCCACATTTGTGCCAAATTTCATCAAAATCGGGTGTTTCTTTCAAAAGTTATCGCGGTAACGGACACATATATATATATACATATATATAAATTTGAACGAATAGTGTTTTTGGCATCTGGGGACCTCAAAACGAAAAGTTATCATGGTCTTGGGCTTAAGTCTTACCATGCCACCTACGGTAATAGCTTCTTCCCTATAGGGGAAATTCGCTAATAGGAAAATTTCCCAGAATTTGATAACTCCCTTCACAATTTTTGAATAGAGTGACAATGCTTATAAATTTATGGCAATATCCTTGTGTTACTCAATACCACTTTTCAAATTACTAATTTATTTTAAAGACTGATATTAGCCAAATGACTAATATTTTTTCTGTAAATATGTGGCACTTGGTCTGAGTCTGACAATTAGTCATGCAAGACCATTGGCCAAATTATGTTTACATTTTAATTACAGGTTCAGGGATTCTGTCCGTTGTAATACACATGTACTCAGCTGTGATCAGGGGTTCACACTGAATATGTGACCAGCGAAGTAGGAAAAACCCCCTCAAGACGCGGAATGTTTCATTTGGCTCCTTGAAATATCGGGAGTGTGAGAGAAAAGATTCTGACTAGGTTGGATTTCCAAGTGTAAATTGGAGACATACAACTCCACATTAACAAACAAAACGAGTTTGCACGCAGCACGCTGACGTGAGGGAAGTGAATTTCCACATAAAAACTTTTAAAACTAAAAATCAGTGTAAAAACATACATTTGTCCAATTTTTATCGAAATCTGAAAACTTTGATTTTTTTGGCTGTTCTGATACTCCTGGTTTCATTTACTTGCAAAGCTGGGAATACAATTTTGCGCATTTTAAGGTTAGGAGAAGGTCCAGACAGGCTTGAAAGTAGGCATGAGGTTGCTGGGGGTAATAAAAGTACTCTAACAAAGGAATAACAGGCTTTTTTAGTCTAAAACCCCATAAGACAACGTACTGTGTTTAGCCGATACACATTTTCTTTAATAACTCGGTAAATATTTATGCCAGAATGACAAGAGGGCTTAAAACTTTCGCCTTTCTAATTCCCATCTTTTTACATGCATTAATGTTACATCTGGGGCTTTTCTGACCCTTTTTGGGCCCAAAAACTCAAAATTTGAAAGATTAATCCCCAAAAAATGGGTTTAGAGTTTTCCGATTGTTTTGCCCAACGAACTTGTCCAACAGATTATAGAAAGGAAGGTCCCTACCAAATTTGAAGTAAATCGGACAAAAAATGCGACCGCTAGAGTGCATACACATATATATATATATATGTCTATATATATATATATATAACATTTTGAACGACCCCCCAAAACGTGTTCAGGGGGTCACGTTAGGAACTTCTATGGTGGTCCCGGGCTTAAGTTTCACCGTGCGGGTCATGCTAATAGTTCACTTTCCAAAGGAAATTCACTAACAAGGTGAGTGAGGCCCAAAATAGGAGTCTGAGGAGTATGGGAGTGGATTAAGTAACCGACACTCGGTAGTGGATGTGTTGTCCTTAGACAATATTTCTGCAACAAAAAGATGAGGATGAAATAAAAGTCTTACCATTCTGTATTGAACTAAAACTGTATTTCATGTTTTCTTTTTGTTTAGAAATTATCACAATGTCAAAACAAGAAATAATAGTTTACAATGTAATTAGTTGTCTTTGGTACACAATTGTACAAAACAAAAACTCAACCCGTTAGTTTTGGAAGCCATCTGAAAGTACTATGACAACAACAAAAGAGATGAAACATAAAACCAAAATAACTTATTGTATTCAGAAAATAAAAAAAAACAATAAAACAAATATTTAATTTTATGTCAGTCACTCTTAATAACTAACAAAAATTGCCTCTTTAAATCACAAAATATATATTATGTACAAAGTTATAAATTAAATCAATAAAATGCAGCACCTAAATATTACACCGCAACCGGAATTCTAGTTCAAACACTCTTACTAAACCAGTTTCAAAACTGGTAACACTAAAACAGTTTTATCAATCGAGGAATATTATGTAAAATTTAAAACACTTTTAAACCCAAAGAAAAGATTCATAAAATTGAATCCTGCTGAAACTGAACAAACGATAATTCATATCAAAGACTAAATTAACATTTATATTACAATTTACAAATCTATTAAAATACCTACATTTCAAAACAAATGATATACTTATTTGTGCCAGTATTGCAAGTATAGTACATAGGAATATTTAATTTTTCATTGGTCATAATGTTGCATGATAATAACATAAGCTGAAAGTTAACACTGAAATCTAATCAGGCTATGCGAATATTTGTTGGTTGAATCCATAAATATCCAATTTCCTAAAAAATCCAAAATCACAAAATCCAATTTATTAAAAAAACAATATGAAAAAGAAAAATAACCTTTTTATTGCGGGAATGCGAAAACACGAAATTAATGAGAAAAACAGTTTGACTGAATCTATTAATTTCATAGGTGAATGAAAAAAGTTGAGTAATTCTGAATAACTATGTAATTTCCTGGCTTGAGAGGTTTGTTGGTCCGTAGGGTTCCGTTTAAGCAAGGGGTCTTACAGTGTTCATTTGGATTTGTACATGAAGTATTTTCCCTATGTAAATAAAAAAAGGAAAATGCTAAGATTGGGAGTTGAAGTTGTAACACTAAAACATAAGTGAATCAAATTACAATAATGGTTTAGCTTTTGACTAGGTAAATCTTTTTTATGATTTTCATATTTAAAATAGATGAATAAGTCCTAAAAATTGTCTCTGCTGGGTTATCTTAATAACAATAACCCATTAAAATCCTGACAGTGCTGGATTTTGAATATGCCACGACTAAGAAAAAAAAAGATTTTATTACAAAGTTTCCTTTGGAAACAAACTTCAAAGAATCTTGTCATTTAACTTGCTTAAGATGAAATATTTCATAACCCTAAGGAGTCAATAATATATATCCATAAAACATTAAATTATACTTTCAGCTTGTGAACAAACTATAAAATTAAATCGGAATCTTTACTCTTGAAAACTAAAAAGTACTCTATGATTTTAAAATTGAATAGGTAGATGACTTAAAATGCAACATTAGAGCAACAAGGACTTTTGTACAAGAGTAACAAAGAACAACAGGAAAACTTTACACTAGATGAAACATAATAAGAAGGCTGTGGGTTACTACACGGTCGTTTCCATCTAGAAAATGTTAAGTTTTTTTATTTACCACCTGAAAAGTAAATTTGTAACGAACAAGAATATTAGTAGGCTCAAACATGTCACGTTGACTAAATTGAATATGATAAATATTTACATTTGTTCCTTTAAAATTTAAAACCTTCAAATCACTCAAATTTGTACTACTCTTATCCACTAAATAGAAAACTTTAATCAAGACAAAACTCAATTATATGTGTAATCAACTTTTCAATAAGGCTGTCTTCAAAGTGTAATGTCCAAACTAAAAAATCGCAAAAGTAGCCAAATTGCTACAATCAAACTTTCGAATGGATAAATTTTGTCTAAAATCAATGTGCTGGAAATTGTTAAGCAATTAAAAATAAGAATTTGCAAAAGATTAACTGTTGAAAAGATTAACTGACCATTCGCACCCACAGGCTTCTTTGTATTTGTATCCTAAAACAGATGTTTTGATAACACGGATACTACCATACCTCACTAAGAGTCAACTATCTAGTATAGACAGAACGAGTCGACTATTATCGACAATACGATCAGAGCGAGTGGCGAACGTTTGCGACCGACCAGACGAGAGATCACAGAGTTAACACCTCGCGTCACTTCACTGCGCGCACAACAGTAACGAAATAAAAACGATATGTTTCACACACGGTAAAAAATACATCAAACCGTTACTCGAGTATCTGAAGCAGCAGTCTCGAATTGAAAACACCAAACTTAGCATATGTTAAAAGTAAGATTATGTTGTATATCATCCGAACAGTTCAACTAAAACTAAGTAAAATCAAGCTACTCGGTTTAAAATAGTCTCATTAAATTTTGTTACAACTCGAGACACGGATGACTGTCTTGGAAAAGGTTACTGTAACTGTTGGATGGGACCAGCCAGGGGCTATACCGCCGGTAAGGAAAGGTAAGAAGAGACGATAAGTAATCACTGAAGTGAGATCTTGCTTTGGGAATTTTGTCTCGACAAATTACTCTTTTGTATGTGACTTGAGTATGATCACAACTTTTTCTCGACAAATTACTCTTTTGTATGTGACTTGAGTATGATCACAACTTTGTCTCGACAAATTACTCTTTTGTATGTGACTTGAGTATGATCACAACTTTTTCTCGACAAATTACTATTTTGTATGTGACTTGAGTATGATCACAACTTTTGTCTCGGCAAATTACTCTTTTGTATGTGACTTGAGTATGATCACAACTTTGTCTCGACAAATTACTCTTTTGTATGTGACTTGAGTATGATCACAACTTTGTCTCGACAAATTACTCTTTTGTATGTGACTTGAGTATGATCACAACTTTTTTTGGCAGCTTGTTAACTTCCCTTTCCTTTCTAATTTAACTTAAATAATAAACAAAAAGCACAATTTTTCTTATGGAAAAAACTATTAACACATAATCTAAATAAATAACTAATTTGTGGTTGTTAAAATTAATGTTTGGTCAAAAATTATCGAATTAGGGCTCATTTGGCTCAAAAGCTTTTAACAGTTCCATGTCAAATCCAGATTGTCCATACACACTTTTTAACAACCTACTGAAATTTAGTGTATCCCTTAATCCTAAATATTGTTGCGGAAGCTTGGAGGTGTTGGATTTTCTCTAATTTTTACGACTACGCAAAACACTAATACGTTGACAAAACTTAACACGTTCGCTACCGATTGGCTCACATGAGCCTGACAGGTAAAATAGACCGGCCAAAGTACAGGGCAAGCCGCAAGCAGTGGGTTAGTCAATCTCCCTGACAATACGAGTGCTAACATCATAACTCTTGGTTAATAGTGAACACAGCGATCTTCAAACAGAGTAACTGAGTGTCCCACATATACACCAGAGATACAAAATGATAAGACTTAAAAGTGACCATTACGGTGTTCTAGGCATTTAAAAAGCTGGGCAACTAGCGCACATGTAGTACAGTCTATATTGATGTGGATTTTCGTTTAACATATCGGTAGCGAACGTGATGATACTTATTTTATAAAAGGTCTTTCACACCAATACATCTGTAAAAACTATAAATTCAAAAACTTTTAAGAGATATGTAAACTTTATCTTACATTTATGTTGTAACTCTGCAAACAAATAAAAAACAACTTAAAAACAAACATTAAATTAAATTTCTTTTACATTGGATTTATAATTTCCTCACACATAAATGCCGAACCAACTGTTAATAAATGGCAATGATTGAAAATTATATATTTTTAGGCCTAAAAATGTTTAGTTTGTCTTAAATGACCATGTTTAATCCAAAAATTTAATGTAGGCTACCTAATCTTATACTCCATTTGTACATATTACAAATTGAGTTTATTCATAAACTTTTACAAGTACATTGTTAAAACACACACATCAGTTACTTACAACATGAATAGTTAAGTAACGCTTTGACAAATAAAAGTAAAATGTTATCATAGATTTTTAAAAATATATTTACATGAAATTATAAAGTTAACCTTTTCTTCTCTATACTGAGTCAAACTACTTTAAAATACTTTTGATTACTTTCCATCCATAAAACAAAATTGTGTATAGACACTGTATTATGTCATATTGAACCATCAATTTAGTTTGTGGTTTAACAAACTTATAGAATTAATTTTGTTTATAAAAACTTAAAACTATTTGTGTATACCGTACTATTTATGTAAGAATTATGATGACAGAGAAAACATATGAAAACTGGAACCCGAAGTACTATCAACCCCGATTAGTGGGAATAACGTAAACCTTAAGGAAACGTCGATCGATCTACATAGATCTACTACCAAATAACAACTATCCACACTAACACATGTTTAAAGCCACAATCAAAACTAGCCTAAAGTATAAATTAATGAAAAAGAAACGTTAAATAATAGTCGATCAATTTACAAATCACACTTTAGGATTGGTGTGTCAGGTAAGACAGTTCTCCACAAAAATTTTGTTTAGGCGACATTGTAAAAAACTCTACCCTACTGACGGGGTTTCGTACGTCTGGCCGATGCGGGGTAAGGTTACAGCATCACTCGCTCTCTTCCCCACACGCACACTCTGTCTGGAACATACAATTGTACACATTATACACTGACTCAATTAGTCACGTTGGCATGTAAAATATAAAAAATACTAGAATAACTTTGTTGCAGCGTTAGTTTCTTAAACAGTGTCACGAGAAGATACAATTAAACATAAAATAAAATAAACAACATTTTCCTTGTTAGATAAAACCTGGATGGATAAAAACACCAGAATCGAACATCCTTTGGGGCTAGGATACGCCCCACTGGCATTTAAAGTTAAGTGGCTATCTTGCACTGACTTTGGACTGATGGAGCTCAAGTTTGGTAGGTAGATAGCTAACAAGGTTCGTAGAGCTTTCAGACCAGGTATGACTATTTCAATTAGTGTAATTCCCGCAGCAAAGACGAGGTCGTTCAGCTGATGCATAAATCAACATACTATGAGAGTCGCCAACCATACAGGGGATAATAATGGTAAAGCTAATTTTAAATTGCCACTGGGCTTGCAGAAAGAAAATTTAAACACTTAATCCATTAATCTAATATACAAATAAATCAAAACAACTTATTAGTTTCATAAAATACAGCTGATCAATCAATCAAATTTTAATTATAACTAGCTGTGTACCCGTCCTTCGTATGGGTTTATATGTATAAATAGTAGATAAATTAAAGAAAATAACAACCCATATAATTTTATATTGTGGTCGGCAACGTAAAAGATCTTTTTAGAGAGGCGTAGATCTCGTCCACCCATGCTCGTCTCACGCATAGTGATGTGGACCGGGTAAATACCCAGCAGGTAGGTAAATAAAAAATGGGTATTTACCCGGATACTTACCCCAAGCCCCGGGTAAATACCCAAAACGTGGGTATTTATGATTTTTATAACATTTAAGGGATTTTTACTAGGTTCATTGAAATTCCCATGCTGTGGATTATAAAATGATCATAAAAACTCTTTTTAAGAGTATAACATGGTTACCACAAGCATTTAACTTCTGATAAAAATCGAGATAAATACCCAAGACTGTGTATTTACTACTTTGATGATTTTTGGAAAGTTTAATAAATTTAAAATTTTGGAAAAGGAAAAAAATTAAAATTCAATTACATTGTGATTTTATTCTGTAACTGTCCAATTATACAATTAAATATTTTAAAATTTGTTTATAATGTCTCGTATTTAACCAGTTCCTTCATAGTTTGGTGGTAGTGTGGTTTGTATAATTGACGGGTCTTTTTACAAAAATTGCCATGTTATTATTTATTTATTGGTAAAATAATTAATAAATGTAACCAATAAAATATCCTGAAATGTAATACATTGAGATAATAAATAAGTGTAGTAAGGGAAGATATGAATTACATTGGCGTTTTTACGTAGAATATAATAAATACCCAAAATACCAGGGTATTTATGAATTTTGGGTATTTACCCCGAGTTATAAATGCCCGGGTATTTTACATCACTACTCACGCACGACAAAGAGTCTGTGTGAAATCTCCAGAGAACTACACCATGACTCCCCATGATGTTGTTTCTTATTTCCTTTAAGGGGCCCGTTTCACAGTCACAAGTTACATATTCACTGATAAATGTAGATAAACTTGTGAGCTATTTAGCCACAGATGTTTCTGAACCAAAAGCTACAAGTCTTGTTTTAACCAGTGAAATGTAAATATTCACTCTTGTGAGTATTAGTTTTCATAAATTACAAGTTTACTTTTTAACCTCTAAAAATTGATGGGTAACCTCTTTGTTGTGATTATTTTTTCTTCACAGGTGTAACTATTTTGTCACAATTGTTAAAATTGTTCCAAAAACATCTGTGACTAAATAGCTTACAAGATTACCTACATTTATCAGGGAATATGAGTTTCAACTCTATTGGTTGAGTAGTTGCGTGTGATAGGTAACACGCTTATATTAAAGGCCAGTGGGCTAGAGTCCTTAAGTATATTTGAATCTGGAGTAGGGTAAATGTCTGCATAGGCCAATCAGCTATATTCCTACCGAATTTCATCAGATCCATCAGTCCAGTAGTACAAGTGTGCAAGAAAGTTAAATGATTGTACAGTAGAAGTCCGATTATCCGAGCTAAACGGGACCGAGACTACCTCGGATAATCAAAAACTCGGATAACACGGCAGTAAAAATTATAGGTTATAATTAGACAAAAATCGTATTGAAACTGGAGAATACGGTTTATTAATACAGTAATAAGTGAATTATGATTAAATAAACCTTTTTAATACTCTCCCCTTCATCCAATCTCTTAATTGCATTATATTTTGTTTCCAAAGAAACCACAACTCTTTTACATTTACCACTCATATTTGTGAAACAACACACTGATTGAAAACGGGACTGAAGCGCACGGTTAATCAGTTCGTCGTAGACTGAGACAATGGCGCGAACTGCGAACTAAAGATGGGTGTTATTTAACATAACAGGATGAATAACAGTGTTGCGGCCGTGGCAACGTTATCGCGGCAACACGTTGCGGAGAACTCCCTGTTATTCTAATAACGTTTCTACACCCGTTATTAGAGTTGGCAATCGTTATTTAAATAACAGGTTGCCGCAACACGTTATTGGATAGCTGCGTTGTCGTTACAACCATTGCCGGAAAACAACGATAATTCCCATCTCTAGCGCGAACACAGTCGACCGATAAGACTATTGGTCCTAGCAACAACCAATAGGAGTAGCTTGTAATACTCGACCTAGCAACCACAGCCGCTACATTTTTCAATCGATTTACGATTATTTATTTATTTATTTACGATTTATTTCCAAGGCTATATACAGTACTGTATTTGCCTCGGTTAACCCGGCGGCTCAGATAATCGGACCTCGGATAATCGGACTTCTACTGTATTATGAAATTCCGGGGGGCGAAGCCCTTAAACATTTTCGTAACAGGAATAGGCTTGCGTTTTGTTCTGATGTATTAGTTATGTTCCTACCGAATTTCAACTTACAAAGGTCCAGTAAATGCTAATACTCATAATATTGCCTTAAAAAGTAAATTAGGGAAAATCCCTATAGGTTTTTTTTTACTTATTTTATTACTAACCTATTCTTATTGTACATCTTCATAGACATTGATTGTCGTTTTTGAGATAAAGAGATCACTATATCAGGGAGTGCATGAGTCTGACAAATAATAGTTTTAAATTATATATCCACTCTGTCCCTACTTATGTTACTTATTACCAATCCTCACTCAACATTTTAAGTTGGAACTGCAACAGCTGTTTATGGAATAAATATTCTTAAGTCATATCCACTCTGTATACTTATATTATTTATTACCAATCTTCATTCAACGTTTTAAATAAGAACTACAACATCTGTTTAGAGAATAATTATTCTTAAGTCATCGTCTAACTCAATGTTTATATTACAATGAATGCTTTGTCCAAAAGAATAACATCGGATCTTTAAAACCCCGTGGGGCAGAGTCCTAAGGTGATTTCAAAAAATCCAATTAGCCTAAAACCTTCTAACGCACATATATAAAATAGAAAAAAAGTTTCATCTAAATCAGTGCACCAGTTTCCCTGCGAACAAAACAAGACCATAACCACACGAAATTACGTTTTTGAGCGGCCGCCATTATTTTCTAAAAACCGTCTGCCAGTTTAAAGTGGCCTAAAACTTTCTCACGATAGAACAAAGAAACGAAGTTTCATCAAAGTTAGTGCACCCGTTTTCCCGTGAAAAGCTAACAAAAACCCGTCCTTGAGCGTTACTGACAGACAGACAAGACAGAAATTGAGATAAGACTTGTTTTGGCTTCCCTAGGGTGTAAAACTTGAAAATATGCAAAAATTTCATAATTCCAAGCAATGTACAGACAAACTCTAATTTTATTTACATAGATGATGAGGAAGCTATGGTACAAATGCAATAAATATGGTGTTTCCAGTAACACTGCAGATTGCATTGGTGATCACGTGACCTTGCAGCTGTTTTTACAAGGTCTCTTTCGGTTAGCTAGAAATCCATAAATAGATGACTGCACAGACCTTTCCGAAGTATGTACGGACCTTAGGGATAGCTGATGCGCTCAAAATAGAGTTACTCCTAAACAAAATATTATTCAAGTCTCTGCCCCCCTGGCCTTTATTATTCCCATGTCCACAATCACACACCAACTACCGAACCAGTGAAGCTAAAATTTGATTGGAAAATAGATACTGTACTAGAATCATACTTTGTGCCAAACCTGTTCTAAAAATCCTATGGCATTCAAAATGTTTATGTTTGAAATTATCAGTGCTAATCTTACGGTGTAAATTCATTTAACCCTTCTAGGGCTAAATTTAACCGTGACGTAGGGCATAATAGTTTTAAGGTAAACTTTGCAATAAGAACTTTTTGTTTTAAATAGGTCATATGATATGTAAAGACAGATTTTTTTCTGAAATAATTTTGTTGTATGTTTTATAGCAATAAAAGGAGCACGAACATATCGCGTCTTTTGTCAGCAAAGATATTCAAGTACTGATGCTACACACAAAAAAAACAGAACACAAAAACCACCGGTATAAAAAACAAATGTACTAAGTGCAAATGAAGTACAAGTTAATCAACAATGATCGCTGGTGGTCCGGAGTCGATATCCTTAGAAAAAAAAAAGAAAGAAAAAGAAGAAGGGGGGACTCATTTAAAACTCACGCTGTATATATATTTAGAGCAGGGGTGTGCGAGTAGTGATTCTTTTAATCGAGTCAAGTAGCGCCAATTATTTTTGAGCGAGTATTTGCCATCAGTTGGTAGTTTCAAATAGTGTACTGGGGTTTGGATACCTCTCGAGATTTAATAATCTAAACATGGTTTCTAACTAATACATGAGTAGCACTACAAATTGTTGGCCAGTAGAATCAAATTGGATTATGTATTGACAAACAAAACACGGTTTGATATTTGTTTCCGGCCGTTTAAATTACGGTCCAGTTGGTCATTTGGCCGATATCACTTGGTCCGGACCTCGCTTATAATCAATATTAGATGACAAAATCGTTAATTACGGCCGATATTAAGTGGCCCGGTCACCACTTTTGCCGATATTATGTATACTGTCATAGTTTTAGGGCTTTATTACGTGATCCAATTGTCATTTTTGGCCGATATTATGTTTTCCGTCATCATTTACGGCCGAAATTACGCAGCCCGGTTGTCAATTACACATGCTTCGTTACTTTTATGACCAATTCATGTTTCTAGTCATTTTCGGCCGATTTTACATGATGCAATTGCTTTTAGTGGCCGTTACTACGCGATTTGGCCGGTCGCAGCTGTTAGCGATCGTCTGGAAATACTCGCTCGAACTTTTGAGTATTTTTAAAGACTTCGAGTCGCGTCCGAGTATTGAAACGCTCTGCCGAAAAGTTGAAGTTTTGAGTACTAGCACACCCCTAATTTTTCTATATGTGGCAAAATTGGGAAAAAATACTGGAATTAGCAATAGTTAAGTTTCAGCCATCACTTGCTGTAGTACCTGCGTGCGTGTGGTGCTACCAGAGCCTGTGCAGGTGCAGGTTGCGACTAAGCACTGAGCGCACGTCCTGAGTGAACCTGAGCGCGTCCAGCATCGGGAGCAGGTTCAGCAGTGCGGTGTCCATCGGATCACTGAACCACGACTTGATTGGGATGGCGTTGTCTGCAACACACAACAAACACTCAATACAACCGTGTCACGTATCACAAATAAGATAAATGTACCGTACAGCGGCAGTTTACAATAACAAAGAATTAAAATATTCTTCAAGCCACAATGTAGATATTAGTGTGTACTGTCGTGCAACGAGGAAAAAGGAATCTGCCTGCTTCCTCATCCCGACAATATTGCTACAGATATCGCAACAGCCTAAAAACAAGAAGGCTTCCAGCAGAGTATTTCCCTTTGAAGGAACAAACTTGCAAGGATACCTTTCGCTCATCAGCCATTTTAACATTCCTTCATTATACGTCCTAGAAACTTTATCTTTTGTAACAAATTTATAAATTTCAAAATAATTCTCACTCGTGCAACTAACCATTACGCCCCACATACAACTATAAAGTTCCTGAACACTCAACTACTTTTTTCCAGCACCATCTTTTATACAATTGATTTCAATTGTTCAATAGTCTTCCACTTAAGCTAAAGTTAGAACAAAACCACTCTAAATTTAGAAAACTTCTGAAGTCTCTGTTGATTGAAAGATCATGCTACAGCATCCGAGTTTCCTGGCTGGCGGATAAGGTTCATTTTTATTTAGTTTTAGAGTAACATTTTGTTTTATGATTGTATGAACTTTTAGCAAAACGAGGGTTAATATTTAACTAAGCTAATGCAAACTGTAATTTGTTAATCTGGCAATAAATGAATTATGACTAAATGACTTATTTATAGAAATATTATTCCGGTGCAAATTTTCTTTTATTTGTTGTTCAGTTTCGTTCACATGTGTTTCAGCTTAAGTTTATAATATTAGTATGAGCGTGATTGATCAGATATTACATGCCGCACAGTTTAGCTGATGTTAGTTGGTTGGCTAGTAGCCGCCCGATTGATTTCATTCTCTTCGTCGCCGGACAGAGAAGGGCCTTGCTGTCAGCCAAGCATTCAGCTGTTTTTCAGTAATTTTTATTTGTGCAGTAGATTGAACAGCTCCTTACCAGTGTATGATTTTTTCTCATTCATCATTGTTGCGGATTAGGAAACCCCAGCATAGCTGCTAGTCACATCTTCCACAAGCAGGAATATTGCGCAGGTTACCGGAAAGATAGGATATAGCAGGAAAGGAAAGGGGAACTCCCGTGCCTCTGTGACAGCTGGGATGAGGCTCTCAAAACAGGGGACCCACATTCTGCCCTCCAACTGGTCAACTCAACTGGCAGGGTATCCATGTACAACAGCCAGGGACCATTCATTCTCAGGTTGGCAGGTGGGGACCAAACCCGGAGATTCTGTCCCTAACCGCTGCAAATGGAGGGACTAAAGGTGAAAGGGAAGTTTGTCATAATGGACAGCCAAAAGACTTACCATATGTAATGACAACTTCATTTGCTGTACCCAATGTCAGCCTCAAAACTGGTATAGACCAGTTTTAAGGGACGATTTTTTTTCTCATACAGTGTGAGGTGATAAACTGGTAATGAGTAATGAAGCATGCCTGCTGGATTAGTTCTGGTCAGCAACTTGTGGTAAGTTCTTCCAGTCAATGTGTAGTACTACCTCCTGAATATACAGGGAATTGATGATGATTAAGTTCTTTGAAGGCTTCTCTGCAAGTGACAGGAAAACTCTGTGCTGCAGAGATGATTAATGTACCCTTAGAAAAATGTCCAAACAAAAATTACGGATCAAGCTAAACTCAGCTAACAGCCAAGCCTCTTTACTATTGCTAATTACTATTATCACTTTCCAAAATTAGATATGGTTGTAAACAACATGAGATAGGCCTAACCTGTATGGGAGTGTTAGTCAATTATTAGTTTGTATACAAATGAATGAATCTACATTTTTAGAGAAAAACTTCAGACAAAATGATGACAAAAGACGAATAAATAAATTTAAATTGCCTTAGCATCACCTGACCTTAAGGGTATGACCATCCGATTAATCTGATGGGCGGTTAATGCGAGGACGGTTAAGAGGGCTTCTACTGTATTAACTAGTGCTTAGTATTGGATGTGTAAATGATGTAGCAAACAAATAAATAACTTAGTACCCCCGTAAAATGCTCACAATTATACAATGTTTCCTCAACATCATAACTATTATAATTAGTTAATACTTGTTATTAACAATGTCATATAATGCACAGTAGAACATCACGACCGGTATAATCTATTTGGTGTGTTTGGGCGGTTTGTGGGGAAGCATTGTTATCCCCTCCATTGGATCAGACCATTGAATGATATCACAGCTGTTTTTTGAACCCGAATCATTGTAGGTGAAAGATAAACAAGCTCGTCAAAGGATCGGTGAACTATCGTCTGCTAACTAAAATCACGAGTATATTGGCCTATTTCTTTATAATATTGTTAAATAGGTACCGTTCTGTATTATCCTTGGGAGATGTGATAACGGGCACACATCTGCAGTTGCTTTTGTGTGTCACAAAATACTTCCTGAATTGTAGAGTTTGGCCGGTTTTTAACAAAATCCAATAGGTATTTGTATACTCTGAACGCGACTATTTAGTCTGCTTTTTAATAGCGATTTCAAACAACACTGTATAATTTCACAGGAATAATGCAAAACACCAATTCAATCAAATAGTAAACAAAAACATGAATACTCTTTTGACATTTGGCAACCAAATGCGATCAGCTGGATAGGGTATCAAGCTGAGATGGAGGAGTGGGGGTAACAATTTTACTTCCCCTTAAACCGCCTAAATATAAGACAGATTATAATACGACCCTCAATAGCACTAATCCCTCGAAAACGTGTGTCTTTTTAATCTCTTAAAGTTTGCAATAATACTTAACATTAAAAATACCTCTACAGCATGAAATTTTTCATGTTAAATACGCTATACCATACCGGGATAAGCTCTGTAGGCTCCTGGAGAGTTGTCCAGGATAAAGACATTGGCCAGGTCAACAGAAATGGCTGACAAGTCCTTGGTGTAACTGCCTAGATCTGGGGTGCAGTGCTGTCTGTAGTACCTGTAACAGTATCCGTGCCTGTAACTGTACTCCCACCATGCAACACACTACATCTTGCTAGTCTAACAGTTAGTGTCTTGGACTTCAGATCAAGGAGTCACGGGTTCAAATCCCGGGGTGTCCACACTAATTTGAGGAATTTGGATCGCTTTCCCTAAAAGTGAAATCCCTTCCCATACTTAGAAGAACATCAAGAAATATTCAGTATGAAGCTAACCCGATCAAAAAAAGTAAAATATTGGACTTGCTTCTTAACTTTCAAGACAAAATTGTGACTTTTTTAAGGAGTTCAATGAAGACTGTCCCCATGATAAGTTTCATGAAGAGAAACGTAACTTGATTAAAATGATTCGAGTTATAAAGCTTTCCATGTATTTATGGCTTTTATTGCTAATCCAAACAAAACCATTGAAATATTGGACTTGCTTCTTCAGTTTCAAAACAAAATTGTGACTTTCTTTAAGGAGTTTGATGAAAACTGTCCCCATGACAAGTTTCATGAAGAGAAACGTAACTTGATGAAAATGATTGAGTTATATAAACTGATTGTGTGTTATGTAACAATAATATCGTTGGCGTTGAAATACCAAATACACTCAACCGAACATGGTACCCGACACGGGGTGGGTAAGGAGTGGAGTTGATGGCATGCCTAGGGGACGACATACCTAGGGCCCACATCATCACATCACCATATACTTTCTAAGAAGAGCCGGAAGAGAAAAAAGTTTAAACTCTCTCTTGTAGAAGCACAGAATGAGGGGCTTTCTACCAAAATGTGGAAGGTGCTGAGGAGTAAAGATGAGGGCAGGGGAAGACTCCTTTACAACGAGATCGATGACCTGTGCTCTGAACAAATTAAGAAGGATGGATACCACATCTATTTTAAATTTGGGAAAATCCCTGTACATGGTTTGCGGAGGCCTACTGACTCTACACCATCAGCCAAAGAGGGAAGGAAAAGAAACCAGAGACATCATCTGGGGGCGAAAATTCCAAACAGGCGGAGAGGGCTGAAGGAGGGGAAATACAGGGCTATGACATAGATTTATCAACACTCAACTTAGCCACTCCAGAGAACTTCAGCAGCAACTTTTATATCCCGCTATATTTAGGCGCCAACCGCATGTGCTGACTCGGGTCCCCTTTGTAAAGCGAGAAAAATCGCCAACCGAAATGAACACAAGCTAGGTTTTAAAACAACTGGTAGCAGAGTATGTCAAATTCCAAGAAGCTTTGATAAATATCTGTAAGCTACCTTCCAACACTCCGTCCTCCTCCCGCCCCCGCCATAACCCTCGTCCAAAACCGAAACCAAGGTAACTGTGGGCATTCTTCACTGTCACCACAGATAACTACAAAATATCAGCAATAAACACCCAAGTGGCTAGGCCACCCTAAAGAACCCACCGCACCCCAAGTGTTAAGCAACCAATGGAAATCTAGTGTCACTAAAAATGTTAAACCCATCTTTATTAACATTTTAAGTGTTATATTTCATCTCCTCCAAGCACAACCTACCTTCGCCTGAGAATGCCTCGGTTGTTGTCCAGTTTGTCTGCGACTGCAGCGCCGTATATTTCCATGCTCGCTGTAAAAACAACTAACTCGTACCACTGGGATACCTAGAAACATCGAAAGTTACCAGTCAGTGTTGCTGTGTAGTTGGTTTAAAGAGGGGCTACAAAAGCCCAACTGCAAAGCATAACTTAAACCTAATCTTCAATAACCTGTAATATATTCTGTTCCACGTTCACCATGCAGTAAGGAGCGCCCATACAAATGGTAATTCAAACTGTACTAGCCGTCCTGAAAGCAATTACTTGAGCGCCTTCACACGGGTCGCAGGGACAGTTTATGCAACTCGCATAACACCAACAATGTACTCAGCTCAGGTAGTAAACATGGCAATCTTCTATAAGACCTGTACTGTAAGAACAGAGTATAGATGATTACCTGTTACATTTTGTAATTTTGTTTTTATCGAGAGAACTTGAAGAATAAGTTGGATCTATACAAAACAAAAGATAGCTCATTTACGATTTGTTGTGATAAATAAAACCATCCACAACTATATGCACGAACAAGTCAAACTATGTATCTTAAACTTTAAAGACAAAATGAATAAATAGTTACGAAAGAGGCTTTAACTCAACTACTGAGGGTTCAGCTTGAGATGGTTTAGCTCCTATATCGAGCTTTCATTGACTATAATTGTTAGCTACCTTGTTCAAACTTATACTACTATAATTAATAAAATATTAAATTACAAATATTTATGGGAGAGCTCTAATGCCTAACTAACTGGACATTACTGCCAAATTAAGATGCCTTCACCTAATAAAAACGATATCCTTGGTCATTCGCACAGCTCTTGTTGATTTCAGTAAATGTGTACCATAGTATTTGTACGGTACTAATTTATTAAATATGTATACAACTCTGTGAATGTATGTAAAACATTTACACTGTAAAAAGGACAATTCTTATAACCAATCTATATATGTTATTTCGTAAGGCAAACGAAATCAATTGTATCAAAATTTAAAGCGCTACACTTCACTTTCAGCCTTCAGCAATGGCCCATTTTAAAGCTTGAGGGCCAAGGAAGGTGGAATAAATATCAGAAATGTACACAATTATCTGGGCTACACCCCACTGGACTTCAAGGATCCAATGATTACTGATTTTCTTATGAAAATATCACCATATAGTGAAAATGAACTAATGATAAACTGTGATTATTTATAAAGTGATTTAAAGTTCTGCTTGTTTATATGTTAACATGTGTTATTCTAACTCCCCTAAGGATCTGTTTTCCTTAGCGTGCAAACAGTAAATTAAAATCAAGTTTTTAAGCCCATACAAGCCTCTAGTGTTCTGTAATATGTAATTTTTCATTAGTAATCCTTGCTAATATAAATAAAAATGGGATGGTGTGTGTCTGTCTGACTGTCTGTCTGCTTTTTGTTCTTCAATCACTCCAAAACTACTGAACCGATTGACATGAAAATTTACAGTAATTTTCCTTATATACAAAATAAACACATAGGCCTATTTTTGTTTTGAAAATCCTATAGGCTCTGCCCCACGGGACTTCCAAGTTCCCATGTATTCCTTATGGACATTCATTTTTGTTTGAGCTGATGAAAATGCAATCAGCTGATCATGAATCGTAGTAGTTCCATGGGTTAACCACAGAATGCAGCACACACAACTGTCATAGTTTTTATAATCATTTGCGGGACGAAGCCTGCGGGAAACAGCTAGTTTACTCTAAAAAGTAACTTTCAACATCATTTACTCACAATATCTAGGAAGTAGTCGACGTGGGGTCGTTTATGAACGAAGAACCGCACGGGATGCCTCTCTATCGTGACCTTGAGCACAAAGTCCGGCGGAGTCCCGGGCTTGACCGTCTGCCTCACCACGCCCTCGTGGTGGGAGTGAATCAGCGTCTCATCCAGATCCAACACCAACACTTTGCGCTTCACCAGACCTGGCAAACGTCAATGAATAAGAATATTTGTATTGTTATAAATAGCATTCTTTTATAGCCAGCAAGGCCAGCACAGAATATATAACAATTCCAAATTTCTAACTATAGGAACTAAACTATAGGAATCTAACAATAAGAAAATTACTACTGATACAACATTTTCAAATGATAATGAACTCTAGCTAATAAAAGTCAAAATAAAATTCATTCATCCCCCAAAAATTCACCCACTGAGTACTATACTTTTTGTAGAAGACCATTTTGTATTCAGTTCTAAACTTTTTTCACTTACTGGAGGGTGAAAGTAAAACTAATAAAGAAAAACCGACAGCATAACACGCCACGACACACAGCCTCCAGTTTGATGACTAATTCTCAGCAAATCATTAAAATCCTTCCCAAAAAACATTGTAATAGTTATTGAATAGCATTGGCTGAGGATAACTAGCATACCGATTTGTCACACACTCAAGGGCCCCAACAAACCTGAATATCCTACCAATATTATAAATGTGAACATTTGTACGTTTATTTGTATGTTTGTTTGTTTGGATATCTGTGGCTCAATCACCCTCTAACCACTGGATTGATTGAGCTGAAATTTCGCAGAGAAGTACTTGATAGCCCTGAGTAACATATAGGCATATTAAAGTTGTGAAAATCCTATAAGGCTTTGCCCCACGGGGTTCAAAGTTCCCATGTATTCCTTATGGACATTCATTTTTGTTTGAGCTGATGAAAATACAAACAGCTGATCTTGATTCGTAGTAGTTCCACGGGCTAACCACAGAATGCAGCACACACAACTGTCACAATTTTTATAAATCATTTGCAGGGCGAAGCCTGCGGGTAACATTTAGTTAGATAATAAATCCCAGTTCACACACCTATCTATACTCTTCCTTACACAGCTAACAGAATAAATCCATGCATTATAAGTATATAGTCTCAAAAAATTAGTTTTAGTGATTTTAGTGTTGGCAAAACTGAACAAGTTCAAATTCAAACTATTTTAACTGACAGTGTCACTCTACTCTTCATCTGAAGAAGTCTCCAATGGAAACGAAATATTATATAATGTGTGTGTAAATTATTTGTATTGTTGCTGTGCTCATTTTAACCAGTTGCTTCAGGTGAGTTAGCAATGTATCCCCACATTTTAACCAGTTGCTTCAGGTGAGTTAGCAATGTATCCCCACATTTTAACCAGTTGCTTCAGGTGAGTTAGCAATGTATCCCCACATTTTAACCAGTTGCTTCAGGTGAGTTAGCAATGTATCCCCACATTTTAACCAGTTGCTTCAGGTGAGTTAGCAATGTATCCCCACATTTTAACCAGTTGCTTCAGGTGAGTTAGCAATGTATCCCCACATTTTAACCAGTTGCTTCAGGTGAGTTAGCAATGTATCCCCACATTTTTTCAATGAAACTTGTATAAGTTTTACTAATTGTAAATGGAGCCGAGGCCAATATCCCCTTTACCTCTCATATGAAATTCCTCAATCAATGCATAAATTATTAAACTGTTGTAAAAACAGAGGATTTGTTCTGTCACTACAACATGATCAGATTTACCTGGAATACAAGGAGGGGGTTTGGGAGTTATCGAGGATTTCAGGTTTTCATTTTCTTCATCTGGAACTAGGAACAAGGAAATAAAGGAGTAAAGGGTGAAAACTATATAACAAAAAATAATTTAGTACCGGTAATAGGTTAATAAGTAATAAACTGTAAATCTCAGTACCGGTAACAGGTTAATAAGTAATAAACTGTAAATCTCAGTACCGGTAACATAAGTAATAAACTGTAAATCTCAGTACCGGTAACAGGTTAATAAGTAATAAACTGTAAATCTCAGTACTGGTAACAGGTTAATAAGTAATAAACTGTAAATCTCAGTACCGGTAACAGGTTAATAAGTAATAAACTGTAAATCTCAGTACCGGTAACAGGTTAATAAGTAATAAACTGTAAATCTCAGTACCGGTAACAGGTTAATAAGTAATAAACTGTAAATCTCAGTACCGGTAACAGGTTAATAAGTAATAAACTGTAAATCTCAGTACCGGTAACAGGTTAATAAGTAATAAACTATAAACCTCAGTACCGGTAACAGGTTAATAAGTAATAAACTGTAAATCTCAGTACCGGTAACAGGTTAATAAGTAATAAACTGTAAATCTCAGTATCGGTAACAGGTTAATAAGTAATAAACTGTAAATCTCAGTACCAGTAACAGGTTAATAAGTAATAAACTGTAAATCTCAGTACCGGTAACAGGTTAATAAGTAATAAACTGTAAATCTCATGTTCAAACAAAAGTTTGTGGCTGTAAAGTAGTAAAAACTGAGTTTTGACGGAAATCTCTATCTCCATAGAGAACAGATTACCAGTGTTAATTACTTTAAACTATATATACCAGTCAAAGTAAGCTAGACACTTTCTAAGTAAAACAAATGTTTCAAACTTGTATGTTTATCAGATGAGCAGAATGAAATGCAGGAAAACCGGGTAGTAAAAAGGTGTTGAACCTTAAGGGTGATGTAAGGTTGCATTTGTTCCAGTCACAACTGGGAGTGTAAAACAACGACCACTCGGAATGAAAAACACCACTCGATATGTCTTTAAGATGGATTTACCTATTCCAAAACTACATTCTTAAGTTTGTGGTGGACTAAGCGTAATAGTTTTTTTTTTAATGATAGGGATTATAATCTCAATCTGGCAACATGATATAATCACTGTAACATAAAACTTACTCAGTCTATGTCTAGAGAGTGGTGAAAGCGGGTAAATTTCATACTTGACAGGTTGATGTTGAACAATCTGAAACAATAAAAAATCAATGCAACATTCACTCTGAATGTTTTACTAAAAATGTTTTTCAACCCCATATTATTTTAATAAGCGGGCCTAGCAAAACAATAGGGCGAAATTCCCAGAGTTTTAAAGAATCTGTTATTGTTTGAGAACTGAAGAATGTTTTTAAGCAGGCCTAAATATTATTAACAAAATAAAAAAATACCTCTTTTCAAGGGTGAAAAGATTAAAACTACGATCAGTGGTACCACGTTCACCGTCCACAAGGTCTTTTGGAAGATGGCCATGTTACTCCCTGAGCTGAGTTCATTATTGGTGTTGTTATGCGGTTTGCATCAACTTTCCTCGCAACCCGGATGCCACAGTAAATGCTTTTAGGACGGCTAGTACAAATTTGAATCGCCATGTGAAATACATTGATTACTCACATTACTGCAAATGGGCACTCCATACTACACAGTAAACGTGTAAAAGAGAAAGATAGTTTTATTGCAATGACACAGTATGACAACTTCCTATTTGAAATAGACTTTCACTATACTCAAATTGGATTTACATATATGGATCCAGGTTAAAATACTGGATATCAGGTTAAAATATACTATGTCAATCAGTATTTATTTTTATCCTTGATTATAATTAATTTCCTTATATTTTTTAAAACTCCATATTTTTCATAAATTAATTCCCATTTTTTCCATATTTAATAAAACCAATTTTCCTGTTTCTCAGACACACAACTTACAGCGGCAAGTAGTGGTTCTCAAAATGTCAGCCCCACAGAGCACCTATTTTATACTTTGGCCCAAAAGACCTCAGTTTCATAAACCACTAACTTATTGTTTGCTTAGAATTGTTGGCTATACCAGACGCTCCGTTTCTCTAGGCATATTATCATACTGATTAATGTTAAACAGCTGAGCCTAGTATTCATCACTCAGGGGTGTGTCACCGGTGACTATCACATTACCTCATATTGCATGTTATTTAGTTACGGTACGTATCCCTGATTCCACATTCACTGTGCATTATGAAGTGCCCATAAGCCGGTTCGAGGGGTACTAGACATCCTGAAAGAATTAACTTAACTGCAGGGGCAATTGGCGCAACCTGAAAGCAACACACATAATAAACAGAGCTCAGAAAATAGCAGGGCTATCTCCCAGTAGACCGGGACTGTATGGCGACCGTGGAATCGATTAATGTAGGTTTGAGCTGAGTGGTTATTATATAGCTTGAACATTCTGACACAGGGTGACAAAAGAAACTTTTACCTACTGGGTAACTTCTACCATTTTGTCATACCCCTCAAATCATACTTGAAAGCCTAGAGATTTTAACCTTAACTTGTCAAGTAATTTGACAGTGTAAGAGGTACCAATTAATTGAGAATGTGAATGGGAGCATACTTTGTTTTAAATGAGTTTGTGATAGCTAACTCAATCCACCAGATTCGGAGATATACTATAACTTGGATTGGTAGGTCTTAAAAAGTCCCTCCCTGTGATTTAAGTAATTAGACTGAAGTTTTTCATAAGAATAGATTGTGTTTTATTCGCTAATTTTTTTTATTTTAATTTGAAATTTATTTACTTCATAATTTTAATTTAATATAGCCTATAAACGTAGTTGGACACAAATTTAAATTTACAATTATTACTTATTCTAATGCTTTGGAACTGCTTGCGCAGGTTCACTAGCAATAAAGTTTCGCAAGCCCACGATCATGGCCCATAGAACAATTGACTTGCCTAAGATACATCGTTGGTAACAGGCAGTCTTTGTTAGTTTCAAATTGTCTTCTCTATTTTTAATTTTTCTTTTTTTCTGTTGGAGGAAGTAAGGTGGTATTTCAAAGCCACGTAGAGCTTAAATCAGTCTCATAGTCTTTGCCATAGTTTCATTGAGTTTTCCAAGGGAACACACAGCATTTTAGGAAATGCCTCTGTCCTGGCTCTTTAAGGGTGCGCTCTACCCCAGATTGAATGATCCGCACGATGTTGTTTAACGCCACGCCGCTGCCATGCAGGGCCATGCATATTTACGCTTGAAGACTTTTTGTTCTCCTAAATCAAACTGTATTTTACAGATTTCTACCAAACTATTCGCAATTTCACACTTTTCAGATTCCAATCTAGGATTCTTGCGTTATTTTTTCCAAAATATATTTTTTCCCTTACGTTAGGAAGCTTTAGAAAAACACTTAATTTGGAAACTTTACTAATGGCCTACCACTTAGTTTGAATTCAAATCATGATTTTTAAAACATCAGAATCATAGATGAACATTTAGTGAATGAAATAACAAAAAAATTATTTTTAGTTGCTTAACAGAGCCTACAATGTAATAGATGCAAAACCCTTACTTTGGCGTGCGGAAGGCAGGTAAGACGCACCCTTAAGCTGATTCAGTAAGAGACTGGATGGTTTTATCCCAGTTTTGACCTTACCTGTTTATCTTACCTGCTCTCTACATCAGGACAATTTTATCAGCTCATATTAAATTCCTGAAATGAATATCAAGAATATCTGCTGGGTTCGGCCGGATAAAAGGTGCTCTGCTTAGTTAAATTTTGCGTTTGTAGGGGAAGCAATGACAGGGATGTGTCCCTCCCCTACACTTAGCGGTGGTTTACATGAACTCTCTTAAGTGGTGCCCCCGCCAGTGGAGTAATCGGCTATTTTACTCACACAGTTTGTTCGATCCCACAAAGTTCTCTGAAAATGTTGCTTTCCAAGCAGCCCTGTGAAAATCTTTCATTTAGATACCGAGGCAGCATGGAAAACCTAGTTAGGCTTTGGTTAGCCAATTTGTTAAAGAAACGAGTTCGCACGCAGCACGCTGACGTGAGGGAAGTGAATTTCCACATAAAAACATTTAAAACTCAAAATAAGTGTAAAAACATACATTTGTCCAATTTTTATTGAAATCTGAAAACACTGATTTTTTGGCTGTTCTGATACTCCTGGTTTCATTTACTTGCAAAGCTGGGAATACAATTTTGTGCATTATAAGGTTAGGATGATAAAAGTACTCTAACAAAGGAATAACAGGCTTTTCTAGTGTAAAACCCCCATAAGACAACGTACTGTGTTTATTCGATATACATTTTCTTTAATAACTCGGTAAATATTTATGCTAGAATGACGAGAGAGGGCTTAAAACTTTTGCCTCTCTAATTCCCATCTTTTTAGATGCATTGATTTTACATCTGGGGCTTTTATGGCCCTTTTAGGGCCCAAAAACTCAAAATTTGAAAGATTAATCCCCAAAAAAAGGGGTTTAGAGTTTTCCGATTTTTTTTGCCCAACGAACTTGTCCAACTGATTACAGAAAGGTACGTCCCTACCAAATTTGAAGTAAATCGGACAAAAAATCTGACCGCTAGAGTGCAAACACACATATATATATAATGGAGCCGATGGATATATATATACATGTCTATATATATATAAAATTATATATATAAAATTTTGAATGACCCCCCAAAACGTGTTCAGGGGGTCACGTTAGGAACTTCTATGGTGGTGCCGGGCTTAAGTTTCACCGTGCAGGTCATGCTAATAGTTCACTTTCCAAAGGAAATTCACTAAAATTCACTAATAAATGCAAACTTTAGCTGTCACTAATAAAACAAATTAATGACGTTTCAGATTCTGAAATGTAATCACTTACTCAGGTGAAAATAACGTACAAAATTAGTAATTATCATCCAGATAAATCACACATACAATCAAGATAATGGATAGGAACCACAAAATAACAAAAAACAGGAATGGGAGGGAAATAGCCATACCGGTATCACAAGCATGCACTGACACTACCAATTCAAAATGAAAACGACCTTAAATAGAAGACTTTCATCCCTCGTTTGAGTTAAGAGTATCGATCAAAGTAAATGAACCTAGGCATTTTTTTTTCGGGCCTAAAATTTAAAGTTTTGTGGAAATAAGTTATTTGGATGCTTACTCTACTGATCAACAACGGCCGCGGACACATTATTTTATTCTATCATTGATGATCATATCTCAGAAAGTGCAATGAACTACAAAATTATACGTATGCCACATACAGTACTCAGTTAAGGTTAATTTGTGAACTTATCATAGCAACTTAATTCAGGTCTATACAATAGGCTATATTCGTATAGTATTTCACAGCTTTAAACACAACAAGAGATACCATCGTTTTTTTTAGGGAAAGAATTTTTGTACCTATTGTAACTATTTTTTGTTGCTAATATTTAACTATAAATAAATAAATAGCCTGTTAAAATATTATAACAGGTATGATGCTAAACTGTCCATTAAAGTACTCAAACCCTTTCTCGCATCGTTTTATAATTTCAACAACACTATGTTATACCATCACTTACTGTACAGTGAAAATGTTTTATAAAGATATTTTTTAAGTTAAACTATCCAATAAAGTCCTCAAATGTGAAAATAAATTATTTTGATGCTTACTCTGCTGAACAACATCGGCTACGGACACACTGTATTTTACTACTAACATTGATGCTCATATCTCGGAAAGTACGGTGAACCACAAAATGACACTTATACCACCCAAAGTACTCAGTTAGGTAAGTTAACACACGAAAAATCAACCTTTGATCTGGTCCCCCTTTTTAGATATTAAACCCCAAAATCGCTCAATTTTGAAAAATTTCTATTTTTGACTTCAAATATTATTGGGAAGGAAATCAAATCTTAATGATGTTATGTATTTTTATTATATACTGCTATGTGGAGCTTCTATGGGCAAAAAAATCATTTCTGGTCTCATTCTATTTTTGATACATACATTTCTGAAAACACATTTTTTTAAATTAATTTACTACCATACAAATTTATTTTCAAGTAACTTGAGTTACATCATTTTGAAGGTCATAATCTTACTTTAAAAACAAAATAACCAGAACTAAAATATCTTAAAAACCATAAAAGCTATGATTTTTAGCGCAAACCCTTAAAAATGCTAAAAATTACTCTCCTCGGCAACTTTAAGTAAGTATAAATCCTTAACAGCGTAAGATACAAATTTTAAAAAAAATAGTTTTATTCTTCTGAGGAGTAGATAATTACATGGTGAGCAAAATAACAACATTTCAAAATGGTCATGCAACCAGCATTAGGTAATTTCACATGGAACATATGGTTAACTAGACTAAATAGCAAATGTTATGAATATGCCTTTTGTAATGACCACTCAACAAAGCTGGATGGTGCTACAAATATTTTTCTTTTTGTTATAGTAGAGGCATTTACATCAAACAGATTATTTTATAGCATGAAACTTTGCGAGATTATTTTTACCGATAGCAATGTGCATACCAATTTCTTGAACAACTCATCGTCTTTGAATATTTAATTAAGAAGTGATTTTATATGTTTTTGTTGAAAAGAAGTAAATGATAAGGGAAGTAGAGTATATAACTCAGGGAACTTAGGGGCTTTTCAGTAGATTAACTAACTTTTCAGGGTCTTGGACTTCGGTTCAAGGGGTCAGATATCCAAATTCTGGGAGTCTACAATAGAACATAGAGGGTTTTAGACTTGTTCTCCCTGAGAAGTGTTTGTCCAAAAATTCCGTTGGTGTTGAAAAGTAAAAAGAAAAAGAGCTTCAACTACAACGTGCCATTCTTACAAAGAGACTGATGAACAAAACAATGTTGGGATCTCGGCCTTCTTTTCAAAATTATTTTTAAAATAAGAGATCATGCAAGAACCTGGACACTAAAGTTGACCAGCAAAATTCTAGTTTAAACGTGAGTGAAATGTGGTTGTAAATTTTACTGTCCGGGAACGAGGAGAAAGGAATTGGTCAGGTAACTAACATTGGCTAAACTTACTATTATTATAATTAACCTGTAACACATCAAAATGAAAAATAACAAAATATTTGCACCGGAATAATATTTCTGTAAATAAATAATCTGCCGGAAGCCTCGATGTTTTTGGGACGTTGCAATATCTGCAGCAATAGAGGGCGGGGTGAGGAAGAGGTGGGATATACTTCTCCTTGTTGCCGGACAGAAATCTCCGTTAGCCTGTAACTCATACTCAAAATGCAGCAGTTCTTAGCTCCGTCCAATTCTTAGCAGGTTTTAAAACATGATTATTTTAGATTTTTTTACTGTTACTGTGGTAAACTGTAATTTACAAATACTGACCAATGTCATTAATTAGGAAAATATGATAAACAGGGTAGGTAAATAAGGTCAGTTTGAATATGGTTGTTACTTCCCAACATTAGAAGACAGTCTTTACAACTAGTTTTCGTTTTATTTATCCTCCTTGCTCAATATTCTTGGTTAAGTTATTTAAATAGTGTTTTTTTTTTTTTTGATATTTCAACTTCACACATTTACTGCCTTATGTTATTGAAAACCCCAAAAATATTTGTGTTAATCTATCACACAATACGTGTTAATAGTTCAAACATTCAAACTGACAAAAATATTGTTGAGAAACAGATATTTTAAAAAATCTGCCAATCGTCATCCTTCAAGTTCTTATCGGTTGTTATCATTATTTATCAACCCAGGACGTACAACAAACAAGTGATCTTGTAGCTTATTTACAATCTACAATGAATCTTTTCTGAAAAGTTCTGATTACAGTTTAGTCAAAACGCGTAAGTAGGCTATTATCAAAAAAAGTTCCAAAGTTATATTGGCCTTTCAAAGATAGATAATTTGAATCTTGAATCACAGTAACATTTTCTAAGTAAACCAAGCCAAATGCCACCTTTAATGATGTCTTAAAATAAAGTAAGTTTTATTTTAAGTATTTAGAAGGAAGGTGTTCTTTGGGATTGAAATATACCGTAGCTGAATCTTGCAAATGGTCCAATCTTGGTCCCGATCTCTGTCAGTGGTACTATAAAATTCATTGATACTGGTAACTATTTATTCTTAAAATCACGGGAACACACAAATTTCTATTCTGTTCCTTAAAACTTGCTCAAGTGTAATCTAATAACTTTGATAATTTATCATAAATATGAAGTGATTCCTCGATGAATGGAAAGTTTGGCATTCGGATGGATGACCTTGTGCGTCAGTTTGATGCCAAATGTTGGCATCTTTTTTGGCACCCGCACAGGCTCCTTGGCACTGGCTGTTGCCTATTATTACACAAAACCATGCAAATATTATCCCTAGCCCGTTTTACACTAAAAGTGAAAATTTACCTAGTTGAATAATCAAACTGGAAAAACATCACGTTTAGATGATTAATAATGAATGATGTTTACAATTGTTGTAGGATTGAATCTTGATTCAGCTGTCAATGTACAATTACTTAATAATGCTTTCCAAAGAAAGGTAGACCTTAGATAATAACAAGATCACGGTTTGGAATGTGACTTATCAAAACTTTTTTAAATGCCACTAGTGTTAAAACGTGCTAACAAAAAAACTTTCTATCTTATAATAGGGAGAGAAAACTATAGAAAAGCTAAATAGGGTTTATCAAGAGTAAGAAACTATAAAAAAACTCGCCCCCTAAGATTAGATACTGCTGTTTTAAGGTTATCTCACTTAATTAACTATTGTTATTACTGAATATTGCTGTGTGATAATTCTTGTATACAACTTATGACAAATATCCTATAGAATCTGTATTTTCTTTAAGAAGCATTAAATTGATGAGAATAACCAATCTTCAATAAAATTCAATGTGCCACTAAAGGGCAATTTAACAACTCGGTTAAAGAATTATTTAAAACTGAAAGGATATTTTACCCGTGTTCGTAGCATTCAGCATGTACGACCATAAACTACCCTTAAATAAAAGCAGGCAAAATATACCACTTAAGTAGCATTGTTGCACATTTTGGAGAGTTTTTAAGAAAACTATTGTTTTAATAATTTGTCATATAAGTACTGCTGTCATAGAATTTATAATTTACTGATGATTGAGTGTAGGGAGTTCAAACTAAACATCTCTTAAAATAAAACCATAATATTTTGTTTACTTAAAATTGTACAAATGGTTAAGTGTGAAGAAATATGACAATACAATAATAGTAAAACAAAATGGTTACAATTATTATATCACACCTTTAATTGGAAATTACACTTATAAATAATTTTAATAGTAACTATCAAAACAATGTCAAAACGTTTCATAATGTAAACAATTTATATTTCGCTAAATCTAACATTCTGGCTGGTTAAGATGTATCTAAATCAACTGTTTTAAATCTTAACTACTTCAAATTGTGATATATATATATTAACAAATAACGTATGACGTAAGGAAGTGATGGAAAAATTACACTTATAAGCTTAACTAATTCACAGAGGAGGTGAGTCTATAGAATGTTGTGATAACGGTTTGTTCTCTTCCTCGTCACTAGAAGAAATCAAAGAACAAGAACAAGAACTGATCACGGTATGTTCTTTTCTTTCTGGAATCGTCTCTTCTGTTTTTTCTTCTTCTTTTTCTTCCTCTTCTTCTTCTTCTGCTTCTTCTGGGGTCAGTAAAAAACGAAACTTCTTGGCTGGAGGAGAAGCTGAATAGCCAGACTCAATATTCTCTTTCTTTTCTTTCAACTCTCGTTTCAGTTTTTCCACATCGAGGAGCAGGTTTTTCAGGACCTGCTGTTCAGAGATGTTTCTAGGAAGAGCACACGGGTGGACCACATCGGGCTTCAAGTACCGTACTGTGCCGATCAACTCTTCTAGCGAGCAATGCATCGAGTATGCGATCCTCACTAATCCGTTTATTCCTTCTTTCCGGCGCCCGACCTCCAACTGTTCACTATCGAAACTTTGAGCACAAGGTTTGATCGTCCTGACGTTGCTCCGATCACCACAGCATACGCTACAACGCTCCATTTCTTTCACACTGCACAAGTGCACCTTTGAGTCTCCCTCGTCCCGGCACAGCCAGCGATGCAACTCCGAAATGCAAGAGTAGTTCCAGTACGACTGAGTGTCTTTCACGTAGACCTGTTTGTTCAACGACCTTGCCAGCTTCTTCAACAGGTATTCCAGCCCGTGATACGAGTTATATAAAATTCCGACTCTGTGGTCGGGGTGGCTGTCGAGCCAGTCTTGTGCTATCTCTATCAAGTCATTCTCTGTCTGCTTGCGAGAGGGAAACGATATCCACCTAGGGTCACAGAATGTTGTATCCAAGTACAGTGTATTTATTATCTTCAGAGACCCATCGCTGTTGTGTAAAGCGTTAAATTTATACAATTCGTTCGGGTTTATCCTAAAGTCTCCGGTGTACAGCACTCTCACTGCATCTTGCTCCAACAGAAACATAGCAGAGCCGGGGCAGTGTCCCGCAGGCAGAGTCGTCACCTGCACTGGCCGTCGATCTTTCTGCGTCACAACTAACTTTTCATTCGATGTCACAGGATGTATTTTATGCTCAGGAATTCTACACCGAGCGTGTCTTAGTATCAAGTTTTTTGTTAACCCGGTACAATACAATACTTTGTCTTCATTTTCCTTTAACACTTTCAAGAATGCCTCACTGAAAATTCCTTTAAAATGATCTGTATGGAAATGTGACAAAAAGAAGGCTGTTCCATCGTGGTTCTTAGGTTCAAACTGATCTATCCTTATGAAATCGAGACTGTCTTCCAGCAGCTTGCCTTCAAATGTGGACATTTTTCTTTTTCGTCCTATAAACAGAACGAGTTTATAGTTTTCCAATTTAGGGAAATATTTTGTTTCATTAATTTTGTTCTATGCTAAAAAGCTTAACGTTACAATAAATTTAATAACAGTTAAAATAAAATAAAGAAAATTGTTTATAATTAATACAAATATGCTGCCTTTTTAAAAACAAGCTGACTGCAAGGCGTTGTTTTTCACACATAGGGATTGACAAATTTTATTTGATTTTTTTTTAAGAACAATCTCAAACAATTTGCACATCCTAATAAGGTCTGCTCCTATGTACTTGTTATATAGTAGGGTGTAGACCTCTCAAAAAATGAGATCTCCGGCAAAGATGTCACAATCATGTTTAGTACAAAACGAGTTTAAAGAATTGTAAATAAAATTAATTTTGTTGTTTCAAAAGCCTGAAACAAACTCCAAGAGAGGGGAATTGTTAGCTCTCGAATTACCTAATTTACTTCAATTTCATCAATCTAAGTATTGTTAGGAATTGTTAGCTCTCGAATTACCTAATTTACTTCAATTTCATCAATCTAAGTATTTTGTAAGCCTTAGAGATCCAAGATTTAAAATAAATTTATGATGCCAAAATAGGAAATTGCTTCATCAATGTGGGGCCTTTGAATTAATAAATGGTCTAATCGGTGTCTACCGTCTAATGGAGGGCCTGTAGAGAAGTTGAGAACTCTGTGTTAAAAGAAAAAAAATAATCATAATACCAGCAGAATGTTATCACTTTAAAACAGAAATGAGAGTAGTCTTGACAGTATGTAAGATTGTTACAAAGTTAATTTACCGTAGTTAGATTACTCTTTCGAGGTAGACTAGCCCACTTAGAAGACAAATTGAAAACCCTCAATCTACGCTCACATTAGTAAGGTTTCAGGTAGGTATATAAAATATTTGTTTAATCCAATAACAATTTTGATTTGTGTTTTGGTCAAACAATTGAATTTGGTAAACCAAATTTTACCACTTTTGACCAGTAGCCTGTATTTCGTTTGAGTTATAAGTAAATTAGAAGAATAATAGAACTCTCGACACACTTCTTTTCTTGAATTAGATTTCTGACAAATATCTAATATTCAATCAATATCATATTGATTTGTGTTTCTGATTAAATTATCAAACTGTTTATACCAAACTCTTACTACCATACCTATATTTTTATTGTTAATTTACTATGTTATTTATTGTTTTTATTTATTAACTAGCTGGCCCGACAGACGTTGTCCTGTCCTAATGTCACGGAATTTGTTTTATATCCAATACGCTTCGCTCACTCGCCTATCAAAAACTTATCAAAAAGTTAATAGGTCGGATTACAAATTTTCTTTTATAAGAACCTTGTCCTGACATTAACGAACACAACAAAAAAAGAATTATTCAATTTGGTGCACTCATTTTCAATTTATGGAATCACAAAGCAAAACAGGAATCCATTTTTATATATTAAGATTTTTTTGTTTAAAAATCTGTATTGCCACAACATTTTCATATCACTCTCGAGATGCTCGACATAGAACTAATTTATCGATAACATTTCTTTAATACACATTTTCTGGAATTATATAATATAATTTTTCTTAATTACCATTACAAACGTAGCCGAGGCGACAGAATGCAGCGGCTTAACGATCTGCCTCACCCCTCCCCACGACAGTACTGCTCATGTGCCTTGACTGCTCCATTTATAATAGCTCCATGAGTCACACACATTGACCCAGTGCCAGTACGTTTTTTTTTTTTTTTTAGCGAATTCCCCCTATAGGGAATTACCGTAGGTCTCATAGTAAGACTTAAGCCCGAGACCATGATAATTTTTTGTTTTGAGGTCCCCAGATGACAAAAACACTATTCGTTCAAATTTATATATATGTGTATATATATATATATATGTCCGTGAATGCGATAACTTGAGTAAAAAACGGTTTAACCTATAAAATCCGGTGATCTGCCTGTTGTTGAATACTACTTGGCATGAAGACGTAGTATGTTAAATTTTAAGCCTCCATGTATTATTATTTAAGTGCTTGAAAAAAATAATACCCTCAACTGATGACTTTGGGTAACTACAGGCCTTCTGCAACAAATATGACATGATTTATAAAGGATTTTACCCTCGATGGAGCGCAACATAAAAAATGTACCCGAAAAACGAAAAGTCTACAAGAGCTCAAAAACATTGATTTTTTGGGTGTTTAAGATACTTAATCTGGGCTTGGGAGTATTGCTTAGTACTAATTGTAATATACGAATACTGTGGGATAAGTATTAGGCCTCTAAGTTCTATATTAGAGCGACAAACCATTAAAAACCACGAACAAATCTATGAAAAAGTTCAAATTTAAAATGTCTAGCACTATCTAAAGGTGAAGGGGGTGAGATACGGCAAAATGTCATAGTACTAAAGTTGTAGTTCGTCTAAAATACGTGGCACGTGGTGGTCTTCGTTTTTCGATAGGACAACCCGTTCGGCCGCTAGAGCTCAAATAAACAAATACTATATTTTGATTTTTGTATTCACAATTATTTATTTTGTTGAGATAGTACAAACTAAAAATAGTAGGATTTGGGAAGAAAAGGTGCAAGGCACATGCATGCCAAAGCTCACGTCTCTAGATTAAGTATTATTGGTGTCACGTGTATGTTCTATAGTATAAATTGGCCCAGAACCCCCAATACACCACTACTTATACTAATAAAACGGTCAAATCTAAAGATATTAAGAGTTTTTCATTTTTTGGACAGGTTTAATTAATAAAAACTGGTCATATTTCTGCTGCTATTTACTAAGTGTGATGTAGACATACTGCGTGCCCAATATTAGGCCTCCATCAAGTATATTAACGTGATAGGAAATACAAAACCGCCACAAAATTTAAAAACTGGAAAAATGTAGAGCTATCTAAGGGTGAAGGAGACGAGATACGACAAAAAGTCATAGGACCAACGTTGTAGATCTTGCAAAATCCGTGGCACGTGGTCGTGTCTGTTTTTTTATAGGACCATCCGTTCGCCCGCTAGAGCTCATAAACTGTAATTTTAAAATAAGCCTTTTTGGGGGGAATTTAAATATTTTTTTAGGGGGGTTAAAATAAAAAAATTGTCAAATTTGGCAATTTTCCTGGGGGTTACAAGGTAAAAGCTACCTGCGTGCAAAATTTCAGGTTTCTAGCTCGACTAGAAGTGGTCTAGACTAGAAGTGGTCTAGAATTCGTATACCTCAGTGAGTCAGTTACACATGCGGCTGTATATATTATAGACTCGCATCGCTCGCTGGGGGCTCCGCCCCCAGACCCCTGTGGGGGGCTTCGCCCCCAGGTCCCTGTCGTAGTACCTATGGCACATGGTTTAATTACGCTAATAATCCGAGGTCCTATGTATACTCAAAATATAAAGTAGACTTATTGAGTGAACAAATTTAGGCCTAGCAGTACAATATTAGAGTATATAACAATTTAAAAATCGCTCCGCCTCCGCCCCCAGGTCGCTGTTTGGCCACAGTTTAATGTAAATTGGTCCAAATTCTATTTAAGACCTAAATTCTACAACTATTCCAAGGCTTTGATTATTTTATGGGTTTAACCTATAAAATCTGGCTATATGCCTGTTGATGAATACTACTTGGTATGGATTATGTTAAATTTTAAGCCTCCATTTCTTACCTAAGTGCTTGAACAAAATTATACCCTTAACCGATGTAAAATGTAGCCTTTAAAAGGCGTATTTTGAACCTTATAAGGGATACGACCACCGTTAACAACCTGAAAAACTATGACTTTGGGTAACTTCAAGCCTTTTGCAACAAATATGACATGATTTATAAGGGATTTTACCCTCGACAGAGTGCAACATAAAAAATGTACCCGAAAAACACTAAAAGTCTAAAAGAGCTCAAAAACTTTGATTTTTGTGGGTTTTTTAAGATACTTAATCCTGGCGTGGGAGTATTGCTTAGTACTAAGTGTAATGTAGGAATACTATGTGATAAGTATTAGGCCTATAAGTTCTATATTAGAGCGACAAACCATTAAAAACCACGAACAAATCTATGGAAAAAGTTTAAATTTTAAAAAATCTAGCGCTACCTAAGGGTGAAGGGGTGAGATACGGCAAAACGTCATAGGACTAAAGTTGTAGTTCGTCTAAAATCCGTGGTACGTGGTGGTCTTTGTTTTTCGATAGGACAACCCGTTCAGCCGCTAGAGCTCAAATAAAAAAATACTACATTTTGATTTTTGTATTCACAATTATTTATTTTGTTGAGATAGTTCAAACTAATAATATTAGGATTTGCGAAGAAAATATGCAAGGCACATGCATGCCAAATCTCACTTGTCTAGTTCAAGTATTATTGGTGTCACCTGTCTGTCCAATAATATAAATTGGCACAGAACCCCCAATACGCCACTACTTATACTAAGAAAACGGTCATATCTAAAGATTTTTAGAGTTTTTCATTTTTCGACAGGTTTAATTAATAAAAACTGGTCATATTTCTGCTGATATTTACTAAGTGTGATGTAGACATACTGCGTGCCCAATATTAGGCCTCCATCAAGTATATTAACGTGATAGGAAATACAAAACCGCCACAAAATCTCAAAATTTGAAAAAATCTAGAGCTATCTAAGGGTGAAGGAGACGAGATACAACAAAAAGTCATAGGAACAAAGTTGTAGATCTTGCAAAATCCGTGGCACGTGGTGGTGTCCGTTTTTTGATAGGATAATCCGTTTAACCGCTAGAGCTCAAAAACTGTAATTTTAAAATAAGCTTTTTTGGGGGGGTTTTAAATATTTTTTTCGGGGGGTTAAAATACAAAATTGTCAGTTTTGGCAATTTTCCTGGGGGTTACAAGCTATAAGCTACCTGCATGCAAAATTTCAGGTTTCTAGCTCATCTAGAAGTGGTCTAGAATTTGTATACCTCAGTCAGTCAGTGAGTTACACATGCGGCTGTATATATTATAGACTCGCTTCGCTCGCTGGGGGCTCCGCCCCCAGACCCCTGTGGGGGGCTTCGCCCCCAGGTCCCTGTCGTAAATTATACCCTTAACTGATGTATAATGTAGCCTTTAAAAGGCGTATTTTGAACCTTATAAGGGATACGACCACCGTTAACAACCTGAAATACTATGACTTTGGGTAACTAAAAGCCTCTGCAACAAATATGACATGATTTATAAGGGATTTTACCCTCGACAGTGCGCAACATGGAAAATGTACCCGAAAAACACGAAAAGTCTACAAGAGCTCAAAAACTTTGATTTTTTTTGGTGTTTAAGATACTTAATCTGGGCTTGGGAGTATTTCTTAGTACTAATTGCAATGTAGGAATACTGTGTGATAAGTATTAGGCCTCTAAGTTCTATATTAGAGTGATAAACCATTAAAAACCACAAACAAATTTGTGAAAAAAGTTTAAATTTAAAAAATCTAGCGCTATCTAAGGGTGAAAGGGGTGAGATACGGCAAAATGTCATAGGACTAAAGTTGTAGTTCGTCTGAAATTCGTGGCACATAGTGGTCTTCGTTTTTCGATAGGACAACCCGTTCGGCCTCTAGAGCTTAAATAAAAACATACTACATTTTGATTTTTGTATTCACAATTATTTATTTTATTGAGATAGTTCAAACTAAAAATAGTAGGATTTGGAAAGAAAAGGTGGAAGGCACATGCATGCCAAATCTCACGTCTCTAGCTCAAGTATTATTGGTGTCACGTGTATATCCAATAATATAAATTGGGACATAACCCCCAATACACCACTACTTATACTAAGAAAACGGTCATATCTAAAGATATTTAGATTTTTTTCATTTTTCGACAGGTTTAATTAATAAAAACTGGTCATATTTCTGCTGATATTTACTAAGTGTGATGTAGACATACTGCGTGCCCAATATTAGGCCTCCATCAAGTATATTAACGTGATAGGAAATAAAAAACGGCCAAAATATTTCGAAAATATGCCGAAATTTGAAAAATCTAGCACTACCTAAGGGTGAAGGAGACGAGATACGACAAAAAGTCACAGGACCAAAGTTGTAGATCGTCTAAAATCCGTGGCACGTGGTGGTCTCCGTTTCTCGATAGGACCAACCGTTCGGCCGCTACAGCTCAAATAAAAAGTCACTATTTTGGACATGTTCAAAATTTCCTCCATTTTGAATTTTTTTGAGGAATTTAAAATAAAAAATTGTAACTTTTTGGAATTTTCCTGGGGGTTACAAGGTACAAGCTACATACATGCCAAATTTCAGGTTTCTAGCTCTTCTAGAAGTGGTCTAGAATTCGTATACCTCAGTCAGTCAGTCAGTCAGTCAGTCAGTGAGTTACACATGCGGCTGTATATATTATAGACTCGCTTCGCTCGCTGGGGGCTCCGCCCCCAGACCCCTGTGGGGGGCTTCGCCCCCAGGTCCCTGTCGTAAATTATACCCTTAACTGATGTATAATGTAGCCTTTAATAGACGTATTTTGAACCTTATAAGGGATACGACCACCGTTAACAACCTGAAATACTATGACTTTGGGTAACTAAAAGCCTCTGCAACAAATATGACATGTTTTATAAGGGATTTTACCCTCGACAGTGCGCAACATAGAAAATGTACCCGAAAAACACGAAAAGTCTACAAGAGCTCAAAAACTGTGATTTTTTGGGGTGTTTAAGATACTTAATCTGGGCGTGGGAGTATTTCTTAGTACTAATTGTAATGTAGGAATACTGTGTGATAAGTATTAGGCCTCTAAGTTCTATATTAGAGTGACAAACCATTAAAAACCACAAACAAATTTGTGAAAAAAGTTTAAATTTAAAAAATCTAGCGCTATCTAAGGGTGAAAGGGGTGAGATACGGCAAAATGTCATAGGACTAAAGTTGTAGTTCGTCTGAAATCCGTGGCACATGGTGGTCTTCGTTTTTCGGTAGGACAACCCGTTCGGCCTCTAGAGCTTAAATAAAAACATACTACATTTTCATTTTTGTATTCACAATTATTTATTTTGTTGAGATAGTTCAAACCAAAAATAGTAGGATTTGGGAAGAAAAGGTGCAAGGCACATGCATGCTAAATCTCACGTCTCTAGCTCAAGTATTATTGGTGTCACGTGTATGTCCAATAATATAAATTGGCTTAGAACCCCCAATACGCCACTATTTATACTAAGAAAACGGTCAAATCTAATGATATTTAGAGTTTTTCATTTTTCGACAGGTTTAATTAATAAAAACTGGTCATTTTTCTGCTGCTATTTTTTAAGTGTGATGTAGACATACTGCGTGCCAAATATTAGGCCTCCATCAAGTATATTAACGTGATAGGAAATAAAAAACGGCCAAAATATTTCGAAAATATGTCAAAATTTGAAAAATCTAGCGCTACCTAAGGGTGAAGGAGACGATATACGACAAAAGGTCATAGGACCAAAGTTGTAGATCGTCTAAAATCCGTGGCACGTGGTGGTCTCCGTTTCTCGATAGGACCAACCGTTCGGTCGCTACAGCTCAAATAAAAAGGTACTATTTTGGACATGTTCAAAATTTCCTCCATTTTGAATTTTTTTGAGGAGGTTAAAATAAAAAATTGTAACTTTTTGGGATTTTCCTGGGGGTTACAAGGTACAAGCTACATACATGCCAAATTCCAGGTTTTTAGCTCCTCTAGAAGTGGTCTAGAATTCGTATACCTGAGTGAGTGAGTGAGTTACACATGCGGCTGTATAGTATATTAGATTAGATTTTTATGAAACTTGGTATGCGGCTTTATATGGTATTAAGACATATATTATGCATTGGAAATTCGCTGAGTATGCAGGTTTGCTGCGACGGGGGTATTTTTTATTATTATAGTTATTTTGGACAAGACTCACCACAGTTATCTGTGCTGGATCCAGTCATCAAGTGATAAATAACAACAGTCGACACAAAAATATTAGACGAAACACACTATCTTTTATCTGATAAATGTGGTGAGTGTTACCCAAAATAACTCTGGAATACTATTAGGAAGGCCTACCACACCAAAACAATTTACTCATTCAGAATGAATATTTTTTTTAAACTTAAGGATCATATATTGGACATATGGGCATCTGTAAATTGTATTGTGGATATTGTCTGTTGGTTGAGGAGTGGTTAAACTGTGGAATGGGTAGGCCTAAATAAAGCAGAAGAAGCTTAATTTGTAATTATTGTTTCCAATTACTGATACAATAAATAATAGGTTTATTGTATCTAAAAATGCATATTTCAATCACACTTATGATGTTATATAGATTTAACAGCGGCTTGGTTGTCTATTAATGGAATACAAAACATGATCAGTTCTGAGGTTATCTGCAAACTGATTCAGAAGCTGTCTTCATTCTATATTAGTGGGCATAGTTCAAACACCCAGTACACTACACGCAGAATATCTTGAGCTGTGGCCCACTTCATTACACTTCACTGCGCCACAGAAGTATCCATCTGGGCCAATAAACAGCCTGCGACTTACTAAGCTTGGTACAAACATCTTTGAAAATTAAAAAGTCGAAATAGTAACATTTGTAAAAACCATAGGCTACCTAGCCTAACAATAACAAACATTGTACTAATTAACTGACCGAACATATGATACGTAGTCGGATAATAAGAGTTTTAACTTAGCAACACATGATAGGTGTGTATAACAGACGTTATAATGTCAGATTAGTACGATGCTGAACATGCGCTGAAGCATCCCTCGCCAGTCTCTTCACTCCAATTTTCCTAAATGTAAACGGCTGCCAGAGCTCAAGATAGTACGTGTACAGTGTGCAAGAGGGCATGTGATGTCGTCGTTTAAATACCAAATGTATTTTACAAGAATTACAAAAGACACGTATTTTATGGGCAGTTTCACTCATTTTCATATAGGTTCCTCTTTGTTCCAGGCTTGAAGCGATATAAACCACCAGATTTTAGGAAAAATTTTCTTATTTTTAAACTTGGATTTCTCATGTTTTAGCAGTTTTGGGGACTCTTAATCAAAATTTCAATATAATAAAAAATATTAAATTATACCTGCACACAAAATATCATCAAAATCAGGCAACCCGTAAAGAAAACCTTATTTATTTAAGCTACCTACTTAATTTTTTATGTGAGGTTTACGTTTGAAAAGAATAGGTCTAGCTGAATTCAAATAGCAGATAAGCCAGATTGTTTCCATATTTAAATCAAAAATACCTGAACTGTTACCACAGTAATTTAAAGGATTAATGAGTAAAACACGCTCGCTTCAACACCTGCCGCAGCTACATACTTCCAATTAATCTATATTTATTTATTTATTTATCATTCCAACGGCAATACACCAGCTTACATTTCAATACATTATGATGACTATAATTTAACAAGGCAATATAAAATTAGTCTAGAAAAAAATATAACAGAATAATAAGTAGCCTATAAATCTAATACAAGACAGTGCTGCACCTGATATGCCAGACGAAAGTAATTTACACTAGCCCATGATTAAGTGGTTATGTCATGGTGGGATGGCCTAGATAGGTAGCTTGGGTTAGGTAGGTAGCACATAAGTTAATTATACTTCCAAAACTGTGATAGGGTATATTGATGATAACCTGACCTAATCTAACAGTCGCAACGTGCTGACAATTGATTCTCTATCGAGTACCGTACTAGATGGAGCAACAAATGAGGATTATTAAAGTTAGTATAGCCTAACTGTAGTTTTACATCGACTGGAGGTATCGGTTACAGCTCTCAGTCCTCTGAGTCGTAATGTTTACTTCTATCAGTAAACTTTAAAATCCAACACGCCTAACTCTAACCTAATTGGCCCACCATCTAACCCAGAAATAAATGCTGGTTTACAGTCTTTACTGACAGTTTTAGGGGGAATTAATCAGCGAAGTTATAAGGTATATTTTGATCCAGAATCCTACTTCAAAATCTGCTCAATCAGGGTTTATTTATCTAAGTTTTAATCATAATAATATGTGGTAAGTTAGCCTACCTATTAGAAAGTGCAGGAGAAAAAATAGGTTTCTGGTTTCTGAAAGTTTTCCGGATTTTCTAACAGAGAAGAACAATTTTCCCAAGATCCTAACTTCTTAAGTAGGCCTAAGTTAAGTTAAAATTCAATGGGACAAATTTAAAATTAACCTTAAAAGTACTGACCATTGCGTTTTCATCAGTTCCCACTTAAACTTATGTGTTAAAGTCAAGATCGTGATCCTATTTTCATACATACAGTCAACTCCCGAATATCCGGGAGCGGTTTAATCAGGTTGCGGTTTAACCGGGGTCACAAAAGGTTTATTTTTATTATTTTTTATCCCCTTCCAAACATAAATAGAGCAATAATAACAATTTATTTTCCTAAATTATTTCCAGAATCGTACTTAATTTACTTTGTTTATCATAATAAATACTATACAAAGAATTTAGTAAACACAACATAATGTTAGAGTCTGTCATCTCACTAATGAGCCTTGGGCCAGGCATCGTGATGGGGAGCGATGACCTTGACACTGCTCTAGACACTGCACCACCTGGCTAGGCAGTGCGACGGACGGTCAGACGCGGATGTCTAAAAATAGAAACACCTCAAAACAATCACCCTTCCCGCCGTTGTTCACCCTCATGGGGTTTTTCCCCCAGTGCGGAAGTAATTAGCATACTGTTCGCCGTTCGGTGTAGTTTAGAGAGTTTGGTGTATTGATATTTTTAACCTATTAAATATCATTCGGCGTTCTGGATACTATTTACTGCTATCAACCATTGCTAGTATTAACGATTATTATCTTGATTGTTTGTAGATTTTATTACAATTTAAAGGTTTTCAAAAGTATTTAATATACATAAATATAACTTATCTTAAATTACATTAAAACACAATATTGTAGTATACAAATATTGATAAACCTTTATTATATTCGTAATGTTCAATTTATTGAATACCTTTGTTTTAACCGCGGTTTAGGGTTATCCGTGATCCTCTAACTTATCATTACCCCGGATAATCGGGAGTTGACTGTACATCGATAGTCAAATCATTTCCAATTCAGCGCCACATGAATCTACAAGACATTTTTAATCGAATGATGTACCGGTAGGAGTCTTTTGGTATCCATGCGATTGATGTCCGATCACAAAATTTTATGTTTTCTATTGCTGATGCCATTTTTAATGTCGCAGTAGGGGTTTATGCCACTTGTTCATGAAAATAATTATTTAAAACCTATTAAAGAATATATCTTTGCAACCTGTGAATCACTTAGGCCTCATCTTTGAAATTTAAACTAAGTTTACGTGTTCTTTTTTTGTAACCACTATGGCACCTAAAGTAAAAATCTCTGTTGAATTTAAGTTTTCTGAATTCACCACTTCTCGTTGTCTAACCGACCATACAGTACCGGTAGGCATAAGATGGGGCCTACGGTAGTGGACATCCTATGAACCAAGCCAACCCAATAAGAGCTTTAACCAAAATCCAAAACGCAACCACTAAGCTACCAAGAAGCTCAAGGTTCTATTTAATAAAAATTTTACTCCCGACAAGAGGCGATCATTGCCTTTATAATGTTTTTATCAGGAAATGCAATGACAATGTCGGGAGCTGTAATAGTAATGTTATATTTTTTATTTCTTTGACCATCATAGTATAGTTTTTAGTTTACTAAATGTGTTTTAAGTGAAATTAAATGTATCATTGACAATGAGCCTAATAGTTATCTTAGAACAGTATTGCCAAAGTCAAGTTTTCTGGACATAACCAATATCCTGTTTATCCACTGACTGGGATGTGGTTTTCCTAAGCACACCTCTTGACGTATCAATCTGGTTTTCATGTTTTTGAAAGGTTACTTGCAGTAATAAACCACTATCGCTGAGTGAAAAAACTTTCTTCTTACAATGGAGTTAGGCCTAACCAGAACAGCTAGTACACAAGTGACCTTGCTAGTATGAAAGTTGAGTTATCTCTGAGTAAGCTGTTTAAAGAGACCAGTTCTCTAGAAGTAAAAATCTGCATGAACAATCTGAAAAGGGATTAGTATAGAAAAAAGACTGTAAATGCGCGACTTGCACACAACCGGAACCGCATTGAAAATAGTAGTAATAAATGTTATCACCTCAACAATTTAATAATTTTTTTGTTGATTCCGTAAATTGTATCAAGCAAAAGATTAATATAGGCCAAATGTCGCTCGGTAGGTTCCAGACAGACAAAACCCAAATATCAATCACACTATGCCTGATTTCTCTTTTAGTCCTATAACTCAAGAATGTGTTCTTAAAGCTGTAAAGCGCCTAACAAATTCCAATAGTAATGATGTTTACAATATATCAAACGTTTCATTAAAACATACTGCATCAGGACTATTTTATCCTTTCACTCTATGTATCAATATGTGTCTACTTAAAGAATATTTCCCTGATGACCTTAAAATCTCTCGTGTTTGCTCAATCTATAAAAAAGGCACTAGGAACAAACCGGAAAGTTACAGACCAATATCAATCATACCTACTTTGTCCAAAGTTATTGAGATTCTTGTTTTTCATCAAGTTCTAAGATTTTGTTTAAAAACTAGGCCTAACTTAATAATCTGATTTAGGCCTATATGTCCCAGTATGGTTTTCGTGTTGTCAAGTCCCGCTACAGATGGCATTGATGCTTTTGTACAGAAGGTTTTAAATGCCTTTGATGGGAAGAGCTTTGTTTAAGGACCACATTATTTAACCTGAGCGAGGCCTTTGACTGTGTAACTTATGGGAATCTGTTGTGTAAATTGGAGTATCTTGGTATCAGGGGTACTATTCTTTCCTTCTTCAAATCATATCTAGAGAATCGCAGACAACAAGTCCTTTTAAATGGTTTGTGGTCAGATGAGGTTACTTTGGAGTATGGAGTACCGCAGGGTTCTGTTTTGGGACTTCTGTTATTCATAATAGCCATTAACGATCTTCCAAATAGTATACCTAGATCTTCAAAAACAATAGAGGATGATACTACTTTTCTATCAGTTAGTGATAAGTTGGATCAGCTTGACCGGTCAGCAAGTGGTGCTCTGCATGATGCATCAATGTGGTTATACAGCTTGAACGGTCAGCAAGTGGTGCTCTGCATGATGCATCAATATGGTTATACAGCTTGAACGGTCAGCAAGTGGTGCTCTCCATGAGGCATCAATATGGTTATACAGCTTGAACGGTCAGCAAGTGGTGCTCTCCATGATGCATCAATGTGGTTATACAGCTTGAACGGTCAGCAAGTGGTGCTCTGCATGATGCATCAATGTGGTTATACAGCTTGAACGGTCAGCAAGTGGTGCTCTGCATGAGGCATCAATGTGGTTATACAGCTTGAACGGTCAGCAAGTGGTGCTCTCCATGAGGCATCAATATGGTTATACAGCTTGAACGGTCAGCAAGTGGTGCTCTCCATGAGGCATCAATATGGTTATACAGCTTGAACGGTCAGCAAGTGGTGCTCTGCAGAGGCATCAATGTGGTTATACAGCTTGAACGGTCAGCAAGTGGTGCTCTCCATGAGGCATCAATGTGGTTATACAGCTTGAACGGTCAGCAAGTGGTGCTCTCCATGAGGCATCAATATGGTTATACAGCTTGAACGGTCAGCAAGTGGTGGTCTGCATGATGCATCAATGTGGTTATACAGCTTGAACGGTCAGCAAGTGGTGCTCTGGATGAGGCATCAATGTGGTTACACAGCTTGAACGGTCAGCAAGTGGTGCTCTGCATGAGGCATCAATATGGTTATACAGCTTGAACGGTCAGCAAGTGGTGCTCTCCATGAGGCATCAATATGGTTATACAGCTTGAACGGTCAGCAAGTGGTGCTCTGCATGAGGCATCAATATGGTTATACAGCTTGAACGGTCATCAAGTGGTGCTCTCCATGAGGCATCAATATGGTTATACAGCTTGAACGGTCAGCAAGTGGTGCTCTCCATGAGGCATCAATATGGTTATACAGCTTGAACGGTCAGCAAGTGGTGCTCTCCATGAGGCATCAATATGGTTATACAGCTTGAACGGTCAGCAAGTGGTGCTCTGGATGAGGCATCAATGTGGTTACACAGCTTGAACGGTCAGCAAGTGGTGCTCTGCATGAGGCATCAATATGGTTATACAGCTTGAATGGTCAGCAAGTGGTGCTCTGCATGAGGCATCAATATGGTTATACAGCTTGAACGGTCAGCAAGTGGTGCTCTCCATGAGGCATCAATGTGGTTATACAGCTTGAACGGTCAGCAAGTGGTGCTCTGCAGAGGCATCAATGTGGTTATACAGCTTGAACGGTCAGCAAGTGGTGCTCTGGATGAGGCATCAATGTGGTTACACAGCTTGAACGGTCAGCAAGTGGTGCTCTGCATGAGGCATCAATATGGTTATACAGCTTGAACGGTCAGCAAGTGGTGCTCTGCATGAGGCATCAATATGGTTATACAGCTTGAACGGTCAGCAAGTGGTGCTCTGGATGAGGCATCAATGTGGTTACACAGCTTGAACGGTCAGCAAGTGGTGCTCTGGATGAGGCATCAATATGGTTATACAGCTTGAACGGTCAGCAAGTGGTGCTCTGCATGAGGCATCAATATGGTTATACAGCTTGAACGGTCAGCAAGTGGTGCTCTCCATGAGGCATCAATGTGGTTATACAGCTTGAACGGTCAGCAAGTGGTGCTCTGCAGAGGCATCAATGTGGTTATACAGCTTGAACGGTCAGCAAGTGGTGCTCTGGATGAGGCATCAATGTGGTTACACAGCTTGAACGGTCAGCAAGTGGTGCTCTGCATGAGGCATCAATATGGTTATACAGCTTGAACGGTCAGCAAGTGGTGCTCTGCAGAGGCATCAATGTGGTTATACAGCTTGAACGGTCAGCAAGTGGTGCTCTGGATGAGGCATCAATGTGGTTACACAGCTTGAACGGTCAGCAAGTGGTGCTCTGCATGAGGCATCAATTTGGTTATACAGCTTGAACGGTCAGCAAGTGGTGCTCTGCATGAGGCATCAATATGGTTATACAGCTTGAACGGTCAGCAAGTGGTGCTCTGCATGAGGCATCAATGTGGTTTGAGGAAAATGGGCTCCTTTTAAACAATGATAAAACCCAGAATATTATTTTCAGTCTAAGACCTGTAGTAAGAGCTGTCAAACAATGAAAACTGTGTGAATTGTTAAGTGTTTATTTTGATAATCATCTCAGCTGGGACAAACACATTGAGCATATATCTGTTAGGTTGACAAGAGTTGTATATATTTCATTAGACATCTCAAGCACTTTGTCGATTATAACTACATTAAAATGGCCTACTGTGCTTTCTTCCAAAGTATTCTCCACTATCGTCTTATCTTCTAGGGAAACAGTTGTAAACTTCAAAATATTTTAATTATACAGAAGAAAGTTGTTAAGATTATCACAGACTCTGTTTTTGATGCTCATTGTAAACCTTTATTTATTGAGTTACAAATTCAAATAACCTCTGTTTTTGATGCTCATTGTAAACCTTTATTTATTGAGTTACAAATTCAAACAGTTGTAAATTTATAAATTTTTGATATGATGTCTTATGCATTAAAAAATGTGCCAACTTTTATTTTGAATAATAATGTCCATGCCTACAAGAATTAACTGCCAGAAAAATAAAACTTTTAATAGGTTGAGCAAAACATTAAAAAGTCATGATGTTATATCCAGTACGATATATAATAAATTATGCAATATTGTTCAGCTAACATTATCCACACAAGCATTCCTTTTTTGAAAGAACTTTTTATGACTGGCTTCTAAGAAATCCATTTTATACTACTGACGACTTCATGGCCAAAAAGGAAATTCAGCTCTAGTCTTGTTATTGGTACCCGTACCCTACCTTGTTTTATATTGTTAATCTTTAAAAAATAGTTTATCATTGTTCTTATAGCCTAGGCTTACTTGTTTATTTATCTATCACTTGTTAATTCTTGTTGATTTTATCTTTGTTATATTTATAAAATGAATCTTTTTTGTTATTTCTGTTATTTTATTTTTCTAATTTTAATCCAATATAATATGTAAACTCAAATAATGCACATAGCTTTCTAGAGAGCCAAGATTTTTGGTTGTTTTTAATATTAAGCTAGAGTTATAACTTCCTTGTATGGTGTTTTAGTAATGACCATCCTGACTGTAGCCTTGATATATATATATATATGGCCTATATATGGCCTTTGTAGGCCTATATATATATATATATATATATATATATATATATGTGACAATTGTCAATGTATCCATGTGTGTCTAATGACAAATAAACACTTGTGATTCTGATACCAAATTGATAGGCTAGAGCTAGCCTAGGCTAATCAATATTTTAAAAGCATAAATTCTAGGCTTAGCCTAAAATCCCTTAACCAGAAGGCTAATTTAAAATCCTACCCGAATGCATCTAATCCTGGGAATCCAAAAGGTACTTTGGTATTATACGGATGCCACCCTTATGCAGCGCGCTGCGGCAGTTATGTTAGGATGGGTTATCATAAAAATGATTGTAGGACTTTCCTTGTTTTGTTACGAATCGAATGATACCTGATGAGTCATACTTCCGGCCGCCAAACACCCTCCAAATAGGCCAAGGTCAGGTCGTTGACCAGAGCGCGCGCATCACCTGTCACCGCCTGTAATCTGGGTCCTGGGTCAGTGTCATGAGTGATTTATTGCCGTGCACTACGTTACATTTGTTTTCATAATGAGTGACGTTCTTTTCATGTGGGATTTACCTCGAAATGAAGAGGAAACCGTACGCATTTTTATGATAACCCATCCTAACATAACTGCCACAGCGCGATGTATATTTGGCGGCGTACCTGTGGCGATCGGGTCTGGCTGCTAGCGGCGGCGACGCATTCAACACGATCCTAGCAGACATCGCTGCCTTTTGGGAGGCACAACACAAAGACCGCTCATCAGAATGATGTAAAATTTGTACAGTAAGTCAATAAAAGTACGTTTTTTCGAATTATGTAGTTATCCTTTGTATCCGGTAAAAATTTAATCTCCAAAAATAGTGGCATCCGTATAATACCAAAGTACCATCCAAAAGCTTAACACATTCAGTGCGGGTGGATCTCATGAGCTACAAGCTGGCCTTGCCAGTCGATCGGTTGGAGCTCATGAGCTCCAAAGGCTAATGTTGTTTTCAAAGAAATACTGTGTCTCAGCCACTGCAGATGGATGAATGAAACTTCATCTCGAGTTTGTCTATTCCCTTACAATACTCGCACTACGGTCAGTTTCCAGTTCCCGCCCCTCGATGGTGCGGGGGGGGCTTCCACGGCGCTCGCTGCCAAATTGTTTACCAATATTTTTATCTATAGTGAACAGACTAACACTACAGATTCAACAGAGCATAGTTCAAGTGAATAGTGCGGGTCAGTAGTGTGGGATTGTGGTGCGTGTTGCGTCGCGGCAGGCGCCTACTACTATTGCGCCTAGCCAAAACTGCAGGTGGAGCTCATGAGCTTCAGAAATGTATTGGCACTAATAACAAGTAAGGCCTATTAAATTTTTTGTAACACTCAAACATTGTTTCTATATGTATTACCTATGTTTTTAGTGAAAACAAATTTTCAGCTCCTGGGTGAACTTAACATCATCTATACCGCACTGCAATTCGGTTAAGGATGCAATTCTCCTAAGATCAACCGAAATTTAAAGTCACAGATCTCAAGCAGACCTTTAGGCCTGGGTCTAGGATTGAGCTACCCAGACTTAAATAACTTAAATACTTAGTTTAAGTCTCCTCGAGATATTCAGTAAGTTAACAATATGCTGTCCTCAGTGTATGAGTCAGTAATAAAACACATTAGTTTAGCCCAGGCCTATCAAGCAAGCAAAATAAAGTCTCTTATAGGCTTGGCCTCAGCACACAATTTTGAACATGCAATTTATGTTCATCATTATCAACAATGCAACTACAAGAAAAAATACAGTAATTTAATTTACAATGTATGGTACTTACAGCTCTAACCTTCTTTTTTATTAGAAAACAAATACAAGTCCACACTCGAGAAGCCAGTAGCATAAACGCTCGAAGGCCCATTTGCAATTGTTTCAGCATTGGTGAAATTTTTTCAACAAATAGCCTATATCACCTTTACACTTAAAACATTGAAATAATAAATAGGCAAAATAATAACTGGTACTAAGGTATCATTGTACCACTCAACAACAATCACCGTACTACTCGCCTGCCATAATCGAATCGACCCAAATCCAAATAATACAAAAATCCAATTCCAAATCATGCGCAAGGCAGATGCGCATTGGAAACGTTAACATTTGGAAGCAAAGACGTGAGAATAAGTCTTTTACTTCTAGAAAATGTAAAATATATACAAAACATCCTTATATATAATATGTGAAGCCGTTTTTTGTCAATGAAACTCCTCCCTTATTTATTGACTAATTTTAATGTTTGAAAATTAAAAATATTCGTCTCAGTTCTTAGTTAAGCAATACCGTAAAACGGGGTGAATAGGAACAGCGGGGTGATTTGGTACAAAACTTCATGATATAACAAATACGTTTTCCTTTGATATATATAAGTCTGTACTATTATTATTATTACTTTTATCTGTCGACTAACATGTTAGGAATTAGGTAAAAAATGTTTTATGAAGTTGGCAACCCTGCACAGTTGTTTACAAAATCACGACCGTCTCGCCGCAGTAATGCACCTGCCTTTTTTTGACATTGAACCGGTTACTTTCACGATCCGGTTCGTTCCAGTGACAAAGCATGGAATAGGTTTGGTAGAAGCGTTACGTTACAAAGAGTTCCGTTCCTACTTGCTGTTCCTCGACTCTAGTCGAGAATCCATTCCATTTTCCATTTTGTTTGGAGTGAGTGGAAACTTTCTCTTAGACCGCTTGGACCGCTTTCCCTAAAAGGGTTTGTGTTCCCATTGACAGAATACTACTAGCATTGAAAATCCAAAACAAATTGTTTCAGTCAACACACTAAAAATTAGTAAAATCAAACTTTTTTGCACAGTTTTGATTTATGTCGAGGCAAAAGGTAAAGTGTTTATACGAAACATTGATATGATTGATAAGTTTTAAAAAAATATTGCAGTTGTCAAAAAACAGTTCCTATTGACAACTGACATTAATACTAGCTAATATTTCAGTAATCAAAATTTGTCCCTACTAAGTAATCATTGCACACAAATTGCACTGTTTTTATATGGTGTCATATAATTAATTATGGTTTTGGATACTAACATTGAGTAAGGCCATAGAGTAAGTACTACCATAGATTAAACATACTCCTTAGTATTCTTAATCTATGGTACTACCATAGACTAACTACTGTAGTTAGTCTACGGTACTACCCTCAGGACTATGCTATGGTGGCTAAATAAAATAATATAGGTTGAGCTTATAAACAGTTACAACGCCTACAACGAAGCTATATTCAGTACTTCATTCCGTTCTTTTTCACTGTAACGTGAGAGAAGCACTTTGTCACAGTTCCATGGAACATGTTCCAAAAGTTCCAAAAAAAGGCAGGTGCATTACTGCGGCGAGACGGTCGTACAAAATCCTGAAACTGAAACATGCTGCACAAGATTCATGTGAAATCGAATGTTTCCAAACTTCTCTTGTAAGTACTGACCAGTACCAATTATAGACTTAAGTTATATATTTTTTAATAGTTTTATATATAAATAACATAAGTTTGTGTGCAAATTAAATTAGTTTAAAAACCTTTTATTTTATGAATTTGTATGTTTTGCCACGTCATGATTTTAAGATTTGCGGGGTGATTCGGAACACAAAAAAATGGTGTTCCGATTCGGAGCGACTCAGGGGGGAAACGATGGACGACTACGACGTCACTGCTCACAAGCATGACGTCGTAGTTTTCAAGTGGATTCACTTGTTTGCACAATTTATTCACTGACTCACTTGTTTGCAGTTGCATTGCATTCGCGATCTGGCGTTTGTTTGGCGTTAGTTAGGGATTTATTTATTTGAGAGTTAGTATACAAATAATAGTTGTGAAGTATCCTACATTAAAATCAATCAGTCAGCAAGTCTAATTTATTAAAAACTCCTTCCCTAACTGATTTTTTACATAGGCCCAGAAAATAATAAAGCCTATAATAAATTTTTGATCGACCCACACATGTTGCTGTAATGTTTACCTTACATTGATTTCTAAAATGAACTTCTATATCTGAATGCTTATGTTAACTGCACAACAGTTGTACTGTTGATGACCAACAGTTAAGCTTGGTCAATTTAACATAATTGGCTAATAAGTTACACATTATTGTGATATTTATTTATGTATGTTATCCACAATGTCGGAAGTTTGAATATTTGGTATTTAAAAATTATATAGAGTACCATTATTTACTGCACGCAACAGCAGTTAGGCTACCGGTAGGTTAGTTTATCATAAATATTTCAACCACATTTGTGTTCTTGAGTTCCGCTTGTCCCGACACCATCAATTATTTTTAATTTTATTAAGATAAACTAACCCAGAGTCCTAACCGTCACAGCAGACATGAAAAAGTGGTACCCTGTACTATCCGTTAAGTACCAATATATTTATGATAGACTGGCAGAGCCTAGAATAAGTGTCACACTATACCATACAAATTATCTTCAAAACATATTAATTTATCTGGTCACTCATATAATAAAAGAATAATTATAATTGAAGGTACCTATGTAATAAAATACATCATGTATGGACAAAACTGAGCGACTCATGCACATAGTCAATGCCTAAAGCCTATTCTGACAGTCAGAGACTGTGATCTGCGATGTCAGTTCAAACAGCAGCAGACAGCACATGCCTAAAAGAAGAAAACTACGACGTCATGCTTCCCACACAGCACAAGATTCTCCCCAGGACATCCCAAGGACATCACAGTGGGATATGCAGGATATCCCAGGATCATCCCTATCTCATCCCATGATATCCTCAAGATACCCTCAGGATGTCCTCAGGACACAAAAATGTCCTCTCCCCACGACATCCTGGGGACATCCTTAAGGATAACCATGGGATATCCCTCGGACCATAAAAGGATATGTATTTTGAAGCCCTAGGACATCCTCAGGATGTCCCACAGGATTATCTGGGGATGTCCCTCGGACCACAAAAGGATATTGTATTTTGAAGCCCTAGGACATCCCCAGGATGTACCACAGGATGTACTGGGGACATCCCTCGGACCTCAAAGGGATATTGTACTCTGAAGCCCTAGGACATCCCCAGGATGTCCCACAGGATTTACTGGAGACATGCCTTTGACATGCATTGAAAGGTGTCCCATTATTCTATCAGTATGAATCCCCTAATCCCACATAGATATCCCTGCCTACCCCATGATAATTCTGCGGTTATCCTTAGGAGGCCCTATGGCTCATAGTAATAGGTAGTGTGTATCCTAAAGCCATATGGCCTCCTAAGGATGACCACAGAATTATCATGGGGTAGGCAGGGATATCTGTGGGATTAGGGGATTCATACTGATAGAATAATGGGACACCTTTCAATATGGTCAGACAATCGGATAGGAAGACAGTTGGAGTTCTAAAATAAATTACAAGACAACTTTAAATTATCCTTTTATAAATAATACTATAATTGCCCATGCCCAGCTTGCACATAGAAACACAAGTTTTGACTTCATATTGATGTTGATGTTGTTTTTTTAATCAGGTTGACTAGTGTATAAACGTTAAATACCTGTAATCTACCTTGTGATTCTAGGATATCTTTTTAATGGATGACACTTTTTGTCAAAGGAAATTTTGTCATCTTCAGACCCACAAAACTTTAAATTGTGTCATCACAGTTCAAAAGAACAAATACAATGAATAAAGAGTCTTATAAGAACACGTCCCGTGTTAAAAATTCTGTCGCTTATTTGATGTTGGCGCGCTGGAACTCCGTAGTTTTGCGCCACGCCGCTGTGAAGCGCCTCTAGCACTGCAGACCGGTACCGAAAACACGAGGTGTTGCCATGGCCTAGGTCCCTTCGCTCTTGTAGTAGGGCGGAGTTGGCTATAGCGGCGGTCTGGGGGAGGAGTGACTGGGTAGACAGCGTGCACTGCCTCGTGGCCGAGCGCAAAACTAGCACGGCAAATTTCAAATACTGACAGACCTGGCCCATAAGACGTGTTCTTATAAGACTGTATTCATTGACAAATACTTGAAAATCATGTTTTACAACTTTATATTGTTACCTTTGTCACATTTTATGCAAATTTTTATCATTACTAGCACATGATTCAATTGTAAAGTGTCACAAATGTCCTGATTATAGGTACTTAAATGGATTGACACTGAAAATATATACACAACTTATAATTTTCTATTAAAATTTACCCAAAATCTTTCAAAAAATTAGTTGTTTTAACAAGTTTATAATGAAATGAATATATGCATATGTAGACCTAAACATTTCTCAGAACAAGACTTGAATTAAATCCAGATTTTAAAAATTTAAGAATGGATTCCAAATTATAATTGTTCGGTGATGTGATACAAACAATTAAGGATTTTTTTAAATAATACAGTAATGAATTCAAACAAAATGGCAGTATAATTGTAGTAAAAATAAGTTGATATAAAACCAAAATGTAAGTTATATAAACCAGGGGATATAAACACACAGTAAGTAGCAGTTGTTGATTAAATTCCTTCTCTGTTTTCATCTTCATCATGGCCTCGTTTCCTGAAAATAAAAAAAATAAGCTAATACTCCATGTAGCCTTGGGTAACATTCTATCCAAAAATACCCCCGTCGCAGCAAACCTGCGTACTCAGCGAATTTCCAATGCACATATATAAGTCTCACTACTACATAGAGCCTCCTACCAAGTTTCCCATGAACGTATTCATAAATAAGTGATATATAGCGTTTTATTTATTCTCTATAAGAATAACATTATGGCTGAGTACGCAGGGATACACAAGGAGGATAAGAAATATGGTTTTTTGTGATAATCAATGTAACTCAATCAGATACCAAGTTACAAATTACAAGTCTATCTACATACCAAGTTTTATTAACACGTTCGCTACCGACTCCAAATTTAGACTTTCAATAGACCGACGTCACGTATTTGTGACACTCCGGTTTTCGCTATAAAGACCAGTTTTCGCAAGACTCGTGGACATGTTGCTCAAAACCAGAGAACTGTATCTATAGCATCCTTTATCTGGGATTTCACATGTCACATATGTGTGACGCGTGGAGCGCTAACCACAGCCCGACGTCACGTATTTGTGACTCGAGCCTATTGTTACTAAATATGCTTTGGCAGCCTGTCAGTGTATGTGATCGTATTTTTAACTGCATATCGGGCTATAGGAATGTCTGTCACATATAAGGGTCGCTTGGTCCGAGCGTGGATATTTCGTTTTGAGTCTAGGGATGTGTTAGCCAACCTGTTGTTTACATTACGCTGAACCACGGTTGAGATTCACGTGATTCTAACCCTCGTATTATTCGTTTGTTTATGTTATAATAAACTGCTGTTTCTGTGCTCTTGGGTGATAAATGAAGAAGGTAAAACGTGAAAAGTAAGGAAGAGGAGAGATGTCATGACTTTAAGTGAAATTGATCGTGTGATAGACGATGATTTTAGTGAGGGGACTTTATTTAGTTCTGAATAAACCTAAGTTGGTTAGCTGAACAGTGTTCTTTATTTTCTTACCAATACAATTTGATAAAATATATTTTATTTTTGAGTCACACATGTGTGACAATCGGTCAGAAGTACAAATCATATATATTTTCATCAGTAAAACAATGCTATAGACCGACGTCACATATATGTGACGCATAATAAAAATCCATAAAAATGTACAACTGTTATAGTGGTTTTAAATTTCCTTTCCGTCACCAGTTCAAAGTTTTTGTAGTTTCCTACAACCTCAGGTTTCGACGCGGTTGCGCCATGTTCACGTAGTGCAGGTCAATTGTTTCAAGCTAAAACTGCATTTCGGTCTAGAAGAGGTCGTCGTCAAAGTTTTTAAAAAACACGAAATCATGAGACACACACATTGACACATTTAAACATGTAAATAAAACTACTGATCGTATACGCACGACTCAAAACCCGCTATTTGATTCCGTTGCGGTAGGCGGTGGCGGCGCAAGGACACTGAGGTCGACGGCGACGTTGACCAGATGTTGTTATCAGGTGCCTTGATAATGGACTCATCCTTGGGGGGTGGGAGTTTGCAGTTATCAAGGTAGATGGACTCGCCCGCCGAATTTCACTTTTAATAATTTGATTAAAAATTAAATGTGAGCTGTATTGGAGTTTTTCGTTTAATACTGACTCGCTATCTTGTCTGAAGGCTTTATAAATGTGGAACTCTTCTAATGTGTCTTATATGGGCCCTTTCTTACAAATTTCTAATATTTCCACATTGTTCTCAATAATTTCAACGCTGTGTTCTTCATCGAAGACGTGTTGAGCATAATTAGACTTCTAGGGATTAATTTTTGGGTTGGGTTTGTGTTCCTTAATGCGTTTTAAAAAAGAGCGCCTTGTTTGACCAAGATAGTATTTATCGCAATCATTGCATTTTAGTTTGTATACTCCAGTTTTTCTAATTTATTTTTGTCAGGTCCTATTTTTGATTTAAGTAGCCGCTCAGTTTTATTTGAGGTCCTAGGTGCTGGGATAATGTTAAACCTTTTCAGCTCCTTCTTAAGTAAGTAGTGTAACCTATGGCCGAATTCTACGGGAACATATTTTGTTTTCGCGATGAATCGTTGTCTGTATTAATTAATTTTTTTCTCTTTTTCAAATGTTTGTTTACAAGCCTATCAATCATTTTCGTGTCATAGCCATTTGAAAGAGCGATATGGTTAATGGTATTTAATTCTGCGGAGTAGTCATCAGGTGATAAGGGCAAATTGAGCATTATATTGACCATACTATTATAAGCAGCTAACTTGTGGCTAAACGGGTGATACGAGGTGGCATGAATCGTTTGATTAGTTGTGGTTGGTTTCCTGTAAATACTATACTTTAACTTATTATTGAGCTTCTCTATTGTGAGGTCTAAAAAGTTGATTTTATTGTTGGTTTCAGTTTCTAGAGTGAAGTTTAATTTTGGAGATAAGCTGTTCATGTAATTATTTAATACTGTAGTTGGCGGGCATTTCCATCAAACAGGACCAATGTATCATCTACATATCGGCAATAAAAGAGTATTTTTTACATTAGAAGAGTTCCACATTTACAAAGCCTTCAGACAAGATAGCGAGTCAGTATTAAACGAAAAACTCCAATACATCTTACATTTAATTTTTAATCAAATTATTAAAGTGAAATTCGGCGGGCGAGTCCATCCACCTTGATAACTGCAAACTCCCACCCCCCAAGGATGAGTCCATTATCAAGGCACCTGATAACAACATCTGGTCAACGTCGCCGTCGACCTCAGTGTCCTAGCGCTGCCACCTCCTACCGCGACGGAATCAAATAGCGGGTTTTGAGTCGTGCGTATACGATCAGTAGTTTTATTTACATGTTTAAATGTGTCAATGTGTGTATCTCATGTTTTTCGTGTTTTTTTAAAAACTTTGACGACGACATCTTCTAGACCGAAATGCAGTTTTAGCTTGAAACAATTGACCTGCACTACGTGAACATGACGCAACCGTGTCGAAACCTGAGGTTGTAGGAATCTACAAAAACTGAACTGGTGACGGAAAGGTAATTTAAAACCACTATAATAGTTCTACCAGTTCAGTGGCAATAAAAACAAAATTAGTACAATTGTTATTTATAAATGAGTCAGATGTTGTTCATTGATATTTTGAACCATAATAACAATTGAAACTTGCATAAAAAATTTGGTCTGAAGGTATGTTTTTATATTTTTGCATTGGTCTATTCTGGAAGTAGGCTAAATAATTTCCAGTTGGTACGCTACGAACACCCATGCGGCACACACACATGACGTTCGGTAGCAAACATGTTAATTTAGGTTCATAACTAAAAGAGATAAGTTATAAAACTTTACTTATTCTTCATAAGAATAATACCCCCGTTGCAGCAAACCTGCGTACTCAGCGAATTTCTAATGCATATAGCCCTCTAGGTTTCTCACTACCACATAAAGCAACTTACCAAGTTTAATGAAAATACATATATAAATAAGTGATATATAGCATTTTATTTATTCTCCCTAAAAAAAAAACATTAGGACTGAGTACGAAACGCAGGTTTGCAGCAACAAGAAAGATAAGAAGTGTGTGTTTAAGCAGTTATCAATATAACAGATCCAAGTGAAGCTACATACCAAGTTTTAATAATTTATGTTTGTAATTAAGAGAGATATAAAACTTTACTTATTCTCCATGAAAATAACATTATGGCTGAGTATGCAGGTTTGCTGCTATCGGGATGGTAAAAAACAAATCTGTTGTGAAAAAATAATATACCAGTACTAGATGAAGCCACATACCAAGTTTCATCAATATACATTCATAAATAATCGAGATATCAAATTTTATTTACTCTCCATAAGGATAACATTAGGCCTGAGTAACTTACTCAGGTTTCCTGCGTCAAGGAGGATAAGAACTGTGTTGTTATGCAATTATCAGTAAAACTCAACCAGATAAAGCTATATACCAAGTTTTATTAATTTAAGTTTATAATTAAGGGAGATACCTGTCAAACTTTACTTATTCTCTTCATTAGAATAACATTAGGGCTAAGTAAGCAAGTTTGCGGCTATGCGGACAGTAAAAGAACTTGTTATGTAAATATCAATAGACCACAACTAAGCAACATACAAAGTTTCATTACTGTAACGTGCTAGATCCGTCTCAGTATTTCTTAGCACGTTTGTGCCACGAATTCGCTCAGTCGTCTATATTTTATGTCCTAAGGTCGATTAAATTAACATAATTAAATTTTGGATGGGCTCAGCAAAGACTACAAACAACAGGTTTTTCTTTTATTCTGCCTTTAATCGCTCATCATCGCCCATGTGAAAGCACATTGAATAAATTTGATAAAAGTCCCTAATTGGTAAAATGTTGGCGGTATAAATCAACTAAAATTAACCAGGAAAATTCCTAATTACGCAATTCGCAAATTAAAATAAAACCATCTTCTAACCCTATTTCACCAATTAGTTCCTTAATGACGTATAAAAAGTTATCTCTTTAACACTGTGCGAAACCTCAATTCTTTCATCAAGTTTGGTTAAAAACCTATAATTCACAGAGCTATTACGCCCTGGCCCAGATGTATTCACTTTTGCTTATTTAAATGTTTAAAACCCAAAATAAGTTTATTATATTTTATCTAATAATATCTCGCCTAGGCCTAATTGTTTACAGAGCTGTTCCGCCCTGAACCTTGTCGTCACTTTTAAAGTCTTTAGCTATTTTATAATTTACAAAATCCTACCATTCTTTTATCAAATTTGGTTAAAACCTATAATTCGCCCTGGCCCAGATTAATTAATAAAAACTACAAATGTCTATTCTTGATTTATCTTTCTTTTATTTTTTCTAAGTTCTCTAGGGTTTTACACCCGAGTGAAATGAATTTATTCAATGAAAATCACAGCAAGAATTACGATTACTCAAAACTCCTAACCTCGGAGCTATTTCGCCACCGACTTGTATTTTACTTGCATGTCTAGGGCAATCTAAAAACCAAAAGCAATCTTAAAACCAAAAGATTTAAATTAAGTTTTAAACGAATCGTACAACGTTATCTTCACAATATAAAATCGTCCTAATTTACTTAAAGTTCTTACTTTATCGAATTTAGAAGTTATTAAAATGGAGAGGCTTCGCACTTACAGTTTTATTTCTTAAAGTATTAACCTCGAGTAAATCGTAAGTTCCTTCTCGCATTCGTATTCGGAGCTCTATATGTTTCCAGCTCTTCGCCGGGCCGCAGACTGACTGCCTCTGCCGTTCGAGAAGAGAGATCAAGTTACCCCCACTACCGCCGCGACGCTACCCAGATAGCACAAAAACAAGAAAATCACGTGAAAATCACGTTTCTCATTGACTTTTTTGATGTTATTATCACGTAAAAAAACGTAATTTTAACGTTTCTTTCACGTGATTTTTTTGTACAAATGGCACTCTTTTTTACAAGAAAAAAACGTTAAAAAAATACGTGAATATAACGTTTTTTAATGACTAAATTTTAACCTTTTTAACATGTTTATCACGTAATTTTTACATTTTTAAATGTTTTTTTTACCATTTAATTACGTTATTCATGAGATTTGTTCAGTACAAATGACAAATTTGAATGGAAAAATGAAGAACGTTTTATAATCACAAAATCTGATCACTGTGGGTATACAAATAATATATATTTCCGACCAAATTTCAGCTATATTGGAAAAGACTTGAAGTGTGAACACGTAAAAAAAATACAATTATAAAAACCACTCGTAACTTTATTAAACAAGCAAAAACATTTACAATCGTAAACACTACTCCTAACTACTTTATTAAACAATAAGAAAATCTAATTACAAACACAAACTATTATCTTTTATAAATAAGAAAAAAAATATAAACACAAACTTTTAACTTTAATAAATGAGGAAAATGTATAGTTATAAATACAAACTCTTTTTTAAACAAGTAAAAATATACAATTATAAAAAAACATACAATTATAAAAAAACAAACTCTTAACGGTATCACATTGATTAGTTTTGCTCTTCATCATCTCCAAGTGGGTCATCCCGGCCCTGTTTCCTGTCAAATCATAAAGCAATATTAATATTATATTGTGTCGTGTTTTTTATATGTTTGTCAGCAAATACAGTTAAACAATATTTCTAAGAAGTTTAACACATTTGCATTTAGAGCCTTTTCAGAACTTTCCCTTAACACAAGGAGCGATAAATGTTAGTATTCTTCATTGTCTATGCATTGCTAAGGAGTTGTTAGCTTTGCTGTCATGTTCTGCAATTCTTAATGGCTTGCATTTTTAAACTTATATAGGGCCTACACAATTCGTTGATTGATAAAATTACTTTGATTTAGCTTATAAGACATTAGTAGGTTTTAACTTTCCCGTCTTAAATTCCTAAATATCTAAAAATTATATAGAGGACAGTCTAGGCAGAAAAAAGTTATAAATGTTATTATTAGTGGATTTCCTTTGGAAAGTGAACTATTAGCATGACCCGCACGGTGAAACTTAAGCCCGGGACCACCATAGAAGTACCTAACATGACCCCCTGAACACGTTTTGGGGGGTCGTTCAAAATTTTATATATATGTATATATATACACCCAATAAAAGCTTGGTTAGACATATATATGTGTTTGCACTCTAGCGGTCACATTTTTTGTCCGATTTACTTAAAATTTGGTAGGAACGTTCCTTTCTGTAATCAGTTGGACAAGTTTGTTGGGAAAAACAATCGGAAAACTTTAAACCCCTTTTTTTGGGGATTAATCTTTCAAATTTGAGTTTTTGGGCCCTAACAGGGTCAGAAAAGCCCCGTATGTAAAATGAATGCATGTAAAAAGATGGGAGTTAGCAAGGCGAAAGTATTAAGCCCTCTCTCGTCATTCTAGCATAAATATTTACCGAGTTATTAAAGAAAATGTGTATCGACTAAACACAGTACGTTGTCTTATGGGGATTTTACTTTAGAAAAGCCTGTTATTCATTTGTTGGTGTACTTTTATCATCCCCAACAAACTCACGCCTACTTTAAAGCCTGACTGGACCTTCTCCTAACCTTATAATGCGCAAAATTGTATTCCCAGCATTGCAGGTAAATAGAACCAGGAGCATCAGAACAGCCAAAAAAATCAATGTTTTCAGATTTGAATAAAAGTTGGAATAAATGTATGTTTTTAACTGATTTTGAGTGTTTATAGTTTTTTATGTGGAAATTCACTTCCCTCACGTCAGCGTGCTGCGTGCGAACTCGTTAAAATTTTTTTTTAATCAGCACATCTTCACCGTCACATCAGCACAGTCTTCCTGTTATAATACATCCTTAGGCCTAAATACATGCTTCCTGTTATAAGACATCCTGTAAGGCCTTGGCCTATTTTAACTGCTATACCCAATTTCTATTGGTTACCTATAAAAAACCAAGTTAGTACAAAGTTTTTTTAAAGTTTTGAACGTCGGAATTTTGTGGTATGGGAATAAATCAATAAAAAATACAATCAGGCTAAGGATTGGATGTGATTGCTGCATGTTTAGCCATGGAAAGTTTTAAAAATGTGTGTAAGTTTATTACAGTAGTGTGTTTTTTATGTAGTTCTATTGTTCACAACTCTTGGCACAGTCTCTATCCCCTTCACCAGAGGGTCAATGATGAAGAGTGTGGTGGTAAATGGTAATGGTAATGCATGCAAGTAATAATACATTAAAACCTCCAGTTGAAAATAAAACATTTTATTACCAAAACTTTTATTAATACTTGTGGACTCGGTAGACCTACTCATGAGCCGCCACTAAATATTAGGTACCGGTATACTAACTTGACTGTGAATTTATGAAGGCCTCGTTTACATCCAGGCCTACAACTGATGGTGGCTAAAATACAACTAATTGGGGTTTCTTAAAGTATTTTGAATTTGTAGGTTACAGCTTGATTTAGATTTTAAAAGATTCCAGTTATTACCACTAAGTTTATTTGTATAGCTTAGGCATGTTTTGACAAGTTATTTAATTGCTTATAGTTTGTACGTAATATTATAGCATAACACAACTTTTAATCTTAACTAACTTAATAAAGTCATTGCTCAGGACAATGTACAGCTGAATAAGTTGTTTAAACTTAGGCCCCCTCTGCCTAAGCTACTGATGGGTACAGTTTCATAAGCGGCCACCAACTAATTGGGTGCAATATATCGATCTTAAACATTCAATATATTGAATTGAAACACTAGATATTTTGAATCACATTTTAACAGTATATATCGAGAATTATTCACTCGATATTTATATTAATGTTATAATCTAAAACCAACAAATTGTATATCGTCAATAATAATAATATTGTAATAAAACATATAACAAATAAGTTAACAAACAAAAACTACCATAAAAAAAACAAATAATAAAGAAACGTATAACTAAGCTAAAATTTAAGTTATATTTTCCAGGGTAACCTTGGTGGGGTGCTCTGACGAATTGAATGAACGGAACCCTGAATAAGATAACTATGTTTTAGCTTGGTTAGGCCTATACGTTTCTTTATTATTTGTTGAATTTTTAAAATTGTAGTTTTCCTTTGTTTGTTACTTATTAAATCTTGCATTTAAAGATATTAGTAACTGACATCATCGCTCCTAATCCCAGTTTTCAGAGACTGTTTCAACACACGCCATGAGGATTCAAATTTTTGGGTGTTTGTGTTATTTAGGTTAAAGATCGATTAAAAATGTGATTCGATAAATCGACTGTTTAAGATCGATATATCACATCTGATTAGTTGGTGACCGCTTAAGAAACTGTACCCCTACTGATTCACACTAGACTAAAATATTCCAAAATTGTGCACAATTACACACAGGACACAAAACTACATCTGTCAGGCTACGGATACAGTACGATAAGTGTCCACCAAAGCAATCAAATATAAAATATCGAACCACTAAGTTATAAGTTAGTACATTGATAATACACATGAGAATATCGAAAACAAAATGAAAACAATGAAATCAATGAAATCATGACAGTAGCAGCGCTCTGCGAAGTTAGTTTAGGTTAATTTATCGTCAGTAAATGCTAACCTAGCTACCACCATAAAGCACTGTAAAGTAAAACAATTATAATCACGTGTTAAAATCAATAACATCGAGTGAGAATATGAAATCAATGTGTCAGTCATAATCCGATATTTTTTATTCGATTGTTTTGGTGGACGCTTTATCATACTGTACCCCAGGCTACTCTACTAGGACCAAAATTAGACATAAAGATTACACATATAGGCCTATACCATGGTGGAAGGAAACACACTAACATAAGCAGTGAAGTTTATGGTGATTAGGTTAGGCCGATCTTGCCCAAAAAGCTATTGTATTAGACAAACCTTGCATGAATAAATAAGCTTATATTGTATTCTAATAAAATAACCTAACTGTAAGAAATTTTTAACTCGGAAAGTTGAAGTAATTATTTAAGTCGCTACGCAATGAAACCAATTTTGAAGTGGTACACTAAAGTGCAGCACGGCAAGCTTACCGGTAACGATAAAATATGATTTTCTACTAGTCCTAAGTTTAAATTTATTACAAAAAACTAATAATACATTTCTTACCTTGATTAGCCACTTACGAATCCGAGATAACAATGTTTAATGTTCACTTAAACTCAAACTTTTAACTTCTGAACGATTGTAAACAGTGCAAGCAAAACATAACAAATACAAAACAAAATGGCGAGATCGAGGAGTGTTTGCAGTGACAGCTCTCTCTATCTTTTCTTTCGGGCAGGCATTCAGGGAAGGTCTTGCGCATGCGTCACAGGAGAGCTTTTACTGGGCCATTCTCATAAAGCGCGAAAAGGCTTCAATTTGAATTTGATTATTTTGCTGACTGACCGTAGGAACAAAAGGAAATACTAAGTTTGTATTATGATAACCTAGAGAAAATTGCTTATATTTCTTTTGGATAACCTGTACATTTTATATTTATTCCTAACATCCTTTAAGTCATACAGTATGTACTGTACCTATGCAAAATAAGTCAAATTAATGCCAACACACACTTCAAATAGAGTATTTATTTTACTTTACATTTGAGGAAAATACATTTGGACAATTTATACTCACCCATAAAAAAAATTAAAAATATTCAACCTGGCCTAAAATTATTAATCAATATGTCCATGCACTTATATCTGATAAAAATTTTAAAATTTATTCAAAACGAGTATCTCCCAAGCACAACTTTGCAGATATAATCCTTATAACAGCTGTTTATTGAATTAAGAATAAACACAAGTGGCATAAACCAAATAAAACTCTCCTCCATATGAATAACATGAGAACTTGGAAGTCCCGTGGGGCAATTCCTGGGGCCTAAATCGAAATTCTAGCTTGACAATAACTTAAAACTTGAAATTATATTTTAAATAAAAAAACATCAAAATCGGTTAAGTATTAACTTCAGGAAGTGGGTGAACAAAAAGCAGGATTTTTTTAAAATATGTAGACAGTTAAGATTTGTATTGTTTTTAAATAAACGTAATATATTTAATTCTCATCAACTCTATTTCATCAAGTTATTTATAGAAATAAAATTCGACCGCAGACAATTGCTTAAAACCAGATAAAAAATATTTTTTATAACAAAACAAATTTTTAAACTAATTAGTATGTATATATTAGCAAATGTAAAAAAGTGGTTAAAATAAAACATGAAAATCACGTTATTAATTTCACAACTTTTTTACTTTTACATTTTTACGTAAATTTCACGTGAATAAAACGTTTGAAATTTAACTTTTACTTTTTTTGACATTTTTCACGTGAAAAAAACGTTATTTTTACATTGTGTGCTGACTGGGTAGCGCCGTGCGTGGCGAGCCTACTAACTACTTAACCCAGCTGACCGCAAGTGAGCCAACCTGGCAAAGTGAAATTTCCTACTTTTTAATCATCTTTACCTCTAAAACTGTAAGCACCTTACATTACTATACAATCATATATAATATAATATATGTATATCATATATATGATATACAATCATATATAATAGGCTTGAAGGTGTGTTAGTATATATGATTATATATATAGTATATAATCATATATACTAACACACCTTCAAGCAATTGTGTTAGTAACTAAATTGTAATCATTTTGATAGGTGTCAAGGCTATCTTAGACCTTGCATAATCAAATGAAGTAGCCTACTGTACTTAATCATAGTACCGGTATTCTAACCTACCTTCTTTAATAAACAGAACTTTTTCTATAATTTTACCTGGATTTCTCTTCACATAAGGAGTTGATTCGTTTAGGGTCTGAATCACATGAATCCAATGTGTTTTACTTTGGCCTCAGCTAACTGATTCTGACGAGCTCCTAAACAGAGACACATGCTAATTAAAATAATTGATTAGCAAGAAAACTAGGCCTAATAATTTCCTGAAAGCACATCTTAACGTCATATGCCTAATTTTAATGTAGGCCTCCCCCTTCCCTCATAAGGCCCTTTAAGTTTAAGATCATATTGCAATTTAGGTTCAGTTTTAAAAGATTTTATATTTTTAACTTGTCGTACGCTTTGTATTCATTCATTCTAAACTACACAATGAAGCTGATTTTTGTTAGCACCTAGCATCATGATTAAAGTTTATTAAAATAAAGGGTTGATTTACCACACTTAAGTTAATCAAAGGATAAAATGCAATGTGTTCTTCGATATTCTCTTCAAAATTATTATAGGCACTAATAATAATAATAGGCGCTAATAAGGAAAAAAGTATTACATTAACTTACCATATGTAGGATTTATGAGGCCCTATATAACATTTTAATTTTACATAATTTGATGTAGGATTTAGGCCTATTTCAAGTGATTATAGTGTCCTGAAATGTAAAATTAAATGACTATGTTATATAAAACTAACTGAATAATGCCGTTAACTAAGTTGATTGGAAATCCTGAAGTCAAATATTCTATGAAAGCTTAGAATTTGTTGTTTACTGTTAGGCTTAAACAGTTTATGAATTTTATTTTTTCTTAAACCAAATTTAGTGTGATGTACAGTACTATAATAGCGGACAAATAAATTGACAGTTAGGCTGTGGCCAATAGCATGGCTGTACGCTGTCACTGTTGCCACAGAAAAATATCATTTGAATGTTATTCCGATTAGCTGGTGTGGAGTTTTTGGCAATGCAGCACATCTGCTATTGGCTGATCTTAGTTGATAGCCTGGCAAACCATGCTCTCAATTGGCAATTTATTTGACCGCTATTAAAATATAAATATCCTTATTGCCTTAAGGTAGTATTTAGATATTAAATAGGCCTAGTACTTATAATAAAGAGAACTTATATAATCCTAGGTTAAAGCCATTATCATCAGGCCTAGTCAGGATTTTAAATACAGAATTTCCTCACAAATCAGCAGGTAAAAGACAAAAATTAAAAACTTAATTAGCCCAATGCAAATAATATAGTCTAATCCCTACGCTTTCCCAAGAATACGCATGACAGTATCCTGTCATCTAGGACTGTGTATTGTACAGTGTGTTGCACAAGTGGCTGGCTGTCCATAAGACTAGTGTCAATTTTAACATTGGGCTTATGGCAGTAAGGCCTGGTTTTCCAAACGTGAAACAGACTGTATACTTAGGTTATATTAAGGTTATGCTAGTTCTTAGAATAAGTGATTGACTAAATTTATTCAGTACTGTTTCATTGTGATTCAAGTACTACAATAAACTGTGATTCAAAACAATTGAAATATATTAGTTCTGTACAATCGGCAACACTCCATAACCAAACCATCCTAGGGGAATAACTCTTTATTACATTTATGAAGGAAAATAAACTAGAGGGTTAACCTGTACGTACCATAAATATGTTTTAAAAAAGGATGTTACTTACCAAGAAACAGTACTGTTGTATACAAAACAGTTGTAGTTACTCTTGAATGAAGATAATGTTTCCACCCAACGAGGTAGAGAACAGCTCACCGACCAAAGACCGTTACAACCACTGTCTGGTCTGTCGTCTGTTGACCTGTTGCTGGCCTGCTGGGGTACTGTGCACTGTGGAGGCGCCCGCGCCGTCGCGCCAAATTGTTTTCCCTTTCTTTAAAGGGGATTATTGTAGATGGGATTGGCCGTTAATTTTACTATTGTACTGGTATAAACTACTAATGCAATTTGCATTTTCTTTTCTTATAAATTGTCAGAATTCTATGCGTATTTCATCGATATATAAACTGTAAATTTATACTTCCTTTATACATGTTTTATTGTTGATATCTGATCTGCTTATTATTCAATTTGGTTTAAATACTAAAACTATAAATAAAACTTGCAATTAATTATAATAAAATTGTTCTGGGATATAAAGGATGTCCGTGGGATGTCCCAAAGATATCCACGTTATCCCGGGAGATCGTGGACATCCCTGGGACTTCCACAATATCCCGGGACATAGCAGGATATCCTAGGGATATCCTGCTTATCCTGGGATTGCAATGGGATGTGTGGGACTCAAATGGGATATCCTGGGGACGTTGTGTGCTGTGTGGGTTGTGAGCAGTGACGTCATAGTCGTCCATCATTTCTCCCCTGAGTCGCTCCGGTTCCGATTCACCCCGTGAATTTTAATCATATCCATAGAATAATAAGTTTCTTGTTATAAATTAAGGCACATACTATAACAAGTTTATTACAATAATAATATGTTTGTTTGCAGGTAGAGGTTCTATTTCTGCGTAAGCATGCCTCGAAAATACCTGAGTATTGGCGTGAGGAAACCCAAGGAATATGATCCTGAAAATATAAATAAAGCCATCGAAGCCTTGAACAATGGTGTGAGTCTAAGACAATGTGCTTAGAAGTTCAACATTCCAACTACTACTTTACACCGTCATTTAAAATCTGAAGGTACTTTGAAAAAAGGGGGGGCAGACTGTATTAGCACCAGAAGAAGAGGCGGTGTTAGTGGATCGGTTGCAAGTGTGCAGTGACTGGGGCTACCCTATTGACTCCCTGACACTGAGGTTGCTTGTGAAAGACTTCCTTGACAGGCAGGGAAAACAAGTTCCTAAATTAAAGAACAATATACCTGGCCCAGACTTTTTTTTCTTTCTTAACACGCCACAAACAATTTCTTTCAAATAGAATGTGCCAAAACATCAAGAGGTCCAGGGCCGCAATTTCACCAGAGGTGATAAACTCGTACTTTGACGAGCTGACAAAGGAACTAAAGGATGTCCCTCCCTGTAACATAATAAATTATGATGAAACAAACCTCTGTGATGACCCTGGCAAAAAAAAAACTTATCTTCAGGCGTGGGTGTAAGTACCCAGAAAGGATTATAAATTCTTCTAAGGTCTCCACCTCAGTTATGTTTGCCGCAACCGGCGAAGGAAAGATTCTACCTCCATATTATGTTGTGTTTAAAGCCCAGCACTTATACGATAGCTGCGGAGAGAAGGAGGGCCAACAAATTATAGGTATAACCGCACTAAGTCAGGGTGGTTTGATAACTTTTGCTTTCAAGACTGGGTAGACTCAATTGTAATTCTCTACTTTAAGAATGTTGACGGCCCGAAGGTTCTCATTGGGGACAATTTATCGTCTCACTTATCAGTGGATGTAATAAAACTGTGCACGGACAAGAACATCAGATTCGTCTTTTTGCCTAGCAATTCAACCCATTTAACAACACCCCTTGATGTGGCTTTTTCAGGCCAATGAAGATTTCCTGGCGCAAGATTTTGGAAGAATGGAAGCTAGGCCCCGGAAAACATGAGGCAAGTGTCCCTAAAGACAAATTTCCATCTTTATTAAAAAAGCTTCTCGAAACACTCAATGAAAAAAATGTGAAATCTGGTTTTAAGAAGTGTGGCATTGTACCTTTGAACCGCAAACCAGTCCTTACCATGTTACCTGACAGTAAGTCTACTCTTTCTAGTTCCAGTACTGATAGCCACATCAGCAGTCAGAATTCAACATCATCAATTACATCTTCAAGTGTGGTAGCAATTGATGAATCGTTTAAAGAACTGTTACGTTCCTTAAGAGAGTATGATACTCCCAAGCCCAAAAAAAGGAGGACTAAGGTTAATGTGGCGCCAGGAAAAAGTCTTGAAGTGAAGGACTTCGAAAACCCAGATGATCCTCAGCAGAGTTCTAGTGTTGGGACTATCGAATAAATTTAAATATCGATTATTTGTTATCGAACAAATCTAACTATCGAATAATTTTTCGAATAACTATTCGAAAAAATTGTTCGAACCCAAGTAAGTACAGTAGTAAACATAAATCCCATGATTTACAAACCTAGAGCAAGGCCGGATGTAAGTCGCTGATAAACCCTTTTCCATTAATTTTGTTATAATAACTTGTTTAATGATCAAATATTTATTTGATTTTATTAGTTAAGGTTAATAAATATTTTATAGTTCAATAGTTCATAATAAATGTATATTTTATATTCATGCTCCCTCTTTAATCAAGTTCTATATCTGGTAATGTTTGTTAAATACAGAAGTACAGTACAGTCATGTAAGTACAGTAAATTCTTTTGAAAACTTTAAAATGTGATAACGAGTGAGGGTAAACATCGGGGAAATGGTGGTTGTTTTGATTGGTTTTTATTTTTAGACGTCAACTTCCGCCCGGCTGCCTGTCTATCCGTCCACAGGTAGGTGCAGGTGTTCTGGAGTTATAACGAGTAGAAAAATCTATTCAAAAGATTTATTCGAACAAAACAAACTTAAAGGCTTGTACAGTATTATATCTTCCAGCTTGAAATAGGTAGATACGGGTAGCAAAATCTATTCGAAAGATTTATTCGAATAACTATCTCTACTATCGAATACCGAATAGAAATCGCAACTATCGAATAACGAATATATTTCTTATTCGAATATCCCATCACTACAGAGTTCCAGTAACCTGACAGTTAAAAAAACCAAGCCAACAAAGAAGTTGAATCAGAAAGTCGCCATAAAAGGCTCAACGACTGAAGAATATTCTGATTTCTCCCTTCAAGATAGTGATGAAGAATTCAGGCTCGAATCATTTTCAGAAGAGGAACCTCTAGTTTTGAGACCGGTACCGGTACTACTCCGGAGACCCCAGTTACGTCAGAGAAGTTCTCTCCAGATGATTTTGTTGTCGTGAAAGTTTATGGAAAAACACAATCCATTTTCAGTCTCTATGTGTGCAAAATTGTATATCCTCAAGATGACGGTTTGTAGGCGTATTCCACAAAAGGGTCACCGGAACAAAGAGATTTTTTGAAACAGACGAGGATGCCTTTTTTCTTCTAAAAGACATATTAAAGAAGTTGCACCCAGTTTACGGTTTGCAAACATCAAGTAGATTTAAAAATATGATTACTTTTAAAGACGATTTGGATGACCTTGTTTTGTACTAGGTTAGGTCAACAGTTGACAGCTTTCAGTTTGAAATTTGTTTTGACAATAATTATGATGACAAATAAATTGGTTTATGTTTAAAAAGTTATTTTACAATAGTAAACTCTTATTGTTCCAACTCACACTTTAGCATTATTGCTTGATCCTATTGACCCCATTATTGTTTGAATCGGAACAAACGTTAAAAGTAACAAGTGTTCCGATTCACCCCCATCTGCGGGGTGAATCGGAACACCATTAAAAAAAAAATACAACATGCAAACCATGTTAGTTTTTAACATTTAAAGGGTTGATATTTAAAGAAGAAGGTAAGACCCATATTTTAAAATAAAAAAATAAGTTTGTAAACTATCTTTTTACCCCCAAATTTTACGTTGAAAGTGGAAAAGTGTACCAATTCACCCCGTTTTACGGTAAGGTTTTTAATTTTCGATATTTTGATTCTCAAGGGCACGGGTAGCCATTGTTAGTTTTTCCATAACTTTAACGTGGAGGATGATAATTTTTAATAATTTTGCATACTAACACAGCTGTTTTGATAGTAAAACACAAGATAACAGAAGAACATATATTGTTAGCTAAATATAAACAAAAAATACCCACGTCAGAGAAAACTTGCATACTCACCGAATTTCGAATGGAGATATAAATGTCTTAATACTACATAAAGTCACTTACCAAGTTTCATAAAAATATATTCACAAATAAGCAATATATGCAATTTTAATTATTCCCCATAAGAATAATATTGTAAGTAATTGTACAATTACTTACATTAATTAATTAATGTAAGTAATTAATTAATGTAATTAATTAGTTAATTTTTTAGCTTAAAATTAAAAATATAACAATACTATTTAAAGTATGCTTTACTTACTCGATCACCTGTATTGTTTTTTAGCGAATTTCCCCTATAGGGAAGAAGCTATTACCGTAGGTCTCATGGTAAGACTTAAGCCCGAGACCATGATAACTTTTTGTTTTGAGGTCCCCAGATGCCAAAAACACTATTCGTTCAAATTTATATATACCAATCTGTATATATATATATATATATATATATATAGATAGATAGATAGATATATATATATATATATATATATATATATATGTGTGTCCGTGAATGCGATAACTTGAGTAAAAAACGTCCGATTTTGATGAAATTTGGCTCAAATGTGTAAAATGACATTTATGACTTTAAGTTCGAAAACCAGAAAAATCGGACTATGGGTAGGGGGGTTTATGGGGGTTTTAAATTTTCCAAAAATCAGTTTTTTGCATTTTTCACCCTAAAAATTTTAAAAAACTTAATTTTGGTTTTAACCATGTTATAGAGATTAAAAAAACAAATAATATGGTATTTTAATTATTAACCTAGGTTAAGTGGTTGCGGAGAAAATCCAAAAAACCTACTCATAAAATCTCCCATGTTAATCTTATGGGAAAAAGGTTTTTTGCTTTTCCTCAGTTTATTTTAATGTAAACTTCACATTTGCTTTTACCAATCTGTTCGGTTCAACAAAACAATCATTTTGGTGTTTAAATTGTGATTCCACGCCCAACCGTTGCAGAGATTTTCAAAGTGCTAAATACAGTACGTTGTCCAATGTTATCCTTATGGAGTATAAATAAAATTGTATATCTCGATTATTTATGAATGTATGTTGATGAAACTTGGTATATGGCTTCACGTAGTTCTGTTATATTGATATTTGTACAAAAAATTGATTTTTTATTGATTATTCCCGTAGCAGCAAACCTGCGTACTCAGCCCCATGTTATTCTTATGGAGAATAAGTAAAATGTAATGACTCCCTTAATTATGAACATAAATTAATAAAACTTGGTATGTAGCTTCACTTGATTGAGTTATAATGATAATTGAATAAAAACCCATTTTTTGGTACCTAGTTGCAGCAAACCTGCTTACTCAGCTCCCATGATATTCTTATGGAGAATACATAAAATGTTATATAGCGCTTATTCATGATTGAATAATGATGAAACTTGGTATGTGACTTCAACTAGTTAAATTCTATTTTTATTTGCATAATAACCAATCGTTTGTGTTCCTTGTTTCAGCAAACCTACATACTCATTACCAGTGTTATTCTTATAGAGAATAATTAAAATTGCTTATATTTGAATATTTTTATATGAAACTTGGTATGTGGCTTTATGTGGTATTAAGACATATATTATGCATTGGAAATTCGCTGAGTACGCAGGTTTGCTGCGACGGGGGTATTTTTGTTTATATTACATTTACATTGTAATTATACTGTATAAGGTTGTCCCCATTGGGTTTATATCTACTAGAGGGGACACGCAATGCAAATTATTGTTAGAGATTTGCCAACATAGTGTACATTTGGTGATTTACATTTTACATTTGGTGTATTTATTCCAATCATAACTTTTATTCCGTGGAATTCTCTTGATAATATCATACGCCACCAGGGATCGTCGCGGTTTTGTTCATCAAATTTGTGTTAGGAATGTTTTTGTAGAGATTTATAAATGTTTATATTAGCGAATTTCCCCTATAGGGAAGAAGCTATTACAGTAGTCGGCATGGTAAGACCTAGGCCCGGGACCATGATAACTTTTAGTTTTGAGGTCCCCAGACCCCAAAAACACCATTCGTTCGAAACTGTATATATATATATATATTAGCGAATTTCCCCTATAGGGAAGAAGCTATTACAGTAGTCGGCATGGTAAGACCTAGGCCCGGGACCATGATAACTTTTCGTTTTGAGGTCCCCAGACCCCAAAAACACCATTCGTTCGAAACTGTATATATATATATATATATATATATATATATATATATATATATATATGTGTGTCCGTGAGCACGATAACTCTCGTAAAAATTATCCGATTTTGATGAAATTTTGTATAAACGTGTAAAGCAACATTTATGACTTTAAGTTCGAAAACCAGCCAGATCGCTCTATCCGAAGGGGTATTTTGGGGGGTTTTGTACCCCAAAAATGGGTTTTTCGAATTGTTTACATATAATTTTGGAAATAGTCAAATTTTATTTTTTCCCATTTGATTCAGCTTAAAAAAACAAACAATTTGGTATTTTGATCATTTCTCTACGTCAATTGGTTACCGAGATATTGAAAGTGCTAAACACAGTACGTTGTCTAATGTTATTCTTATGGAGGAAAATAAAAAATTTATATCTCGCTTATTTATGAACGTATACTGACGAAACTTGGTATACGGCTTCATCTAGTTGTGGACCATTGATATTTGCTCAAAAAAACAATTTTTTACCCAAGGCTCCCGTAGCAGCAAACCTGCATACTCAGCCCCATGTTATTCTTATGGAGAATAAGTAACGTGTTATCTGCCTTCATTATGAAAATAAATTAATTAAATTTGGTATGTGGCTTTACCTACATGAGTTATATTGATATTTGTATAAAACCCAATTTGTTGTCTTCCTTGCTCCAGCAAACCTGCATACTCAGCTGCCATGTTATTCTTATGGAGAATAATTAAAATGTCATAAATCGTTTATTTATGAATGTATACTGATGAAACTTGGTATGTGCCTTTATGTGGTATTAAGATACATATATATGCATTGGAAATTCGCTGAGTACGCAGGTTTGCTGCTACGGGGGTATATATATATACAGAATATATATACATAGTATATATATATGTGTGTGTGTCCGTGAGCACGATAACTCTCGTAAAAATTATCTGATTTTGATGAAATTTGGTATAAACGTGTAAAGCAACATTTATGACTTTAAGTTCGAAAACCAGCCAGATCGCTCTATCCGAAGGGGTATTTTTGGGGGGTTTTGTACCCCAAAAATGGGTTTTTCGAATTTTTTACATATAAGTTTGGAAATAGTCAAATTTTAGTTTTTCCCATTGGATTCAGCTTAAAAAACACACAATTTGGTATTTTGATCATTTCTCTACGCCAATTGGGTACCGAGATATTGAAAGTGCTAAACACAGTACGTTGTCTAATGTTATTCTTATGGAGGAAAATAAAAATTTTATATCTCGCTTATTTGTGAACGTATACTGACGAAACTTGGTATACGGCTTCATCTGGTTGTGGACCATTGGTATTTGCTCAAAAAAACTATTTTTTACCAAAGGCTCCCGTAGCAGCAAACCTGCGTAATCAGCCCCATGTTATTCTTATGGAGAATAAGTAACGTGTTATCTCCCTTTATTATGAAAATAAATTAATGAAATTTGGTATGTGGCTTTACCTACATGAGTTATATTGATATTTGTATAAAACCATATTTTTTATGTTCCTTGCTTCAGCAAACCTGCATACTCAGCCGCCATGTTATTCTTATGGAGAATAATTAAAATGTCATAAATCGTTTATTTATGAATGTATATTGATGAAACTTGATATATGACTTTATGTGGTATTAAGATACATAATATATATGCTTTGGAAATTCGCTGAGTACGCAGGTTTGCTGCTACGGGGGTATACACATTTTTTTATGGTCATCAAAGTGATATTTTGTTTAAACGGGTCGGGTACGGCAAACGTGTTAATTAGTGAAGTGTTATAGCTGAAAAATATTTCACATCTGGCAACCAATGCGCCCCTTTGGATTCAGACAGTAAATGAGTAGACAAGTCCAAAAAGCCCCGGACACAAATTGTCCTAACCCTCTAGCAGTGTTGATGACGTAATCAAAATGGCCGCCAAAGTTTTGTGACATGTTTATACATATCCCTATATAACTCGGGTTTATGTTTTGTTATTTACCGTATATGTTTAGTGATTATTAATCAGGAGAAAACAAGCTTTACAACGGTATATTGTATACCATTGTTTGGATTCATAATACTAGAAATATGTGTTACTTTATTGAATTGTTTAATTTGATTTAGATTTGTTTATCAAATCATTTTGCTAAATAACTTAGAATCTGTTATATGTGGCTGAAAACGTCTCGTATACCTTTTTGTTTTTCACAAAATGACCTGTCGAACGGTAAATGTAACTCTATTGTATGACAAACATTTGCTGAAAATTGCCAAAACAATATGTAGCATTATAACAATGTAATTTATATGGGTTCAGATAACTAATAGCGCGGATTTATAACCATTTAGGTAGCAAATGTAATTATTGTAATTTTGTTGTATAAGTAAATAAATTCTAGCCTTTTTACGGATATAAAACCTCAAATTTTCGTTTTAAAAACAGTGATATTAAATTTCAGTACAATAATGATAAACAAAATAATGTACAATATTATTCCAATTTAATACCCAAATTCAATAATATCCCATACATCAATACCCCCGTTGTAGTAAACCTGCATACTTAGCGAATTTCAATTGTATACAATATATATATTTCTCACTACCACATAAATTCACTTAAAAAATGCATAAATAAATAAGTGATATATGTAATACCTGACTTATTTTCCATATAAATGACATTAGGGCTGAGTATTTTCTTTGCTGTTACGGGTCAATCAACAAAAAATAAATTTTGTGCAAAATTACTGAGACGCAAATAGGTGAGGTGAAGCCACATACCAAGTTTCATCAATACCAAGAGATAAATTCATAAATAATCGAGATGTAAAATGTTATTAATTCTCCATAAGAATAGCATTGGAATAGCATTTTGGTCTGTGGACCGTACTTTGTTACGCACTTTGAATATCTCTGCAAGGGTTTCACGTGTAGAACATCAATTTAAACCCCAAAATGATTTTTTTCTAGAGCTGAACTTTTTATTAATAAAATTGTGAAGATTTCAGTGAAATTAACTGAGGAAAAGCTATAAACCTTTTTCCCATAAGATTAACGTGGCAAATTGTATGCACAAGTTTTTGGATTTTCTCTGCAACCACTTAATCTAGGTTAATGATTAAAAATACTATATTATTTGTTTATTTAAGCTCTATAAAATGATCAAAACCAAAATTGAGAATTTATAAAATTGTTGAGTAAAAAATCCAAAAAAAACTTAAAAGCGTGCCCTATTTTAAAAGCAGTTGGAAGCACAATACCCCCGTCACAGCAAACCTGTGGACTCAGCGAATTTCCAATGCATAATATTTGTCTGAATTCCATATAAAGCCGCAAACCAAGTTTCATAAAAATATATTCACATATAAGCGATTTTAATTATTCTCCATAAGAATAACATTGGTAATGAGTATGTAGGTTTGCTGAAACAAGGAACATAAACAATTGGTTTGTATGCAAATATAAATAGAATTTAACTAGGCGAAGCCACATACTAAGTTTCATCGATATTCAATCATAAACAAGCGATATATGACATTCTAGTTATTCTCCTTAAGAATAACATGGGGGCTGAGAAAGCAGGTTTGCTGCAACAAGGAACAGAAAAGTGGGTTTTTATATAATTATCAATATAACTCAACCAAGTGAAGCTACATACCAAGTTTTATTAATTTATGTTCATAATTAAGGGAGTCAGTACATTTTACTTATTCTCCATAAGAATAACATGGGGGCTGAGTACGCAGGTTTGCTGCTACGGGAATAATCAACAAAAAATCAATTTTTTGTGCAAATATCAATATACCAGTACTACTTGAAGCCACATACCAAGTTTCATCAACAAACATTCATAAATAATCGAGATATCAAATTTTATTTATTCTCCATAAGGATAACATTGGACAACGTACTGTGTTTAGCACTTAGAATATCTCTGCAACGGTTGGGCGTAAATCACAATTTAAACACCAAAATGATTGTTTTCTGGAACTGAACAGATTGGTAACAGTAAATGTGAAGTTTACATTAAAATAAACTGAGGAAAAGCCAAAAACCTTTTTCCCATAAGATTAACATGGGAGATTTTATGAGCAGGTTTTTTTGGATTTTCTCCGCAACCCCTTAACCTAGGTTAATAATTAAATATACTAAATTATTTGTTTTTAAAGCTCTATAACATGGTCAAAACCAAAATCAAGTTTTTTAAAAATTTTAGGGTGAAAAATGCAAAAAACTGATTTTTGGAAAATTTAAAACCCCCATAAACCCCCCTTCCCATGGTCCGATTTTTCTGGTTTTCGAACTTAAAGTCATGAATGTCATTTTACACATTTGAGCCAAATTTCATTAAAATCGAAAATTTTTTACTCAAGTTATCATGTTAACGGACACATATATATATATATACATATATATATATATATATATATATATAGATGGATATATATATATATATATATATACATATATATAAATTTGAACGAATAGTGTTTTTGGCATCTGGGGACCTCAAAACAAAAAGTTATCATGGTCTCGGGCTTAAGTCTTACCATGAGACCTACGGTAATAGATTCTTCCCAATAGGGGAAATTCGCTAATATCTAACCTCTATTGTACCAACATAGCAAAACGAACACCATGTACCAAGGTGCCATGTTCTTTTTGTAATGTTGGTACCGTGGAGGGGAAAAATTCTGACGATGGCACGAAAATCCAACCAGAATTAGTCTCTCCAGTTACACATGAAGCCAGGGCGGTTTTTAGGAGCTGTGGGCCCCTAGGCTCAACCAGTTGTGTGAGCTATTTTGGCCGACCAGGTCCAAGTCGGTGATATTTTTTTGCTTGTATGGGTATTTTGCGTGTGGTTCTGTGTAGTGCGGAACCTTAGACCCGCACCTATGTAGCCAATGCTTAAATATTATGACCCTGCATGGAGCTCAATGGGGTAATCAGCTTGTAAATAAATAATTTGAAAATCAGTGGAATCAAAATTCTAGGCGGTATTATTTTCAAACCTTGTCATATAACGTAACCATTATGTTTCTTGATGAACATGCATATTGAGTGTTGATATTAATTATAATGTGGCTATTACTTAGTATCAAGCAATTAACCCTCCGAGTGGCGATAGACTAGCCGTAGTCTAAGGTCAAGGCGTGGCTCCAGTGGCATCAACTATATTAGTCGAAGTTTGTCACTTTTTTTAACTGCGCAAATAGCATTGAAAAAGCGCTTGGAATAGAATAATCTTTATATCAATCGAAAGATAACATTCTAAACTTTCATTTTATTATATAAATGAACCTTATGGCAGCAGTAGATCAATGTAATCAAAAGTTACATTTGAATGAAAATTTGGCGCGCGTCGACTTCGCCCTGAATGAGTCATGAAATGGCCGAATAGAGTAACTTTTGAAAAATCATAGTGAGGTCAATTTCGTTCGTAACCAGAAACGGGTGGTACCACTAACGATATAAATGTCGTCTGTTCAGTGGTGTGTGTTATAACGCGGAAATATAATCAGACAGGCTTGTGGTGAAATTATAAAATAGCCATATGTTTAGGTTTGGATTCAGTGGCGATCGACTAGAATAGTTTCATACCAAAACACATGTTATATGTAGTATTTATTCATATTACATGATGTTCTTATATCATTTTGAAGAGGAGAGAACACAAAATTTTGTTATGTAAATCGTTCAAAAAAGGCAGTGGCTACGTACACGTCCGACGTGAGCCGCTACCGTTCACGTCCGTTCCAAATTATGTACCGTACGTTACTTTTCTTGTGATTTTAAAAACAAATTGAGAGCCAGAAAACCTCCTAACCTAACCTATCCTAACCTAACGTAACGTAACCTAACCCAACCTAACCTAAGCGGTAGCGAAGTGAATTTGCCCTTACATTGGACGCGTACGCAGTCACTTCGTTCAAAAAACCCTTGCAAACTGGGTGACGCCTACCAATCGGACTTGATCTCAGCAAAATGTTCCATTATCATAAATTACGTTGTAACTTTTTTATTTGTATATATTTTGATACATAACTATATATTTTCTTCTAGGGAAATAGATTCTACACATTGTGCATATAATTATATTTTCATAAAAATTCGGGGCAATTATAATATAATAGTTACTTTTGAAATTTCATAATTTTTTTTAATTTCTTGAATATAATTTTGAAAAATAGTCTACCGTAAATAATATCTATCGCTATTTATGTAATCTCCATTCTATTACGAGTAAAACGAATATAAGGTTGAATAGGTTTATATCATTCAGTGCTTTGCTGTAAATCGTTTAAAAACCCCTTGCAAACTGGGTGACGCCTACCAATCGGACTTGATCTCAACAAAATGTTCCATTATCATAAATTACGTTGTAACTTTTTTATTTGTATATATTTTGATACATAAATATATATTTTCTTGAAGGGAAATAACTAGTAAATCATATAACATAGCTCATTTAGTATTATTAGGTGATATAAAAAAATATCTGACTTTGAATAACACAAATTTAGTTTAAAAAAATATATATAATTTCACACATAATTATATTATGAAAAACAAATTTTAGACTATTTATTCTTATATAATTGTCTTTAGAATTTCATAACCTTCAAGGAAAATAAGGTCTATATGTATTTATATGTTGCTAGAGATTTTTTTTTGGCACACCAAATTGGTCGCGCACGAATTGCCGTTTTGCACTTTTTCTAAGTTATTCAATGTCATTAATATATAAAAATTTGTCTTCTAAGACTTATATACATTTATACGTAGGGAATTAGATAAGCAACATTTGGTACATTTACTATTTTTACCTAAAAAAATTAGTTTGCTTATAGTAAGGTTTTACTTTTGAAATTTATAAAAAATATTTAAAATGTTTTTCAGTTTTTACATTTTTTCTCGAAAATTACTTCTCTGAATTTTACTTATTTTAACATTTTCAAATTCTCATGTTTTTTCGAACAAAACGAATATGCATATTGATATGTTTACTTCAAAATTGGATTTTATACGATTTTCTAAAAAATAGTCTGCAAAATCGCCAAAATGACCCTGCCACTTCAGAGAACACTGACAAAATTTTTCCTGCCACTCTGAGGGTTAATTATATATTTATGAAGAAGTTTAGGATATGGCTTGGCAAGAAAGGATTTGATCGTGTCCATGAATTTACTAACAGGAACTATGATATCAACAAATAAAGAAAAATTAACAATCAAGACAAATGATAGTAATAAATTTATTTTATTATATCTTAATATAGTGGTTAAAATATCCCAGTGAAAAAGAGAATAAAGGAGACATGAAGAAAACACATTATTTTATTTTTTTAAATTATTACTGAATTAATATTAATTTTAAGTTCTAAATTTAGGTAAAGACTATTTAATTTGTTGCCAATGCAATATTATATTGTTATCCTGGCTTGATAAATAAATTCAGGGTAATTTTGAGTATGATTAAAGGTAAAATTATATCTTTCTGGTGGACAAACTGACTTGTTTGTTAATGAAGAAGAAGTAACTGAAATTGAATGACATCTGATTCTTACCGTCGAGTGTCGACTGTCATTCTATCGTATGATTCGTATGTTACCGTACTGTACTACTGGCGTCTGCAGATAAGTAGGAGTGTGCTCAATGCTTGTGAAGTTAATTGAAAAAGTGCGCAAAATAGGTGTATTTAATCTGTATTTGTAATCTTCATTCTTGAAAGTGTTATTTTATATTTTAAAGTATCCCTCAAGTACTATTTAATATAGTAAAACTTTCATCTTTATTCCTGTGCCATTCAACTTCATCGGAACAGCATCATGATGAATCGACTCTCATTATTAATATTTTCACTTTTCATCCTAGGTAAGTATTCTGTATATATTTATGATTGGCCTAGTTTAAAAGATTAGTTCAAAGTTAATAGCCTGCAATCCATCATCACTGCTAAAATTTATTGTTTAGTTGTTGTTTATTTCGTTTTAGGCAAGCCTATTTTGTTACGATATACATAGGCCTAATACTACAATTAACTATGATAATTGATACCTACTTTTTCTAGAAAAAGACTAATATATGTTTACAATGGCATCAGCAACAATAACTACATTTACTCCTACAATAATGAATTAACAAGAAACAATTAACAATAATAATGCAACAATTTACAGTAGTAGAAACAAACCTAACCCTTTGGCTGGAAGGCAAAAATGAAGAGTTTAGTCACAGCGCCACACCTAAGGCAGGATGTCATTTTGAGGAACGCCAGCACGTTGCAGCAATTTTTACAGTAAAAAAACGGATTCATCATACTATCCAGTTATCAATGTATCAAATCACTTGACCAATTGATTGTTTTTATATTTTTCCTATTGAAATTATTGAGTTTATAATTGCTTCCAAAGTAGATTTTATCGTTGTAAGCACTGCAAGTAGATGTAATCAGTTACTGGTAGCTACAGACAATGCTCTGCAGACCGATCTTGTTGGCCGCTGGCAGCCAGATTGTTGATGACTGTAATATTATGTAAGTTAAGACAAATAACTGACTAGATGATTCATCACTTTAGTATGGTCCTTTCAAGGAAATACATTTTAAGTTGTCAATAACACTGGTGGCTGTTGGCTGAGGCTAAGTTTAATTTGAGTTATTCAAAAGCGGGGGCATGATCATACTTTATGAATAGGCCTGTATATATATAATATTACAATAAATTTTTTTCCAAACTTGATACCCTTGAATTTTGTCTAAGCTCCTAAATGGTAGACCATTGTGTCTTAATATAGGTTATCCAATTCTCAGGAATAGAGTTCCCATGTTATACTCTAGCATAGTTAGTTAAGAAGGCTACCTTGGCTAAGAAGTCCCTTGATCTGGTACCAGTGGGGACTCTGAAATTCTCAAGAATATCCGGGAAGTCAATTTCTGAACCCAATTTGGATTGTGACTTTTTCAGAAGCATTTTCTAAAATTATGATGGGGAACGGTCCAAATCCTAACCCTGTTTAAGGTAGAAACCCTCCTAGAAAGCATCATTAATTGAGAGTCAATGACACAGGGTCATACGCATATTATTTAACACCTGTTTTATCATTTCAACCTTCCTCCTGTGCATATTTCACACAATAACACTTCAGCATATACTACCTTGTAACTTAATGTGTAACATAATCATATAAATGTATTATGCAGTTATCATCTGTTGCATCATTTTGTAATACATTTTTAAATTAATTTAAATGAGATTTTTTTTATCAAATCTGTTCTATAGGCCTACCATAAAAAAATAGCCTTATTAAATAATAACAAAAAATGTTTTCTTCAAAGTATCAGGCCTATAACAACAAATATTTTATAATGATAAACACAAATCCTGAGAAAAACTTTGTGAAGGTTCGATACTGGGTCCAGCTGTCATTGGTCATTGGGCTATTAATTAATGATCCTGGCTAAAGAATCAGTCGGTCTTTGTCAGTAACAAGGCTACACAAGGAATCTCACCCATTTTGCACTCATCATACATTTATATTCACATTAAAATATGCCCTGGTTGTGTTGGTGTTTTAAAGAGATATAAAGATATATAAAACAATACAACAATAATGAAAAATGTTTAAAATAAACCATAAAATAGAGGTAGCTTAAAAATAATATAACCGATATTCAATATTCCAGCAAGAAAATAACATACTCCAGCCATAACATAATACCCGCGTCGCAGCAAACCTGCATACTCAGCGAATTTCCAATGAATATATAACATATTAAAACACTTAACAGGATTTATAAGAAATGTATTCACAAACAAGCGATATTTAAAATATTAATTATTCTCCATAAGAATAACATTGGGGATGAGTATGCAGGTTTGCTGCAACAAAGCACACAAAATAATGGGTTTTTATGGAAATATCAATAAAACTCATCTTAGTGAAGTCACATACCAAGTTTCACCCATATACATTCATAAATAAGCGATATATAACATTTTAAGTATTTTCCATAAGAATAACATGGGGACCAAGCACCTAGGTTTGCTGCTACAGGAACCATAGGCGAAACATTGTTTTTTTGTGCAAACAACAATAAACCACAACCAGATCAAGCCATATACCAAATTTCGCCAGTTTATGTTCATAAATAAGCGAGATATACAATTTGTCTTTTTCTCCATAAGAATAACATTAGACAACGTACTGTGTTTAGCACTTTCAATATCTCGGTAACCAATTGACGTAGAGCAATGATCAAAATACCAAATTGTTTGTTTTTTTTAAGTTGAATTCAGTGGTATAAATTAAAATTTGATTAAAATTAAAATTACATGTGAAAACTCCAAAAAACAAATTTTTGGGGTACAAAACCCCCCAAAAACCCCCCTTCGGATGGTGCGATTCATCTGGTTTTTCGAACTCGTTCAAATAAATGGTACTTTACACATTTGTACCAAATTTCATTAAGATCGGACCTTTTTTACGAGAGTTATCGTGCTTACGGACACATATATATATATATATATATACATATATAAAAATTTGAACGAATGGTGTTTTTGGCATCTGGGGACCTCAATATGAAAAGTTATCATGGTCTCGGGCTTAAGTCTTACCATGAGACCTACGGTAATAGCTTCTTCCCTATAGGGGAAATTCGCTAAAACAAATCAATGCAATAATTATCCTAAATGAACTACCTTTTGGTCGGCCTAACAAATTTTAAACAAAAAACATTGTTTGGTGGTAGCCTACCTCAAATATCAATTTGCATAAAATAGTAACTTTGCGCAAACAAGCAGTTAGAATTATGTTAAATATGGGATGGTAAGATTCAGCCTAACTCACTAAAGGATTGGGAATAGCCTTTATATTGTTGAACTGGTCTCATGGGTAAAACAAAATAGGGCCTACTATATCTTTATAAAGTAGCTTGGATGTAGGCTAACCATAATTACAATACTAGATTAAAATACCAACCATCCTTTCAAAAAACTCAATAGAAAAATGTTTGTAAAGAAACCAAGCAACAGGTATAAAGTAGTGTACGGTAAGTAAGTATAATGATCGATAAAAATTTGGGATGAATCCTTTGAGGAGGTACGGGATTTGAAAGTCCCCATTCACAAATAGGAGAACCAGGTGACTGGAGCCCCCTCTTAAAACATAACCAGTCGACCCTTGCGGAATTCCGCACTGCGAACCAAATCTTACCAGCTGATCAGATGTTCTTTTCCTTACATTTTCGCTCCTGTCAAAACAAACTATTCCCTTTATTTATCAGATACAGATACAGATCTTTATTGTATAAACATTTTACAATGTGTACAATATAAAAGAAAAACGTGTTGGTATAAAATTGGAGAACAAAATGTAAAGAAGTTCACAATCAAGCTGGCACTTGGTTATTCGTATGAGGTTCTTTTTTGTTTATAGTTGGTGGAAATCATCATCAACGTAATAGACGGGGTGTTCAAGCAAAATTTTTTAAAATTTATTTAAATCTTTTCTTGATTCTATTGCTAATTTGTATTTTTTTTATGTGATTAATCAATTTTCCAAATGTATATATAATTGATCTTTCGTACAAAGTTGTTCTATGAATATGATCATGTATTATTAAAGAATTTTGTCTTGTATCATGTTTGTTTATTTGTTGAGATTCAGTAAATTGGCTTTTATTTTTTAAGAAAAATTTTGCTAAATCAAATACACCATACAGGCCGAACACAGTTAATATTTTTGAATCTTTAAAATAGTTGGGACATGCTTCTGTCCGTGGTATATTGTAAATAATTCGGATAGCTTGTTTTTGAATTTTAAAATTTTTTTATTTTATTTTATCTTTCATATTATTCAAATTTCCGAGAAGCGGTACTTTTTTAGACCTTGGGTCTATTTTTCGTCAATTGCTGGCACGATAAGCTTTAAAATGAGGGGTAAATCATAGAATTCGATAAAGGAATAAGGAAGATCTCGCGGACTGACAGAAAGACAGGTTAGAGAAATAATATCTACATATTTAAGAAAATTCCTTCTTTTTGTTCACTCACTTCCTGAAGTTAATACTTAACCAATTTTGATGATTCTTTTTTTATTTAATAGATAATTTCAAGTTCTAAGTCACTGTCGAGCCAGAATTTCGATTTAGGCCCAATGGGACTTCCAAGTTCCCATGTTATTCATATTGAGGAGAGTCTTATTTGGTTTATGTCACATGTGTTTTTCTTGATTCAATAAACAGCTGTTATAAGGATTATATCCGCAAAATATTGCCGGGGAGCAGCTCATATATAAGATTAACATGAAGCCACTTACCAACTTTAATCAAAGCATATTAATAAATAAGCGAGATATGACATTTGATTTATTCCCCATAAAAAAAATAGGACTGAGTATGCAGGTTTGCTGCATCAAGGACCACAAATCTGTTTTTTATGCATATACCAATGGATCACCTCCAGACGAAGCAAAATACCAAGTTTTATCAATTTATATTCATAAACAAGCAAGATATCACATGTTAATCCATAAGAATAATAATGTAGCTGCTGATTATGCAGGTTTGCTGCCTTGGGGACCATAAAAAATGAGTTTTGTATGCAAATAGCATTAAAACCCAACCATACAAGGCCACATAACAAGTTTAATTAATATATGTTCATTAATAAGCGAGATATACAATTTTACTTATTCTCCATAAGATTAACAGTGGACAACGTACTGTGTTAAGCACTCTCAATATCTCGTTAACCAATTAACGTAGAGCGATGATCAAAATACCAAATTGTTCTTTTTTTAAAGTTGAATGTAATGTTGTAAACCAAAATTTGGGTTTACAAATAATTATATGTAAAAGTTCAAAAAAATTTTGGGGTACAAACCCCCCCCCCCAAAACCCTCCTTAAAGTAGAGCAACCTGTCTGGTTCTCGAACTTATGAAAATAGATGCTGCCTTACACATTTATACCAAATTTCATCAAGATGGGCCATTTTTACGAAAGTTATCGTGCCACACATATATATGAATTTGAACGAATGGTGTTTTTGGCATCTGGGGACCTCAAAATGAAAAGTTATCATGGTCTCGGGCTTAAGTCTTACCATGAGACCTACGGTAATAGCTTCTTCCCTATAGGGGAAATTCGCTAAAAGTATTGCAGTTCAGGTGGTTCGCTGTAAACATTGTCCAATTCATACAATGTCGGGCTGGAAGTGCATGTTGAGATGGTGAGGAGCCCCCAAGGTCCAGCGTTGACCTTGGGCCGATCAAGGACGTTCCTGACGTATCCTCATGCCATTAAAACTGATTAACTTGCATGACTAGTTTTTTAAAAGCCCGTTTTTTACATGATTGTTTTACAACCCGTGCAAATGCATGGGTATTTTTCCAGGTAATATCTGTATGCAGAGATACTCTTTATTATTAATGAATATATTCATTTTTAATGCTTTTAAGTTTATGGCACGGTTAATTACATGTCACTTGAATTGCCCATGCACACACACGCCGATTTTGAGTTAATTAAACTTGTCGCTATAAGATAGTGCCCCCAGTACATTGGCAAGTAAATAAGAGACAACCACCCATTATTATCATGTTTATAGTTTTGAATTTTTTGCGTAGTTTTCCCTTTTAGCGGTAAAGGCAATCTTCAAAATTATGGCTTAGTTATTAGTTTTGATGAAGTATTAATGGAGGCAGATATACAATTTTGCCTCAATAAATGTTATTTCAAAAATGTATCGTTATAGAATTAAATTTAACAGGCTAAGATTATAACACTGTTGTTCACTATTCCCTCGGTTAAACATTTAATCTCAAAAAAAGCTTGATGTTTAAAAAGTTTAAAAAATATTGTGTGAGGGAAGTGTACACTTCCCAGAGATTCGGGTGGTGTCAAACCTGAAGCAATATAAATCACTAAATTTAAATTTAAATCATCAGCGCAGTTGTTGTGAAATTTAAATATTGTATGTAATTTGGTGATTTTTGTTGAAAAATTTCCTTTAAAAATTAAAAAGTAGAAAAACGCCTGGAGATATTGTCAAGTACCTTCATACCAAATTTGATGAACATCACACCATTTTTGCGGTTTTTAGGTCTGTCTGTACACATCCATACAGGTGGACAGATACACAAAGATCACCTCAAAACTACTTTTTGGGTTCAGGGAGTACCTATCGAAATAAATATTTCCACCGAAAATGTTGACGAAAACAATACTTTCTCCTTAGGAGAAAGTAAAAAGTAATACCCCCGTAGCAGCAAACCTGCATACCCAGCGAATTTCCAATGCATATTAATTTATTTAATACCACATAAAGCCACATACCAAGTTTCATCAATATACATTCATAAATAAACGACTTATGACATTTTAATTATTCTCCATAAGAATAACATGGCGGCTGAGTATGCAGGTTTGCTGAATAAGGAACACTAAAAATGGGCTTTTATATAAATATCAATATAACTCAATTAGGTAAAGCAACCTACCAAGTTCTATTAATTTATGTTCATAATTGAAGGAGATAACACATTAATTATTGTCCGTAAGAATAACATGGGGCTGAGTATGCAGGTTTGCTGCTACGGGAACTATCGGTAAAAAATGGGGTTTTGTGCAAATATCAATAGACCACAATGAAATGAAGCAATATACCAAGTTTCGTCAGGATAAGTTGATAAATAAGCGAGATATACAATTTTTCTTATCCTCCATAAGAATAACATAGGACAACGTACTGTGTTTAGCACTTTCAATATCTCAGTAACCAATTGACGTAGAACAATGATTAAAACATCAAATTGTGTGTCTTTTTAAGCTTATTCAAATGGGAAAAAATAAAATTTTACTTTTTCAAAAATTGTCTGTAAAAAACTCAAAAACCCATTTTTGGGGTACAAAACCCCCCCAAAATACCCCTTCGGATAGATTGATCCGTCTGGTTTTCGAACTTAAAGTCATAAAGGCTGCTTTACACGTTTGTACCAAATTTCATCAAAATCGGACCTTGTTTACGAGAGTTATCGCACCCACGGACACACACATATATATATATATACAGTTTCGAACGAATGGTGTTTTTGGGGTCTGGGGACCTCAAAACGAAAAGTTATCATGGTCCCGGGCCTAGGTCTTACCATGCCGACTACGGTAATAGCTTCTTCCCTATAGGGGAAATTCGCTAAAAAGAATTTTAAGTAGCCTAAATTGGAAGAATTTAAGCGGAGTTTTAAAAGAAGATTAAGAATATTTTGTTATTGAATGACTGCCCTAAGCTTACATTCTTTATGACCTTTAAACAATAACTATAGGACGAAAAAAATGTAATTAATTAGTACTATATTGTGATATCAAAATTCGTTACCGAAATCGCTTTAAATTGTTTATATCTTTAAAACGAGCCATAAATAAACGATATAGGATAATCCGAAGTGGAGGGACGGCCTTGGGGGTTGGAAGCAGTAGAAACTGGGGAGCCCCCTCTTAAGATCTTTTATTGAAATTTTTGTTCTCTAATGACATTATTGAAGCCGTGTGTATCAATCGGTTTGGGAAAGCAGAATTTCGACTGAGGGAAATTGTGTCGTTGATTACACGGGCGAGAAGCGGTGGGCGGAAATTGGGTCAAGTTGATTGAGTCAAAAACAAGCGGTCGGCCTCCCGGTGGGTTTAACAGAAATCCCAAAACCGGTACGACGGAGATTCCGACTCGGTTGAAGCAATAAAACAATTTTCGTAGTTTCAAGTCTCTTCCCCACATAACGTAGACCTCAAGACCAGTGTTTCCACTGGAGGTACTTTCATCCAATTAGAGATGATTTAACGTCCGAGATAAAAAATGGGGTTGTGGGATATTTTGGACTCTTCATACTTCATGCTAACCCTAACAGTACAGTTTTGATTACAAAATTCTTTAAACAAAGATAGAACATGTCATTCATGTGCCAAAGATAAAATAGCGTTAATTTTTTGTTATATTTATATAACATAGCCTAACCTCAGCCTTTAAAACATCAAATCAAACGTTGATAAAAATCATATCCCCGTAATAAATAGGTAAGAGTTAGCCTAAGGCGGGTTTACACCAACACTAACAATAGCGAGTTTTAAATAACTGTAAATAACAATTGTACCTATTATACGTATTTATTATTAATAAAATATTCAAAACGTTTAATAACTCAATGGTGCATTAGGGAAATTTCACGCAGATCGAGAGATAAAGTGGGATTGTTTGACGAATTCTGTGGGATATTTTTTACCAAACAGTGGAAACACTGGTTCTAAGTTGCTAGTTTTACGACTGCGAAGTCTCATTAATATAAAAGAAAAATGTTGTTTTCACTTCTGGGAAAATAGTCTGAATTTAGAGATTGAAGTCAGAATTTAACTAGCGAGAATTATTCTCTGAGAAAAAGTAATAATTTAACTAGTGGTTCACCTGTGAGACTAAACTCAGAATTTAGCGCCATTAACCTAAACAAGTGTTTCTTCGCCTCTGAGCAAATAATCTATCTTCTATACTAGTCTGTTAAAAGAACTTCTAGATCTTTCTTCGGCAATTGTCGGCCTCTTAAAGAATTATTGTGTATACATGTTTGGTATCAGTCGAAAGCTTTTACTATGTAGGCTAGGTGTGCCTGATTATGATGTAAACATTTTAAAACATCTGTGAGATTTCCGTGCGGAAAACGGGACATCAGACAGTAATAACAATAGTCAATGGTAATAATGAAATACTAGTTTCCGTGAGTTTTTTACCGGATCATTGTTTGTAAAAGGTTCATTGTCGCTTGACCTATAAGAACGTTGTCAGAGTTCAGAAAGGAAACCCCACTACGCTCACTACATAAATTCTGACTTACTTCTGGAGAGGGGAACGCCCACTTTTTATATTCTGACTTTAATTTCATACGGAAAAGCCTAATAGTTAAATTTGTACTTTTTCTCAGGGTCTTTTTTTCTCAGAGGCGAAGAACATTTTTTTCTTTTTGATTAGTGGCACTTCTGCGCCGTCGTAGGTTTCTGTTTCTGGCCGTGTTGCCTGTTTACGTACAGTCACCGCTACGGAGCCGGGAGCACGACGCTCGCTCTCGCTCTCTTCTCTCTCGCTTCTCTCCTCACTTTCACGGCGAAACCGAAGGTTACGCAACCAAATTTTTATCTCATCCGATGACAGTCGTATGCGGACACAAACACTATCCTTGTGAAATTTTCCACCCGCGGTGGGTTCGCAAAGAGAGGTACGCCGTGCGTGCAGAGTATAATTATATGGTGTAGAATTGTAATTTGTATAGGTCTATGACGTAAAAAGTTCCAAGTTTGTCGTATTCATAATATTTGTCAAGTACTTATGGGTTAAACCAATGTGGTTTAATAATTTTCGTTAAAATTACCTTACTATTTACGATTACGAATAGTGGTACAGTTTTTGCTGTATATGAATTTTGGCACAAACAGTTACTATAGGACACAGGAAAACACGTTGAATTAGTAATTTATGTACCACGCAATGTATAGGCTCCACCTAAAGTGGAATTATTATAGTCAGTTCGTAGCTAATGCGCCAGTTAAATGTGCGCGTCAGTCAACAATAAAAGTGAGAATGACCCGAATCCAGTAGCACTTTTCTGGTAAGAATGGCTATAGCCTACATACGAAGTTCTGAATTTCGTCGTGAAAATATGCGTCGCTTCGTGGAAATTAATGATAATATGGATAGGAAAATTAGTGTTTCCGCAGTAGGATTCCAGTTCGCGGCTACAATTTTGTTTGCATCAAAGGACTTTAAACATAATTTAAAATACCCCCCTCGCAGCAAACCTGCGTACTCAGCGAATTTCCAATGCAAAATATATGTCTCAATACCACATAAAGCCGCATACCAAGATTCATAAAAATATATTCACAAATAAGCGATACATCAAATTTTAATTATTCTCCATAAGAATAACATTGGGAATGAGTACGCAGGTTTGCTGCAACAAGGAACACAAAAAATAGGGTTTTATGCTAATATCAATATAACTCATCTAGGTGAAGTCGTATACCAGTTTTTATTCATTAATGTTCATAATTAAGAGAGACAGAGCATTTAATTATTCTCCATAAGAATAACATGGGGGCTGAGTATGCAGGTTTGCTGCTACGGGAGCCTTTGGCAAAAAACTTTTTTGAGCAAATATTAATAGACCACAACGAGATGAAGCTGTATACCAAGTTTCGTCAGTATACGTTCACAATTAAGCGAGATATAACAATTTTCTTTTTCTCCATAAGAATAACATTAGACAACGTACTGTGTTTAGCACTTTCAATATCTCGGTAAACCAATTGACGTAGAGAAATGATCAAAATACCAAATTGTGTGTTTTTCTAAGCTGAATCCAATGGTGAAAACTAAAATTTACTATTTCAAAAATTATATGTAAAAAAGTCAAAAAACCCATTTTTGGGGTACAAAACCCCCGAAAAATACCCCTTAAGGTAAAGCTATATGGCTGGTTTTCGAACTTAAAGTCATAAATGTTGCTTTACACGTTTATACCAAATTTCATCAAAATCGGACCTTTTTTACGAGAGTTATCGCACCCACGGACACACACATGTATATATGTATATATATATATGTATGTATATATGTGTATATATATATATATATATACAGTTTCGAACGAATGGTGTTTTTGGGGTCTGGGGACCTCAAAACGAAAAGTTATCATGGTCCCGGGCCTAGGTCTTACCATGCCGACTACGGTAATAGCTTCTTCCCTATAGGGGAAATTCGCTAAAAAAGAAAGTCGACGCTAACCTTGCCGGTTTTTTGAACTTCGAAATAATGTTTCTGTGTTAATTTATTGTAGTCTGAAAATGCTATAACTCATTTATACACGTAATAACAACAGACTTTTTTTACAGTTAACGGGTTTTGTACGTGTGGCTCTTTCAAAATAATGTTAAGTAAAAAACCAGCAAGAGTATAGATGATTTATTCATATTTTGTTAATATGACGTCTTAATCTGTAACAGTGTGTATAGCCGCTGTGGAGTATTTGTTGTAGACATAGGCCTGATATAAATATAGCGCCAAGATACATATGCACAGTATATGCTATGTGCACAGGCGAGATTTTCACTTCATAAATACTGTGTTCACGACAGAAACAATAAAATTTGCATCAATTCGGGAATAAATTCTTTAAATCTTATTATATTTTTATCTAAAATGGCTTCACTTTCCAGGAATAAACTACTTCCTGTAAGTTGTTACGATTTTATATATTTTGTTCATCCACTTGGATTCAGGATGAATGTGTTTTTTACGTAAGCCATAAAATGCAAAATTTTATGAGATTGCTAATTTATGTGAGGTGACTCCAGTTCAGTATTGATATCTAATATCTATAATACGCTAAGCCGATTTTTGTGAACAGAACTCCTCCGTTATTTTTGAACCAATTTCGATGATTAAGGTGTCAAAAAATTGCCCAAATTCGTATTTGTGCAAAGTGGTTTTCAATTTCCAATACTGTTTTGCTGAAGGGCACAGGACACCCTCAAAGTTCAACTTTTATCTATAAATTTGACATGTTTGAATTCAGTTGTATTCTTTAAACAGGTGATGATACAGTAAAATACAAGTAAACAGTAAGAACAGCTGATGACTGATATAAACAATAAATGTTTGTTTTACTCAATTTAGAGCAACAGACCCACTAGTCTAGATATATCGTCTTATTAAACATAATATACATAATACGTATTAAAACATAATATACCACAAGAGATGTTATATTTACACGTAGACGTATTGAAAAGTACAATGTTTGTTTTACTCAATTTAGAGCAACAGACCCACTAGTCTAGATATATCGTCTTATTAAACATAATATACATAATACGTATTAAACATAATATACCACAAGAGATGTTATATTTACATGTAGACGTATTGAAAAGTACAATGTTTGTTTTACTCAATTTAGAGCAACAGACCCACTAGTCTAGATATATCGTCTTATTAAACATAATATACATAATACGTATTAAAACATAATATACCACAAGAGATGTTATATTTACACGTAGACGTATTGAAAAGTACAATGTTTGTTTTACTCAATTTAGAGCAACAGACCCACTAGTCTAGATATATCGTCTTATTAAACATAATATACATAATACGTATTAAACATAATATACCACAAGAGATGTTATATTTACATGTAGACGTATTGAAAAGTACAATGTTTGTTTTACTCAATTTAGAGCAACAGACCCACTAGTCTAGATATATCGTCTTATTAAACATAATATACATAATACGTATTAAACATAATATACCACAAGAGATGTTATATTTACACGTAGACGTATTGAAAAGTACAATGTTTGTTTTACTCAATTTAGAGCAACAGACCCACTAGTCTAGATATATCGTCTTATTAAACATAATATACATAATACGTATTAAACATAATATACCACAAGAGATGTTATATTTACACGTAGACGTATTGAAAAGTACAAAGACAAAGTGTGGAGTAGCGTATCGTATGTGTTTTTGAGTTTTATTCTGAAGCAGTCGTTTGAAAATCTCAATATTCAGTAAACACAGAAAACGCACTCATTTCTAAATTTAAAGATGATTGACAATCATGTCTCATGTCTCCGGTTGTTTCCACTTCAAAATTGGGATGCACGGCACTCGCGTGGTTATGTTGGCGGCCCTGCCTACTGTTGTCGTTTCCTGTATGCCCCGTTTCCGGCAATAATGTCATATGATTGTCGATTGTTGCGGGTGGAATACCAAGACCTCAAGAGCAGGCTGACGGATGTTACGTTACAGGTGCCGAGTGTTACGTTGGCACGCCTAATGGGGCTTCGGGCTTAACGTTTACAACAACAATCTACCCGGAATATCCATTAAGGCCAGCGCGTTTCCCCCGCTATAGAAAAAACAAATAGAACTGGTGGGTCAAGGTCAGAATCAAATGTGACATCCGATAACAGCGCTTTAATTCTGCTTTTTTGTTTTATTTTTCAACTTGAATTGTCGTGAATATATCACAACACACTTAACCTATTATAACCAGCGACCACAGAATAAAAGGTTTTATTCTGTGGTCGCTGATTATAACACGTGACCTTGTCCTGCCAATTATACAGATATACTATAAAGTAAACAAGTTAAAGTTAACATGGACGTTGATTATTCTGAACTAAAATTACGAAGCTTATTACGAGTTAAACGTATGTAAAAAACACACTACGCCTGTCAAAGATTCAAATGTTGAAAAATGTTGCATTAATAACAAAAATAAAAAAAACCATAAAGTTTTGTCGTTTATTTGACATATTTCAAATCTTATTTTTTTTAATAATATGTATGGTGGTTTCCTCGAAAGGTAAATGAATATTTTCCTTCTGGTAAAAGTCCGCTGTAGAACGGGAGGCTGCCCAATATGATTACAGTAGCTCTATCGTGTCGTAGAGTTGCTGGTAAAAGTCCCCTGTAGAACGGGAGGCTGCCCAAGATGATTACAGTAGCTCTATCATGTTGTAGAGTTTCTGGTAAAAGTCCCCTGTAGAACGGGAGGCTGCCCAAGATGATTACAGTAGCTCTATCCTGTCGTAGAGTTGCTGGTAAAAGTCCCCTGTAGAACGGGAGGCAGCCCAAGATGATTACAGTAGCTCTATCCTGTCGTAGAGTTGCTGGTAAAAGTCCCCTGTAGAACGGGAGGCTGCCCAAGATGATTACAGTAGCTCTATCGTGTCGTAGAGTTGCTGGTAAAAGTCCCCTGTAGAACGGGAGGCTGCCCAAGATGATTACAGTAGCTCTATCCTACTATCCTGTCGTAGAGTTGCTGGTAAAAGTCCCCTATAAAACGGGAGGCTGCCCAAGATGATTACAGTAGCTCTATCCTGTCGTAGAGTTTCTGGTAAAAGTCCCCTGTAGAACGGGAGGCTGTCCAAGATGATTACAGTAGCTCTATCCTGTCGTAGAGTTTCCTTGAGGGGTTTTCATCCCATTATAGGGATATTTTAACGTCCCGTGGGATAAAATGGGATTGTGGGATACTTTTGACGATCTTCATTTGTATACCCCAGATATAAGTATAATTTTGTATTTTACTAAAATCCTTAATTACAGGGTTTACTGTAAGTAAGTGGCCAAACTTGAAATTTTGTTTGCTTGGTTAAAAATAGGGTAACAAAATCCTATAAACGTATGGGCCCTAAAATGCGTAGTTTTCCGTCTGTCTGTATGTATGTGTTAATGTTAAATAATTAATCCTCATGACGACTAATAAGTCCTACTTCTGTATTTAGTGTAATGTTTCTACTTTGTACCATATCAAAATGGCGACCATTTTAAAAAAAATCAATACCTCAAAAACCGTAAATTGTAAAAAATATATAAAATGCGAAAAAAATCTGGAATTTTATCCTCTCTAAATTAAAGGATAGGATTTATTGCGTTTTTCTTAAATAACTTATACTGTTTTGTAATAAGCACAAAATCCTTTAGAGGATAAAATTGCACATCTTTTTTGTATTTGTGTATGGTTTTTACAATTTAGTATTTGATATATTAAGATTTTAAAAATCCCATATTGGTTCCAGTCATTGCCTTCTTCCTGCCAATCCCATAAGGACAATGTTAACTTTCAAGGCCCGTCCCTGCTTTACCGATGATTTGATATCGTTGAGTTATAGTTCATTTTAAAGAACTTACAAATACAAACCCAATTTCAATGAGCAGAATTTCGATATCACAAATAGTCCACCCATTTAAAAATTGTAAACAAAAATATCTAAATTTTGCTCACTTAAATCATTTGTCTTTTATTCTTAAATTGAGCCTCGAATATCGGATAACCTCAACTATATATCGGATAATCTGTTAAAGAGGGACCGGCTTGTAAATTAAGGGAGAATCAGGGATCCCATTAGAACGCCAAATGTGTCGTGAATGGAGCCCACTCTTATTAGTAATTGTTTTTAACTCAAGGTTAAATAAGGGATGGTGCAAAACAGATCGAGAGATGAAGTGAGGGTTGTTACGAATTCTGTGGGATATTTGTTTACCGCAGAATGGAAACACTGCATCCGTATCCGGTGCTGTCGCACTCGTGCCTTGGCTGCGACAGCGTCACCTGCGACCTGCGCCAATGTCGCAAGTGACCCGCCATCTTCTCCGGTAATTACCCGGTCATTAGGCCTCGTTTATTGATGATGGCCGTGACGTCGCCTGTCGGTTAATGATCCTCATCGGAGATTGCTGTTGTATCTGCTAGCAAACGCGAATGGCTTATCACTGATTGACCTGGACGGGAAATATTTTGGAGTCTATAACGGCAAAGGAACTTTTGAATTTTAAGTTTAGCAAATAACTTTATCGAAGAAAATCATTGGTTTTGTGTGTTTTTTCTATATAACTCTATTTTCTATGGCTTTTCCTAATACAAATGTAAACACAACTAATTATCCTATACTCTATTCCCGCGAGCATGAGAGAAGACAGTTAAGGGCGTGGTTTACAGTGCTGTAAACCAAGACTGGCCAATAGTAGACATGCTGCTGCATTGCCAAACTGCACGCCAGCTGGACGGACACTGGAGTGATATTTTCCATAGCAAAATGGCAACAGTGACAGCTTGAAGACTTATTATTGGCTGAAGTCAACTTTTCTGCTCCCGACAGGCCTAATAGACCAGTCAAATTAGAGTAAGGATATAGGGTGAGCAATGGAACAAATTCCGAACAAGCTGATTTTGGATATACACGTTATTATGACCCTTGTAAACAAAACTACAAAAGTCCTAAAAAGTCCAGGCCTGGCAACGGCCGCCATCTTGAAAATAGCATTTCCGGTCCATGTTTTTCTTGACATTTACTTAATTTGCGGCAAAACCATGCAAGATACGAAAATGGTACACAGGACCTTTTTTGTAGAGGATAAAATTCCAAATAAATAATTATATATACAATAGCAGTATGATAGAACCAACCAGCTTTATTTATTTTTTCCCCGAATTTCTACATTTTGCAGTTTTGTTAATTTTTAAAAGTTATCTTTGGTTTTGCCAAGTCTCTTACTCTAATTTCTGCGATCTCAAGAGCTGTTTTGATAAATGTCATAATTTAATATTCGTAGTGCAAGTTGAGATACCTTTAGGGTAAAGGTTAAAATAATAGTTCTGGACTTGTAGAAGACAGTGTCTGTAGAGTGGGAAATCATTGGCTTCTAGCCTCGCCCAAACAAGTCAACCTCAGCCTGCACGTTGCATTGCGCAAGCCTTCATTTAGCCTTCATTTTCTTGCTAATCATGCTTTGGCGTATTTTGTTGTAATGTGAACTAAATAATTATGTAAAGAATAAAAATTGTATATATCGTCAGTCAGATCAACCATCGAGCACATATAACAGGAGAACGGTTTAGTCTAAAATCTCCCGGTAAAATTCCTTTCCCCGAAATCGCACATTGGAAATAAATTAAAAATATTCTTATCATAATCTATGTTCAGGCTGTTCTAAAAAAGGTCATAGGGTCAAAATTCAAAATGTTGTTATTTGAACACAAGGAAATATCATATATAATTTTAAAGTCCTCTTAAACATTTTTTGTTTGAAATCTGATGAATCCTATATTCTAATACGAGCATTGTCTGTCTGCAAAATTTATTTCAGAATCCAGCTGAACGATTTGATTATAACTTTATCATCAATTTAGTTTTAGATATTTACAAAAAGACTTTGTACACGCGAAATATTACGATCTTATCTGTCACTATCACAAAGGGCAAGACCCCACTTTACTATACGGGCCGGCGTCAGCCGCGGTGACGTCATAGCAGCTGTCCGGTTGGAACAGCGACGGTAAACAAAATTTAAATTGCTCAAAAATAAACAAAAACCACGCTTTGGGGTGGCTTGTGGTCATTATCCTATACTCTAATACGAGCTATGTCTGTTTGTTTGCAAAATTTATCTCAAGATCCAGCGGAATGATTTTGCTGAAAGTTTGGGATTAGGAGCTTTTGGGTTTAAAAAATCGAAAAACACTACCTCAGGAAAACTCGTATTTTTCTAAACAACTCATTTGAAAATTGAAAATTTTAACATTGGGCTTATGGAGTTTAAAATCATAACACCGGTTACTATGAATAACAAAAATAAACCATTAAATCAGCTGTTTATCATTATGAAATAAAAAAACCTACTTGAATGGCAACTCTCATAATGGAAATAAAAAAACCACTTGAATGGGAACTCAAACTCTTTTTTTCGATAGGCGAGTGAGCGTAGCGAACGAGCTCATATTGAAAATGAAAGAGTATTTGAAATAAAGCAAATTCAATGCCTCTTCTGCGGAATAAAACATCGAGCATGGCTCAGTCCCCTGGTACTCTAGTGTAATTGTGTTGTACCTCGCCTATTTCGGGAGTTCAATAATAATAATGCCGGTTGGGAAACAAAATTACTATTTATTCCAATTTACAACTTTACAAAAATTGATCTAAACCAATTTAAACGTCGTTAACAATAGGTATATCCGCAGTTAAAATACAATAATTAAGGTTATATTAAATTTAGAAAAACAACGCCAATTAATAATTTAGCAGGGAGAGGCGGCGCGACGCGTGTTAATTACATCGTGACTTCCTAGGGACTGGGGGCGAGGCTCGCGTCTCCTTCTCCAACGCTGAACCAAGCCAGCCAATCAGAAAACAGTTTCGCACGTGACGTCACGGGAACACTTCGTTGTTCAGTGCTGCCCCCGACGATCACTCACGCCATTACTCAAACTAAGAGGAACAGGAATCGTGCACTTAGGGCCAATGCTGATCGTCAAGTTGCTGACGCCACGCATTCTTGCTGATATCAACGCCCGGCCGGGCCCGTGGGAGCATCTAAGCTGAGATTAGATTGGAGCAAATATCCTAGCGTCTGGTGGTTGGTTTCATATCTTGTACCAGGATCTTGTATCTTGGTTCCATATCTTCAAAATGAAATAATAAATGAAATAATTGAAATAATGTTAAGAGCACCGTTCCTCCTTCCAATTATGGATTTTAGTGACGGTAGAAATTTAATTATTAGGAACGGTAAACTGTGATTATTTAATTACAGTGTCGTATTAATGGCTTTTAACAGTCTAGGGATTTTGGGCCGTCACAGTGTGATAACATAAAGTACCCAATATCTTGAGAACAAATAATAATTGTTTTAAACAGATTGTAGCATTGAGTGTATTGTAAAAAAATCAGAACTATAGATCACAGCCTACCTTTACATACAAAACAACTTTGAATCCAATATGGCTGATCTAAGATGGCGGTTGAAAATTGTAACATAGCCAAAATAAAGTTCTTACTACCCAACAATGATCGACAAGGATCCTCTGGGGTTTGTTTTTTTAACAAATATTAAAATCCCCCGTCGCAGCAAACCTGCGTACTCAGCGAATTTCCTATGCATGGATATATTTCTTACTACCACATAAAGCCACTTAGCAAGTTTCATAAAAATACTTAAATAAATAAGTGATGTATAGCATTTTATTTATCCCCTTTAAGAATAACATTAGGGCTGAGAACGCAGGTTTGTTGCATCAAGGAAGATAAAAATGTGGGTTTTTTTGCAATTATCAATATAACTCAACCAGGTGAATCTACATACCAAGTTTTAATGATTTATGTTCATAATTAAGGGAGATATAAAGCTTTACGTATTCTCCATAAGAATAACATGAGGGATGAGTAGGCAGGTTTGCTGCTAAGAGGATAATCAACAAAAATCAATTTTTTGTGTAAATATCAATATACCAGTACTAGGTGAAGCCACATACCAAGTTTCATCAATATACGTACATAAATAATCGAGATATAAAATTTTAAATATTCTCCATAAGGATAACATTGGACAACGTACTGTGTTTACCACTTTGAATATCTCGGCAACGGTTGGACGTGGAATCACAATTTAAACACCAAAATGATTGTTTTGTAGAGCTAAACTGATTGGTAAAAGTATAGTATTACATGTCATTCATTCATCATTTAGTGATAATTTTCTTATTATGTGTTATTTTATATTTAAGTTTCCATATAAATGTGTTAATTAATTAATTTCCCCTAAATGTGTTATTTGTATTAATTGTCCCATGTTTGTGCCTAATAATAATCATCCTTATTATCACTCCTCAGAAAGCCATTCCCCTCTATGTATTTAATGTTTATTTATCTATGCAATTGTATAATAATATGTATTCCATTAATTTAATCACCAATAATTATTCATAGCCTATCCCCATATAATAGCCTACTCACTTAATTTAATATGTTTGTTAATAATAATATTTTAAAGATAAGTTATGTGAGAGGATTGCAATAAAATTAAAATTTAATATAATATACTTTTCAAAAATAGTCCTTAAGGAATCTAAATTACAGTGACCAGTGCTAAAAATTGTGTGACCATGTGCTTCTCAACAATGGACCATGCTTCCAGACCTCATCTCTACTAGATCTTTCTTCTTGCTCCAGATGCCATAGTGTTAAGACCTAAAATCTGTGAAGGACACAGTTCCTATTTTAAATTTCCCAGTATGGCCTAAGTTTTGCATTGCTTAGTGCTCATTTTATTAGGGACTTACTGCTCAATTAATACCATCTTTAAATTCATTCCTTTTTATTTGATTTCCCCAAAACTGGTATTTGAGCGAAGAACATTTGTGAGCAGATTGGTAAACTCCTTCCATTGTATTCTATTTAGGGACTGGAAAGAATACTGTTCAGGACTTATATATATATGTTCTGGATTTATATAATGTGGTTTTAAAAATAATTAATTCCCAACTACTCAACAAGAGCCTGGTTCATCATATTTTTACCCAACCAATTAAAATCATATGTTTTTATTTTAATTTGATTTTAAATACTTCTCTTTTCCTATACTTTTATTCTCACCTGATATCTTTTGTTTACATTTTCATTGTTACCTATTTTATAATAACAAACCCTCTTCTCACTTCAGACCAGCAAATTACTACTCCCAGTTTAGTTTTTGTTAACATTTCATCCTCTTCTCATTTTATTTCCCCTTTTTGTCAATTATCAACATGATAATTTATGTATTTCTATCATGTTAATTGTTTTTTCCACGACACGCTGGTTAAAACCCCAAACTATGTATATGTACCTGTAATAAAGTGAGTGATATCATCTATAACCCTGGACCCTTCAGATCTTCTAGACCTTCTAGATCCTCTAGAACTTCTGGAACGTCTAGAACGGCTAGATCTTCAAGACCTTCTCATCCCATCTCCTGACTCATTTGATCTCCACATGCCTCATCCAAAGTAGTGACTTAAAGGTCAGAACTTTCACCCAATTTGGTGAGTGGATAATTAATTAATATCAACTTCTTTTGAACATTTTATTTTCATTTTGTTAAATTATAAATATCCTAATATTGGTGATCAGTGTCTTAAAACAATTAGTACAAATTATGAACTACAATACATAACATGTTTCCCTTTTCTATGTCAATAACCAGCCTGTCAGTCCTTACTTATTTATTACTTTATGTAAAATAAATGTTTGTTATATGTTATAATTTGTCCATTACTATCATTCATTTTTTGCTCTTCACATTGGTCCTTCGCCTATCTTTCTTATCTTTCCCAAAAACATCCAGCTCCAAACATTGGTCCATTAACGAACCGGATTCTGTTCATAGCGATTTGGACATATCGTTCTCTATTCGAAGTTAAATCACTATCCTAATACTAATTTTCTACCTTCTAATAATAGGCTATGTGTCTTAACCAGCTCTTGTAATACAACCCAAATATAGCAAGAGAATTTGTAACACAACTTTTTTGTAACCACTAACCATTTGCTACTTTGTGTTTACCTAACTGATTTCTAGAAATGGCACCCCCAAAGAACACTGACTTTAAAATCGAAACTTATGAGCGGTTAACTGCAGTAACCAAAACACGACTTAACTTCATTAAAGGTTCAGTAGACGGTATCATCTCTCAAGAAGATCCTCTAACAAATGTTCAGACAAAAGTGTTAAATGCTTACTTGTCCGAAACCAAGCGGAAAACTGAAGATTTTGAAACAAACTTTCAGCGTATTCTTGCAATAGGTGGTAACACGTTGGACATTGACAAACTAATGACAGATCAAAATGACATAAATGAATTATTTATTTATATTTCTTGTAATATTGAATCATTATGTCCGGTACCAGAACAGTCTGTTAATCCAAATAACAGTGTCGATGAAGCGTCAAGTGCTTCTGCGCACTCACAAGTACGTTTGCCAAAAATTGATCTCCCTAAGTTCTCAGGTGATCTAAGTACATGGACGTCATTTATCAATCTTTTCGACACCACTATTCATAACAATAGCTCTTTATCTGATGTTATGCGCTTTCAGTACCTCCTCAGTGCTCTGGACAAGGAACCATTATCTTTGATTCGCAGTCTCAGTATCACTCCACAAAATTATGCGATAGCTTACAACTTGTTACGAGACAGGTATCATAACAACCGTAGGCTTCAAATACTACATTTGAACAATTTGCTTGACTTACCTCAACTAACATCTTCACACATTCAGGGTGTTCGCAAGTTTGTAAATATATTCAATGAAAATGTTCAAGCACTAAATGGTCTTGACTGTGAAATTCAAGATTCAAATGCCATTCTTGTTGCAGTATTATTGCGTAAAATGGACGTAGACCTCAGAAGAAAACTAGAAGCATTTCGCGCATCTTCCTCGTCTCCTAAGCATTCTCTACCCTCAGTAAAAGAAATACTGGATTTCCTTAATACCGAATGTACGCAACTCGAGGACGCGACTTTGTCACAAAATATGCAATCCCTGGAAATTAACGTTTCTAACTCTCGTCCAAGACCCACAGTTAACAACAAAACTCGTAACCATGTCAGCATGATAGCTACTCAAGTAACACCTCAATCAAATGTTCATACAAACATTCCTGTAACTTGTTTTGCATGCAATCAGTCATCTCATAAAATATACTCGTGTTCTGTTTTCAAAGCTATGTCTCCTCATGAAAGATATCAGCTTGTTAAGAAATGTCATCAATGTGTATCATGCTTAGGTACACATGACACCAAATCATGTAAATCACAATTTAGTTGCAAATCCTGTAACAGTAGACGTCATCATTCGTTGCTACACTTTAACAGTGATACTAACAATGTCACTAGTTCCATAACTGTAACAAACTCTAATGCTAAACCATTAAACAAACAAATAAAATCTGACTCTATGGTTAAACCTGAAACATCTGTAACACTCACATCTCAGAACAACTTAGAAGTTTCATCCAGTAACACCACCGTAGTATTAGGCACTTTATTGGTACAAATTAGTGCACCAGGTGGAAACTCGCATGTATTTCGTGCTCTCCTGGATTCTGGGAGTATGTGTAACTTAATGACCGAACATGCAGCTAATCTTTTACACATTCCACGACATAAATCTAGTATCCAACTTTCTGGAATTGATCACCACATGACAGACAATAAAGGACAAATTTTTGTTAACATTAAAACTCTGAATGGTCGAACAATAGCCGCTGATCAACCTACTTTAATCCTTGATAGATTAACTGTTGATCTTCCTCGCATGCCTCTTTCTCCAGAAGTACTGAAAAGAACTCACTCTTTTATCCTAGCTGATCCCACTTTCCATGTTCCTAATCGCATCGATGTCATACTCGGAGGTGCACTCTTCCCCCAATTGTTTACAACAGAACAATTTTCACTTGGCCATAATATGCCATATGCTGTAGGAACACACTTTGGTTATGTAATAATGGGTACCGCTCCTTGTCTGCCTTCTAATCCTTCTATATCCAATGTCATACCAAGTTCAACTCTCAATGTTTGTTTACACTCCATTAGTAATTCTGATTTGCATTCATCAATTCAACGTTTTTGGTCCCAAGAAGAACCTCCTGTTTCTTCCATTAAAACTCAAGAAGAAATCCAGTGTGACAAACACTTTATGGAAAATCACACTCGTGATGCCAACGGACGATATGTAGTTCGTCTACCCTTCAAAGATTCAAACTCTGTCTTAGGTGAATCACAAAACCCCGCTGAATTGCGTCTCTTTGCCATGGAACGCAAGTTCTCTTCTAATCCTCACTTTTCAGAACTTTATCATGATTTCATGGATGAGTATTTATCATTAGGCCACATGTCCGAATGTAATGACATTGACCTATCTCAACCACACTTCTTTCTTCCACATCATGGAGTACTTAAAGAGAGTAGTAGTACGACTACACTTCGCACTGTCTTTGATGCAAGTTGTAAAACCAGTTCTGGACTCTCGCTTAATGAAATCCTTTTAACGGGACCCAAACTGCAAAACAATATATGTGATCTACTTTTACAATTTCGTCGACACAATGTTGTATTCTGCTGTGATATTAAGCAAATGTACCGTCAAATTTCGGTTCATCCCGATGATAGAACTTTTCAATTGATTTTGTGGCGATCACATCCAAACCAATCCCCATCTATTTTCCAACTCAATACTGTAACATATGGAATTAACAGCTCTCCATATTTAGCTATCAGAACGTTGCACCAACTAGCTGACGACCATGGCGATGAATTTCCACATGCAGCTCATCTCTTGCGTAATCACACTTATGTGGATGATATTATCTCTGGAGCGGACACTGAAAACGAAGCTTTGACCCTTCAGTCCCAACTTATTTCTTTGCTAAATCAAGGTTGTTTTGAGCTTAGAAAATGGGTTTCGAACTCACCTAAACTTTTAAGTAACTTACCCGATTCACATCTTGAAACACCAAAGTTCTTGCAAAACTCAGAAACGCCACAATTTTCAGTATTAGGGCTTAAGTGGTCTCCAGTCACCGACGCCTTCTCATATGATTTCCAAACACTTACTTCACACAAAACTCCTACCAAGCGCTCTGTACTCAGTACTATAGCACAGATTTATGATCCCTGTGGATTTCTTGTCCCTTTTATAATGCTGGCCAAATGCTTTATGCAACTGATCTGGACAAAAGGACTGTCATGGGATTCACCACTTCCATCAGATCTTCAGATGCAATGGTGCTCATTCACTGATAATATTAAGTTGCTATCTAATATTACAATACCTCGATCATTAAACTTATGTTCAACATGTAAAATTGAACTACATGGGTTCTGTGATGCATCCGAAGTCGGATATGCTGCTGTTACTTATCTAAGATGTGAACTAAACCAATCCGTATCGATAAAACTACTAATGGCAAAGAGTCGTGTCACACCTTTGAAACGAGTCACGATACCTCGCCTTGAATTATGCGCTGCACATTTATTGGCTCAATTAGTGTCTCATATCAAATCCTTATTTCCTGATAAAATGACATCTAATAATATGCATTTATGGTCTGACTCAACTGTAGCTCTCACATGGTTGCAAACCCCTCCATACAGGTTGAAAACCTACGTAGCTAACCGTGTTTCACAAACCCAAGAATTGGTACCTACTGAGTCATGGAGACATATCTCTTCCGGAAATAATCCTGCAGATTGTGCCTCCAGAGGCCTACTCATGTCTCATTTGATTGATCACAAACTTTGGTGGAATGGCCCATCCTGGCTATCGCTCCCATCAAATGATTGGCCAACATCTAAGTTTACATCTGTGACATTAGATTCGACCCACGAACTTAAACCAAACTCATTAACCATACTAACAACTACTTCACAAGAAGAATGGTCATTTCTATCCAAGTTTTCATCCTGGATAACATTGACTCGAATTATGGCTTATGTATTGCGCTTCATTCGCAATTGCTGTAGTTCACAACATCAAAATGGATATCTCAAAACTGAAGAACTAAACGAAGCTCAAGTCAAAATATTTGCTCTTGTGCAACGAATGGCATTCGCCAACGAATTCAAGTTACTCTCTGAACAACGTGTTTGTCCTAAAACCATTCAACGATTAAACCCATTCATGGATTCTAATGGTTTAATACGTGTTGGTGGGCGTTTGACTAACACTTCCTTACCCTATGACACTCGTCACCCTATTCTGTTGCCCAAAAATCATCATGTTGTAAACATTCTAATCGATCATTACCATTTATATCATCTTCATGCCGGACCACAATTGGTACAAGCTTTGCTTTCACAACATGTATGGATACTATGTGCAAGAAATGTGATTCGCTCTCGCCTTCATAAATGTTTAACGTGCTTCAAACTCCGACCAAAAAGTAATGCTCCATTAATGGGAGAACTACCCTCCTGTCGTGTCAACCCGTGTAAACCATTTTCATCAACTGGTATCGATTATGGTGGACCCTACAACATTAAGGTACTAAATTTACGCTTCATTAAACAAGTCAAAGTTTACATTTGTCTCTTTGTTTGCATGGTCACAAAAGCCATACACATAGAAGTTATCACAGACTTAACCACATCCGCATTCATTGCTGGACTTACGAGATTCACAGCTCGCCGAGGCTTGTGTACAGATATTTACTCGGACTGCGGAACAACTTTTGTTGGTGCAAACACAGAACTACGAAAAATAGTGCAATCTATCACTCAATGTAGTAAATCTCAAGATCAGATTCAACGCTTCGCATCTAACCAAGACATTCGATTTCATTTCAACCCACCAGCTGCTCCACACCAAGGTGGACTTTGGGAAAGTGCAATAAAAGGAGCAAAACATCACTTACATCGTGTCATGGGCAACAATATTCTAACACTGCCAGAATTTATTACGTTAACTACGAGAATTGAAGCAATGTTGAATTCAAGGCCGTTGACTCCTCTCTCATCTGACCCATCTGACTTTAATGCTTTAACACCTGGACATTTTTTAACAGGTGCACCACTAGTATCAATCCCAGAGAGGGATCTTACCCAGGTTCCTGTTAACAGACTGAAGCGATGGCAACTCACACAACAGCTGTTTCAAACCATATGGCGTCGATGGACAACAGAGTACTTGCATACTCAACAGCAACGCTATAAATGGACTACTAGCAGCCTGAACCTCAAGATTGGAGATTTAGTTTTGATCAATTCACCATCAAGTCCACTTCAATGGCCATTAGCTCGAGTAATTAAAATCTTTCCTGGGCGTGATGGAATAGTTCGAGTGGCTAAAGTCAAGACTTCTACAAATACATTTGTGCGTCCAGTCATCAAACTTTGTCCACTACCTAATACTTAATATTGTTGAAGTGTGGACACTTCAAGGTCGGCGGTATGTTCAGGACTTATATATATATGTTCTGGATTTATATAATGTGGTTTTAAAAATAATTAATTCCCAACTACTCAACAAGAGCCTGGTTCATCATATTTTTACCCAACCAATTAAAATCATATGTTTTTATTTTAATTTGATTTTAAATACTTCTCTTTTCCTATACTTTTATTCTCACCTGATATCTTTTGTTTACATTTTCATTGTTACCTATTTTATAATAACAAACCCTCTTCTCACTTCAGACCAGCAAATTACTACTCCCAGTTTAGTTTTTGTTAACATTTCATCCTCTTCTCATTTTATTTCCCCTTTTTGTCAATTATCAACATGATAATTTATGTATTTCTATCATGTTAATTGTTTTTTCCACGACACGCTGGTTAAAACCCCAAACTATGTATATGTACCTGTAATAAAGTGAGTGATATCATCTATAACCCTGGACCCTTCAGATCTTCTAGACCTTCTAGATCCTCTAGAACTTCTGGAACGTCTAGAACGGCTAGATCTTCAAGACCTTCTCATCCCATCTCCTGACTCATTTGATCTCCACATGCCTCATCCAAAGTAGTGACTTAAAGGTCAGAACTTTCACCCAATTTGGTGAGTGGATAATTAATTAATATCAACTTCTTTTGAACATTTTATTTTCATTTTGTTAAATTATAAATATCCTAATATTGGTGATCAGTGTCTTAAAACAATTAGTACAAATTATGAACTACAATACATAACATGTTTCCCTTTTCTATGTCAATAACCAGCCTGTCAGTCCTTACTTATTTATTACTTTATGTAAAATAAATGTTTGTTATATGTTATAATTTGTCCATTACTATCATTCATTTTTTGCTCTTCACATTGGTCCTTCGCCTATCTTTCTTATCTTTCCCAAAAACATCCAGCTCCAAACAAATACAGACATTTAAATAGAACAAGCCTAATGTTCTGAAAGTTAAAGTAACCTCAAGAGAGTATTTTTATATTGAACTATCTTTCCAAATTTAATTTTGAGTATTTTAACCATTCATAAAGTCAGTGAAACCATTGGACTCTACTTTTGGACAACACTAAAATTTCCATTGTTGTAATTTTTCAATACATCAGCTTAATTGGACTTAATATTCTTTCAAATATCATGCCAACGTTATTCAAGTCAGCACGATACTTCCCCCCTGAGAAAAAGAGCCCTCATTTGTAAAGAACCCCATTTAGAACCCAAAATATGAACATTTAGTTTTAGGCCTACTAGTATGTTTGTCATTTACCTTCTAGGCTAGGCCCCACATTGTAACTGTTCCCCCTGAGTTGTATATTATTGTAAATCCCTTTAATTGAGAACCTTTTGAAACATAATTGTACTAATAGATAAATAAATATTGTATTGTTCCTCTGTAACTTTGTATTTTATTCAAATCGTTAAAGAAATCTTAGAAATTGTATACCTACCTTTTGTTGACATCCAGAGTAAATACAAAACACATTCTACTCACTACAATAAAGTAAAGGAGACCACAAGTATAAGTATATTTATTAACAAGTCAAAGAAGATCATTTGTGAGCTATATTTAAATAGCCTAGGGAATTTTGTAAGCAACAACACTCATTTTTGCAAAGAGAAGCTAGGCTTAGCACATGGTAGCCATTGCCCTCAGATCCCGATAGCATCACTTTTTATATCCACTTTTCCTGAGCACATCCGAGCAAACAATTAGTTAAAAGTTAGCAATTTAGAATTATAATTAAGTAAGACACTAATTAGAAAATCAATAAGAATTTGGCGCCCAACGTGGGGCTTGAATAACAGTTGATAAACATTGCAATCCTCAACTAGAATAAGCCTAGAATAAGACCACATTGTAAATGTTCCCCCTGAGTTGTATATTATTGTAAATCCCTTTAATTGAGAACCTTTTGAAACATAATTGTACTAATAGATAAATAAATATTGTATTGTTCCTCTGTAACTTTGTATTTTATTCAAATCGTTAAAGAAATCTTAGAAATTGTATACCTACCTTTTGTTGACATCCAGAGTAAATACAAAACACATTCTACTCACTACAATAAAGTAAAGGAGACCACAAGTATAAGTATATTTATTAACAAGTCAAAGAAGATCATTTGTGAGCTATATTTAAATAGCCTAGGGAATTTTGTAAGCAACAACACTCATTTTTGCAAAGAGAAGCTAGGCTTAGCACATGGTAGCCATTGCCCTCAGATCCCGATAGCATCACTTTTTATATCCACTTTTCCTGAGCACATCCGAGCAAACAATTAGTTAAAAGTTAGCAATTTAGAATTATAATTAAGTAACACTAATTAGAAAATCAATAAGAATTTGGCGCCCAAAAAAAAAAAAAAAATTCTAACTGTGGTACCGTAAGCCTCCAAAATTCAACCTCTACAGTGTGAATTATGGTACCGTAAGTCTCTAAAATTCAATCTCTACAGTGCAAACTGTGGTACTGTAAGCCTCTAAAATTCAACCTCTACAGTGTGAATTATGGTACCGTAAGCCTCTAAAATTCAACCTCTACAGTGTGAATTATGGTACCGTAAGTCTCTAAAATTCAACCTATAAAGTGCGAACTGTGGTACCGTAAGCCTCTAAAATTCAACCTCTACAGTGCGAACTGTGTACTGTAAGCCTCTAAAATTCAATCTCTACAGTGCAAACTGTGGTACAGTAAGTCTCTAAAATTCAACCTATAAAGTGCGAACTGTGGTACCGTAAGCCTCTAAAATTCAACCTCTACAGTGCGAACTGTGTACTGTAAGCCTCTAAAATTCAATCTCTACAGTGCAAACTGTGGTACCATAAGCCTCTAAAATGCAACCTCTACAGTACAAACTGTGATACCTTAAGCCTCTGAAATTTGAATTAAGCGCAAAAAACAAGCCTGTTGGAACATGAACTAATGTGTAAACTGAGTTTCCTCCAGATCTGAATTCATTGACATTTCTTTTCTTTGCCTCTTTAATTTGAATTTGATACACATTAACCTCTATAATTCAAACACCCGATATTTCAAACTTCCTTTAATTTGAAATAAATTAGCTTACCCCTGAGTTTCGTCATAGTGAACTCGCTGTGATTTTGAATAAGTGAGGTTCTACTGTATAACAAAATGCAGGCCTTTTACTGTCCAAAGTATTTACATTCCGTTAAATACCGATTTAGAAAAGTATAAGTCATTGGTAACACTAATTCATTAACATTTTATTCATAGAAAAATTGCTTGTTTATATCATATAAAATGATTATCCATGAAACAACTTTACATCTAAACCGTTTATGGATTTATATTAAAATGAAATATTCTTTGGAGCATTAAAAGTCTTATAACACTTTAAAATATGCTTATTTACTTGCACTGTACTCACTTTCAAGTCGGTAAATATGTATATAATATATGGTAGAAGGCGTTAGAATTTGACTAGTAATATAACATTTCTGCACGTAGTTCAGTGGAAATGTAAAATATATTTTGAAGTCTTATGAGAATTTTTTTAAATTATTATCTCGTAATTATATTATTATTATGTACTATGACAGTAAACAAGTTTTGTAGGGTATTTAGCATTGAAAATTTTAAATGGATGTAATTTTGAAATGGACAAAAACTAAAAACGTCTAATCCAATGCCAAATTAGGGTTTGACATTTTGTTTGAACTGTACGGGTACATAAACAAAATATCACGTATGTTGGTTTCAGTTGGTTCTGCCTACGATGAGAATACTATCGAAGAGGCAAAGAAGAAAGTCTCAGAGGGCTTAGAACAGTTACCGGACAATGTGAAGGACATCATTCCTAAAGGGCTTGATGTGAACGAAGTACCGTCGATAGAGGAGGGAGAGGAGTTGCTGAAGGAACGATGCATCCGCTACGGAACGAATGAATCCTTCAACAACGCTATGGTAGGCCATTGACATTTTTCATTAGTTCAGTATTTTACATTTGATGTTCTAATTTTAAGCCAATATGTTATTTAATAATTGATTGCAAACATTTTTCATCTCTTATTACTGAAAACAATCAGTGATCGAGAAGGTCCACAATAATTTCTTGGATAACATAAACTCACCAACAATGAATTTTAAACAAACAATTAAGAGAAACCACCTTAAACACACTTAAACCAATAGTTGGAAAATAGAGCAAAACTACCCTTGGGACAAAAAACTTTATAGAGTGTATTTTTTCAAAAGGCTTTTTATCAGATTTCAAAGAGGTAAGTTTATTTAAAGTCCTTGGTGAAGTTAAAAGGTTTTTATTTTAGTTTTTTGAATTTTTATTTTTAAAATACTCAAGCTAGCTAGGCCAATAGGCCAATTAAAAAAAACACTCGGAATATCTTCATAATAATTATTGTTTGTAGTTTATTCTAATGTTGTGCAGTTGTAGTTATCATATATTTTTTTATCTGCGAAAGGGTAATGTAAAGATTACCCTTTAAACTATCTCCTTTTCCTAGTTTTATTGTATTAAACCCTTAAATGAAAAACTCCTTATACAAATATATATTTTTTTAAGGGCTGCATTCACCTCCAAAGCAGTTTGCTAATTACTAAATACTTATTAATTCTTATTTCTTAATTCGTATTAATACGTATTAATACTTATTTTACTATTTTAGAAAACCGTATACTCTCCTTGTGATATTTTAATTAAAGAACAGATTTTTTGAGTGCTGATCCAAATACTTGTTATCAAAACACTGACAAAGAATTAAGAGCAGTAGGTCAGATCTCTCTGTTTCAACTTTGCACTTGTAATAATAATTTTGATTAAATCGCTGGCAACTGTATTATATTTACATAATTTTTGTAACTAAAACTCTATTTGTATTTGTATTTCTGAGAGTTAATGTAATGACCGAACTAGAACATTTATTTTGCTTTTAGTAGGTAACTAACTGTCCTAGTTTAAAATATGTTTATATCTTAAAATTTATTTTGAAACCATGCATTAAATAGACTGAATGGGATTGTGATTGAACAAAACTAGTCTCGTTAACCTTTTTTATTAAGTAAAAAACATATTAGTTTTTAGTGTACAGTTGTGTTTATAGGATTGTTAGGTAAAGAATAAGTTTAAACTTAGTTCATAAGCAGGCAAGTGCTAATTTGTATATGGCCAGTATGTAGGGAGGCCTTAGTGTTCCAAAATGATGGCCTTGACTAACTATTAATAAACGGTATCAGGAAACTGACACATATTTTCTCCCTTTTAGCCCAACTTGAATGAATAAATTACTTTTTATTCACTAAATATAGAATATAAAGCACGGTCGAATGTACAGAAAATCTTGTAAACAAGTTGTTTTCAAAATATCCACACAAATCCCTGTTTTGGAGGCACTTCAGAATCCATCGCTACATACGTGGTTTGAAGAGGGGAAATGCCCCTTATTCCCCCCCGCTCAGGGTTATTAAGGTGCAACTTATTTCAAATTTACTCTGTTGGTCAATGCTAACTTGACAAGCATACAAAGTTTGAACGAAATTGATCAATAAATAAGAGAGAAATAGTAATTTTTGTATTCCCCATAAGAATAACATTGGACAACGTACTGTGTTTACCGAAAAGTGAAAATTTAAATTTTCTCCGCAACCAGTAATCGTAGAATAGTAATTCAAGATAATAAATTATTTAGATTTTTGAGCTCTTTTTAATGGTGAATAGTAATATGTTTTATATTTATGTTATTTTTATGAAAAATCCAAAAAACTGAATTTTTGATATTTTAAGTCTTTTAATTTCTGAATCCGAATTTTTACAGAAATGCGGGTGGTGTCATTTTGTTTAGAAACTAAAGTTCTACAAACGACTAAAGTTTAATCAAAATCTTTAGAGCCCTTTTTGAGAAATCGATTTTTTATATTTTTTGGCGGTTTTTGGAGGATAATTACCCTTAAAAATAAAAAATTGTAAAAAATGAAAAACGTCTCGAGATACTGTGGATTAGTACCTACATACCAAACTTCATAAAAATTGGACCATTGGTTAGGGCTCAGAGGTACATCCACACAGACAGACAGACACACACACACACATAGACATCACGAAAAAATCACTTTTTTGGGTTCAGGGAGCACCAAAACTAATATTTCCTCTAACAACTCAAATTTGAAAATGTTGATGAAAACAATACTTTCTCCATATACTATGTATAAGGGAGAGAAAGTAAAAAGGAAGAGGGCCATTAATATCCCTCTTTTGTTATTAATCGATTTGTAATTCAACGTTTTAAGTCCCTCCCTCAAACACATTTTCTCCGTGGCAGCTTCATAGGTTTGAATCTCTTAGTTACAGTTTTTTTTATCACAATTAATTGTAATATTCCATGTTGAAATCTTAGTTTACCCAGTTTAAAGTAGAATCAGTAAGCTCAGTTTTCTTAATTTAAATGTTGGTAACAAAAACAAAGTTTTAATTTTATTTAAGGAATTATTGCAAACATTTTCTGTCAATGATTAGAGAAAAATATGTTTTACGACGTTTTGGGATCTGGAATCTGATCCTGTCTTTTGGTGAGAAGAATACCTACACATCACGCGGAATATCTTGGCCTGTGGCTTACTCCACTGCCGGAGTGACTGAGATAACCAGCTGGGCCGTACCGAGCTTCAGTTTGACTGAACAGATGATGGAAAAAACAGATGGCAATCTCGCTCTACTCCAACTGTTTGAACTGAAAACAGTTCCCACAGGCCAAGATATTCCGCGTGATGTGTAGAACAATTATGGGACTTGAAGACGGGATCAGATTCCAAACCCAAAACGTTGTGATAATTCTTTTTCTCTAATCAGTGGTGAAAAATGTCCAAAATAATTTCTTGAGTACCATAAACTTACAATCAGTTTTAAACAAATAAGTTTGTATTACCGTAGTCTATGTTATATACTTGTATATATACATGATGTACTTGAAAAGCATCTTACAACGCTTCAAACTATATTCACACTTAGGCTTACATGTATTTGTGTACCGGTACTCAAGACTGTAAATATACACAAACTATGGTACAAATCACACCAATCATCGTCAGACCCAATGAGAGATTCTCTCTTTGATTGCCTTGTTCCACAGTTTATATATAGTACCAAGGAGACCGATCCATACTCTGTGATATATTATTCGTTTCGTGGGTGAAAATTATGCCCACTCTACATGCAATCTTTATTCAATGGTTCTAGTCACTGTTTTTCAGAAATAATTTGTTGATACTTTTCCTTTTGTAAATGCTACTTTGACAGTTCACTGGTTAATTTATTCATAGCTGTTATGTTATTTTGTTTTTATTTGAAACTCTAAAAGCCCAATGTTAAAATTTCCAATTTTCCAATGTGATGTTTAACAAAATGAATTTTCCTGTGGTGTGGTTTTTACCAATCGATTTGTTAGGTCCAAAAGCCCCTACTTTTGAAGTTTTAACACAATTGTTCGGCTGGATTCTGAGATAAATTTAACAAACAAACATTGCTTGTATTAGAGGACTTGCTGTCTTGTATATAAATACAGTATAAGTGTATACACAGTGTAGGTGTAAATCCTATCCTATACTTTAATATGAGTAAGGTTTGCTTGCTTGCTTGCGTGCTTGCTTGCTTGCTTGCGACACGGATCTCAAAAACGGCTCCAACGATTTCCTTCAAATGTTCGAAATAACTAATTTCTGTGATAAAAATAAACGGTATCAGGAAACTGACACATACTTTCTCCCTTTTAGCCAAACTTTAATGACAAAAATATTTGTTATTTACTAAATATAGAATATGAAGTATAGATAAATGTACAGAAAATTGTCTAAAATAGTTGTTTTCAGAAATATCCACCCAAATTGCTTTTTTGGAGGCACTATAGAGTCCGTTGCTACACACAGTAGTTTTGAGAGGGGAAATGCCCCCTTGCCCCCCCCCAGGGTTAAATAGCAACACATTTCGAACATCATCTGTTGGTCAATGCTAACTTGACCTGCATATCAAATGAAATTGATCAGTAAATAAGAGAGAAATAGTTATTTTTGTATTCCCCATAAGAATAACATTGGACAACGTACTGTGTTTACCGCTAAATGAAAATTTCAATTTTCTCCGCAACTAGCAATCGTAGAATAGTAATTTAAAATACTAATTTATTTAGTTTTTTGAGCTCTTTTTAATGGTGAATAGTAATCTTTTTTAACATTTATGATTTTTTATGAAAAATCCAAAAAACTGAATTTTTGATGTTTTAAGTCCTGTAATTTCTGAACCCGCATTTTTCCAGAAATGCGGGTGGTGTCATTTTGTTGGAAACCTAAAGTTCTACAAACCACGAAAGTTTAATCAAAATCGTTAGAGCCGTTTTTGAGAAATTTGGATTTTTCATGTTTTTTGGCGGTTTTTGGGGGATAATTACCCTTAAAAATCAAAAATTCAAAAAAATGAAAAAACGCCTGGAGATATCGTGGATTAGTACCAACACGCCAAATTTCATAAAAATCGGCCCATAGGTTAGGGCTCTAGCTCTGTACACATCCACACAGACACACACACACACGGACACACACACACACACACACACAGACAGACATCACGTAAAAACCACTTTTTTGGGTTCAGGGAGCACCAAAACGAATATTTCCACTGACAACTCAAATTCGAAAATTTTGACGAAAACAATACTTTCTCCATATACTATGTATAGGGGGAGAAAGTAATAAGTTCTAGACAGGCCTCAACCCTAGGAAAAATCAAATAATGTAAAAAAACTAAAATGAAAAGTTAAAAAATTAACATTGGGCTTATGGAGTTTAAAATCAAAACAAAAGAATTGTAACAGCTGTTCATAATCAACCAGGGAACTGTCAAAGTAATACTCTTGTTGTTTATGATTATTAACATGTGGTTTCCTGAGAGCAGAGATTAAAAGATTTGAGTTAAGATTACATATATAGAGTAGTAAAATAAATCAAAGGGACATTGAGCTATAAATAACAACTGGAGGGACCTTAAAAATTTAGAAAAGAGGCAAATGAATAATACAAATATGATTATCAGTAGGGGGAAGTGGTGAAATATTAGTCCGAGTCATCTAAACAAACTGACTGGCCTTTCCCCGAGCAAAGCTCGGCCCCCAGGTACTATATTTTGAAGTGTTGTACGGTTTTGTAATTGCATTCTCTGGTAGCAACAGCAGATTGTGTCCTTGTGTTCCCTTATCACTATGATGTAACGGAACCTCCCTTCCTCCCTTCCCTAGGGAATGGGAGGCACAGATAACCGTTGCTGGTGAGAGTAATCACAGTTCAACAATTTGTTATTGAGATTTTTGAATACTTATAATTTTTCCCATATTTTGAGGTGTATTAGGTATAATTTTGAGAAAAAAACAACATGAATAACATTGCAAGACAAGGTTGATTAATGTATTCCGCAATTCAAGAGTTTGCTTGCCAATGTTTAAAAAATAGGAAAAAATATCTCCAACAAATTATAATTCAAAAGTATATTTAAATATATGTTCGAAGAAAAAATACTAAATTTATATAAAATGTACTATTTAATTAGTGGTTTTTAATAAATAAGTCTTTGGGATTTTAATTTAATTTTAAGTGCATTCAGACTTTTTTATTCAAGAGAATAAACTGGTTAAGTCCAATTTCGGTTTAGGCTTCTTTAATCTGATTATGACAATATTTATTCTTATTCTTATGCATTTGGAATAAAGAAGCCATGTCCAATCTAAAGTCGTGAAAGGTAACTTTATGTTATAAACACACAATCATGGTGACATTGAAAATTTCAAATTTATATTTTGAACATTTATTAAAATGTGACTCGACCGACCCCTTTATTCCCTGAGCTCTTTGTATGGTATAAGTTTCTAATGTCGGGTTAAATTAATCTATGAATACTCTCAATGTCAAGTTTTCTGTGTTATCTTTGCTAGAGTCTAAAACTTTAGGAGCTTCAAGGCTAAGCATTGACCTTGTTGTATTTACATATGACATATATTATAATATAAATCCCATGTTTTTCACAAACTCTCTTTAACGAGTAGCCTTGAAGTTTTTACTATTCTGGAGATCTGTCACAGCTGGAAAAGAATGTTTTCATGACAATGAAACTATTCTAACTCTGTGACATCTTGAAAGCAAAGCTATGAATAAATATTTGGGAAATCTAAAGTGAAATACCACCTCTGAAATGAGTACAGTTAAAATCAGTGATTAACATCAAGTGGTTTGTTGCTGAGCAATCTGGTCACATGGGCCTAGCTGAATCAGCTGATAGCTCGCCTAGAGGTGTCCTGAGTCATTCTGTTAATGAATCAATACCTTCGCTACTGTCTGCTTCACATTCAGCAGGCACCAGTCCAAGGTCAGGAAAGAATGACTATAGCGCCTGTCATCTTATGGAGTTTCTACGAGTGACAATTTTTAAATAAACACATTTATTATTCGGTTGGAACTGAACATATGATAATCGATTAAATGAATTATGGTTACTCTAAAATATATATTTAATTCATATTTTTAATTTGTAAAACGTTTATTTTCTAATCCATTGTGCTTACAGTATTTAAAATGTTTTTGAGGCCTCAAAATTATTTCTAGTACTTCGAAATAATCACAGGCATGGAGTCAGATATTTAGAAAATTTACCTTCAATCAGCTGACAACTAAATAAAATAACTCCATAAGATATTGGAACTATAAAAGCTCTTAGAACAGAACCATGAATGTGGATGTTTTTCAAAACCCCCAACTGCACATCTAAAGAATAAGGGGTTTTGATTGAGACCAAAAATGTATAAAGGTTTTAGATGCCAAGTTTTAGTACAAGTTTTAGTGTTATGTATGTTTTAGATGGGTGCCTAAAATAGCCAAACAAGAGATTTGTTTAATAATATCATTGATGTCTCGAATTAACTTTTTTCTTGTTTTTATTAATTTGATCAACATATACTGAAAATGGGAATGGATTAAGTGTGCTCTGTTAGGTGAATTGTATCATAACTGGTAAATTGACCACTGAGCAACATTAGTGAATTCTAAAGTTTGACTTCATTTCAATACCCCTGCTACTGCTCAGTTGAATCTGAATCTTGTTTTTAAAAAAGGTTTCTGACTTTTAAAACAAATTATTATTTTAACTTTCCATTTATTCAAAAAAATTAATATTCATATTTTTCCTTTAATTTTATTAATTTTAAGAAAATAATGTTATAATTTCCATTAAGGCTGTTTAGTCTTGCTGTTGATTAATTACTAGCAGACTTGTTGCCACACATTTAAAGTAGAACCTCGATAGTGGGAGTCTTAAGGGATTGGAAAAACAGTCTTGTTATCATTGTTACCATGAGACTCATGAGCACGCTGGCACTTGGCTGCTAGGTATAAACCTGTAATCTTCGTTTTGAAAACATCGACTACTGGCGTGTGAACTGTTAGTCACGTGGATTCGTCCCCGTTCATCCCCGTGAGTCACCGGACGTGCGAGGGTCAATGTATTATGAAAATATTTATACCTGCACCTCCACCCTCCCCTCGCTATTGAGCTTGTAGCGCCTCGATCTTGGGTTGTGAAGGCCAGTGAATTTCGGGAAAACATTTTGTATGGACCTCAGTCACAGTAGATAACATTGATGTATAGAAATTGACAATATCAGTTTTCTTTAATTCAAAGATTTTTAACGCATTACAACCGAATTAAACCCAATAGTCATTGGTGTCAGTTAATTTTAGTTTTTCAACTAAATGGTTTTAGTAATTAGTCTGAGCAAAACTAAGCAGACAGAAACAAATTAAACCCAAATTTGTGTTTTTATCAACAAGCTGGTACGCAGGGAGCATTATTTGACTAGCCGGTCACAGCTGCTGTATTACTTGATAAACTTCACAGTGAGATGAGAGCAAGGTTTCTATGTTTATTCCTGAGCCCAAGACATTATTTACTTCAAATTTTACATTTTGTTGAGTTTAGGACTGTTGAAAATATGCAAAAAGTAGTTGACCAATTTCCTTTCCTCTTCTAACCATGACTGTTTTGCAGGTAGCCAAAGAAGATGTTCAGTTCTGCGTCCGCGGGCTAGTAAACTACACAGAAATCCAGAAAGAGATTGAGAAGGCTAAACCAACGGGAGACCTCGATATTGTCTTCAGAAGATACTGCAGGTTAGGTTGTTTTTCTCATTGGTCAGGCCTGTAGCTGATATCTGCTCTTATTATCAGCTCGTATAAAAAAAATATGTTATGAGGTATTTTAGAGAATTTTAGCATGGAAATTTTAATAAATTTCCCCTATTGGAAAACTTGTACTTTTTGTAATCATTGAGGTGTAATCATATGTGAGATAAATACTGAGAATATACACATAACAATAGACAATTTGTACTGTTAGCATCAAAAAGTATGAATTGTGCAATTTTTAACAAAAACACTACCGGTACAGTTCGGTTCACGGTGCTTGGCACCTGGGAAAGGCGAGAAACTACTGAAATTTATCGTAAATAAAAGTAGACATTATTAAAAACTACCAAAACAAATGTTCTAAAATTAAATAAGTGATTTTAGCGAATTTCCCCTATAGGGAAGAAGCTATTACCGTAGGTCTCATGGTAAGACTTAAGCCCGAGACCATGATAACTTTTTGTTTTGAGGTCCCCAGATGTCAAAAACACTATTCGTTCAAATTTATATATATGTATATATATATATATATATATATATGTATATATGTATATATATATGTATATATATATATATATATATGTGTCCGTAAATATGATAACTTGAGTAAAAAACGTCCGATTTAGATGAAATTTGGCTCAAATATGTAAACTGACATTTATGACTTTAAGTTCAAAAACCAGAAAAATCGAACCATGGGAAGGAAGGGGGGTTTGTGGGGGTTTTAAATTTTCCAAAAATCAGTTTTTTGCATTTTTCATCCTAAAATTTTTAAAACACTTAATTTTGGTTTTGACCATGCCAAAAACCAAAAAACAAATAACAAATAATATGGTATTTTGTTTATGGTAATAATATGGTAACCTAGGTTAAGTGGTTGCGGAAAAAATCCAAAAAAAACATGCTCAAAATCTCCCATGTTAATCTTATGGGAAAAAGGTTTTTGGCTTTTCCTCAGTTAATTGTATTTTAAACTTAACATTTGCTTTTACCAGTCACTTCAGCTCCAGAAAATAATCATTTTGGTGTTTAAATTGTGATTCTATGTCCAACCGTTGCAGAGATATTCAAAGTACTAAACACAGTACGTTGTCCAATGTTATCCTTATGGAGAGTAAAAAAAAATTGATATCTCAATTATTTATGAATGTATATTGATGAAACTTGGTATGTGACTTCACGTTGTACTGGTATATTGATATTTGCACAAAAATAAATGTTTTGTTGGTTGTCCCTGTAGCAGCTAACCTGCATACTCAGCCGTAATGTTATTCTTATGGAGAATAGGTAAAGTTTTATATTTCCCTTAATTATGAACATAAATTAATAAAACTTGGTAAGTAGCTATACCTGGTTCAGTTATATTGATAATTGCATAAAAAGTCATTTCTTATCTTCCTCGTTGCAGCAAACCTGCGTACTCAGTCCTAATGTTATTCTTATGGGGAATAAATAAAATGTTATAAATCACTTATTTATGAATGTAATTTTGTCAACTTGGTAAGTGGCTTTATGCAGTAGTGAGAAAAATATAAATGCATTGGAAATTCGCTGAGTACGCAGGTTTGCTGCGACGGGGGTATTTGCTTTCTGTTGACAAAATTAGACTGTAACAGTAACGGCACTAAGCCAAACAGAGGCGAAAAGTCATTCCAGAGCATACGATAACCAGATGCCAACCACTGTAACCCGAACTGTACCTTCAGTATGTTGATTTCAAAAATACAATTGAATTCACTTAAAACATTTAAGAAAGAAATCATTTCCAAAAAATGTTCGTTCAACGGTTATTTATGATAAAAAATTGTTTGTGGCAGTTGGCAAGAAATTTATAATTATCTCCTTAATCGAATCAGACTTAGAAAGAATTTTAGCTTTCCAAAGAAATTTAAGTAGTTCTTATAATGACTGTGTACTCACTATCGTTTGGTGAATTTTACCGATGTACACAGCTATGCGAATTAGTGATAGAAAAACATTCAATCGTAATGATATCATATCGCTTTGGGTTGTGAGCGAAGCCCAAAATTATATGAAATATCTTGTGTTAGTATTTATTGGAAAATTGGTGATGGCGGATGTGTAACTAGTACTGAACACAAATAACTTGTTTTAATCTAAAAAACCTTACATAAACTTTTGTTTGGACCTTAATAGGGAATATTAACGTCTCTCTGACTTTATAATTTAGGATTTGTTGCTTTTTTCATTATTAAACTGGTGGAAAGAGCTATTTTGTTGTACCAATTAATCAAAAACTAATACAGAAACAAGTTGGATGTTGCTCCAGACGTAAGGCTATATTTGGCTTCTTTAAAACCTAACTTCAAACAAATGTGTGCAACAATCAAGCACAAGATTCCTTTTATGAATATTTTTAAGTAAAAATTGTTAGACTATAATAAAATACAATCCCCATCACAGCAAACCTGCGTACTTAACGAATTTACAATGCATAGGATGAGTCAGACCACCTGTCCAGCATGTATAACGGGAGAACGCTTTGGTCTAAAGTCGATCAAACAAAATTCTTCCCTACTAAAACGCATACGGGCTTTGTATTAAAAATATTTTCATCAAAATCTATGTACAGGATGTTCCAAAACTCAAGGTCACGGGTTCGAATCTTAACATTTTCTTTTGATGACATTTGTACATCATTTTAATGGTCTGGTTAAGAGAAACATTTTTGCGAAAACAGAATTCATTTATCTTTATCAGTTACAAAATGGCAGCCGTTTTTGTGTAAAATATTGACATTTACGAAATACCCTGTATTGTCTAAACCACTACTCGTATGTTTTTCCGATTCAGGTTTATTACTCGTGATAAACTCAGCTTTACTTTGATATGATACATGAAAGGTTTTTGCAGAAAATCTAAATTTCAAAAAAATATTTATTTTGAAAATGTCCATTTGCCCAAAATTCAAAAAAGTCAAATGGTAGGGTATATCAAAAAGCATACCATTTAAAAGGTCTTGTAAATCCTAGCAACTTTATAATTTACACCAACTTTGTATTTCTTTTCGTCTTATTGAAATCAGCAAGAAATATTATTTTCCCATATGAAATGCATGTTAATTTTAAAACACTTGCATGTATTCTGTGGCCACATTCGTTTTATGTGTGATGTACAATTAACATGCATTTTAAATGGGGAAATAATGTTTTTTGCTGATTGCAGAAAAACTAAAAGAGATACAAGTTTGGTGTAGATTAAAAGTTGCTAAGATTTACAAGACCTTTTCAATTGATAGCTACTATTTGACTTTTTTGAGTTTTGGACATATAGGCATTTTTAAAATAATTTTTTTTTGAAATATAGATTTCTCAAAAAGACCTGTAAAGTAGCATACCAAAGTAAAGCTGAGTTTATGACGAGTAAGAAACCTGAATCGGAAAAATATACATTAGTGGTTTAGAGCAATGTCGATTGTGTCCTCAGGTACTAAATCAACTTTTCTAAATATTTATAAAGAAACTAATGATCGGCAATATAATTTTTAAACTTTTTTTAATAAATAAATACTTTCCATTACTTTTTATACTTAACTAGTTCCCTTCGTTCCCTGTTTTACCTGAGAATAAAATCTGTTGTGTGTGCTGCATTCTGTGGTTAACCCATGGAACTACTAAAAATCATCATCAGCTGTTTGAGTTTTCACCAGCTCAAACCAAAGTGAATGGCCATAAGAATAATATTGGATTGGAACTTTGACTCGCTGTGGGGCGGAGCTCTATGGGAATTTCTTAAAATCCTTTCTTAGTTGTTGCCTGTGTTATGGAAAGAGTGTACATGCCAAATTTCATGGTTGTAGGTGTAGAGGGATGATCAGCTTTTCGTATTTGTAGATAGAGATAAGAAAAAGCTAAATTTTATTTCAAAATGCAGTACGGTACTCATTATCTTAAAATTATATTTATTGCTAACTGTATGACTGATTGCTGATTATCGACTGCACTAGGTACGAAATAGTACGGTTCAGGGGTACAATTTATGAAAAGAAATTGATAAGAGTATGCACCTTGCTACAATTCTCGTTTTCTTGATTGGGTTTGTTTTCTACGATTCGTATGTCTGTGTGCAGGAAGTCACCGATGCTGCGCAACTGCATCACAAACTTCACGGAGGCGGTGGAGCCCTGCCTGAGCCCTGAGGAACGCAACACCAAATACACGGTTACCAACATCACGGACGCGCTTATCAGCTTCATCTGCTTTAAGGAGGGCGACAGGATAGCGTGTACGTATTAGGCACTGCAGTGTAGGAAGTGTTGGAGTCGGTTAATTGTGTTTTGTAAAACCGCACAACCTAAGTCAGCCCATTATGGACAGTGAAAAAATAAAAAGTAAAATAAATATAAATATTTAATATGGTAGATTAAAACATTTAACATTATTTATCGTCCATCTATATCTCAATCAAAACTCACGATCAAATAGCATGGACGATACTGAAAACAGTTTATTAAGCACTCATCCGCACACAATCTCTAGAATTCAACTGAAAACAACAGTTGTATGGTAGACATCCTCACACAATCTGTAGAGTTCAACTGAAAACAACAGTTGTATGGTAGACATCCTCACACAATCTAGCGGGTTGGATGGTAGACATCCTCACACAATCTAGCGGGTTGTATGGTAGACATCCTCACACAATCTAGCGGGTTGTATGGTAGACATCCTCACACAATCTAGCGGGTTGTATGGTAGACATCCTCACACAATCTAGCGGGTTGTATGGTAGACATCCTCACACAATCTAGCGGGTTGTATGGTAGACATCCTCACACAATCTAGCGGGTTTGTCAGTAAACTTATTCTTTCAAAACCTATCAGCAATATTAAGAAACACAACCGAGTTTGGTAAACACAGAACATTACATTTGAAAGAATTATGCTAAGAAATAAAAACGTCAATAGAGTTGATTGTTGAAATCGTTCTTAAAATTCCATTTAATTTAATCTTTTGGCTTTTGTCACCTTCGAAATTGTGTTTGAAAAAAAATTAACGTATAACCCAAGCATTTTTTAAAACTATTTTACTATTTTAAGTTTATTTTGAGCCAAAAAATTATAACAAACATCAAACTTTCATCTGTAGATTTGATTCATAAAATGCTTAAAAAACAAAACATATTCAAAACTTTATTTTCAATAGCTTTTTTTACTTCAGACTCCCTGAGAGCAGTCATTCAATGGTTGCACTCCCAGCAGATATTATCATTTCTTTTGTTGAATTGTGTCATATTAGAGATTGACCTCCGAGTGAACAAAGTTCAAAAAGAACACAAACACTTGTGAGTGAGTCAATGCCTCTTTGTTTCACTTATCTTTTCACGTTCTGATAAAATGGAGCGTGCCCTTCGTTAAAGCTCGTGATTGTAAGTGATAATCGTGAATTGATGATCGTGAATGCAGTGATAACTTCATATCCCTACAACTTGTATTTTTCTTGTAATATAATTTATTTTGGATTTTTTATAAAAACATTGTTTCATAAATAGTTGCAGAGTAAAATTAAATTTGTATGAAAAATTACATCTGAAGCTTGTGAAAAGATTAGTGCTATCTTGGTAGGGCTTAAGTACAATAAAGTATGATTAACTAAAAAATCCAGTTATTTTCAATGTATTTCTTTCTTTCTTCATGTAATGTTTTAATGTCTGATAGTTTTGCTATATTACAATACATAATTAATTGTTTCAAAATAAATGTTCCTGTTATTTGAACCTGTTGGGGCTCTTTTGACTCCTAGCAACCTCCCCCCCCACCCTTTTTTGGGGCACTCGGGGATTGTTTGCCCCAATCTTTCATATTATATCTTATAAATATCATCCAAGTTTTAAAATTTGGGTTCACGTTTTGAAAACAAATTATGAACAATTAATAAAAACCCATTAATTACCTTTTTTGCGTTCTTCCTCACTGCAACTATTGTTTGTATTTTTGTGTTCCATTTTGTTGATCCACCAATGATGTTGATGCGTTTCCAGTGTTCATCGCGGAGGGAGGTCCAGACTGTCTGAAGAGCAAGCAGGAGGAGATTCAGCAGTGCATCAACTCGACGTTCTCCAAATACATTCCGAAGGAATTGCCGGACAAGAAAGACGAGCTTCCGATGTTCAAGCTGGGACCGGCTGAGTGCTCGTAAGTTCATAAAACATCTGTGATTTTAATACTAGTGGGTATTTGTCTTTAATCCTACCAGTTTCAAAAATTTTCAGTCGTTATGGTAGTCCGATTTAGTTTTCAATCATTCAGTACCCACATACTTTTGGGATGAAACGTATTTGTTAAACGTTGTAATGAAAGCCAATGTAACTCACACTTGACATGATCGCTAACTTTCTATGAATTAAACATTTTTAAAGTTATCTAGAGTTTTGGCTTGCTTGGTTGCTTGTCAAAGACATTTTGTATTTACGCCGTTCTAGAGGACAACGGTCCAAACCTCTCAAAGTCTTGTGGTCATCCCGGGAATCGAACCCATGACCTCTTGCACCGAAGTCCAAGACGCTAACCGTTAGGCCAGTGAGGTGCCTAACATTTGTAAATGGTAAAGAGGTAATGTCTGTGATTAAGAATAACATGAGGTTGTAATTACTGTTGTGCGTATTGATTCTTGTTACGGATTTTCTATAAAAATTACAAATGGGAGTGGCCGTGTTTTAATTTTTCTTAAAATTTAGGAAGCTAGATGACTACTTTAAAGTGCTGTAAGATATATTTTATTACATTCCAAAACAAAATGGGAAGTTATTGGAAAAGATGTAGGATGAAAAGTCCTGTTATATTGATTCTTAATAATCTGAAAATTACCATGGGACCTGCTAGTTGTCTTATTGCAAAATATTTTGGATTACGGAGGGTACCATAACAATTTCATCTAGGTAAGCCTAAGGGTCATCTCGACTAAACACAAACAATTAGGTTGGAAGTAAATTACTTTATGACTATGACTTTAACACAAATAGTTTATTTGTCTACTGAAATTTATATTGCAATAACAATTCATTTATAAAGTAACATCAACTAATGGAAAAATAGAATTTGACATTTTTTTTTAATACAGAACATAATTAAAATTGCAAGTACATAATCTCAAATAGGGATCAATACGGGTGGGGGGGGGGGGAATTCATAATATCAAAACAGTAAAATGTCTGCTTGTTACACTATTGTACGAAACCTAAACTAAACTGAAAATTCCACAATATCTAATGAAGATCAGAATAACATTGCAATAGAGTTAGACACAGCCCAGTACAACAACAGAATCTGTCTTTAGAATCCGTTATGAATTTTGAGAGAAAAATAATAATAGTGAGAAGATGCTGATGCCCGATAGTAGAGGCAGATAGTTGGCAAGGCCAAACACCACCTTGGGTTTCAATGGCCATGGGAGTAAGTGTATGTAAAAAATAAATACCCCCGTCGCAGCAAACCTGCATACTCAGCGAATTTCCAATGAATTAACATAACACATTAAAACACTTAACAGGATTCTTAATAAATATATTCCCAAACAAGTGATATTTAAAATATTAATTAATCTCCATACAAGCACTGATCAAAATACCAAATTGTTTGTTTTTTAAGCAAAATTCAATGGTATTAATTAAAATTTAATTTAAATAAAAGTTACATGTTAAAAACCCAAAAAACACATTTTTGGGGTACAATACCCCCCAAAAACCCCCCTTCGAATGGTGCGATTCATCTGGTTTTCGAACTCGTTCAAATAAATGGGACTTTACACATTTGTACCAAATTTCATTAAGATTGGACCTTTTTTACGAGAGTTATCGTGCTTACGGACACATATATATATATATATATATATATACATATATAAAAATTTTAACGAATGGTGTTTTTGGCATCTGGGGACCTCAAAATGAAAAGTTATCATGGTCTCGGGCTTAAGTCTTACCATGAGACCTACGGTAATAGCTTCTTCCCTATAGGGGAAATTCGCTAAAAATAAGTGATTGAATCATTCGTCAACTGCCCTTATCCTTCCTGCACACTCTAAGTAAGTATGAACTTTACAGTCATTCCTATTCATATGATCAAGACATTGAACAGACATGAGTTTACCTGAAACAAGACTGGAAAAGGATCTAAGAATCCACAAAACTATCCAATTTATGTTTAAAACGCATAAAGACCTTTAAAAGATTGAAAATCTTGACCACTATTCTTTTAAATAATGCTTCCTTCATTCTAGAAGATTTTTTAAGATATGATTTAGATTAAGTTTCTGAGGTAACTTGTTGAATATGCATATGATAGATAAGTTTAACACACGGCTATTGTATTGTACATGTATATTGATAGAACCTATTGTCTATGTTGACCTCATGGTGTACATAAGTAAATAAAATTAATCAATACTGCCCTCTAGGGCGGTATAGGGAGAGCATCAGCTCCTTTCTAGCATATAATGACGACAACCAGGCAGAAGTGCTCTCACAGGGTTTCCTCAGAGATCGCCCTAGTGCTTTATAACCCTCTTATAGGGTTTCCTCAAGGATCACCCTAGTGCGTTGTAACCCTCTCACAAGGTTTCCTCAGGGATCACCCTAGTGCTTTGTAACCCTCTCACAAGGTTTCCTCATTGATCGCCCTAGTGCTTTGTAACCCTCTCACAGGGTTTCTTTTGGGATCGCCCTAACGCATTGTAACCCTCTCACAGGGTTTCCTCAGAGATCGCCCTAGTGCTTTGTAACCCTCTCACAGGGTTTCTTTTGGGATCGCCCTAACGCATTGTAACCCTCTCACTGGGTCTCCTCAGAGATCGCCCTAGTGCTTTGTAACCCTCTCACAGGGTTTCTTTTGGGATCGCCCTAACGCATCCCAGAGATCACCCTAGCACGTTGTAACACTCTCACTGGGTTTCCTGAGGGATTGCTCTGGTGATTTTTAACCCTCTCACAATAGATTACAATGCTTTCGTTGACTGGAGGTTTTTTGCAGGGATGTGACGGTCCTGCAGAAGTGCGTCGTCAGCCACCTAGAGCAATGTTCGGAGCCCACGCCCGCCAACATCGTAGACAGCTTGTTCACATTCGTCAGGAAGGTTGGTAATAGTTTTATTTACAGGAACTAAGATATTACAACTATTGCTCGTAATTTGGTGTAATAAATCGAGGGTTTCGTTCTTCTAGATTTATTTTCACATTCTTTATTTAGAAAAACTCGTATCACTCTGTTTGGTTTAAAAAACAACACTTCAAGATTTTTATTTTTGGTACACAACATTTTTAGGCAAATAGTGTAAAAACAAATTTGGACACGTAACTTTGTTTCAAATTTAGATAAACCAACCAGCCCAAACTCTGATAATAAACTAATCAGTTAACTCCCTATTATCCGGGAGCGGGTTAGTCGGGTTGCGGTTTAACCGGGGTCACGAAAGGTTTATTTTTTATTTATCACCTTCTAAACATAAATAGAGCAATAATAACAATTTGTTTCCTTATCTCCAAAATTGTATATCTAATTTTATTTATCTATCAGAATAAATATTATACAAACAACTAAAACTTAATAAATAAAACATAATCTGAGAGTCCGTCCTATTTAATGAGCCGTGGTCGCGTGACAGGGAGCCTTGACACTGCTCCGGGCCACCTGCACCTGCGCTGGGCAGAGCGACAGACGGACGCAGATGGCTAAAAATAGAAACCAGTCAAAACAATCACCCTCCCTGTGCTATTAATCACCGTGCGGAACTAATTAGCGTACTGTTCGGGGTGTAAACAATAGTATAGTGGGATTTGGCAACCCCATGAGATTTTTTTAGTCAAATTGTGACTTAAGACTCAGTATTATGAGTAGCAACTCAAATTTTAGCCATGAATTAACTGAACTGGTGGTTTGGTCGATGTTTTCAGCCTTTATAACAAGGTTGGGTCTTAATTTCTAGTCACTATTAGGCAGTCCCTAATTAGACGTCGTTTGTGGCTGAAATTACGAGCCCTGTTGTCATTTACAGTCTATTTTACATATCCATATGATAGATTTTATAGCCATTAACACACAGTTCAACAGTTTGCAGTTGTTCCAATCCGTGGAATAAAAAACATGATCAATTTTTGATTTATTTAAAATAAATCCTAGATGAATTTGAGTGTTGAAAAGCTCGACCTAAAACTTTAATTTTCATACACTTGCAATGACATCTGAAGCGTTGAGGTATCTTTTAAGTATTATCAAACTTTAGGTAGAGTTTGGGAAGAAAACCACTCCCACAGAAAATAATAGTCACAATCTCATTGTTTGAATCGCTTGTGGATTACATTGATTGTTGAAATCCAAACAGTTGGATGTAATATTGTTTTACAGTCGTCTGATATTGTTTTGTGTGATTATGTACAAATTACAATGATATTACATTTTACAGTTAATTAATCAATAGTGTATACATCATGATCAAACTAAGCCATTTTCTAATCCAAACACAGGGATAAAACTAAAGAAAACATGAGGTGTCCCTATTTAAAAGGTTACATCGAAAATATTCGGAAATGTTCTTATAATAGCAGCCAAATAAATTGACAGTTTACCGGTTTAGCGGCATGGTTTACCGGGTTATCAACTGAGATCAGCCAATAGTAGACGTGCTGCATTGCCAAAACTCCACACCAGCTGATCGGAATAACATTTGAGTGATATTTTTCTATGGCAAAATGCCAACAGTGACAGCGCACAGCCATGCTATTGGCTACAGCCCATCTGTCAATTTATTTGACCGCTATATTAAGTGTGTTATCAGTAAATATTTTTACTGTGCTCTTTAACCCATTGAGGTAGTAATTTTATTCTATTTGCAGTAGCCTATAACGGGAATTAAATGGTGCTGCACTCTAGTAGCAAAATATGTAACTAATGACCGCAGGCGTCTACGGTTCTATCCGCTAGGGGCGCGGACTGACTGAAAAACCTTAATATAAGGCCAGGCCTTTGGTCGTGTTAGCTGAGTTGACTACGTCGTGGAAACACCTTGGCCAGGTGGTGATACGATGTTCGTGGGTTCGATTCCCGCACACGACCAAAACTGACCAGTTGTGCAACTCTCAATGAGTTAACCGGTCTGTGGCAGCATTGGTGGGAGGGCCCAAGTAAAACAAACGGTGGCAGGCTTGCTTGGAAGTTGACGGGATCGGTTAATTCTTTGAGACTTGCACATGGTCAACACTGATTTTGCTAATTTTTACTTATGTCTACTGTGTGTGTGCCAATGCGACTCTCTAAACTGAAAGAAAACAATATTTTAATTAAAATACGCCATTAATTAATTTAAAAACACCAATTTTATACTCCTATTCACAGGTTAATAAAATTACAAGTAAGGAACGAGACCAGCTCGTAAGTCTACGCCAATGGGTTGCTCTATGCCAATGGTTTCTATATATGAAAATATGAAAGACCCTTAAACAGTTTTCTTATAATGGATGAAACACGTAGTTAACCCATTTGGCCTCATCAAGCTTTTGAGTCAGTACCGGCTCTAGGGCAGTGCAAGCTGTGCTCGAGCACAGCGCGGCCCTTTTTTGGGGGGGGGGGCGCTAGGCGCTCATGACAGGTCGCGGGGTGCGGGTGGGGGGTGTAATCCGTAGTTGTAAAATAAATAAACTGTAAATATACAATATTAACCCGGCTGATTTAGTTAATGTTTTGTATATTAGTATTTTAAGTTGTTGAAAGGCATTATTGGGAAGAAATTTGTGTATTCACCATGTTGCACCTTCATTATACTTAAACATTAAATTTACATTTCAGATAACATATCCTCCGCTCCCCTCAATTCCAAATTGAGAAGTTGTTTTGACCTATATCGGTTTGTGACAACTTCAGGGCATTCTGATTGGTACCATATTGAGAGTGTGCTGGATAAAACTTGCAATACTTTGAAAGGAAATTACAATGTTAAAATATCGAGTTACATGATGCAACTAATTGTTTTAAACCGCTCTCTTAGATTATTTTAAACTGCTCCCTAGATGAGAAAAAATATAGTTTGGGTATTGGAGATTATTGAACCGGGATTTCATCTTTAATTGAAGTTGTAATGATTCGAGTTTAATATTGCTATTACATGTAATAAGGGGGAAAATATGATGGGCCCCCATCAGATTTTGGCGCCCCTTTCGATCGTTACTTGTAAAGTCTATGGTTTTGTGAATGAAAGAACATTATTTGACCAGATAAAATTATTTTGTATTTTTGGTCCAGGGACTCTTTTTTTCATGTTACACTATGTCTATACATACAAAGTTAATTGGTGCCATAATTCAGTAATTTTTTTTTTTTTTTTAAATGAGGTATACTAAACTTATTAGTTTTGTATTGCAACTATATATTGTGTGGACTTAATTTTGTGTGGAAGATTAAAGAGATATAACTTATCTGAAGTTATGAAGTTGTATACCCGCACTGCGGATCGTAGGCGTTGGGCTCGAGTGTGTGCGTGCGAGAGTAAAGGGTCCTCCAGCCAAGTCCTACTATGCCTAGCTTGGGGATTTTGAGATGTAACCGTCAGCCTTATCTCAGAGCTATGAGGGGGAGGTTTTGGTTGAAAGGGCGGGGGGCGACAAGTTTGGTCTTTGCACGGGCGCTGAAAAACTGACGGGCCGCCCCTGCTTTGAGTTCACATTATAAATCTTTGACAATACTGTTTCGGGAGATTTTTCACCACACTGGAGAACTTTACAGAGCAATAAAAATCTCTGACTAGAAGCATTGAGTATACACTAACTACCCTGTATATTCAATGCCAGAAGATTATGTTATGTAAGAAATTATTACTGACATTTTCCATCACTTATTAGTAAAAACAAAGTTTCATGACATTTCGGGATCTGGAGTATGATCCCAAAATAGAAGATTAGGACTATCGTTATTCCAACTCTGTTTGGAAGGCTGACTAATCTAAGAAATATTACCAGTACGTAAACAAATCAATGCTTATGTTGAGATTGTGTTCGACATAATGTATCTTTTTGGTGATTGAGAGCATGTGTAAATTATTGTCTTTGTTGAGGCGAGGGAGATTTTTCCGCATTAAAAATTAATTTAAGTTTAATGCAAAATTAATGTTCTTTCTTTGTGGACTGTATGAATGAGAGAGGATGGATTTATTTACTGCCTGATTGGAAAATCTTGTTTTTAGTTCACAAACAATAATATAATAAATATAACACTTTTCACACAATATGGATATTGTCACTCACCCATGGAGATTAATGGTCGGTTTGAATCGGTAGCGGCAGCGGCGTCGCATCACCACCATCACCATAGGAGGCCGTTGGTGGCTAGCAGGTCAGCACTGAGGTCCACTAGATTCCTGGAGACTAATTGGGAGTTAGTGATCACTGTACTGAGTTCTTGAAGACAAAAGCGCTCTTGAAAATACGCGGATGCCGGCTTAACGCAACGCAATGAGAGTTTGTCCAAATGTGGCCACTTTACTGCGAACACGAGTTGGCCACACTGAACAGAAGAGCTGGTGAATAGAGTCACAATTCTAAAAATATACAGTGATAGTACAAAACACAACACCTGAGAAGAAATACAAACGTTAAAATGAGGGAGAGATAATTTGAGGAGTAACGCCCAACGGCGAAATGAAGTGGGCCGAGAATAGAGAAATAGGCCGACCGAGAGATATGATGCCAAAAACTCCACTGTCTTTTTTGTTGGTGAAGACGACAGAAGATGCTCTGTACTCGGAGGATCACGGGAGTTTTTATCCACAAATGACAGCTCGTTATTTTTGCAGTTTAATCTGCCGACCAATGAAAATCAAATGGGGTCCACCTCTTTGTCCGAAAATTTAAATTCAAATTAAATAGACAAATATTTACAAATTGTAGCAGAAAAAATATTTAGCAATGAATAATAAATTTGTTTACAATTAATACTAAACAGTCTTATTGAATTATCTTCCAATAAACCAGAAACTGTTGATCAATGGATCAAGAGACCCATCCGCAGCTTTGTAATGATGGAGAATCAGATCCTGAAATGACAAGCACAAGTTAATAGGAAATCTTGTAAAACGGCAGGTACAGGAAAATTGGTAGGCCGGTCGATTGGAAATAGGAAATAAATTAACAAACTGTAAACTTTTTTAATCGGCTGTATTTTTTATTTTTCAGGTGACTCCGTGCCAGCAGTATGAAGTGAAGGCAGGAGCGAGCATAGCAAGCAACAGTGTCGTCATAACGGTGTCTGCTCTCGTAGCCACTCTACTAGTCAGCAGACTTCTGTAGGGCACAATCGAATGGCAAATTGTAGTCATTTGATTCCTCACAATAGGACAAACTATTTACCCTTTCGGTGTCTACCAGATAACTTAGACCACCCAAAAACTTATGTCCTACATTTCAGTTAATTCCAAATTGTGCTTTTTCATAAATTTATAGAGGGTGTAATGGATAAAAGAGATGTCTACCTCTCTAGGATCTTTGGTGTTAAAATGTCTGTTTTTGTTGCAAACATTATAAATTTTAAGTTATATTTTAAGTTTAAAATTAATAATTTCACTTAAGTGAAATAGCCTGAAATAAGAGATGAAATAAATAATGGATTCTCTTCTGAGCTACAAATCATATGTTTTAATGTATTCTATTTGATGAAGTGAGTGAAATCTGAATCTGTAATCAAAAGATTTCTGCACAGCGCGGATTAGCCAATTGCTCAATTATTTATTAGTGTCTACTGCCACTAAATCATTCAAATAACCAAGCTTCTCTAATATAGGCCTACTTTGGGTGGTTTAAGAAGAAGATGTTGTGTATTTTTAACTAATACAGGAATGGTGTATTTAGGAACTGAACCCAAAAGTTATAGACTATAAAGCATTGATTCTTTTAAAAAATTGCAGATAGTAATTAAAATTAAAATATCTGAATGATTAGCAAGATTTCATATGTTTAGAGTTTATGTTACAATATAAAGGGATGTTACCTATGTTAATACATGAATAGGAATTTAATTAATCATTTTAATCTGGATATGAACACAGATTGACAGCAATATGGTGTAATGTTCGCTGATACAAAGGTTTACACTTTGTATAAAATGCTTTTTTTGTAATTTTACGTAAGGCATTTCAGACTGCCTTGGAGTGGTTCCCAAATTATGTGCCTCGGTCCCATGGTGATTGGTGACTCCTATTATACCCTATACTTTTATGGGTTTCACCCATACTTAACAATGGAGTTTCAGTTTTATTAAAACACTAAAGCTTCATTTTAAATTAGTTTTATTTTGTACTAGTGATTTATTATTAAAATTACCAATAGTATATTACATATACAATCTAGTTTAATGCAAGCACTACAATTATGATTATGTAATTATGTATGATGTAGTATTTTACATAATGGAGTTAATAATTGTGCAATCCTCTGAGATGAGATTATTTTTGTTGTAATGGTACGTTGACATTAATCTCTTTTCAAATAATTACATTCGCTGCACACTTTTGTCAGATTTTATTGTAATACTTTACATTTAGAAAATTACTTTTAAATATAAAGTTTCATGAAATCAAGCCTCTGCATTACACCAGGTGCCGCAACTTTAAATTCGTGTTATGAGAAACGTCATGCTTCTTAATCCATTCTCTCTTAAGCATAGATTATAATTTTTTCTTTCAATATTTCTTTCCTAGTTAAGGTTTTATTCATGTGAAATGTTAATTCTATTTAGTTTACATTCCTCACTCAAGATTTAGTTACCTATACATTTTATTTAGGTTGAGGTGTTCAGTTTTCAATGTGATTATAATGTTTATTTAGACTAGTCATTAACATTTACTTATTTTCACCGGTTACAGTTTTCGGAATGTTTACACACAGACTTTACACTCCTGAATCAGTTGTTTGGTCCCACTTGTTTACATTCAAACTATAGTTGTGCTCAGTTAGGGGAGATGAATGGGGGGGAGGGTGCATTGTTGCTCCCTTCTCTCATTTCCCCTGTCCGGCCACTAACTAAAATAATTTGACTATATAGAGATTTCCTTTTTAGGTAACATTGTAACCTATAAATCTATTTTTACTGACCACTTAAATACTTTTTGAGTTTATGACAAGTGTATGAACTTTATAATTATAAATAAATTGCTGTCTGCAAAACCCTTGCCACACAAATCAGAAAACCCATTTGAATAAATTTTATAATAGCGAATTTATCAAAATAAACTTTATATATACAGGAATTTGACTTGCGATAAAATTGTTTTCCCACAAGCACTGAGGACTGGTCAAGTTGCCCTAACTAGGGGATCCTCGAAAACTAATATTTTGTCTATAAATGTTTGTACATAGAGGTATAGTGCAGAAATGCTGGTCTGCTTTTATTTTTCTTAACACCAGAAGAAAAACATTAGTTCCTTAAACCAGCAGCATATTAAATAATGTTCTGTAGCCTAACATTATCCATGACATTACATTATATAAGACTATACTCATAGTACATTTTATAACTGAAAAAAACCAGAAGTAATCTGTGTATTCTTTGATAAATGATGTTTTGTTCAGATCATAAACCATATATTTTTAATGATTGTGAAAACACCAGTGTATCCAGTGCATATGTCTTTCCAAATTAAATATCACAAAATTATTGGAAATATTATTAAAACAATATATTTTTTGAAAATTTGCAATCGGTAACCTTATTATATTATATAGTTGTAAGTTATCCTTATTCTTAATTTTTCATATTGATGAAATGCAATATTCTCTTGTGTTAATCAAAATACAGGTTAGTATTTTATATGTCATTTGTGATTTGTATATAATCGAGTGTTGATTTGTATTGTAATATTTCTACTTTGGTGTAAAGCTATGGCGTCGGTTATTTGAGAAATAAATTGATATTTTTACATAAACTGGTGCTATTATTCACTGATTGCCCTCTAAGAGATTTTTAATCGTCTTGCTGGTATATCATATGAAAAATATCATTAAAATTATATATAAAAAGAAGTATTATAAAAGTTTGAAATCTAAAAAAAACCTACTCCTTGACACTCGAGAAGATTTGAACAATCCCTCACTATACCTGAAAGAATGAGAAATCTTTCTCACTAGTCTACCAACCTAGCAAGCTAACAAATCACGCCAAGGCTTTTTGACGAAGATCGCAAAGCAGTATTGCCTCCAGTATTACAAAAAGACCTCCTTGTTGGAATGGATGGGGGGGATTTTTATAATTATAGGGGAAAATGGCAGCCTCCATGAAGGCTTAAATTTTTCATTGAGTTTAAGACATACATTATACATACACTCATATATTAACGCATATATTTAACATTTATGATCACTATCTTTGTATCGTTCATTATTTTGGCTTAAGGTTAGATAACCATGAAAGGCCCACAACATGTAAAACTAATATTTTTGAAGCAATACATGTCATACTAGTGTATCATATACATATAATACTATACAAATCATATATTACATAAAATAATCTTAATATATAAAATCCAAATACCACTGACCTATCACGAAATCTCCATAACCATAAGGCCTCCAGAGTTTAAATTTGACATATAGGTTCCTCTTTGGCCCTAGGTGCTTGCTAAGAAACGGTATTACAAAATTCCCCGTTTTCCGCCCCGCTGGGTCCCAACGTTACCATGTATTCCTTACCATACATTCACTTTGGTTTGAACTGATGAAAATTCAAAAAGCCGATCTTGATTTGTATTAGTTCCTCGGGCTAACCATAGACTGAAGCATACACAACTATCATAGTTTAAGCGGGCGAAGCTACAACGGGTCTGCTACTGGTACTATATAAATTTATATTGTTTTTAAAAATTAATTTTGAATCAAATTAAAAACGTCTTTGTCCATGTCATGCGGTATGGGTAGGATCCTTGATCCTTGAAAATCATAAATACCCACGTTTTGGGTGTTTACCCGGGGCTTGGGGTAAAGTACCCGAGTAAATACCCACTTTTTATTTACCTATAAAAGTAAATAAAAAGCTGGGTATTTACCCGGCCCACATCACTAGGTGGGATGGGAAGGAAGCCGATGAATGTGGATCCGAACTTCAAGATATGATCACTAGTGTTGGAGAGGGCAGTGCCAACGTCTCAAGGAGGGGGCAGAAGAAGGTGCACTGGTGCATGGAACAGATTGGTGAAATGATGAAAGTAAGGTTTAGAAGATGTGCGAAAAGGTAAGTCAGAACAAGGAAGGAAGAAGATAGGAGAAGCCTTGTGGCTACAAGAACGGCCTACATCTGGGAGATCAGAAAAGAGGAAACGAATGAATGGGTGGCAGAAACTGTTAGATGAGGAAGGTGAAAACGACCCCAGGGGGAAAGCCTACAAGCTCATCAGGAGAGGACAAAGAAGGAGACTGTTCTTGTGAATCTTCAGAAAGAAGACGAGATGATGCACACCAAGACAGTGAGGAGACTTTTGGAAGGATTATTGCCAGACGACAACGCAAAGAGGATACGGAGGACCAGAGAAAAGTAAGGGCAGAGGTGGAGTTGAAGAGCGAAGGACCAGGATGAGCCGGAATTCATCATGCATGAGTTGGACTGAATGGTAGGGCAGATGAAGACGAATAAGGCTCCAACATAAACGTAGTCAGGGGTGGACTGACGGTGTGAAAAGGGTGGTGGAGTAGATCCTATGAGGACACCAGGATACTGCAAGAAATGTTGGTCATTGTGATGGTGGGGGGGAGAGATACGCTGCAGATCAAGGGGGCAGCATGGTACAAGTTACTGTAACTTTGTTATGGTTATTCTCATCACTTCACTGGTGTGTTCGAACTTAAAGTTTAATCTTATGGATAACATTGTTAAATCAAACACTAAATTTATTTACATCTCACAAATCACAATTACGTATTCTTTAGACACCATGTTTTTTGTTCATGCCATTAATTAATAGTCTAAACATTGCTTTGAACGGGAATTTTTAGCGCAAGATAACAAAGTTAACAAAGGTTTACACAATTTACAAGAAAATAATAATGGTAAAATTATAAAACTTGACAAATATGTTTGTAAATAACCCTTATATACGCCATTAAAATTTTAAGCTGATACGTTTGATATATATTTTGTAATAATTGTCTGAAGTTGAGTGTCTGAAACATTGTAAAAAAAAAACACTGACATATTACAATTTGTTCGTTATAAAAATTATAACAAGTTATGCAAAATAGTCAAAACTCCGTAATATAACATTTGAAAATATTTCCTTTCATTAGATAGGTCTCTGGTTAAAATTGAACCAGCCGTTTCGGAGGTGAGAACTTGTAAACTCAAGTCTCCATAATATCTGTGCGGACAAATAGTATTACCGGTTCTGCTGCCGCGACTGCGGTGCTCCGATCTAAAGGGGGCGATTACTTGTCCAGGCAGGAGACCCGCCGACCGGGGCGCGGGAATTTCTGAGGCGACCGTCCGCGCTAAACACGATTTTCGGCTGGCCGCTCATAACACGGCCGGGCTTGACACGGAGCCGGTGACTTATCTACATAACTAATGCCAAATACCCTTCAAATCTTCAAATCACATAGCTTATACGAAATAACCTTATACCTCGTTAACATACTTTTTATTCAGTGTTGTTGGGTAAAAAACAATGCACCATTTCTTTCTTTTGTCCGCTAATTCGCGCGATAAATACTCGCCGCGATCTCGCCGGTAAACATCGGCCGTGTGAACAAGCGCGGTGTCGCCGTCCTTCAAGACTGGCAAAGACAAATAAATTAATTAAATACTTTGATCTCCGCACCCTTCCTTCTTCGGCATAACACATCACTAGTTTTACTTGATGTTAAAGATGATTTACAAAGTTTTAAAAAAGTAAAAATATTCTTGCAAGTAGGCTTACAATATTTTAAATCCACCTAATCTTTAGACAAACTTAAATATGCTCCCAGAAATTTGCTGCCCCCAAAAGTTTGCCGCTCTAGGCAGCGGCTAAGTTGGCCTATTTAGAAAACGGGCCCTACATCTGGCGCCTAGGCAATGACGGCACCGGGCGCCGCTAAGAGTGGGGGGGGCGTGTAAAATTTGTAAAATATATATTCCAGAAAAGCAAAATACTAACTTTACTATCATAAACAGGCTTTGGTATTTAATAGGCCCAAATTTGTAATATATCTAAGAAGCTTGACGCTTGTAGTTGGTCTAAATGTTTTTTGTAACTAGGAAAAACCTAACCTCTGGCTGACGGCAAGTGATCAGTATTAGGAGGGTAGGGCTCTTGGTTGCTTGAACGCTTGAAGTAACTGGACGTAGTTCGAATGCAACATGTCTGAATTGGGAAGATAGTTGTGGAGTTTAGATCGTGCGTTTCTAAGGCTAAACAGTAGGGCTGGCATTTTGCATAGGCAAACCTGCAGATACATTTTCTGCACACTCTTCAGTAACATCTATTGCAGAAGTTGATCTTGTTTGGTCAGTTATTTATACAGTGGAATTAGAAATAATTTTAACCCCAATGTATCAGTGAAAAAATTCAAGAATTAAGAATCAATCATTTATTACCAGTAGGCACATTACATTGCATTTTGTATGGTCAGGGGGAAATACATGTTGAAGATAACAGTAGTCAAGTAGGTAAATTTAGTTTTACAGGCAAAAAATCAGGCACAGAAATACAAAGATCATCAAGAGGCAACAGAAAGGGATGAGAAATAAATTATTTTAAGGCTATTATATAGCCATCAACAATAAAGAAAAACCAATAAATTGCTGTTAAAGGATCACAGGGGTATAGAGAGGTCAAAGATTTCAATGTTGTGGTAAAAAGGATTATTAATCAGCCACTGCATGGTAGATCCTAGCTTTAAAAGTGTTGAAAGGAAGTAAGAGTACTTCATTAGGCAATTTGTTTAAACATCTTGTCTGTAGCTCTGCTTTGATTTACTAAGTCTAACAAAAGGTTCGTCAAGTAGTGCCCTATTTCTTGTGTTATGGCTGTGAAAGTCACCTCTAATAGTAAAGAGAGTCAATATACTTAAAACTAGATAACAGTACGTTAAAAATAACAAGTAAAAATGCTAAAATGTATAAAAATAGGCCGACAATCTTAAATAATGGATCCGTTTTTGCCATTATTCTTAATACCTTCTTTTGGATGGTGAGAACATCCTTTAATTATGTGAGGGCTACTACCCCAAAAAATAATCCCATAGTTTAAATCAGACTTAAATAAGGAGAAATAAACAGTTTTCATGTAGCTGAAAGGAATTTCATAATTGAGTTTACGGAAGAGGAATGTAAGCCTACTTCTTTTAGCCTGGTGCATAAATGTTCAACATGTATGACCAAGACAACAACTGACTATCAATATACACTCCCAGAAATTTTACCTTTCTACTGGACCCAGTGCCCACAATAATACCCTGGAATTGTCTCAGACCAAAAATAACTGTTAGTGTTTTTTCGTGGTTGAGCACAAAACTATTAGCTGCAAACCACTCGGCAGCATTGGTTACTGTTTGTTTTGCAGTGTGGTCTCAATAAGTTATAAAAGATCATTATGACTAGAGAGCAAGGTGGTGTCATCAGCATAGAGATAGGTACTGCAATTTAAACTAAAGGGCAAGTCATTGAAGGGAAAGTCAAACCATCCAAAAAGTTAAACTTGTAGTTTCTTTTAAACGTCAAAATTCTCATTTTCACAGAAAAGATTTATTTAAGAAAAATTTTGGTTTTATATGTAAATTAGCGAATTTCATTATATGAGACAGGTATGACAAGTTACAAAACTGCAAAACAATAGGGATGGACTGAGAGTGCGGGGGTTGGGGTTGATACTGAGAACTTGAACGTAGTGAGAGGGGTTAGAGGTGTGTCAATCAGTTACTTATGCAAAACGAGTTCGCACGCAGCGCGCTGACGTGAGGGAAGTGAATTTCCACATAAAAAACTATAAAAACTCAAAATCAGTTAAAAACATACATTTATTCCAATTTTTATTCAAATCTCAAAATATTGATTTTTTGGCTGTTCTGATGCTCTGATGCTGATTTTATTTACCTGCAATGCTGGGAATACAATTTTGCGCATTATAAAGGTTAGGAGATGGTCCAGTCAGGCATTAAAGGAGGCGTTAGGTTGTTGGGGATGGTAAAAGTACACCAACAAATGAATAACAGGCTTTTCTAATGTAAAACCATAGACTAACTACAGTATAGACATTGCACCTTATGGGCCTTTGCGTAGCACTTTTAATCTGGCTCCCGACGTAGTTCAGGGTAGCCCTGGTATGGTGGCGTTAGCATCGACGATGGTAACGTAGTTCACGAAGAGAGACGGAAATAAACGAGCGGTTCCGAAGGCCGCACCGCCACGAAGAGAGACGGAGACAAACGAGTGATTCCGAAGTATTGATGCACGATTACGAGAGGATTCGGTTGTTGAATGGTTGCGTTTCGAATGTTTCCGATGACGCAATCGAATGGATTTTGATTTTGATTTCGAAAATTTACTAGCGTTTATTGACTTCCCAATCTATATAATTCTTATTTACTTATTATTAAGTATTATAAACATGATGCATCTCAATTATGATCAGCGAATGCATACTAAATATTTGGTAACATTTCGAATGGCTACAACAATCGAAACGTTTCGAATGGTGCATCTCGCAATCGCTCTTTTGGGGTTGGGTGGAGGCCGCTGAGATCAAAGGCAAGGCGCAGCCAATGCCCTACTAGATACAGGCCGTACTGCTCCTCCACCAGTTTTGGCGCCACGTCATATCTTTGGGAGGGCTCGAGGCGCGGCCGGCGCGGGAAACTGCGGCCGCGACATCGGGCTGCGACTGTCTTTGAACTGCCACTAAACAATTTTAGTTGTACCTTATCCTTGATGTATGTCAGAACTTACTCTAATAAAGTCCGATATAGTTTAATAAAATATATATATATTTTAATATATAGTTTATAATAAAATTTGTATTTATATAGTTTAATAATATATATATATATATATTATTAAACTATATCGGACTAGTTTAATTAGAGTATTGTCTGTACATTGCTTGGAATTATAACATTTTTGCATATTTTCACGTTTTACACCCTAAAGAAGCCAAAACAAGTCTTATCTAAATTTCTGTCTGTCTATCTGTCTGTCTGTCTGTCTGTCCGTCTGTCTGTCTTTGGTAACGCTCAAGGACGGGTTTTTGTTCGCTTTTCACGGGAAAACGGGTGCACTGACATGAATGAAACTTTGTTTCATTGATCTATATATGTGTGAGAAGGTTTTAGGCTACTTTAAACTGTCATACGCCTTTTGGAAAAAGAATGGCGGCCGCTCAAAAACGTGATTTCGTGCGATTAAGGTCACGTTTAGTGATGGGAACCATCGGATGAAAACAAACGATTCATCCGGTTGTTGAGCGGCAATTCATTCATCCGATGGAAACTCTAGTTTTCATCTGGATGATTCATCCATTCATTTACGGATGAACCATCTGTTCCCGTAGTTTCATCCATTCAGAAAACCATCCGTTTGGACAATTCATTCCCTTGCGTTAGAAACATCTGATAATATTTATTCATCTATCTGCCATCTGCGTGTGTTGAGTAGTTTTTAATTTTATTCCTGACAGCACGGCAGTAGTAGGTTAAACTTTAGATGTTATGTATAGGATTACTTAATCTGATTACTAATCAAAGGTTTATTTTTTATATAAAAACTTTATTATAATAATCTATGCGGTGGTTTTGTTGTTGAAAAAATCCATGCACATATCAAAATCGCAGGATTACGATCGTAAATAAAATGTTGTTCAAAAAATGGTGTTTATTTTACAACATTTTAATTAAATATCAGTTACAATAAATATTGGGCGATTTGATGTCAATTAATAATTATTGTTGACAAGAAAATGTTCAATTAAAAGTTGGAGGAATTAAAACTCATAATTCATCAGATCGGTGTGAAGTAGATTTATAGGCTGAAACAACCATATTATCATTATTCATTCAGGTGAAATATCTAAAACCCGAAAATGGGCGATTCATATATTAATCCGTTAAACATATGAAGCGGATATTTTGACAAAATAAATTTAATGTTGGAGGAATTAAAGCAGTTTAATCGGAGTATATTACATAAATAAGCTGAAGCCAACAATCAAACAATGAACTAGGCCTATTCATTCACGCGAAACATCTAAAACACTCGTGTACGGATGATTCACCTATCCATACATTAAACAGATGAATCCTCCACACAGCAGCGCAAGCAGCTGCCCCACTGCCAATGAGAAACCATCCGATGAATGGATGAATCAGGCGAAACATCTGAACCCCGCGTTTGGATGTTTTATCTATCCGTCCACTGAACAGGTGAATCCTCCGAACCTCAGCGCGGGAAGCTCGGCAATCGCCAGTACCCCCACTACCAATGAGAAACCATCCGATGAATCATCCATCTGAAAGGATTGGATGAATGGAAAAACCATCGGATGATTCATCGGATGGTTAAAATCAGTCGTTTGTCCCATCACTAGTCACGTTTTGTTCGCTTTTCACAGGGAAACGGCTGCACTGATTTCGATGAAACATTTTTTCTATGTTCTATATGTACGTTAGAAGTTTTTAGGTTTAATTGATATTTTGGAAATCACCTTAGAACTCTGTCCCACGGGGTTTTAAAGATCCTATGTTCTTCTTATGGGCAAAGCATTTATTTATATTGAACCAGATGATGACTTAAGAATAGTTATTCTATAAACAGATGCTGTGTAGTTCTTATTTAAAACTTTGAGAGAAGATTGGTAATAAATTACATAAGTAGACAGAGAGGATATCTATATACAAAAAATAAAGTTTTGTCTGTACATTGCTTGGAATTATGACATTTTTGCATATTTTCGCGTTTTACACCCAATGGGAGCCAAAACAAGTCTTTTCTCAATTTCTATCCGTCTGTCTGTCCTTCGGTAACGCTCAAGGACGTGTTTTGTTCGTATTTCACGGGAAAGCAGTTGCACTGATTTTGATGAATCTTTGTCTAATACTTTGCCCTATGTTGTAGAAGTGATTATGACTTAATCCAACCTGTCACTATAATATTTCACTAGTTTAAACCCTGTTAAAAAAATAAACGACAACTAGCATAACATACCGTTACCATATATCGACAACGATTAAATATGTTTGTCCTGATAATCGCCGGCGTTGCTTATAAACTGAGGAACATTTGTTTCATTTTAGCTGTGTAACTATACAAACCACAAATAACAAATAGGTTCACTGAAGACTCGTTGCAGGAAAAGGAAAACAACCTTTTCGTTATGGTAGGTGACTATATACGGTTAATAATAGGCTGATAGACAATACAAAATTGTACTACCTGAAAAACTAATCCAAACCCCTTGTGCAATAACTGAATGTGAAATATTTACAAAACAATACACATTGTTTACACAACATTCACACAATATATATTCATTTACACAACAATATGTTTACAAAACATGGCAAAATGTCGCTGTCCATTATAACAGATTGGTTATAATTACACTACATAAATGATATACTGCATATTTTAAAAACAAACTGGACTAAGCCGAAACACTTATAGAAGAAAAGTATTGGAAATGATAGCACACAAATAATACAGACATAACACTAACAAACCATAATGATTGAATGAAACCAGTAGACACAACAAACTGTTGTTGGGGATGATAAAAGTACACCAACAAATGAATAACATGCTTTTCTAATGTAAAACCCCCATAAGACAACGTACTGTGTTTGTTCGATACTGTGAATTATAGGATGATTGAAAATAAATTAAATACAAAAATATGTATGTTATACATAAGCATGTATGTTTTGCTGAGATATGTATGTTCATTCTCAACATATAACTGGTGATTTATTCTTAAATTTGTAGTGCAAAATTAACAAGCTGACTTTTTACAATTAGTTTACTAAAACTCCTTTAAAATCGTTAAAAAATAAAAACTGTATTTCTCATAAAATTTATAAAAACCTTTATGCAAAATATGTATGCATTAAGAATACTGGATAAAAAATAAATCCAATTAAAAATTAAAACGTTTTATTGACAAATATAAACTGTAACAAATCTTTAATCTATAATATCAGTCTTAACCCTCTTTCAAAATTATCTCCCATTAACTACATTTCTTCCTCGCCACTGATGTGTTCAGCATAGATTGTTCTGTAACAAAAATATGTGTGGTATAGTAAATTAATAAAAAATAAACAATCACAGTGTTTTAACAATGGGTTTGTCCACACATTACTTATTCTCCATAAGAATGACATTGGGGCTGAGAACGTAGGTTTACTGCTACAGGAACCATCAGTAAAAAATTGTATTTTGTTGTACAAATATCAATAGACCACAACGAGAAATAACATTCCTTTTGGGGGGTTTTTACCCCAAAAATGGGGTTTTGAACTTTTTACATATAATTTTTGGTATGTGGCTTCATGTAGTATTATGACATTTATATCTCAATTGGAAATTCGCTGAGTATGCAGGTTTGCTGCGACAGGGGTATTCTTTTAATAAACAGGTGCGTTATTCTAATAAATATGTAGTACATCGCAATAACAGATGACTCATAAAAAAATACCCCCGTCGCAGCAAACCTGCGTCCTCAGCGAATTTCAAATGCAAAATATTTGTCTTAATACCACATAAAGCCGCATACCAAGTTTCATAAAAATATATTCACATATAAGCGATTTTAATTATTATCCATAAGAATAACATTGGTAATGAGTACGTAGGTTTGCTGAAACAAGGAACATAAACAATTGGTTTTTATGCAAATATAAATATAATTTAACTAGGCGAAGCCACATACCAAGTTTCATCAATATTCAATCATAAATAAGCGCCATATAACATTTTAGTTATTCTCCATAAGAATAACATGGGGCTGAGTAAGCAGGTTTGCTGCAACGAGGAACAAAAAAATGGGTTTTTATGCAATTATCAATATAACTCAACCAAGTGAAGCTACATACCAAGTTTTATTAATTTTTGTTCATAATTAAGGGAGTCATTACATTTGACTTATTCTCCATAAGAATAACATGGGGGCTGTGTATGCAGGTTTGCTGCTATGGGAATAATCAACAAAAAATCAATTTTTTGTGCAAATATCAATACACCAGTACTACGTGAAGCCACATACCAAGTTTCATCAACATACATTCATAAATAATCGAGATATCAAATTTTATTTATTCTCCATAAGGATAACATTGGACAACGTACTGTGTTTAGCACTTTGAATATCTCAGCAACGGTTGGGCGTAGAATCACAATTTAAACACCAAAATGATCGTTTTGTGGAACTGAACAGATTGGTAAAAGCAAATGTGAAGTTTACATTAAAATAAACGGAGGAAAAGCCAAAAACCTTTTTCCAATAAGATTTACATGGGCTATTTTATGAGCAGGTCTTTTTGGAGTAGTACAATGCAAGAACATATGATTCAAAAAGTATTAGTGAGTATTGTAACACCCTTGTCTTAACTCCTTCTCGGTTTTAACTCGACATTTAAAACAATTAAACCTGTTTCTGAGGGTGGGAGGTAGAGGGACCGGGAGATGATGAGGTGGAGAGGTTTGGGGCATAATAAGGCTACTGATTACTGGAATGGTAATGCCCTTCTGCTATGCGTTTTAACTCCACGTTATAAAAATTACCAGTAGGTGAGGATGTGGAAGGGGGCAGTGGCGGATCCAGCCAGGGGGCTCACGCCCCCCCCCCCCTTGGACTCAGAAGAAAATGTTTAATTAATGGGTAATAGTGTGACGCAGTCTGTCGCTGTACTCGCATCTGTTTTCAATATTTTAAAATTTAAGCCAAATAGACACTAGACCAGTACTGCGGTGTGAGGGCCTCTAGGGCAGCCGAAGACATTAGGCCGGTGCTGTGATGCGTGACCTTAGGGGAAGCTCAGCCAAAGCCCTTAGGCTGGTGCTGCGGTGTGTGTCCCTAGGACAGCCAAAGGCAATGGGTCGGTGCTGTGGTGCGTTACCTTAGGGATGCTCGGCCCAAGTCCATAAGCCGGTGCTGCGGTAAGTACATTTATTGGTTTTATTTGAAACCCTTATCATGTTCACTAAACAGCTCCATTTTTATTTGATTTATAGCAAAAATGATGTCCATAGATAATTAAAATAATCAAGTGCGCCACCCCACAACAAATTCCTAGATCCGCCCCTGGGAGGGGGAGGAGAGTGAAAGAGAGAGAGGAGAGTGAGGGAGAGAGAGATGAGTCCAACATAACCCACTAGATATTAAACATTTGTTTCATATATTCGTCGACTTTATATTGAACAAATATTTGGTTGAATATCGACCACTGAGCGTTTTGTAGTATAAATAAATATAAGCCACTACAACGCCCTAAGATGCGCCCAACAGAGCGCTGTTAAGTTATAATTTAAAGAAAAATTACTGAAAATAACTGACGTAGGCCTACCGGTACCTAATTATCATTTATGTCATCTTCACTTATACCAGACAATCGGGGAATTGTACAAAGCAAAAACACTACCTACAATATCCTGATTAAAAAATATTGTAATCACGTTCATATTATAACTAGGCTATTCAGAAGAGTCTGTCTATAATATAACTAACTTTAATATACCAATACCGATGTAAGTTATTAGGTTTCTTATAAAAATTATCAGCATCGCACAAATAATCTGACTATTAGCCTACTTCAAATAAACATATACTTTTGTATAATCCTGATTCTCCCACTCCCATAACTTAAACTTATTCATCCCCTTATCAAAATAGGTACCTTTGAAATTGATCAACGCTGGGCAGTCATCATCCAACTTGGGGTAACTACTGGTGTCTGCAAGGCTTACTTGCGACGAGTGAAAGTGTTTCGATACAAGTTTCATCTGAAATAGATTAAAAAGTATTAATGAACTGTACATTTGTGGGGGAACATTAGTGCTCGCTGTGGCTACCAGTAAAAAGTAGCTAAGCTACATCTTTAGCTACTTTCGCAGTCTGGTTCGTACGTTCTTAGATTATGTATTAATTATCCCATACACCCATATCTAGTTTTTTAGTCATTAATTTTCACAAATACATACCGGTACCGGTAGCTTATTTAATTGATTTTAGTCTTAATTTTTTATGAACCCATCATAACATAATTAAACTTACATAAAAATTGTAAAAGTAGCGAAAAAATTAACTACATAATCCGCTACATTTTCTCTAAAACTGTAGGGCGCTACAGCTAACACTACTTTTTTCCAAAGTAGCGGAACTACAGCCGACGTTACTAAAAATGTAGCTCGCTACTCCACAACACTGCATATGTGTCAACCATGTTTGCCCCTCCAATCAAAATACAGAAATTACACTTATGTTCAATTTTACTACATTAACTTAGTCACAACAGCTTAATAAATTTACAGAAGTTAAAGGCTGTTACAGTTGAAACACAAGAGTTGTTACAGTTGAAATACATGCAACACTGCGCTGCGACAGTCAGGCCTAGCTTAAAATAGGTTTAGGTTAGTCGTGTTTAAGTCGTGTAACATAACATAGGCTAACTTAACCTCCACAATGACCTGTACAACAATTGGTACTCCACAGAAATCTATAACATTTCATCACTACCCCCTAACCTTAGGCCTACCCTTAACTTTGTATTTAGGCCTATTTATAACGGTTGTACCCACTCAAATTATATATAGGCCTAACTAGTACTGGTAACCTATTTTAACTAGTCTTAATTGTAGCCAATTAGCTGTTATAGTTGTGAAAGAAGCCTGAAGATTTGTATTTCATGGTAAGCATGGACTGAACATGTGTTCTTTGAGTTTTAATATAGGCCCATCTTAGACAAATGTCTGACTGACAGTCAAAATTGGATTCTTATTTATGAATATGAACATGTTCAGCTTGAAATAACTTGATTAAATTAAATTTTTGGCTGCTGTGTGAGATTATAAAAAAATGAAAGTAGGAAAGTAAAAATGGTAAAGAGGTTGTAATCCTAAATGATGAACTGCAACATAACCTAGAAAGTAAGTGAAAGATGAGCCAAAGAACAATGCATCAAATACAGGGTCTAGTTGAATATTGTCTATACAAATAAGTATTAAAACTAATTACCAACTATTATAAATTAGGTTATTTACCTTTATTTACATTTAGGAAACGCTCTCAAATCGGATTTCTTGAATATTTCCATAACAGCCGAAAGAACATAACATCAAACTAACCACGAATTGGTATAATCAAAATCACAGTCTAATATAACATAACGAAATCGGAATCATTTTTAATTTACGAATACCAGTTGTTGGTTAAAATCCTGATTCCAGTAATTTCTAACGAATATAATGAGTTATTAAATGTATTTTAATAGACTTCAAAAGTAAAACCAATGTCAATCGTCAATCACCTTACTTTACCGACCGCATTAACCAACGTAGTTCCTATTCCGTCCACGGCGCAGCACTGTCCTGACGAATAAAAAGTGCTATGCTTTTTTGCATTGCGTGCCGGGTCTATACTATAGTTAGTCTATGGTAAAACCCCGTAAGACAACGTACTGTGTTTGGTCGATACACATTTTTTTTAATAACTCGGTAAATATTTATGAGCTAGAATTATGCTATCTAGCTATTTGCTAGAATTATGAGAGAGGGCTTAAAACTTTCGCCTCTCTAATTCCCATCTTTTTACATCCACTTATTTTACATCTGGGGCTTTTATGACCCTTTTTGGGCCCAAAAACTCGAAATTTGAAAAATTAATCCCCCAAAAAAGGGGTTTAGAGTTTTCCGATTGTTTTGCCCAACGAACTTGTCCAATTGATTACAGAAAGGAACGTCCCTACCAAATTTGAAGTAAATCGGACAAAAATTGCGACCGCTAGAGTGGAAACACACACACACATACACACACACACATAAATATATATATATATATATATATATATATATATATATATATATATATATGTCCATGTACATATATATATATATAAAATTTTGAACAACCCCCAAAACGTGTTCAGGGGGTCACGTTAGGAACTTCTATGGTGGTCCCGGGCTTAAGTTTCACCGTGCGGGTCATGCTAATAGTTCACTTTCCAAAGGAAATTCACTAACAACTACAGCTAGTTTCATAGAGCCCGCGGAACTGCTTCCAAAACCAGTTATATCTGTAAATTTAACCTGTGGGACTTTGAGACCTATTTATCTGCATTTTTTTCTGAATGAGTCACTTGCCTTTTATTATATGCTATGGTTCAATTGGTTAAATTTTTACACATTTTGAATTTTTGGGACACCCTGATTTTATATCTTATGGATAGGACATAACTAGCATTATACGCTATTGGATTTTAGATATTCCTAAAACGGATAATTTAATGCGAAATCATCATAAGGTTGATAATTTAAGTTTGAACAACAAATAACATACCTTTTATATTCAATGTGACATTTGCTGGCTAGTATTTGCTCAGAGGTATTTGTGCAACAAGTAACCATAGCTATAAGGTGGCGATCTTCACCTTGACTTTTTTGCGTTAAAGTTGTTATTATTTCTAGTGAATCAAGGTGTGTGTGTGGTGGTGGTGTAATTTGTGTAACATTTTTTAATTTTTAATTGATCAAAACTCACTTTCCTTTAGGATTAATTATGTGATATCCCAATTGAGTTAGGTTTTAAAGAATGAACTTAAATTCTTTTAAGTGATTGTGTTTATAGTCTTGACAGTGTTAAGTTACTGAAGTAGGGTATACCTTATAACCTTTGATCCGAGATTGTTGTGATAAACAAGCCATTATGAATTGATTTTTAACTTCGCACAGGTATGTAACTGAATTATTATAATACCTTATGAATTTAGTTAATATATTATATCCAAATTTTACTCATCATGTCAATTCCAAATTAGGCCTACCTTGCCATGTCCCCTTATCAGTTGGGAGTTAGAAAATGCTATTATCATTGCCCTAGGACTAGGAGCACTTAATCAATACTATGGTTGGCTAGTAATAACGTGAGCGACATAGGTAGGTATTATTTTTGTAACAAGGATGGCTAGGCATAATTTATTTTCAGAGTTCAAATTTAGTCTTGTGCCTGATTGGGTGAGAGTAGGCCTATAATGTGTGTTGGAAGACCTTTGGCTCTGCCTAGTAGTAGGCCTAAAGTGTGCCCGCATACAATATAAAGTGAATAGGGTCAACCTTCAACTGTTGGAAAAAGGAGCTTCGTGACTAGTAAGCTTGTTTTAGTGCAATTCTTTAATAACGGCTATACTTTGAATAGGCTAATATCCATCAGAAATTTAAATTTATATAGGCCTATTTTAATGTAGGGAATAAGCTAACTTCCTGATTCTGTTAGATAATAAATTTTGTACGGACATGTCCAAACAGAAAAAAAGAAAAATATTAGTATTTAAAATAAGTTAAACATTGTATTGTAACTATACACAGCACTCTGTTGAATTAAGTTAGGTTAGTTAATCACAAAGAAGTATGAGTTAGTAGTTGTATCTTGACAATAATTTTTAATTACCAGGTATTTAAAACAAACCTACCACCGTAACCTATCTTCGCATAAGTTAGCACTGTATGGCGTAAATAGTAACGAACAGACGATTTAGTTTACCAGACTTTTTGCTGATAATAACTTCCTAAATTTTCAATTTAAGATTGAGTAACGCTTTAGTCACAATTAGGTACCGGTACCAAGATTCGTTTTTGTCAAAAACTGACTGTTCTCATGATTTTTTTTTAATTTTTGCTACCCTACACTGAAAACTGAATTTTCGGTTACCTGTTAAGTTACATTTGTTGTATGTTCTGTTGACCATAAGCGGCATGGGACCCGTCGTCCTTATTCTAAGTCTGCGAGAATACGCCTTGATGGTCTTGTCCAATCAGATGGGGTTGTGGATTGGACAACTGTTGTGGACATTCTCCTTTCTGTTTTAACCCTAGGAGTGGCCCAATGCTAAAGTGTGGAATGGCAGGCTAAATTTGTCGATTTTGCAGACATTTTTTTGAAAATCCGTATAAATTCAACCGTAGAAGTAAACCTAGCCAACCTTATATTCATTTTGATCAGGAAGAACAGGGCAATTTAGAAATACTAAAATGATAAAGATCTAGAAGGGTGATTTTTTCGGTAAAGTGAAAAGAAGAAAAACAATTAGAATTTTATTTTTGAAATTTCAAAAGTAGCCTCGGTGAAATTTTTTCTACTGATTTTTTATGGAAAATTCATTATATACATTTTGTAAACAATCTAATTCCCTACTTAGAAATATATAACATAGTATGGAAATAATTTGTTTTGTAAGTTTTAGGGGTGTAATATAATAATAAACGGAAACCCGAAATATATGTAAACTGTACGGTGTTAGGTTGTGTTGTAAATAAGTCATGTAATATATGTATATACTAATAATGATATATACATATTTGTAAAGCTAATGAAGTAAGGAATCCAAAAAAGTCATAAAGTTGATGGTAAAAAATTGTTATCACTTATAAATAAATGTAAATAAAAGAATTTTTTCCTATTTTTGTGTATCTGGAAAAAAATATTTCACAGTATTTAGTATATAACTTTTTTGTCTAATATTTTGCCCCCAAAGCAATATAATCATGTTGTAGTACATTCAATTCCCTTATTAGAAATATATAACATGCTATACATAGAATACATAGGAGTATACATATAAATATATAACTCACCACTACCAGATAAATAATCCAATTAGCCTAGGCCTACGACGCAACATCAGAAAAGTCGATCATCTCAATATCACTGCCTATATTACCCTCTAAATCGTCATCAACGTCACTAATACTTTATTCAAGAGCACCCCGAATGTCACTACAATCCATTTTTGCGTAAATTCTGCTAAATAAATAACTAAAACAATCTTACACAACTGACAGCGGTCAAACATAGCGCGCCATTTTGGACTGGGACTTCGACATTGCATATTTCAAATGTCATGTCATATTGTCAACAAAAACACAACACATCGAGACAGATATAAGAAGAAAGCCTGAAATCTGCTTTTTACAATGATACCAAATACAATACAGTTTGGAGCGAGCCAAACAAACTGACTGAACCTTGGTAAACAGCAAACAGCTGCTCAGTTGCCGATTAGGCAAAAATGTGACGTAATGAAACAATTCCTTGGTGATGATTTTCAGAATAAAACAGTGCTGCCAGCGGCAAAACTAAATTACTCTACATTTCTTCCTCTTCAAAATAACATATTATTTGACTAGTAACTATAACTTACACTAGATATAAATCCGATTTTCCTGATGGCCCTTTTTCGGCCATCTGCCATTGCACAACAAAACAGAAAACACCTGTTTTCAAAAAATCATATGATCTGTCTAATCAATATTTCGTTCAAAAAATCAATACCAAAATAAAGCGCATCTCTTTAGCAGTGCATTGGTACCAACCGCAACTTCCCACGACAAAAATTACCCGAGCTGGGTAATTTAAAAAAAGTAGTGTTTTGACATTTTCTTAGCATCGGCTGCTAGAATCGCATCGCGCCAAAAATTCATTTGATTTCTAATCGTCATGACATTGTTGTATAGCTGCTACAGGGTTTGTTTATGTAATAAAATGAAAGTTCAGAATATTATCTTTCGAATGATATATATATATTGTTCACTTTTGAGTTGATTATTAGTGGGTTTTTTACGTTACAACATTTTCGGTCCCGAATGGCCGATTCTCGGCCTCTGCCATAGTAGGCTGCAGAAAATAGGGCCGAATCTCGGCCATTGGCCACTCCTAGGGTTAAATATTCCATGTAATGTAGGCTATAGTTCGACCAACCTTAATATGTTCGGGTGCAGTTCCGTATCTGGGCTACCATACTATCGAATGAAAATATCAAAGTTTTAACAATCGATATATCGATTACTCTTATTCTTCAAATTTGCTGTCGATATACCTAGCAAAAGCAGACCTCTCTAAAAAACGACATCCAATCAGCGATAGTTTTCCTCTTGGTTTTAGATGTCGATGTGCTTGTTTCTCTTACCGGTATTAAAAAATCATAATTTACAACATTTATACAAACAAAAAAATGTTCTTTCTTACATAGTGTCCGCCATTGACCTTTTTTTAGCATCAAAATTTGACCGAATTTTCACCACATATTAGGGTTTTTTTTCTCCACACACATCACAATTTGGATTATTAAGTATTAGTTCTATGTCTTGAAGAAATCTATCACATTTTTCTATTGAATTGAACACATTTTTACACAAATATATCTAAAATTAAAAAAATCACATTCTACTTCCATTTTAATTTACTTTATTGTAAAATGTAAATAAACAATTTTAATTAATAATGTTTAAAAATATATGATTATTAAAAATCGAATACAGTTTAATTATTCTATATACAACATATTGATTGTTAAAAACTTCAATATTTTCATTAGAATGATAGCCCAGATACGGAACTGCACCCATATGTTCACAGTCTAATTAATTGTAAGTCCAGGCAAAAATAAATTGATTGGCCCTAGTAAACTTATAGTAGAACCTTGATAGCAAGACTCTCCAAGGGGATTTGGGAAACAGTCCTGTTATCGAGGTACTCTTCTAGTTGAGTTTAAATAAAGGCTGTGGAGAAAAAAAGTTGTGTTATCAAGGTTTCTGTTTTCTATAAAATCCCTTTACAGCAAGTGCATTTTGGATCAACTCTCGCTACTGTAACACGTTTTGTTTTAAAAAGTACATTTATTATTATAAGAAAGTACAAATTTTTTAGGACTAACAATAGATCAACACTTAAATTGGAATGAGCATGTAAGTAAAGTACTGACCAAAATAAATTCTGGAATCTATGCTCTTTCAAAAATGTCCTTTCATTGCAATTTAATAACCCTCAAGAATATTTATTTTGCACATATTCATTCTCATATTTCTTTTGGAATTTGCCTATATGGTGCAACAAAAAAAGAAAATCTCGATAGGATATTAAAATTGCAGAAGAAAGCTATAAGAATAATCCTTAAACTAAAACATAATGATTCGGCTAGAGAATATTTTAAACAGTTAAAAATACTTACTGTATATGGGCAATATATTTTTGACTCAATTTTAGTAGCAAGAAATAAATTGGCAAATAATGTTTCTGTTCATCCCATTCATCAATATGATACAAGGAAAAAGAATGAGGCCGTTTGTAGTCACCATAGATTACAATTTTATGAGAAAAGGCCATCGTATGCGGGAGGCAAATTTTTGAAAAAGATACCGCAACATATTTTGAATGAAAAAAATCACACAAAATTTAAAAAACAACTGAAGGAGTATTTGATAGATGCAGCCATTTACACACTGGATGAATTTTTCCACCTCACTCTTCCATGCTAAGAGTAAAAGATATATATCTATGTTTAGAAAGGCTTGAATGTATTGTATCACTTGTAATATATTGACACTGTTCAAATGTTGTACACTGTACTTCTGAATGAATAAAGATATTTGACTATTGACTATTGACTATTATTGTAACAAAATTAATTGGACCCAGATTACCGAACAAATTTGACAGCCTGTAACTAACCGACACAGGTGATTTAAGAGGGTCGGGAAGGGTGGAGCGGGGTTTTCATATTTAATTAGCCCTGAGCCCAAGTAATTATTTTTCCTTCAAAACATCTGTTCTGGTGAGTCACTGCCCATTGGCCAACTATGCACACAGGGAAGATTGATTTCGTTTCATTAAATGTAAAACTCCAGACTACTGAGGTTGAAGTCGTGCTATAGGCTACAGGTTTGGTGTCACAAAGAGACGCTATAGAGGGTTAGAATTAGTGGTGGACATATCAGTTAACACGTTGGATGCGGAGGACGATAATTCTCGCCCTCTAATTAACATTGAAACCCATGTGATTTTTCATGTTTAAACATGTTTGTCAGCATTGAACGTGTTAATCTGTGGTATATCAGTAAAAACTGATACGGTGATTGTGAAATGTCAGTGATTGGTATCAGTGAAATTCGGTGATTTCTCTTACCAGTAACAGTTTACGGTTCCAGTGAATATGTTGAGCCGTTATTGTTTCATCGACCTTCCTGACCGTGATTTCTGTTCTCAGTCTCAGTCTCAGTCCTTTTTTGGTTTGAGATGCTGTGAAAGTTAACTAACTTTCTATTTCAACTCTGTCATTAATACAATTAATAACTCCGTGAATTTCATTCTCTTTGTTTATTTCACTCTATAATCAATAATAAAGTACCCAAATACCTTTGTGACAATTTCTTAATTGTTTCTGATATTAGCTCTCATGAACTCATCGGGGCTCTCGTCTACTACTCATTCCTGTTAAATTAGTCTTCAACAAATCTTTAATTTTTTCTGCTAATAGACTCTGGAACTTTTTTCCTGACAACATTAAAAATCAGGATAGCTATGCTCGGTTCAGAGCGGAAGTGAAAGACCTACTATCGCGGGTCGTGGTCTGTGGTACTGGTGTGGTGGGATGCCGGGTGGCTTGTTTGTACATGTGATGTTTTCAGTTTAGTTTAATATTTAGTTAACCCTTTCAATGCTATGAACCGGTATATCGGCTTTTGAATCTGCCACCAATAAACATTTGTTACTGCTGCTTAAGTGATGTTACTGTTACGAGCTCAGTCTACAGTCTGTGTCTGACGTGTGGTGAAATCTGGTTGACACAAACCTTGTCCAGCGTCTAGGCTCTAATACCACCTGGTCCGCTACAGTTGCTAGTCTGATCAGTGGCTGTGTGGTCTAAGACTACCTTCCTGGCCAGGAGTATCACTTGGAACGAACTTTCAAATCCCGTCACAGTCGCTGGTTTTTATGTGCAACTCATGAAGAATTCACTTAGCTGTGGTAGAGTTGAAGGGGAGGGCGGACCATAAGCAAATGGTGGACGGCTCAGGTCCATGCTGATAGGATGGGTGGATTGTTTGTGAGTTGTACATCTGATCAGGTGTTTTTGCTACTTTTTACGTATCCTTTATAATGTGCGTCCACTGGAAGCACATTTTTTTATTTAACTTAAACTGTTCAGGCATTCAAGACTCTTAAAAATGAACAAAATATCACAGATTCAACTATTTCCTTTGATAAGCTTAGCACCGAAAGAGTTAACACGTTGGCTGCGGGTGACCCGCATGGGAGTCAAGCGACCCTAGCGCTAGGAGCGACTGACCCGCCTAGGAGTGACGGTCCACCTGCCACTGTAATGCTTTGGTGTGAGCTCAGCTCTTGGCGGGAACGGACCTTACGCTGTCCGCTCCTCACATAGATACCACGTTTTAGTGTCAGTTTCCCGCGCCATACGTTTTTTTAATTTTACTGTGTGATTTATTTACTGATGTGTTTTTTAAATTGTGTTATGGGCTGACCGTGAAAAAACATTCAGATTTAACCATGATGGATGACGATGAAACATAAAATATTAAGTTCTATAATTATGTGCAGTAAAAACTTGCAATTAGAACGATTTTGATATATGGTATTATATTTGCATTTTCATACTGTTTTACTGTATAAGTCTTTTTTTCACAATTAAAAGTTTATAAACATCTTTTGTGGTTTATTATTGAGTATACCTATTATTTCATAGTGTTTACGCTAGTGTATTACGTCAAAAGGGACAGCGACCTACTTCCAGGAGCGGCTGACTCGCATGACGTCATCGCAACACCGGAAATAGCGAGTCTGGTCACTTTTTTTAGCTGTTTTTGATTTTTTGGCAACATTTTTAGGTTAGTTTTGGGGAAAAAAGTTTCTGCATTTTTACAATCAATATAATGATTTTCCAGCAGCCAACGTGTTAAGCACTGTAGTATTTATTATATTTATTTTATAATTTAGTCGTTACGTGGTAGAGAGGATGTGCTAGTCCTAACTTCGTCTCGTTAATAGTAATTTTTCATTTAATTTAGTTTCAACCATTTGATAGCTCTGATATTGTCAAAAAGAAAAGATTTGACTGGTCACAACGATCAAAATCAATTGCCTTTTACCATGTTTTATATATGTATACCATATATATATATAAATACAGTTTAAGAGTAGGTGTAAATATATTTTGAAATGTTGTAAGACGTTTTGATTTAATCTCGTAATTATAACAACATCTGTCATGATAATAAAGAAGTTATGGTATTTCAGAATTGATCTGGTAATAGCCTACATTGATTTTTGTGTATCTATGAATTATACTTGTTTCATAACCCCACAAGAAGTAGCTTGTCTTTTAGTTTAGAGTAATTATTATAAAACATCCTACAATTTTCAGAAATTAAAGTGCCTTTATTGGATGTTCATTTCGTGACTTTAGGCAATCAAAAAGTTGACTTTGCTCATACATCTCTTTGTCAGAGTATAGAGAGACCTTGCCAATACGTGTAGGTGTTGTTGACTTTGCGTGACTCCACGTACCTTAGAGAAGAGCTTTTTGGGAAATGCAGTAAATAATGATTTTTATCCTTGCTGGATATAAATATTTTGACATTTTGAATTTGTTGTTTTAGGAATTGGAAAATCGCTGCTTTGACATTTTTAATGGTTGCCGGGGGTAACACTTGTATCGAGGGTTCGAATCCCGTCACAGTCGGTGGTTTTTATGTGCGACTTATGGAGAGTTCACCCGTCTGTGGCAGAGTTGAAGGGGAGGGCGGACCTTAGGCAAACGGGTGACGGCTGGGATCCATGCTGATGGGATGGGTGGATTCTTTATGAGCTGCAAATCTGATCAGGTGTTTTGCTACTTTTTACCTAATGATCATTTACTGTGTGTGTCCACCGGAAGCGGGATTTTTTAAAAATTTTAACTGATCAGGGATTCGAGATGTTTAAAAAATTATCACAGATTAGCTACTCCTTTCAGAAGCTTAGCACTGAAAGGGTTAATGATTTTTGGATAGATACCAAGTGTCAGTGAAAGCATGGACAGGTTTTATTGCAATATTAAAACGCTGTTAACTTATCTATTGTTCTAATGGCAATTTAGCTGTTTTTTATGTTGAATGACAAAATGATAGGCTAATGTTTTTATTGCTAGGCTGAACAATAGAAAAAGGCTAAGACAGACAGAGTTTTCTCAAGGCAAATTTTGTATGTAAGAGATAGACGTAATTTGAGTTGGCCTAGTTCAGTAATTTACCTATCTCACTCTGCCCCCACCCCCTCAGTGTGACGTCACGTAACACCCTTTGGACAATGTTTCCTTGATCAATTTGATATTTTAGTTTTGAAATCAGCCATCGAGCTTAGTTTTCATGTTTTTGCTACCTGGAGCGGAGGTTGTTTGTTTACTAGTTAGCGAACAAATGCACCTGTTCAAACCTGCATCTGCATTTAGCTCTCATCTTGAATTTATAAATACACAAGTGTTCTGTTAACGCCACATGGTAGATTGCAATGTTATGTCATCGTCATTTCCTCTCAATAGTACCTATTTTTACTTCGTATACGCTAGTTGAGGTGACATCAGTCGACATTTTGCACATTACAGCAAATGAAGTATTGTGCTTAACTGAATAGTAAAGTGGAGGAATGTATTGAAATTTGAATAATTTGAGCACATGTGTGAGTAAAATTATTATAAGTTTTCTTTTCAGTCATAGATGCGAACATTGAAAATCTTTCTTCAGCTATCACTAGTGATCAGACCACATCAATATAGTAATTGCAAAACCTTAATAATACAAAAGTGATACGAATTTTGTAACTGTTTTAATTGCTGCTCACAGATTGCCTATGGAAAGGTTCAGATTCAGATTCTTTACAACAATCAGCTGCAGCGTTGTTTGGTAAACTAAATAAAAATCTTTTTTCTGTTCCAGACTTGAGATGTGATTCCCAAACTACGTTTGCCATGTCGACTCCGACTCATACAAATTCAGAACCTCCGCCTTCAGGTGAGTGTTGCACCTTTTGTCTTTTGCATTTTTAATGCTGGTAGGGTGCTAAGTGCTTTGAGGAGGCAGAAGGGCGATATCTCCATCCCACACCATCCTTCTGCCTCCTCACACAATGCCAGGAATAATACATTGGAAATAATAGAAAAGGTGCCATCCCTATCGGCATTCCTGAGGATTCTAGAATGGTCATGAACAAGGTCATGTCTGTTTACAACCCACAGCCACGACACCTATATAAGCGGAAGAGTTGGACGAGCGTGCCATTCAATAGGTGAACGTTTAGTAAGTTCTCACGTCACCCTTTAGACACCTGTTGCAATATATCCAAAACATCGGTCACCAAATTTGTCGACATCTACACGGACTAACCTGGAAATTAAATGCAAGAGTGTATCTTCAGACCGTGGAAGCCTATACGGTAATGACATATATCGCTTATTTATAAGTTTTGATGAAACTTGGTAAGTGGCTTCACATAGATAGACTCATATACCTATGAAATTTTCTGAGTATGCAGGTTTGCGGCAACAGGGGTATTTCTTAATTTCACTGATTATAGTTGTTAAGTATGCATCATTAGATATTAGGCTACTCTGTTAATGTTTAAAAGTTAATAATTATTGAAAACTCCAACCGTTTAAAAGAGAATTGGTGTGAATTGGTGTAAAAGAGTTTAAATAATTAAGAAACATTTGCTACAGTTTTTAAAAATAATTGTGCTAGCCCCTCATTTAGTAATCCTCACCAACAGTTCTCCATGACCATTGGAGAGGGTAACTGTTCCCCTCAACCCTTTCTTCACGTCACATTGAGGGAGGTGGTCGGAGGCTTTCTCTCCCTCTCCTCCTGTGCTGGATTTGTTCACGCAGGACACTGACAAGGCTCCAGTCTACACCTGCCGTGTGGCGCAACGCAGAGGTTTGCGGGATTACACTTTTCAGCAGCTGCACAACGGCAGAAGTGCAGTATTCCACCATGACCACAAATTGTTTTTTTTTTTTTTTTTACTTTAGGAATATCTCGGAGTTAAGTTGTATTTACGAGGTCTTTTAAATGTTTAAAATCCCCCCTTGCAGCAAACCTGCATACTCAGATAATTTCCAATGAATATATAACATAACACATTAAAATACTTAACAGGATTCATAAGAAATATATTCACAAACAAGCGATATTTAAAATATTAATTATTCTTCATAAGAACAACATATATTGAGGATGAGTACGCAGGTTTGCTGCAAAAAGAACACAAAAGGGTTTTTATGCAAATATCAATAGAACTCACCTTAGTGTAGTCACATACTGTACCAAGTTTCATCCATATACATTCATAAATAAGCGATACATAACATTTTAGTTATTTTCCATAAGAATAACATGGGGACCAAGTACCTAGGTTTGCTGCTACGGGAACCATAGGCGAAAAATTGTTTTTTTGTGCAAACAACAATGAACCACAAACAGATAAAGCTACAACAATTTAATCCAAACACTATTTTGAAATTAAAAAATAGCTTGAGCAGTTTTAAGTTGTTTATAAAATGTTATTTAGAATTTGTTGATAACTTAGTTATCGTAGCTGTGAACTGAAATCCTGAGGTCTCATGCAACTCTCCTCGTTCCTATCTACACAATGTATTTGTGAAATTCTGTGTAGCGACACAGATTTTTCCATTGGGTAGATCAGAGCATTAAGAACATTCAGTTATAGTGATAACATTTAAACTAGAATTTAATAAAAAAAATAGATTAAAGCATTCTCAGATTGGTTGTCTGTGTTGTATGATTTATAAATGTCTACAGTACTCAAAATATTGTGAAGGTCAAGATTATTTATTCAAATGATCCTAAAGAAGGGTTACCATGTTATCGGATTTACCCGCAGATTTCTGGATTTTGGGTGTTGAAAATGGATTTTTTTAGAAACCAAAAGCCAATTCACAAATAAGTCTTTTTTATATAAACTTAATTCAGTGAATGTAGGCTTGATATCACATATTGAATAAGCTAACTTCCTTGCTTTTTTATCCTATATATTTTATTCAGTCATAAATCTATAGCAGCTGGGCGAATTTTAATGTTTTCTAGAGGTGTCAAATTAAAGGTATTTTTACAGTGATTTGCAAATATGTCCCAGAATTTTAAGAAAGGGCATCACTTTAATACAGTAAAGGGCTGAATTTAAGAACAGTGGCACTATCTGACGGTGGAAGTATAAACTACGTGTTAATTGAAAGTACGTTATCCGCATTATTCGCCGATGTTATCATCTGTTTTAATATCAGATGTTTTGTTATGTTTGTTTACAACTGAAGTAACCATTCGATAGGGACAAACTTGTACTGATTCGAGCAACAGGACAACTAGTATTAATTAATGCATTAAAAGTTGTTTCACTACCTTCATTTATAAATATTTTTATATAGATGAAATAAAAATTCCCTGGTTTTGTAAATTGTCACATTGTCCAGTAAAGTAAAGTATTTTAAATCAGTTTAAATAATCTGTTATTAATAATCTGTTTCGTAACCTCGAGGTACAGAACGTCAAGGTCCTCTTTTATTTAAAATTAGTAATTTGGATGTTTCAAATCGTCAACGTACAAAACGTCAAGGTTCTTATTTACGATGTTTTTAATTTAGCTTTTTCAGAAAGCCAAGGTACAAAACATAAAGGTTCCATAAATTCATTAGATGTAAAAACACTAGTTTCAAAACGTAAAGTTTCACAATGTCCAGGTCAGTAACTCGTTCGCTTTCAGCCCACTTGGAGGCAAAAAAAAGCTGCCGAGGACGGTTTTTAGGTTGCCTATGTTTTACGTTCTGTACCTTGACGTTGTGAAGTAGCTGTTTTTCAAGCAATTTGAAAGGAGTGGAACCAGATTTGGAGTGGAGTGAAATCAAATTCAGGCGTTTGCAGTTAAAACAAATACTACCTTGACGTTTTGTACCTGTACGTTTTGAAACACCTCCATCTTTTAATTGTTTTATAATAATAACTTTACGTTTTGAAACTGGAGGTTTTGAAAACAGTCTTATTTTACATTTAAATAACTGAGACTTGACGTTATGTACCTTTACTTTCTGAAACCACGCATTATTTAAATAGGACCTTTACGTTTTGTACCTTGACGCTGTGAAACGGACCCATTTATTTAATCAATTGTCTTGTTTTTCCAGTGATCAAAAATATGTTTAGTTTTCCCATACTTAGTTTCAGACAGTTCAAAATATATCTAGTTCAAGATGTTTTGCACTGGAATAAAGTTACAAAGGACAAAAAGGAATTGCAATATTTATATTTGAATGAGTGAGTGCTAAATGCAAATACATATTGATCATTAATCACATTTTAAAGATACATTATCATAGATATATTGTAATCATAAATATCCATTGTTAATCATCAAAGTTTCATTATAATTCATGGTTTAAACTTGCAATATACAATGAATTAAACAAAACAAATATAAGAATAAGACCAATGAAGATATCCTTATAAAAATCATTCTTTTAAAATGTCAGCAATGAGAAAAACAAATTCATCATTTATTCTCGCCTGTATAGGACAGTTTAAAAGTATAAAAATAAACTAATACTTCAGACGTAATAAGAACATTACCTGGAAACGTTTTCTCCCAACAGAGGATTTATTAGTTCCTTTTTGTATTTTGTCCTTACATTTCAAAAGATATGTATATCTGAGATGATGAACTCTGTAAAGAATTCTGAGGATTCCAATATATAGAAGCAGAGAAGCCAAAATAGAGTCAACATTCTTTTCCACCATCCTTAACTGGCTTGAGCTACAACATTAAAAGTTTTCAGGAGTGCTTCGATTTGCTACAGAATATGAAGTTTTCAAGAAAGCGCCAATTCCCTGCAGAATTTAAGTTTTCAGGAGACGGTTAATTTGTTACAGTATATTAAGTTTCAGGAGAGTGTTAGTTTGTTACAGGATATTAAGTTTCAGGAGAGTGTTAATTTGTTACAGGATATTAAGTTTTCAGGAGAGTGTTATTTGTTACAGGATATTAATTTTCAGGAGAGTGTTAGTTTGTTACAGGATATTAAGTTTCAGAAGAGTGTTAATTTGTTACAGGATATTAAGTTTTCAGGAGAGTGTTAATTTGTTACAGGATATTAAATTTTCAGAAGAGTGTTAATTTGTTACAGGATATTAAGTTTTCGGGAGAGTGTTAATTTTTTACAGGGTATTATGTTTTCAGGAGAGTGTTAATTTGTTACAGGATATTAAGTTTTCAGGAGAGGGTTAATTTGTTACAGGATATTAAATTTCAGGAGAGTGTTAGTTTGTTACAGGATATTAAGTTTCAGGAGAGTGTTAATTTGTTACAGGATATTAAGTTTTCAGGAGAGTGTTAATTTGTTACAGGATATTAAGTTTTCAGAAGAGTGTTAATTTGTTACAGGACATTAAGTTTTCAGGAGAGTGTTAATTTTTTACAGGGTATTACGTTTTCAGGAGAGTGTTAATTTGTTACAGGATATTAGGTTTTCAGTAAAGCGCCGATTTACTACAGAATATTAAGTTTTCAGGAAAGCGCCAATTATAAGAATAAGAATACATTTATTTCATTTATTTTCTCAACAAAATACAATGTTTTTTTAATGTTTTACAAGTCTATTTCTTATTGCAAACTTTTCGCTAACAATTCACTACTGAATATTAATATTTTCAGGAGAGTGCCAGTTTGCTACAGAATACTATATTAAGTTTTCAAGAAGGCGCTGTTTTGCTTCGGATGTTATGTTTTTAGGAGAGTAACCCTTTGAGAATTTTAAGTTTTCAAGTTAGCACCAATTCACTTGAGGATTTTAATGTTACAATAAACCCCAAACTAAAGCGTCAATTAGCCGGTCTGTCTGAAAGTAAATATCAACTACCTCTTAGATTTAATCTGCCTAGTCCAGCTCTATAACCGGTGTAGTGCTAACAATCAATCAAGGCTCATAAAAGTTTGAGTTATATGTACAAGTATATTTAACAAAGGCAAAAATCAAAGTGCCTTTGCCTGATAAAACACTTTGGACGAATGTTTTTTCATGATCGTCAATTAGCCGGTCTGTCTTAAAGTAAATATCAACTACCTCTTAGATTTAATCTGCCTAGTCCAGCTCTATAACCGGTGTAGTGCTAACAATCAATCAAAGCTCATAAAAGTTTGAGTTATATGTACAAGTATATTTAAAAAAGGCAAAAATCAAAGTGCCTTAAAACACTTTGGACGAATGTTTTTTACATGATTTATGGTAATGCGATTTTAAATGGATATTTTGTTTATCCGTACAGGTAAGGTCTTCCTTACTAGTCTTCCTCCATACTTATACCGCTAAGGCGGTCTTTGTAAACAAAACTCTCCGATCACTTTTGTCTTGATTTCAACGGTTGAACGATTTTCAAAATTAGCTGGATTCTTAATTTTTTATAGTTTTGTAATATTTTTATTCTGATGGTTATATAAAGATAGTTTTGTCAGTTAATTATTAGTTAAGCTATTTAGCATTGTACCGTTAACATTGTTTTTGACTATGTAGGCATGTGATAGATACTGTATTTTTGAAACTCATATAGCGATGGATTTGAATTTATTTTTTGATTTATTTGGACTTTACCTATCGCTTCTAGTGTTTAAAACTACACTACGTATCGGGAGGTAAGGAAACTCCTCCCGTTATCAAGTGAACCCTACTTACATCTAAATATCAAGTTATTACACCTAACTAACCTAAATTTTTTTTATTTTCTTAATCTTTTTCTTTCACATTTTAATTACACTGACACAAAAATAACAAATCAATTACAGTACACTAACACAACATTTATATACACGAACAAATGGAAAACTAACAATACATTACCTGTTCTGCATCGTTGCCTCCAAGGTTGCTTTGTTCGTGTATATAAATATTGTGTTAGTGTATTGTAATTGATTTGTTGTATATGTATTTGTTATTTTTGTGTTAGTGTAATTAAAATGTGAAAGAAAAAGATTAAGAAAATAAAAAAAATGTAGGTTAGTTAGGTGTAATAACTTGATATTTAGATGTAAGTAGGGTTCACTTGATAACGGGAGGAGTTTCCTTACCTCCTGAAACGTAGTGTAGTTTTAAACACTAGAAGCGATAGGTAAAGTCCAAATAAATAAAAAAATAAATGTAATAGATAGTTCATAACTATATTGTAATATTTTATGCAATTGTATGATAAGTCATGTGTTGCTGCAGAATACTTTCTTTTATGAAATGTAAATGATATATGACAATTAAACGGGTTAACAGTTAAACACTGGCGTGAGGGAAGTGAATTTCCACATTAAAACCTTAGAAAATCAAATAATGGGTTTAAACAATCACTGGTGAAATTTGTTTGTGACAAAAATTATTTGTTATTGTTTCTGATGGTTCTGTGTCTTTTTAAATTCACTACTAGGATGGCAATGTTGCACATGATACGGTTAGGAGGAGGTCTCGTCAGGATCAAAGGTGTAGGGGTATTGGGTGGGATGAAACTACATCAAGGTATGAACAACAGCCTTTTCCAATATAAAATCCCCATAAGAAAACGTACTGTGTTAAGTCAATTTATATTTTCTTTAATAACTCGGCAAATGTTTGTCCTAGAATGATGAGGGAGGGCTTAATATTTTCGGCTTTTTACGTCCAATTGTTGAATATGCATTAATATTACACTCGGGGCTTTTCTTACCCTTTCTGGGCCCAAAAACTAAAAATTTGAAAAATTAAAATCCCCAAGAAAGGGAGTTAAGAGTTGTCCGATTGTTTTGCCCAAAGAACTTGTCCAGATGTTTACAGAAGGGAAGTTTCCTACAAAATTTCAAGTAAATCGGAAAACATTTGCGACCGCTAGGGTGAGAAAACATATATATATATAATGTTGTTGGCGACCCCTCAAAACGTGTATAGGGGGTCACGTTATGAACTTCTATGGTGGTCCCGGGTTTAAGTTTTACCGTGCGGGTCATGCTAATAGTTCACTTTTCCATAGAAAATTCACTTACAAGTATCAAAGTATCAAATTGGTACATGATGCCTTAGAAGTTTGTTTTACATCCATAAGCATAAAATAGAGTGAATTCACTTGATTTCTTAAACATTTTTATAACATATTATGTTATGAGCTGAATATAAGTACTAGTACATAAACTTCTGAAATGGCATCACATGTTTACAGTTCTTACGATAGCAAGTCATTCAACAAGTGAAAATATGAATCAGTAAAAATTGATTTAAAATCAACTTACTAGCTCATTACTTAGTAATAAAAGTGACTTGTATATTGTATACTCTACTTAACTACATACCTGACTATTAAGGAAATTTCTCCTATATTTACAGAAGAAGCTATTATTGTAGGCAGCATGGCAAGACCTTGCTGCCGAACCATGATAAATTTTTATTTTGAGGTCCCAGATGCAAAAAATTCTGTTCAAACTTGAATTTCTGTGAACACGATAAATTTAGTAAAGTAAGCCTGAGCTTGATGAAATCTATATCTATAAAAGAGGAAGTATGTATGTATATATCTATGTAGCCTATGGACTTCGAAACCGCTCGACAGATTGTAATGAAACTTTCAGGCATTATTAAGCATTATTCAAGGATGGTTTGTGTGAAGTTTGGTGCAAATCTGTCCTAAGGGCTCCGACCCAGAGGGCATATAAGGGTGCAGTGTCAGGTTTTAGAAATTTAGTGTTTACAAAATTAACAGCTGTAATTAAAAAAATTCAAAGTTTTGTGCGCAGCAACGCGCGCCGGGTAACTGCTAGTTTAGTATAAACATGTGAAATGCCAACAATCAGTGAAGGATTGCTTCGGATGATGTTTTTTTTTGAGTCTTCTACACCAAAAAGGAACATTAAATTTTTTTAAATATCTAATTTTAGCTTCTAACATTGGAAATTTGGAATCAGTCAAAAAACTAATTAAGTGACATAAAATTTAAAACAAAAATGAACAATTTAAAAATTTTAATTATTTTTAAGAGTTATTGAAAGTGTAAAGACCGGTATGTTGTATATTTGTTCATGTGGAGAACAAATAACATTTCATATCTCGTTATCATAGATATAGATATATTTAGATAAAAGTTAGCATGTGGCTATAGTGTATTGATATTTATATAGAATACCCGTGGAGCAGGAACCATGGTTCACGCTTCCTGGAAAGTCAGGGAATTAAAAAAGGTCAGGAAAATTCAGGAAAAAAGTATGCAGAAAGTCAGGAAAATGCGTAATTTTTTATACAAGCTAGGGAAAGATTTTAATTTGGGCTAATCGTAAACACAAATCAATTCTGTGCAAAAATCAAAACTTATTACATTTTTGCTAACTTAGTTTTTTATAGTGCAACGAGGAGGAAGTGAACCATAACTGGCAAGGCAAAAAATGTATTGGACACAAACTGTAAACATTAATATAAAAAAATATCCCAGTTGCAGCAAACCTGCATACTCAGCGAATTTCAAATGGTACTTCACTTAGTCATGAAGCCACTTACCATCTTTCATCAAAGCATATTCATAAATAAGCGAGATATGACATTTTATTTATTCTCCATAAGAAAAAAATTAGGACAGAGTATGCAGGTTTGCTGCATCAGGAACCACAAAAATCGGGTTTTTATTTAAATACCAATGGATCCCCACTAAATGAAACAACATTCCAAGTTTTACCAATTTATATTCATAAAAAACCAAGATATCATATGTTTATCTTCTATAATATTATAAAGAAGAGGTGGTTTGTGTCTGTGTGTATCTGATGTTTCGGGTAAATGCAAAAACTACCGAACTGACTGGGCTGAAACTATACACAAAGGTAGATCTTGAACCCATGCAACACATAGGTATATTCACTTCCTTAAAATCCCCTCGGGCTATGCTCCGTGAACGTCCTAAGTTTCAATGTTTGCATTTCAGAAAAAATTAAACATTCAGAAACTGTAAGGCGAACAGCTGTGGACAGCATTTGACAGCTTAAAGAGCAGAAGCAAGAACAGCTGTTTCAAGCTAACTAACCTTTCTAACCCATGCGAAGAATGGGTACTGTACATTCTACTAGTTCTCCATACGAATAACATTATAGCTGATGAATACGCAGGTTTGCTGCCATGGGTTCCACAAAAAAAGTGTTTTGCATAAAAATTTCAGTAAACCTCAACCATACCAAGTTTCAGTAATACATGTTCATTAATAAGCAAGATATAAAATTTTACTTATTCTCCGTAAGATTAACATTGGACAACGCACTGTATTTAGCACATTCATTGTCTCGGTGACCAATTGACATAGAGTGATGATCAAAATACCAAATTGTTTGTTTTTTTTAAGCTGAATTTAATGAAGTAAACCAAAGTTTAGGTTTAACCCTTTGAGTGCCAGAGTTTTTCGGTCGTCATATCCCTAGAGTGCCAGAGTTTTTAACAGAGTATATCCAAAAAGTGCCAGGCACAAAATCAACATTTTGCAAGGGTTTGCAAAAAAATTAATAACTTTTTTATTTGGTAAGATATTATTATGAAGCTTTTTTGTTTTGTAAGTTTAAAGTTTAGCTATAATATTATGCACATATATAATATTTAAAAATAAAAAATTTGAATACATATATGCATGTGGGAAATTTCTTTTAATTTTTTTTATTTGTTTCAGGTAAATAAACATTGTTCAAATATAAGATTTTCACCAAATAACTACTAGATTTATAGAGGACATGTTCCCCAAAATATTTCCTGACAGTTTCATCAAATTTGGGCTGTAGGCGTACGAGTTATTTCCATAAATGTAAAAAAATATAAAAATGGTAAATTAGTACACAAGACAGTAGCCTAACTTTATTCAAGGGTGTAAGTTTTATTACAATATTATTTCATAAAGCAAACTAACTAGGCCTCGTATATTTATGGAGTATATGTTTACCTGAACATATCCTGGAAATGTCCTGGAAGAAATAATAAAAAGTAATGACGTAAGAAAAATTTTCTATAACAACGATACACAAAATCAACATTTTGCAAGGGTTTTGTACACAAAATCTATAACTTTTTTATTTGGTAAGATATTATGAAACTTTTTTTGTTTTGCAAGTTTAAAGTTTAGCTATAATATTATGAACATATATAATATTTAAAAAATAAAAAAATTTGAATAGGTACATATTATACATGCGGGAAATTTTTCATATTTTTTTCAGATAAATAAACATTGTTCAAATATAAGATTTTCACCAAATAACTACTAGATTTATAGAGCTGGAAACTATCCTGGAAACCACATGAAAGAAATAATAAAAAGTAATGACGTAAGAAAAATTGTCTATAACAACGATATATCGTTGCAGTGTATTTATCGGTAAGACCACCGACGACGATATATCATTGTGAAACGATATATCATTGTGAAGTATTTTTCGGATGTTCCGTGCACAACGATATATCGTTGCGTGGCACTCAAAGGGTTAAAAAGATTTATATGTAAAAGTTAAAAAAAAACATTTTTTGGGTACAAACCCCCACTTAGAATAGAGTGACCTGTCTGGTTCTCGTACTCATGAAAATAGATGCTGCGTTACACATTTATACAAAATTTCATCAAGATCGGACCATACAGTAGAAATCCAATTATCCGAACCCCAATTATCCGAATATCCAATTATCTGAATCGATTTTGAGTGAAATAATAGAAATATAAAAATCAAGAAAATAACAGCGGGAGCGCGTGTAGCGATAATGCGCCGTGAGCGCTAAAATAAATGCCTGCGCTGTTACCTTCCGGACGATATTTTCGCAGGGAACAATGAGTCATACCCCCTTCCCGCCCTGCTCATCATCAGTCGCTACTGATCTTTCACCGAGATTATCGTTCGAAATGAGAACAAAACGTAAACGTGTTGTCCTTTCGCTAAGTGATAAACTCACTTTGCTCGAGATGTTCAAGTGAAATAACCAATATTGAACAGTGAAATACGTACAGTATGTAGGCCTATTGAGAAGAGCAACTGTATATACTGTATTCAATTTAACTCCTGTAATTTAATTTTTATGACGTATATTCTTGATACAGTTCGCTCACTTTCTGTTCACTACATTTATAATAACTTTATCGATAAAATTCTGATTTTTTATGTATGGTGATGTTTTTTTGCTTAATTCCCGAGGTATACCTGATTATCCGAATTTCTGCATATCCGAATTGGCCCGATCCCCAATTAATTCGGATAATTGGAGTTCTACTGTATTTACGAAATTTATCGTGCTTACGGACACATAAATATAATGAGTGAGTTTTTATGTATATGAATTTAACCCTCCAACCGCTCATTAAAATTTTCCGTAATGGTAAGGTAATTTTGACCGTCGCGTAAGTTTTTAGGAAAAAGCTCATACAAACTTTAAATTTTTACACAGCAAATACATGTTATATATCAAATTGTTCAGAATAAAATATTCTATTAGAAAATAACATTATTTATTACATACTTACAGAAAATATCCAGAGGAAGTCCAAGGATATAGTTGCAATAGATCTTTTTTTTCTTCTTCTTCTTTTTACAGTATGGTACCATCATAAAATATATCTTCTAACTACATTCTGAGATAGCCAAAATGTGCACAATTTTATTTATTTTTCAATGATATATAAAACTTCGGGTTGTTATTGGAAATAAATTATTTACAGGGAAAAATCCGTGGAAAAACACAACACACTTTTCCGCAGAAATGCCACATAGTGTGGAACATATATGGTAAACCACTTCAGTATTTGTTGGAACTGCATAAGAGATCTATCAAGTGTTTAGTCTATAAAAACTATGTAACTACTAGCCTATCTATAAATATTTTGTAAGTTATACACAAAAGTCTATGAATTTGCTTTGATAACGCACAGTACACAAGTTAAAAAAAAACTAATCGGAGTTGCTGCCATCATTTTCTCTGCCTCTCTTCCTCCCCCTTCTTGGAGCTCTCCAAAAATGTTCCAACTTATGGAAGCAGGCTGGGTGGATACCTGAGTTGCAAGCAGGGCACCAAAAGTGACTCCTGGACTTCTTTTGAGGAGTGGAACACACAACACACACTCGAAGTTGCACGCCAGGGAGTCTTGTCAGAGTATGGGCCGCACCTCCTACAGGGGCTCCATCACCTCCAGGCCCAATACCTCCTTCCTGAGCTCTTGGCACTGTACCATCACTAACCAAGCTTTCAACAATACTGACCATGTAGTTATGACGTTTCAAAGGTTTGTCAGTATTTCTCTTATACAAAATAAAACTGTTCAATAAAGCCATGTCCAAAAAGTTTTCAAATATTTTTTTCCAGTACTTTTTGGTTGCTCTGGTGCATGTGCTGTGGTAGATAGATTTATCTTTGCTGTCCACTCCCCCCATATGAAGATTGTATTCATTTATGAGGGATGGTTTTATGGCTTCAATACCACTTTTTTTACTTTTGATGAGTCTGTCATCTGCAGGGTACCCAGTGGTAATCAAGTAGACTGGCTTGCGCTTTTTCTTCTGCTTGTAACCAACAAGCAAAGTATTTTGCCTTCTGTAGTAAATCGACGTCTCTGGTTGTAAATTAGCTTCCAGCACATTTTTTGACAGTTCTTTTGATCTTTTGTTGATAGTTCCGGTGATATATGTCTCCCTCTCAAGCAATTTGCTGGCAAGCGGCAATTTTGTATAATAATTATCAGTATACAAATGATAACCTTTGTCCAGTAGATGACACTTGTTCAATAAATACATTACAACTTTCTCTGTAAATGCTACATTAGTATCACCTTCCAGAAAAGACTTGCCAGTATATAGTTCAGAATGTAAAACGTAGCCTGTATTACTATCACATACTTCAAACTTCTTAATTCCAAATCGGGCATGTCGCTTATTTGGCATGTACTTTATGAATGCACACCTATTTTTCATGCCTATCATGGACTCATCTAAGGAGATATTTTGGTCTGGAACAAAATAAACTTTGATATAACCGTTCATCAGCTCATAAAAATGCCGCACTTTATACCAAGGATCATGGCCGAGCTCTCCTTTAGGTATAAACCGTAAGGAGGACAAATGAAACATTGATCGCAGTGCCTGGAATCTAAGAAGAGTCATTGTTTCTGGGTAAAATGGAATTCTCTGGGATTTAGCTGTGGACCAATAGTTTTCCATATTTTGTTTGAAATTCAGACCCATATTTATTAGTAATGCCATAAACCGTTTCATTTCTTGGATCGAGGTGGCTTTCCATCTTCGCAATCTACTATTTGGTGTCAGGGTACCTGTGTCATTGGCCGTTTCAATTTGTCTAGTAGCATAAGCATTTGTCTCCCTTACCATCATTGACCAGATTACATGTGTGAAAAATGAGTAAAAATAAGTTATTGGTGAACTATTGCGGGGAGGAAGATTTCGAACACCTGTATTTCTTACCTGAAATTTTTCTGTCACATCAAACATCTGTTCGGGTGGATATACGATAACCCAATTTAGGCCAGCTGAGCTTATTCTAGGTCCTGGTAGATTTGCAGTCCTATTTTGAGAGTTATTAACTTCATTTCTCACAGGAATAGGAGGGTTGTCTGGGTCAGAATCAAGTTCTGGAGAACTTGGCCTAGGCCTAGGCCTACCTTCACCTGCACCACTGGGGCCTGCAACATTATGTCTACGCTGTGGAAGGTCAAAATCTGTAATAGATGTGTCTGAGTTTTCGTCATCACTGTTGGGACTATACAACTCACCACTCCCTGAAGAAAAATCCATCAAAGACACATCAGACACATAATCTTCTACATCTGAACCAATATCACCATCACCCTCATCTGCACTTTCATTTGCACTTTCAGTTTCACTTTGCAAGTCTGATTCTTGGTTTAGACATGCTCTAATAGCACTAGAGTTACTTAATTCACTCATAATTATAAGTAAACTAAGACATTTTCTAAACAAAAGTATTTCAAAACATTAAAATTAGACAGTAACCACAAAACAGAGCAGACTACACACTCAACGTAAACAAAAACAAACCCCCGAAAACCAGGTTTGCCAACATCGCATTTTCACGACGCAAATTACTGGAACTATGATGACAAGATAGCGTATTCTTTCCTCTTTAATACTATATTAAATACATGTATATTTACTGGAAAATAACAGAGATAAATGCATTTTACTAAACCCATGTAAATGGGTCGCGATCGCGACCTTACCAGTATACGCGTTGCGTAATTGGATCGCGATCGCGATCTTTACCAGTTGGAGGGTTAAACGAATGATGTTTTTGGCATCTGGGGGCCTCCAAACGAAAAGTTATCATGGTCCCGGGCCTAGGTCTTACCAAGCCACCTACAGTAATAGCTTCTTCCCTATAGGGGAAATTCGCTAAACATTAACAGGAGAACATTGGGCAACTACAGGGACGATGGAGGCCGATAAAAAAAAATCATTAAAAAATACTAGTTGCCCTGTTGCTCGAATCCGAGCAAGTTTGTACGATTGATTTTGAATGCAGAATTGATTTCCCAAGACTGGTTAATTTTTGAAGCCAGAAGAATGTACCAGCTGGTCCTCTAATCAGACAATTATATCAGCTGCATCCAAAACAAAAATAACCAACCCGTTTTTCATAAAAAAAAATCCCGTTTTATCCCTTTAAATCACCTTAACAAATCCCTTTTTATCCCGCTCTTAATCTTAGGTCATTGATATGTTTCCCACTATATTGCAGAATAAAATAGTTTTATATTTACTTTTAACAGCTGCTCTCTTTTAATTGTATATGTTTATATTTTGAAGCATAGGAAATTATTCTAACCGAAATTTGATATTTTTTAAGTTATTAATTATCTATTTATTATTATATTATATACAGAATTCTGTTGGTGATACGACCGATATCGCTCCCCTACCGACGACAAAAACGGTGTCCAAACTATTCAAAACAACAAATTATAACACCAACGACGCGATGTGTTCTCCATTCTACATTGACGCGGTATCACATCGCACGCACAGCTAGGACACGCTCACGCTCATGACCAAGTGGAGTTGAAGTTGTGAAATTGAGTAAGGGGGGGGCTACTACCCGTGAATGGACCTGCTTCAAAGTAAGGGGACCTGTGATCTGTAAGCTTCTAGGCTCAACCCGTGGCGTGTGTCCCCTCACCGCCTATTGTCAAGGTCAACAGTCTATTTTATGTATGTGGTATTAGGTTTTAGCATATGTTTCTGTGTGGTGCCAACGCCTATGTAGCCTATGCTTGAATCCAGCCCTGCTTCAACGTACATTTTCACGACCTCTCTCTTGCGTGATGAATATAATAAGGCAAGCTCGATTCATCTATTCTGCATACAAAAGCAAAGGTTTTACGTCTTTTTATTTTAAAAATTAGAAATTTGAACAATCTATATTTGCATACCATTTTATCAGAAAATAATGCCCCTCATAACTTGCAAATATTGTTATATGAAATAATAACTAGGTAATAAAATCTTATGGTTGAACAAAACAAACCTTATTGGATGAAACAAATATTAATATAATTTATGAAGCTTCAATAAATATCAATAATTAACGTTACGTAAACAAACCAGATATAACAACATTTATACCTCACACAGGTATTTCATATTATGATCGGCTATATCGATAATATCGGTGAGGTTGGACGATATTCTCAGGTGGTCGGAGTACATTGACGAATTAGCATCAATGTTAACCTCAAAAATTGTAATTCTAAGAAATCTTGGCATTTTTAAGAACTTAGCTTTAAGTAAATATTAGTTATTCCATAGTGCTTTGGGGTAGATCTAGATCCAATACATTCCTGTTTTGAAAAATTTAAGGAATTTCATATTCAAACTGTATTAATTTTGTATACAAATATTTGGTATGTTGAAGAATACAAGTTGATTCAGACTCATAACCTCAATATTTCACTAGAAATCGTAACATTAATCCATCATCTCAAAATAATTTAAGGCTTTTCAAAACTAAACCTTGTTATGCTTGATATGCAATATCTTTTCAGAATTAACCATCAAATATTAAATATATAGTTAATTTAAAAAGATTTAAGAACAAATGAAGACAATATCTCATTTATAAATGCTACTACAATCTGCCGGAGCATCCTTGACCTATCACATCCACCTTTTTGTTACCGCTACCATCAACCCCACCCGTCGCGTCGTTTTCACCTGATTGACGGGATCAGAAGACAGCCTTGTAGAAGAAGAAAGATTAGAATTTGATGGGTCCCATGCCAGCTGATCTGCGGGACGTACAAGGAAGGCAATATTGGTGTTTTTACCCCGCATCCCGTTTTAATCTCACATAGGATTTGAAAAACCTGTAAACGGTGAAACAATCCCGCAAATTCAAACATTGGTTGACAGCGCCTTCTCTTGAGATGGTGTAGCACTAGTTTCATGGTGTATTTTACTGTTTACAGATTGGCCATAAGCTCGGTTCATTTATTCTGTATTCAAAATCAATTGTATCCAACGAAAGGTTACTTCAGTTGTAAACAAACATAACAAAACATCTGATTTTAAAACGAATGATAACATCTGAGAATAATGTGGATAACATACTTTCAATCAACACGTAGTTTAGACTTCCGCCGTCGGATAGCATTTCTGTTCTGAAAATTCAGCCCTTTACTGTATTTAAGTGATGCCCTATCTTAAAATTTTGAGACGTATAAGCAAATCTACGTAAAAATACCTATAATTTGACACCTCAAACGTTAAAATCCGTACAGCGGTTATCGAGTTATGACTGAAGAAAAACTCCCTAGTGTATTAATATTATGTAGCGTTACCTATTATAAATAAAGTGCACATTTCGAGTAAATTGTTAGGGAAATTAAATTTTTTGGGGAGGGAAAGTTGGGGAAATAGTGAACCATGGAAAAGCTGCGTATGTAGTTCAATGTTAGTGTTATGGACAGTATAAACTTTTCTTTCAATAAATGTCTTTAGTAAAAATAATTTGTACTATCTAAATGAGATGGAGATTTAGCACAGTCTGTTTTAGTTTAATACTTATTATTAATTTTTAAATCGGAGAACCTTCATCCCTTAAGTTAATTTAATTCTCAAATTATTTTTAGTGAATTTCCTTTGGAAAGTGAACTATTAGCATGACCCGCACGGTGAAACTTAAGCCCGGGACCACCATAGAAGTTCCTAACGTGACCCCCTGAACACTTTTTGGGGGGTCGTTCAAAATTTTATATATATGTATATATATATGTAGACATATATATATATATATGTGTTTGCACTCTAGCGGTCACATTTTTTGTCCGATTTACTTCAAATTTGGTAGGGACGTTCCTTTCTGTAATCAGTTGGACAGGTTCGTTGAGCAAAACAATCGGAAAACTCTAAACCTCTTTTTTTGGGGATTAATCTTTCAAATTTTGAGTTTTTGGGCCCAAAAAGGGTCAGAAAAGCCCCAGATGTAAAATCAATGCATGTAAAAAGATGGGAATTAGAGAGGCGAAAGTTTTAAGCCCTCTCTCGTCATTCTAGCATAAATATTTACCGAGTTATTAAAGAAAATGTGTATCGATCAAACACAGAACGTTGTCTTATGGGGGTTTTACACTAGAAAAGCCTGTTATACATTTGTTGGTGTAATTTTATCATCCCCAACAACCTCACGCCTACTTTTAAGCCTGACGGGACATTCTCCTAACCTTATAATGCGCAAAATTGTATTCCCAGCATTGCAGGTAAATAGAACCAGGAGCGTCAGAACAGCCAAAAAATCAATGTTTTCAGATTTGAATAAAAGTTGGAATAAATGTATGTTTTTAACTGATTTTGAGTTTCTATAGTTTTTTATGTGGAAATTCACTTCCCTCACGTCAGCGTGCTGCGTGCAAACTCGTTTCTATTCAGATCCCTTATTTATGCAAATAATAACCCTTTTCTCAACCACGAGTAATTCAGCGGGAGCATTTAGGAGTTGTGAGCCGGTAAACACTGTTGTGAGGACGTCGCAGTTAGGTTACACTCGGTCGCTGGCGTAACATAAACACACCCTTTGGAAGGAGATGAGACAGGCTTGGTGACTATCCCAACATCAGTGGCAGAGGTGGCGAAGCAAAGGCCTCGGTGGCTAAATCGAGCGAGCCTGATTCACTCCATTAACCGCAACCTTCGTCCACATGCGGTATTCCCAGAGCAATAAAACTAACAGCTTCATTTCGGACCTAAGTGCACGAGGTTTATTTTTAATGATGTCTTACAGCTAGGAAAAAGTTGTTTGGATTTCACTTCGCTTTAGTGAAAGTCCTTTTCACATGGTAGAAGCTCTGTGCCCAGATTTTTTCGAAATAAAAGGATGTTATAACCTGAATTTTGATTGTTCAGTATTTAAGACATCACTGTGTATGTTTTCCATCACCGATTAGCAAAATAAGTTAAACAAGTTTCACGATGTTTCAGGATCTGGAATCAAATCCCTTCTTCCAGATTCCGGAACGTCATGAAACTTGTTTTACTAATCAGTGCAGGAAAATGTCCACAATAATTTCTTAAATAAAATAAACTCATCAACACCAACAATGCATTTAAACAAAAGACTAAATTTTGATTAATTTATTTCATATATTTGTTGTGAAGGGCTATACACAAAGCCAATAGTGGTTGGTGCAGTATATGTGAAAGTATGCGTATACCAAGAAATGTTGTTGTCCACATACGTATTGTTTTTACTATATGCCTAATCATCATTTACGTTCGGTCTTTTCATACATAGGGGTAATTTGTTTTCCTTGTAAAAATGTCTTTTTAAATAAATCGGTTTTAATGATCAATTAAGCGAGGATCAGGGTTCTGAACTTCTTCCGGATGAGGATAATCAGTTTGATCGGAATGCCTAGTTTAAGATTTATCTCAGCCCCTCTACATCGTCAAAAACTTCCTCTAGCTACATGGCGTGCAATCTACTTCATTCAGTCATCTTTCTTGTCTCAGAGAGCAAAACAACTAAACTTTATAGAAATCCCTTTTGGTCATTTTTGGCCATTTATAGCTACTCCTAGCAATTTTGCCATGAATTACTTACATTTGATACTACTAGGAGTATGTAGTAGTATCACCTTCAGTGATGATCATTCCTGCTGTTGTAGTTGCCTTAAAAATAGTTAAATCTAATTCTTATCAAAACTGGCTTTACGCAGAAGTGAAAGTCAAAAATGTCGTGACGTTTGAGTGTTTTGAAGTTAGTTTTCTATAAAATCAATACCCAAGAGAAGTAACAAACCAAATAATTCTTGGGCTAAGAGAGTCATTGCAATGATTTTCAGTTATCATAATATTTTAGCCAATTTCCCCTGTAGGGAAGAAGCTATTAACGTAGTGGGCATGGTAAGACCTAGGCCCGGGACCATGTTAACTTTTCGTTTTGAGGTCCCCAGACCCCAAAAACACCTTTCGTTTGAAACTGTATATATATTATATATAAATCTGTGTGTCCGTGAGCATGATAACTCTCGTAAAAATAATCCGATTTTGACGAAATTTGGTAGAAACGTGTAAAGCAGCATTTATGACTAAGTTCGAAAACCAGACAGATCGACCTATCCAAAGGTCCAAAGGTGGTTTTGAAAGGGTTTTGTACCCCAAAAATGGGTTTTTTTAAAGTTTTTTACATATAATTTTTGAAAAAGTCAAATTTTATTTTTTCCTTTGGAATCAGCTTAAAAAGACGCGCAATTTGGTGTTTTGATCATTGCTCTACGTCAAATGGTTACAGAGATATTGAAAGTGCTAAACACAGTACGTTGTTCAATGTTATTCTTATGGAGAATAAAAAATTGTATATCTCGCTTATTTATCAAATTTTCCTGATGAAACTTGGTATATTGCTTCATATCGTTGTGGTCTATTGATATTTTCACTAAAAAACATTTTTTGGCCGATAGTTCCCGTAGCAGCAAACCTGCGTACTCAGCCCCCATGTTATTCTTATGGAGAATAAGTAAGTGTTACTTAATTATGAACATAAATTAATAAGATTTGGTATGTGGCTTTACCTCATTGAGTTATATTAATATTTGTATAAAACCCCATTTTTTGTGTTCCTTGCTTCAGCAAACCTGCATACTCAGTCGCCATGTTTTTCTTATGGATAATAATTAAAATGTCATAGATCGTTTATTTATGAATGTATATTGATGAAACTTGATATGTGGCTTTATGTGGTATTAAGATACATATATATGCATTGGAAATTCGCTGAGTACACAGGTTTGCTGCTACAGGGGTATTATAAACTTTAAAATTGTTTAAATCTTTGTCCATTTAATCAGGAATAACAAATGTAAGTACGTTTTTAGACAAGTTAAATGTATTGAGCCTGTTTGACAAACCACATATACAAAATTTTGGATTTCGTCTCCCCCAAATAATTTGTTGGTTCAACCCTTAGCGCGAAAGGCTTCAAGAGTTGTAGGGTAAGAGCTCTTCCTCTCAGATATTCCCTCAGTTGGCAGGCAGGGATTACTGTATCCATTAGTCTATTCTCTTTAAGGGCTTTGACTGAGACTTCCTCCCACCATAAAAACCCCTTAATGCTTTTGTTTATTTTCACATCCATTTTCATAAGATTTGAAGGGAGGGCTCAGGGAACAAAGGAATCGAGTAATATTTAAGAAATAAATGTTCAGGAGAGCAGTTTTGAAATCAAAACTTTAATACCGTATATATTTATGGCACAACTGGTGAGTAAAGTCATGGCCCTTTTATTCCTTTACTTAACCCCTTAATTGAAAATAAAACCTTTAAATGAAATAATTGCTACAATCAATATTGAATGCATACATAATTGAAGATAGCTTTGGAGTTAAATTTTATCTTCATAAACTGCATTGATTTATTCCTAGATTTATTTGAAAAATAAGAAGTTCATGTAGGAGCTGTAAAGTTATAAATTGCAAAATTGTTAACAGAAGAGATAATATTGTAGCGTCTCGTCGGGGGGTTTTGTCGGGTAAAAATCACACAGCAATCAACAGGTTGGGGGGAGGGAGGGGGCGGGTAATGTGACATTTGATTGGTCAGCTATAAATAGATGAATCAATATGTCTCAGGCTCCATACACATGCACGCCTCGCCAGCTCTGCCACTCTTCCCGTGTTCTGCGAAAATCTTTGGTTATAAAACATACTTGACTATTGAACCAAGGAATTACTGAGTTTATGCTCATTCACAAGTGAAATTAGTTTTTATTTTATTTATTTTTCCTTTTACTTTATAGGAAAAAAGTTGTGAATATTTTTTAATAGGAGTTTTATGACTACCGTATGTTCATTGTATTTTTTATGAATCCAAACGGGAATTTTTTAGATGTCTTTGAGGAGTATATTTTGATCCAGAAACATCACCACTAGTTCGATTATGATCAAATTGTGTATGCAGGTAAAATCGTGTCTAATCGCCAGATTTGTTTTTAATTTTCTGATGGGGTGAACATCCCCCCAAAACCTCTAAAACCATGAATTCAACTTTTCTTAAAATAAGCTAAATAATTTCTTTATTAGCATGATACGTGTTGTTACAACTAAGCAGGATGAATAAAATACGTCTTACAACACTATAAAGTATATTTACACTTATACTGTACTTACATACAAGATGGTAAAATATACACAAAAGATGGTACAAGGCGAGAATACCCTCTCTGATTGGGCCTGATGATGACCGGTGTAACTGGTTGAAATCGATCGCCTTGGATCATCTTTTGTGTATATATTACCATCTTGTATGTAAGTACAGTATAAGTGTAAATATACTTTATAGTGTTATAAGACGTATTTTATCTATCCTGCTTAAAATAAGCTTTAATAATTTTAATTATAGGTAACATTAGTGACTCTTCAACTCACAGCACAGTCCAGTAACACCTGCTTATTTTGGTAACTTAGCAACTTCAGGGACTGGAATAATATAGAGAATTATGTTTCAAAATCTATTTTTACTTTCCCCCCCCCCACATAGTGCATGGAGAAAGTTTTGTATTCGTCAACATTCTTAAATTTGAGTTATCGGTTAAAATATTTATTTTGGTCCTGGACCTAAAAAATTCTTTTTTGGTGTGATGTCAATCTGTTTACAGATCCAAAGACTACATAAATGGTTCGACTTCTTTATACAATTTTGTTTATATGTACTAATTTACAAATGCGGTATCTCCACGTTTTATTCATTTTTTATTTTGATGGGGTTATCTTCCAAAAACTGAAAAACATGTGAAAAAACTCATTTCTATAAAAAAAACGACTGCCAAAATTGTAATGAAATTTTAGTGGTTTTTATTGCTTCGGGTCTCAAACAAATGAAAGAAAAAACAACCCGAATTTCTGAGAAAATTTTGCTTTATTTATTGGGTTTAGCGTTTCAAAATTAGGCCCCCTAAGTGTTTTAGATTTCCTAAGTGTATAAAATTTGGGGTCATACACAAATAATGTAATGCTCTTAAGGGGGGGAGTTGGTATGGCGTAGCGTTATGCTGCGTTATGTGGGGGGGGGTTTGGATCAACGTTATGTAACTCACATATATTAGAACTAAGAGGTGGTACACTTCCCTATGTATTGATACTGTTATCAATCTTTCAAAATTAAAAATTTATCAAATTTATATCAAAATCAATGTTGCAGTTAGTTATGTAAATAATACTGCCGTCATACTATTTTAATAACAGTTAAACTAAAAATAAATACATAACGTGTTTTGAGTAAGTTCTAGATTGCTTTAGCCTACACCTATGTTTTGTGTTGTTTTACAGTGTAAAATCTTGATTTGATACAGTGTTGCACAATGCCACCCTGTTCTTTAGTTGTTTAAGTTGTTTTGTATTTGTAGTCATAAATTAAATTTGTTACGTTTTAACTGAGATAGTTTATTTTGTTGTTTATAGTTATAAGTAACAGTCTTGTTAGTTTGTACACTTTGATTTGAAATAAGTTATTAAACAATGTTTTTCAAAGAAAGTCATTTAAAGTTTAATGATTCACTGAAATACATATTCAAAATTGCTAATAAAATGAAGTTTTAAAGGTTTAAGCTGTTTTAAAGCCTACTACAATTCAGTTACGTAACACATTGGGGGAGTGGAGGGGTTTGGTCAAGTGTTATGGTGCTTTACATGGGGGAGGGGGGTCTGAAATGACTAAAAAATGTAATAGGTAATATGTTTAAGGCCTTTAAACTTTAAATAAAATGTACGTACTACCATTCAAAACAGTTAAAAAACTTAATAAACTAGTATTTTAAATTATTATTGTACGACTAATGGTTGCGAACAAAATTGAAATTTTCATTGAGCGGTAAATACTGTACATGTGTACATTGTCCAATATTATTCATTTAGAAAATAAGATAAACAATTATTTCTCTATTATGTATTGATTTAATTTCATTAAAAATTAGTATCTAGATTAAGTTTATTTTGATTAATAAAGTATATCAGAATATGTTACCCGTGGGGGGAGGGGGGATGTCAACTCTTAAAACCACTGTATGTAGCAAATGACTAAATAAATATATTGATCGTCACATAAAAGTTTATATGTTAAAGGTCAATTATTTCAAAGCTTTTTCCTCATGCATATCAGCGTTTTCCCTACCAGCTGCAGACAGTGTATTGGATATTTAAAAGTTATTTCTAAACCTTGCACCATATATTTTCACTAACCAATTATTTCAAAGCTTTTTCCTCATGCGTATCAGCGTTTTCCCTACCAGCTGCAGACAGTGTATTGGATATTTAAAAGTTATTTCTAAACCTTGCACCATATATTTTCACTAACCAATTATTTCAAAGCTTTTTCCTCATGCGTATCAGCGTTTTCCCTACCAGCTGCAGACAGTGTATTGGATATTTAAAAGTTATTTCTAAACCTTGCACCATATATTTTCACTAACCAATTATTTCAAAGCTTTTTCCTCATGCGTATCAGCGTTTCCCTACCAGCTGCAGACAGTGTATTGGATATTTAAAAGTTATTTCTAAACCTTGCACCATATATTTTCACTAACCAATTATTTCAAAGCTTTTTCCTCATGCGTATCAATGTTTTCCCTACCAGCTGCAGACAGTGTATTGGATATTTAAAAGTTATTTCTAAACCTTGCACCATATATTTTCACTAACCAATTATTTCAAAGCTTTTTCCTCATGCGTATCAGCGTTTTCCCTACCAGCTGCAGACAGTGTATTGGATATTTAAAAGTTATTTCTAAACCTTGCACCATATATTTTCACTAACCAATTATTTCAAAGCTTTTTCCTCATGCGTATCAGTGTTTTCCCTACCAGCTGCAGACAGTGTATTGGATATTTAAAAGTTATTTCTAAACCTTGCACCATATATTTTCACTAACCAATTATTTCAAAGTTTTCCCGTAATGTGTTTTAAAAATAGCTAAATTTGGAACGATAATTATTTGTAATCCTCTATGAATCAGTTTGTTAGAAGATTTCCAAGGTGTAAATGTCATCATTCGTAAAAACGTATTTTGGACCTATAAAATTTCTCTCCACTTCTGATGCAAAACTCCAAAACTTAATTCCATATTGGAGTATAGCATAAAATAAGCAAAGTAAATTATTAAATGAGTTTTCAAGTCTATTGTATCATCAAACATAATATTTGGAAACATCCTGAAAATTTGCTCGGTAAATTTTCAATACATTTTCCTGATTTTAAATGTTCATTCATAATTTGCCTCCTGGATTGAAAATCGACTTGAAGTAATAGGTTAACGTATCTTATCCGTCGTGAATCCTAAATCGCTAGCAGATGATTAGTTTTGGGACTGCTGTCCCATTTTCAAATCTACACGTCGAAATCTAGTTGTAAAACACATAGTCGTTGTCAAAGTTTAAAAAGTTACACATTGCATATGCACACACGGATGGGGACACGAATACAAAACAAACATCCAAACATTGAAATTAGTCATCTACTAGTGATTTAAGATTGACGACGGATAAGGCACGTTAACCTATTACTTCAAGTTAAATGGTCATCAACTTACAAACCTAGAAGTACTTATGCCTTATAACGACCATCAAGTTTTAGGAGAATTTTTAAGTGGGACAAACCAAACAAATTACGTATATCAAAAGTAGGGACGTTTTAATTTAGACTATTTCAACTTGCCAAGGATTTAGGATGACTCTTACATTTCTGAGACTCCCAAAAGACAACAATATCGGCGTTATGTGACTTCCTGGCCTTAAAACAGTGCGCTGTGGTGCGGCAGTTAGGTTAGTTTGACTCAGAAGTAAAGTGCCTGACTAGTAAGTCAGACGTGGCTGGTTTGATCCCAGTCCTGGCTGACTCCTGTAAGATTATGGGCGGTCACCTCTGGCTTGCCCATGTGACTAATGCCGTTACGGTACTTCGCTGTCTTTAGTTCACCGCACAGGTCAATAGCCTATGGTGACGGGCAGTTGGTTAAAAAAAAAAACACCACAGCGGGCTGTATAAATAGGTTATTGATATTGATAGAGACCCCTGGGGGAGGCCAGTATACTGTATCCGAGGAAATAGACAGGTGCGGTGCTGGTTGAAACCTGGGTAAGTCCCAAACACCTCGGGTGATAGGAAGGGGAGTTTTCACATGAAATGAAGTGCATGAGAAAACGCTGTTCATTACCTATTGCCTTCCATTACCTGATGCTAGCCCCGCACCGCCCATACAAGCCTGGAATGGAGCAACTTTGGGTTTCTCACCTGGTGTTTGGGTTTCGCTAACCATGCGTTCTCCTGTACCAAGGGAACGAAAGAAGACGAGTGATTTGTTTGTGTTTTACTCTCGAGTGCAGAGAGTTCACAGAAGAGCGAGCCCTTGACCATTTTTCTTTTTTAACCTATTTATACTTCAGCAATGCAAGTCCAAGGGGTCTTCTGATTTGCATTCATCCGTTGTTTCTTATTCCGTTGGGCTCATGGTCGGCACTTAACCCTATTATGCACAGGTACATGAAACAGGTAGAAAAACCAAGCATTAGACATATATAGTGACGCATTGGCATTGACCAGGCATAGTGCAACGGTCCCATCTCCGGTTGAGCGTACCACTACTCTGACCCTGCAAAGTGGGGACAGCGCGCTGTGTAAATAGGTTATCCAGATAAAACAATAGTAGAGATATACATAGACAATAGAATAGTACAGAATAGTAAGTTTGCTTTTGAAAGGAAGTTGTGTTGTGTCGGGGAATATGGATTAGGTTAGTGTTGCTGAAATTGTATCTATTGGGAATGCGTTGAGGAAAAATATGTTTGTTTTTAACCAGAAATGAAAGTCACTCTAGAATGTAAATCGATGGAAATGTTAGGAAGTTGTTTGACGAAAACACACCTCTGCATGATGCATATCGGTCCATACTATAAATCAGTCTTATGGCTTTTTTCTGCAGTGAAAATATTTTCTTAGTTTTAGAAGACTCTGTTCCCCATATTGCGACCCCTTAGGAAATATGAGGAAATAGGCAACTAAAATAAGCCGTCAGGAGGATTTCTCTGTTGGAGAATTGGGAGAGTCGTCGAAGAAGAAAAGTGCTACTATAAATTTTGCTTGAAACCTTTTCAATATGTTTGGAAAAGTCTAAAATCGGGAGTCGATGATGACTCCTAGAAAATTTGTGACAAAACAAGATTCAATGTCGTCCTCACCTATGGTTATTACTGCAGAATCACCTGAATTCCTTAATCTAAAGTCTATAAAATTAGTTTTTCCAGGGTTGAAAACCAGATGATTGTCACTTAGCCACTGCAATAAGAGACTACATTGTATAAAAGTTCTGAGCTCTATATTCTCTCGGGAATCATCAACAACACTCAGAGAGTTATTGTCCGCAAACAAGCAAACATTGGCAGGGGAAATTTCTTGAGGCATATCGTTTATAAACAACAGAAAAATAATTGGACCCAAGACAGTCCCCTGAGGAACACCAGCAGTTACTACAATCTCTTTAGATTCCTCAGTGCACAAGCAACCATTATTATCAATGAAAGATATTTCAACAGTTTGTTTTCTTCCCTTGACAAAAGCTGAAATCCGATCACAAGCTTTACCTCTAATTCCAAAATATTTAAATTTTGCAAGCAACGATTTATGGTTAACCATATCAAAAGCCTTACTAAAGTAAAAAAATATTCCGAACACATTCTTATGGTCAGTGAGGGGTAGAGGAGTGGTTTCGCGACGTGACATCTGATAAATTCTGCCAACAAAAGAGCACTGTTTATAATTACAGTAACCTCACCTATCATAACCGCCGCAGCGTGCCGTTATTGGTGGTGGTCGGTATAATGCACAAGTATCAACCTGAATATTTTACATTTTTATAAATTGCTCTTTGATGTCCTTATGTTGATGAGGTGTACACAACTTAACCAACATGGTTTTGTCTAAGTTCAGTTTTAGACCGTAAATTCCAAACCATATCCCCAGCTCAGGTATAGTTTCATCGGCTTTAAAAATTGAATTGAGTTTTTGTAATCAGTTTTGAACTCGAGTGCCTCCAATGAAAGTTGTGTGTGTATATAAACATTGATATTGAGCATGAGCTCAATGCATAAAATGATGTTAGCAAAAATAAACCAAACATTATTTATATCTTTTCAAAACCTATCATTTAAAAATAAATTAGATATTGAAAGTCCTAATTTTAGAATGTTGTTCTTATGGAGAATAAGTACAGTTTTATATTATGGTTAATTTATGAACATAATTTGAATAAAACTTAGTTTGCATTTATCTTAGTTTGTGGTTTTGTTCAATTGATTATTTGTATAAAAATACCACATTGTTGTGGTCCCCGTTGCAGCATGCTTGCGTGCTCAGCCATAGTGGTTTTTAGCCTTCTGAAAAATAAATAAAGAACATTTAATTTTTTTATTGATGAAAATATTATTTTGATGAAACTCGGGAATTAGTTTCATAAGGTAGTGCAAGTGCAGTACAATCTACATGGATTGGATATTCACTGAATGCACAGGTTTGCTGTGACAAGAGTTATTTTTAATATCCCTTATTCTAATAATAAATAAGTTTTATATAATAACTGTACAACGTACTTTACATTACTGTACAACATAGTTTACGTAATAATTTTACAACATACTTTACATAATTACACAACTACCACCAGGAACATCTCTTTTGGGACATTCTGTTTAGTTTTTAACAAAAAGTTGTAGTATTTTTTTAAGTAATTCTTTAGTAGCATGATACATGTTGTTACAACTAAACAGGATAAATAAAATAGTCTTACAACACTGCAAAGTATATTTACACTTATCATGTAATTACATACAAGACGGTAAAATATACCGTCAGAGGGTATTCTCTTATTGGGCCTGATGATGACCGGTGTGACTGGTTGAAATAGATCGCCATCTTGTGTGTATATTTTACCGTCTTGAATGTAAGTACAGTATAAGTGTAAATATACTTTGTAGTGTTGTAAGACATATTTTATTCATCCTGTTTATTAGCGAATTTCCCCTATAGGGAAAAAGCTATTACCTTAGGTCTCATGGCAAGACTTAAGCCCGACACCATGATAACTTTTTTGTTTTGAGGTCCCCAGATGCCAAAAACACTATTCGTTCAAATTTATATATACATATATATGTGTATATATGTTATATAGATCTATAAATGTGTCCGTGAATGCGATAACTTGAGTAAAAAACGTCCGATTTTGATGAAATTTGGCTTAAATGTGTAAAGGGACAACATTCATGACTTTGAGTTCGAAAACCAGAAAAATCAGACCATGGGAAAGGGGGTTTATGGGGTTTCAAAATTTTACAAAAATCTGTTTTTTGTACGTTTTACTTTGAAATTTTTAAACACACAATTTTTGTTTTGACCATTTTATAGAGCTTAAAAACAAATACTTTAGTATTTTTAATCAGTAACCTAGGTTAATTGGTTGCGGAGAAAATCCAAAAAATGTGTTCATAAAATCTCCCATGTTTATCTTATGGGAAAATGGTTTTTAGCTTTTCCTCAATTAATTTTACTGAAAACTTCACATTTGCTTTTACTGCTCTACTAAAATATAATTTTGGTGTTTAAATTGTGATTCTTCGTCCAACCGTTGCCAAAATATTCAAAGTGCTAAACACAGTACGTTGTCCAATGTTATCCTTATAGAGAATATTTAAAATTTGATATCTTGATTATTTATGCACGGATGTTGATGAAACTTGGTATGTGGCTTCACCTAGTACTGGTATATTGATATTTCCACAAAAAAACAATGTTTACCATCCCCTTAGCAGCAAACCTGCATACTCATCCCTAGTGTTATTCTTATGGAGAATACGTAAAGTTTTATATCTCCCTTAATTATTAACATAAATTATTAAAACTTGGTATGTAGCTTCACCTGGTAGAGTTATTTTAATAATTGCAAAAAAAATACATTTTAGCGAATTTCCCCAATAGGGAAGAAGCTATTACTGTAGTCAGCATGGTAAGACCTAGGCCCGGTACCGTGATAACTTTTCGTTTTGAGGTCCCCAGACCCCAAAAACACCATTCGTTCGAATCTGTATATGTATAATATATGTGTCCGTGGGTGCGATAACTCTCGTAAAAACGGTCCGATTTGGATTAAATTTGGTACAAACGTGTAAATCATCATTTATGACTTTAAGTTCGAAAACCAGACAGATCGCCCCATCCAAAGTGGTATTTTGAGAGGGTTTTGTACCCTAAAAATGAGTTTTTTGAAGTTTTTACATGTAATATTTTAAAAAGTATAATTTTAGTTTTACCATTAGATTCAGCTTAAAGAACACACAATTTGGTGTTTAGATCATTTCTCTACGTCAAATGGTTACAGAGATATTGAAAGTGCTAAACACAGTACGTTATCCAATGTTATTCTTATGGAGAATAAGAACAATCTTATATCTCGCTTATTTATGAGCGGATACTAATGAAACTTGGTATTCGGCTTCATCTGGTTGTGGTCTATTGTTATTTGCACAAAACAGCAATTTTTACCAATTATACCCGTAGCAGCAAACCTGCGTCCTCAGCCCCCATGTTATTCTTATGGGGAATAAGTAAAATGTAATGTATTCTTTAATTATGAACATAATTTAATAAATCTTAGTATGTGGCTTCACCTTGTTGAGTTGTATTAATATTTATAAAAACAACCATTTGTTGTGTTCCTTGTTGCAGCAAACCTGCGTACTCCCCCTTGTTATTCTTATGGAGAAAAATCAAAATGGTATATATCACTTATTTATGATTGTATATTGATGAAACTTGGGATGTGGTTTCACCTAGCTGATTTATATTGATATTTGCATGAAAACCCATATTTTGTGTTCCTTGTTGCAGCAAACCTACGTACTCATCCCCAATGTTATGCTTATGGAGAATAATTAAAATTGTATATATCGCTTATTTGATTTGTGTATTGATATGTTTATGAAACTTACTATCCAGCTTTATGTGGTATTAAGATATTATTATGCATTGGAAATTCGCCGAGTGCGCAGGTTTGCTGCGACGGGGTATTTATCTTTCTCGTTGCAGCAAACCTGCGTTCCCAGCCCTAATGTTATTCTTATGGAGAATAAATACAAAAATTCTATATACCACTTATTTATTTATGTATTTTTATAAAACTTACTAAGTGGCTTTATGTGGTAGTAAGAAATATATGCATGCATTGGAAATTTGCCGAGTACGCAGGTTTGCTGCGACGGGAGCATTTTTTTTTAGTTTATTTTATGTAGCTAAGTGAATCTGAAACTGTACCATTCGTCTTCTTTGCTCTACTTATTGAATAGCTATAAATTTTAAATTGAAAACACATATACAGTATTATTTATTTTATTTTCTGTACAAGGCCTTTTGAAAGCAATATATTCATCATCAGGTACTCAATCAACCAATTTTACATTCTACAATTTTTCATTAGGTGACAATGAGATTAACCGGGGACTTTAAAAGGCCAGTTGGACAAAGCCCTCAGAAGACACATTATGATAGTTTGGATGTGTGGTGACATATCTAGTTATAAATAATTTGAAAAAATAAAATTATGAAAAACTTGTTGGGTTTTTTTCTAAAAATACGTTTTTCTCTGTCATTTACCTTTAACTTCGAACTGGTTGGCTTTTATGAATATAATATTGGTCATAATAAGTTGCTTCGATAACTCTTGACTTTATTAAAATCTGCTTTCACCAGCTTCCAGATGATTGGTTGTCGTAAAATCCATAACCCAAATTTATTCATCTCAATTCCAAATAGCACCGGGGGGTAGAGCTTTGCTCGGGGAAAGCCAGCCAGTTTGTTCAGATGATTTGGAGTAATTTTCCACCATTTCCCCCTACTGACGAGCATATTTGTTTAGCTCATTTGCCTCTTTTTGCATGTTTAAGGTCACTCCAGTTTTTATTATAGCTTAATGTCTCTTCAGGTAATATTTTGATTACATGCACATTCGACACATTTTGTATATGACCACTCATTGTCAATGGTTCAATGGCTTCATTCAATGGTTTTAGTCACAATTCTCAGGAAGCCACTTGTTAATACTTAAACTTCATGAGTGAACGCTGTGTGTTAATCTGTGTCTTTGACAGTTCACAGATTGATTATAGCAGCTGTTATAATTCTTTTGTTTTTATTTTAAACTTTTCATATTAGTTTTTGAACAATATTTGATTTTTTCTGGGGATGATACCAAGGAGTTCTGTTGGTAAGCTACTGGAGACAACACTGATAAACAAAATTGCAAGCCGTTCATTGTCAAATTTAGGTGAGGCAAAGAACTACTCGCTGAAGTCAAGCGAGTCTTCAAAGTGACTCAAACAGATACCTACTCATGATTTACAATTAATACACTCGTAATTGTTTATTTGCTCATAATTTATCATATTTCACGACAAGAGTAGATGCATATATTAAACAAAAAAATGAATTTGTTCCAACTTGTATTACTTTTATTCCAGTGATTTGCATAAGTAGAAAGTATAGTAGTTGCACTTATAGGATTAAAACAAGCAATTAGGATAGTTCAAAGAACGAGAAATTTGCCTCACCAGTGTACCAACCTGACAAAATCACTGGCTCGCTTTTTCAACAAAATAGTGAAACGGTGTTACCTCTTTGGATGAGACTGTCTAGAACCTATTTTAACCCAGACATTAGTTAATTGCAACATTTGATAGAAATCGTTGGAGCTATTTTTGAGATCAGAGTTGCAAGCAAGCAACCATACAACCAAAATACCCCCGTCGTAGCAAACCTGCATACTCAGCAAATTTCCAATGCATAATATATGTCTTAATACCACATAAAGCCAAGCCGCATACCAGGTTGCATAAAAATATATTCACATTTAAGCGATATATACAATTTTAGTTATTCTCCATAAGAATAACATTTGTGACGAGTATGTAGGTTTGCTGAAACAGGGAACACAAACAATGGGTTTTTATGCAAATATAAATAGAATTTAACTAGGCGAAGCCAACTACCAACTTTCATCAATAGCCACCTACCAAGTTTCATCAATATTCAATCATAAATAAGCGCTATATAACATTTTAATTATTCTCCATAAGAATAACATGGTGGCTGAGTAAGCAGGTTTGCTGCAACAAGGTACAACAAAATGGGTTTTTATGCAAATATCAATATAACTCAACAAGGTGAAGCCACATACCAAGTTTTATTAATTTATGTTCATAATTAAGGAAGTCATTACATTTGACTTATTCTCCATAAGAATAACATGGGGGCTGACTACGCAGGTTTGCTGCTACGGGGATAATCAACAAATAATCAATTTTTTGTGCAAATATCAATATACCAGTACTACGCGAAGCCACATACCACGTTTCATCAATATTCATTCATAATCGAGATATCAAATTTTATTTATTCTCCATAAGGATAACATTGGACAACGTACTGTGTTTAGCACTTTGAATATCTCTGCAACGGTTGGGTGTAGAATTACAATTTAAACACCAATATGATTGTTTGGTGGAGCTGAACTGATTGGTAAAAGCAAATGTGAAGTTTACATTAAAATGAACTGAGGAAAAGCCAAAAACCTTTTTCCCATAAGATTAACATGGGAGATTTTATGAGTAGGTTTTTGGATTTTCTCCGCAACCACTTAACCTAGGTTAATAATTCAAAATACCATATTATTTGTTTTGTAAGCTCTATAACATGGTCAAACCCAAAATTACATTTTAGGGTAAAAAATGCAAAAAACTGATTTTTGTAAAATTTAAAACCCCCATAAACCCCCCTTCCCATGGTCAGATTTTTCTGGTTCTCGAACTAAAGTCATGAATGTCACTTTACACATTTGAGCCAAATTTCATCTAAATCGGACGTTTTTTACTCAAGTTATCGCATTCACGGACACACACACACACACACACACACACACACACACACACACACACACACACACACACATATAAGTAGTGTGGGTTTGCGGGTTTTGCGCCGGAAGTGACGTCATCCGGTCACGTGACCGGAAGTGCTGAGTCATGAAAGATGTTATCTGGGGCTGAGCCAGTGACGTAGGCGGTTTTGTGACGAAATGAGTTAAAGTTCAAAGTTCAAGGTCACGGGGAGGTAATTTTAAAAAAGTACTACCTCGCACGCGTAAAATCCGATTGTGATTCGATAGTTTTAATTCGATAAAATATCGAATGAAAATTATCGAATGAAGCAATCGAATGATACGAGTGCGAGGTAGTACTAATACAAATATTACTTTATTTTTATTTACAATAAGTTATGTTTACAATAATTCATGTTTACAATAGTTCCCCGTTGTTGGTTGTCATCGATGTTGTTGATCCGGACGAGTTGCGGCCATCACTTCGCTTTCTGAAGAAAGACGGTATATACTTCGATTCCTGCGCAGAGTCCATGTTGTTTTTTGATGCGTAAAGTTCCAAAGATAAATCGTAACCGGACGCAATGAGAAGTCTTAACTCTTCATTAAAAACCTCGAGGTCTTGGAAAGTCGCCAGATGAATAGAGTCATAATGAATACACCTAATTTTAATGGACATTTTAATACAATGTTTTACGTTTGTGAAGAGCACTCGATGTTCACCAGTCGAGAGCCGGAGGTGTACTGACTATTCGCTAGCTAGCGTTCTGGTATCAAACAAAATGGTGGGGCGGAGAAGATGGCGGACAGCAGATGGCAGGCGGCAGGTGGCAGCTGGTTGCTACTACATTCGCCGCCACAGTAATGCAATCCTTCGGCGTAATTCTTGTAGTTTATCTTGTCGGTTCATTTGATACGTTTTACATCTACATATGCAATAGCTGAAACACTTGCACTTACGACAAGCTTTCCCGTCAACTTGATCGCCTGGTATTTTAAAACATTGTAACTCGCAACAATATGTCTTCAAATTGTTATCGAAAAATAAATTTTTCATAGGTGACACCGACATGTTAGCTGCAGCGTGTGTTAGACAAGACTGAGACTAACTTCACTGCTCCCTCTCTTTTATACCTCTTCATAAGTTAACCCTGAATGAAAGTTCAAGGTCATCCATTTGAATTTTAAAAAAAGCAACACAGCAGTATATAAAATAATATACTGCTGTGTTGCTGTTTTTATTTATTTTTTTATTTTATTTTATTTTATTTGTTTTTATTTTCTTTATTAAACAAACATCTTACAATACAATAAACTTAAGTTTAACATTGATAACTAGAAATACAAACAGAGACATTATGTACAAGGATGCGTGATGTGCAGAGTGAGTTCCGTCGAGTTGTTGCCGCTTACACCGTGTGATACCAAATACAACGTCCCCGGTTGAATATCTCGCAAATCTTCATTTTGTAGCAGTTGAACAAATCGTTTTGGAAGAAATACTTGAAACTTCGGCTCATCTCCTGGAGAGAAAGGTCCTTCGCTCAATGAAACTAGAATTGCTTCTCCATGTGTGGTTTCCACTTTCTTGATGTTATGAATAATGTAGTGTTTTTGTTCTTTTAGTTCTGAACACTTTTTAGTTAGCAGAAGGTCGGATTTTGAATGAGTGTTGAATTGATCAACCAGTGTTTGTAGAAACTGTTGTGATGTCATCTTCGTCAGTGGTGGTTGTGGTGTCTTCTGTGATGTTGCCTCTTCGGAGTCTCGAATAATACTCGTGCCGGAGCGGTGTTGGCTCCTCGTATTTATAGGCCCCGCTACCCCCACCACATTCCGGTTCTTTGCTACCCCCACCACATTTCTGCGTTTGTTCCAAGTAAGCAGCCAAACGATATGCGTTGTGCAATGCGCAGTTTAATTGTCCGTGTTTAGGATCTTTTGCAGCAACACAAATATTACCGAGATTAATGTTAAAGTCCTTACCGATGGTTATATCGAAAACATCACCGTGCGTGTACTTTTGTATCCAGTTCCTTTTTTCTAATCCTCTTGTGTATATATGTGAATATTGTTTGCAAAAGTTAAACATAATACTGTGCAGATTACTGTAGCTTATAAATCCTTCATACCAATGTATGTGATGAAAGTAGTTTGTTATCCATTTGTTTGTACTTTTTGCTTTGGCGTTAAGGTTGTTAAAAGAAAAAGGAGCTTCAAACGTGAATGGGTAAACTACAAATGTAAGCAAGTCTAAAATTACTAATTCCTTGATAATAAACCTATCATCATTATTTCGAAATGCTTGAAATTCTATTACACAAGGCTTTACACTCACTTCTTCATCCCCTCCGCTCATCATGGCACCTAGCAATCAACTAAACTGTTTTCCACACCACGGTAGGTTAAATACCAGGCCGTACAGTTGCAGGCGCGTTGGTGTATATTTAACGTGGGCACCGTCCCCAATAGGCCTACCCCACGTGTGTTCTTCTTTACTAAGTCAAACTTTAGTCTTTTTTAACTTCTTCTTCTTGTGTTTCGTTTTCTTCTTCTTCTTGTTTCTCCGTTTCTTCTTCCTGTGTTGTTTCTTCTGTAGCTTCTGTAGCGATTTCTACAAGTGGTTCAAAATCCTTTAACTTTCTCCACATGCAAACTTCATGAGGTATTCTATTAAAAATAGATGTATCCACAGGTCCGTACACGATGGTGCTATCAGGTTGTTTTTCCAAAGTATCGACCAAATATTCTTTAATAATAGCGCTTGCAAATACCAACTGTCTCATGTACCTTGTAATAGGTTCTGTTGCGTAGTTTAAAACGTAGAATTCTTCACGTGACAGTAGAATCTTATTTTCATGTTGAGTCAAGTCTCTAATTCGCACTTGTAGTTGTCCACGATGTTTAACAATATCGATTTCATTGTCACAATCCAAAAGTCGAATATGTGTTTTCCTTCCACACAAACTGTTAGTTAAATAACATTCTATTAAATGTACATGTTTCAAAAATGACTCCCAAGCATTTTGCGAAAATAAAACCTTTTTTGTTCCATGGTGTAGTATTACTGTAGGGGAATAATCCAATGACTTCATCAATCCAACTGATACACTTTTACTGATGCATGCTGAGATGGGGTAAAAGATTCGCAAAAAAAACTTCAGTTAAAATGTGAGGAGGAATATTTTCTTCAACTTTCTTCTTCCTCTTTGGTACTACCTTTGATGGGTCTGCATTACTTTCCTCCTCTCTATCTCTTTTACCAAACTTTAAAAATGCAGTTATTTCCTTGATGATTTCTTCTTCACTAGTATTATCACGTTCCAATAACGGTGCTACCTCTGCATCACCTTGTACAACAGATGGAGAACTCATTTTGTAGAAGATGTTGCCCATGCGACGATAGACGATCAACTGAAGACCTGCATTGTTGCTCCGCTATTTATAGGTTAGCGACAGTGGCGGTGCCGGTGGTGGTACAACGTTTTACAATACCGTCTTTACGATACCAGTCAACGGTGTGTATGTAACAATTTTATCGTGCAAAATTAAACAATACGCAGATGTATTTGCAGGTACGTTTTCTTGAAATTCCATTTCTATTTTTATATCAACACTAGACGATTTTACAGATTCGTTTTGTTTGGAGCAATCAATTACAACAATCGGAGCTTTCGATTCAAACTGTACGGGAGATAGTAGAGGTGTGTTTGTTTTGCCGTAATATGAATTTTGGAACCTAGCGTACATATCGTATAAAACACTGTACCTTTTTTTATCAAAAGAGATATTAAAGTTGTCGTAGGGAAAGAATTGTGAATTCAGGAACACTTTACAGTTTGTTAATTTACAATGGTCAAATTCACCAGCATTTTCAGTTAATATACTTTTTTTCTTTGTTTGTAATCCAAATATTACATATCTCGCTTTTTCCAAATGAGTAGAAGTTTTTACAGTCCATGTATGTCGTTGTGTTGAAGGTAAAACGGGGTATTCATGAAACTCCCAGCTTCTGAATGGTATTACAATGTCTCGATCTGATTTTAACTTTCTTAATAATGTAATCCTGTGTTCATCATTTAGTCGCACATGTGGTACTCTCCAAACAATCTTGTCTAATGTTAGTTTCCAGTCTAAATTGGCTTCAGTTGTTCCAGCAGATGCTTTAATAATATCATTATCGTTTGATGACCTTAATAAAACTAGTTCTTGTTTTACATTTATTATTATTCTTCTGTAATCTTCAGCAAATCCTAAAAGTAATCTTAAAGGTACGTAAAAATCAAAGTTTCCCGAAGCGTCAGGAGTAATTATACTTTTGTCTGGTGCAACCCATCCTGCAACAGCTAACAGATTCTTCTCATTTGGTGTTAAAGACGCTAATCCTTTTAATGTACTGGAAATTCCAACCTTTTTTGTTGAATCGACTGTAACTCCTGAAATTTCATATCTAATCTCGTCAAACAAAAATGCCATAGGATTATTTATGAACGGAACAGTGGTTCCAACAGTACCGTCAGCTTTTGTTACTTTTCCTTCAATATATAAATAACTTTCGCATGGAAGAGTATAAATGTCTTGTTGTTGTATAGGAATCCTAATTTCATCGTTATTGTTTAATTTGGACGAAGCGTAAGGGTTGTGCGTGTGATATTCCTTTTCCCATAAGGTCTCGTCGAATGTTGGGCCCTGCGCTATATCCAGTATATCCATTGTTAATGACCTTTAATCCAATTTCTTCTAGAAAACGAATGTTGTCACTTGTTAATCCTTCTACAGCTGATGAGCTACTGACCTCTTTGCTGGTTGGCTCTCTCTTTTTAAATGATAACCCCATTATCTAAGCGGATGATTTTATATGTATTCTTACAGTAATAGCTTCTCCTCGAAAGTCAATAAGGTTTCCGTCTTGATCCACTATGTTCAGCACGATGTCTGAAATGAAACTGGTGTTTAACGGTAGGTACACAAGGTTTTGAGGCTTTTCTACTATCTTGAAACCCGGTGCGACTGATGGGTAGAATGTGTGTAATATATGCCGATTTTCTCCATCTCTGTAGGATCCTTGTATAATGTTACATGTAATGTCTATGCTGTTTACTTTGATGATCGTCACAGTTCTATTCCCAGAATGAGTTGTATTAGGTTCTAATACCTTTGTTTCCTTAGAAAACCCCAATAAACTACCAATTGAACGTTCTTGGCCAAAATCAATATAATACTTAGAAGTAATTTCGGCTTTCATTGTATTGTTATTGCCTTTTATCGTTATATTTTCTTTTCCCATATGTTTTTGTATAACTTCATTTATATTATCAATTTCATAAGCTCCTGTTGGTAAACTGAATTCTTCCAAAGCTGAATATTTTCCTTTATTATCTTTTGTCTTGTAATAATGTATTTTGTTATTAATTCCTTCACTAACGTTTGGAATAGAGTTATATGTTGTTAAATCCAATAATGCGGCTTCCCATAGTCTTCCTTTTTGCAAACGTAGCGCTGGAAACAGAATACTGCGCAAAGTACATGAGTTACCGGTTAATGACACTGTATACGAAGACATCTTAAAGTTGACTAACACTTTTAGCTAAAAAGTCTAAACATAAATGACCGCAAATGGATGTATCATCAGGTTGTTTTCTTGTATAATTGTAAAAAACATTTTCTGCCGCACGAAAGTATTGTTGAAGTTCTTTCGGTGGTGGAAGGTTTCCAAAACTGTCGAAATAATAAATCGTTTCACCAAGTTTCTTGTAACACACCCAATGAGTGCCTAATCCTTCACTATTATCCAAATTTACTATACCAGTCTCATTTTTCCACATTTTAACCGGTAATTCATCTTTCATAAATACTCCTCTAAAAAATGGGATTTTCAAACAAGAAGCATATGTAATCAGTTCTTCATTGGTTAATTCTTTGTTTTTAATTATTAATTGCTCTTTCTTATTTAATACACACGATACGGTCTTAGGTATAGTCCTCCTCCCTTTTTTATCATTGACCATATTGTTGGTTTCTTTTTACCTTTACCACTAGTAGATCGACGTTTTCTTCTGATATTACCTCCTTGTTTCTTAGCGGGTCTTTTCCCACGCCTTCTTCTCTTTCCTCCTCCAAACGTAGTTTTTGCTTTCATTGCTGCTGTTACTGCTAAAGACGATGCTTTTTCACCAATACTCGCGTCACTAGATTTTACTCTTTGCCAAGCTTTCTCAGAAAGTGCTCTATCTGCTATTGATCTATTTTTTGTATCACCAAATTTGGAATACGCTATATCGTGCTGTTTACAAGCCTGATCAAGCTTATTTATTCCAGGATCTCCTCTAGCAAGCCGTTTCTCTAATTTGGTTCCAGGACCACAATATTGATATCCTCCAGGTAAATGTAATTCCACAGGTAATAAATCAATCGCCTTGTTAACTATAGCTCCAACCGGTTTACTTAATAGAGAAAATGCTGTTGATGCTATTCCCCTTCCTCTCTGTAATCTCTCTCGATTATGACTGATGCGTTTAGCCCTCGGCATGACTATTTATAGCCAAACTTACAGTCAGTAGGTGCACTCTATAAATGTTTTACAATGAATGTAATATTAGTCTTGGCTTCTTGTATTATATATACTGTTTAAAATCCATTTATTATATAGAAATGGATTAATTAATTAAATGTAGACATAATAAATAAAAGTAGTAAAAATAGAAATAAGGTGTAATTGAAGATGTTTCAAATGTTTCTCCGCTGGTGATGGTATCGTTGTTTTCGGTAAAATGAATAAAATCTAAATAGTTGTCATGTTCCCTTAGAAACTTGCCACTCAATCGTTGGTAATTAAATAACACATTCCAGTCTAGTTTATCTTTAAAATTGTCAATGTAATTTTCAGAGAGATTTTGATATTTACTTATTACTTCCCAACAGTTATTAAAATTTGATGTCATCTCTACAAGAAAGTTTTCTGAAAACTGTTGTCTTTGTAAAATATGAATCCAGTTAACTCTGTGAAAATAAATTCTTAACATAGTCATTGTGAAGAGGTAGTGTATGGAAAGTTGTTCCCAATCCATATATCTATCAAACCGTTGAACAAAACCATCTGTCAGCACTCCTTGGGGAAATCTCGGCTCTTGAGATATTAAACTCCACGCAGTAATATTGGATTCCATCATCCTCTCTGTATCATCTCTCGAATATAACTGATGCTTTATCCCTTATCATGGGTATTTAAATTCTTTTTTCTCTTATATAATCTTCATCGTTTTCTGTTGGTTCATTAATCACATTCACTTTATCCCCCTTTCCTAATGTCTTGACTTTAGAAGGCTCAGACGGTTTATCTAATTGATTAGGTTTTTCTGGATTGTGTATCTTTTTCCAGTCTAAATAATTATGGCTGTCAACATCTGAAGCTACAGCTCTTCCTGAAGCCCGATGGATATAATTAAATAAAGCTGCACCAAACCTTTCCATATGTTTTTCATATTCTGTAGTCCATTTCTTGTGTACTATATCAAATATTTTCTTATTTACAGCGTCTCCATCCTGCTCACAATCACCTACATTTGACAATTTTAATTTTTTTACATCATAGCTTGTATCAGTTTCATTCTTTTTGTAAATCGTTAACAATTTTAAAGTCGCTAAATTTACTGCTTCACCATCATAAATGGGATGTTTTATATTGCTTAACCTTTTACCGGAAAATCCCCAATGGTCTTCGTGTACAATCGGGGTTCTTTTATCCATGTATTGTACCGTAACCGCATCAGAAGACAAAAGCGGATCACCAACATTTTGAATTACTTTTCCTTCAAAATTATAATTACCATCAGGTGTTAACGGAAACCCAGCTCTTTTTTCACTATATCCAGATTTTACTCCAAACTCGGAATACCGTCCAAACTTGTCCACACTCATGATGTAACTGAATCGCTATCGTTTAGGTTCTTACTATATATATATATATATATATATATATATATATATATATACGTCTACTGAACAATTATTTCTCGTTTTCGCAGTTCATCAACCAAAGCTACCCATTCGTTTTCTAAACCAGTGTGCCCGGCTTCCATAGCTTCGTGTAATAACCTCATTCGATCAACTAACTTATTTATATCGTTGTAATATATTATATTGGTTTTATACAAATTTTTTAATAATCCCCTTCCAGATGTAGTAGGATCAGTTGTTTTTCTTTTTTTATGCAAAACATTTAATTCAGCAGAAGATAAAGCTCTTCTTTTAATTGGAGCTTTATTTGATTTCGAGGGGAAAAGACTAGATATAATGTTTGTGTATTTTATTGACCTGTTTCTATGAATAGGTAGTTCTTTGGAATATTTTTTTCTATGTGCATTTGTATACTCTAGTATATTTTTAAACAATTGTAAATCCTTTTTAGTATATTTACCAGGATTATTTTTAAAGATGAGTTCAAACAAACCTGTTGTACCTTTATATTTCTTATCACCAATAACTATATCATCATTTTCGTTTATATCTAACTTTCTATCTCCAATCATTAATCCTTTATCCTCTATTCTAGCTCCATATGTATGATAATTTCGATTAGCATGTGTGCCATGTAACATTTTTAATGTATATTTTCTTCCAAGTGTTCCTTTAAACATAATATCTGTGCCTAATTTGCTTAAGTTGGATGGGTTGATATCCTCTTCTTCTGCTCTTGTATCTTCCGCACTTGTATCTTCTGTACTTGTATCTCCTGCAATGTTCTTTTCCCTTAAATCTCCTATATCTCCGCTTTCTTCATACTCGTCGCTTTCTTCAGATGTTTGTAACTGGTCAGAACTTTCATCATTCTGAAATTCTTCTTCATATTTGGAAATTGGTAGCATTTTGTCTCCTTCGAAGCGAATTGAAGGTCTTTCCATATTTTGTGCTAATCGCTTTAAAGGTTCAGTAACAGGTTTGAATGTTGTTTCTAAAAATTGCTCTCTTTCATTTATACCTGATTTTAAAGCTCGGTTTTTTTGTCTAATAGAATCACTAAGTGATTTTATTTCCTTTAATAGCTTTTCCTGGTTAACCATCTTCACACCTTGACGACTTGTACAGTAATACCGCTAATCAGTGTATTAAAACGAATTTATCAAAACCTATTCTATAACGACCATCTTTTATAGCTTGATCTTTCATAATAACCAAAAATCCATACTTTTCCGCCCATGCTTTTCCGCAAAGCTCTTTAAACTTTTCAAATGGCATATCCGCATTCACATGATCGTTATATATATGTTTTAGGTTAGTATCATCTTGTTTGAATACAATTAGAATATTTGCATTATCTCTGATAAGTTGTTTTGGGATTTTGCTATAAGTTTGTCCTATATATATGCTGTCGATGTTATTATGTCTTCCCATGGCAAAGTAGTTTCTAATAGTATCCTGATTTTCACAAGATACATCGTCAAATATAAATACAGAATACGGTTTCGCTTCGTTTGGTTGCATAATGCTATCACTAGCGTTAAATTTGTAAAAATTAACATCAGACACATCAGATAGGATTTTATCTAGCAATTGATACTTTGGTTGATGTAGAGACTTTGAAAAAATATATAGGTTACTAAACCTTAATCCCTGCGGATTAGTGATCAAATTAAAGACAACATTGGTCTTTCCACAGTTTGAGGGGCCACTTACTATACATCGAACAGTGTTTGGAAGTAAACTACCGTGTTTACCATTGTTGATTTTAACGTTATCCACAGTTAAATCATCTATGTTATTAATATTGAATCGATCTTTATGGTGAATAATCTCCATCCTGCTCAAAGGTTAACGATGAAATGAGTTGCTTGTATTAAACCAAGTCCTTTATAGGTATCCATGAATCCTCAGTTTTGTTAAACCCTAACCACCGCACTTTAACTGCGTCCTTTTTTCTTTGTAACACTTTTTCAACAAGATATACATCACCTACTGTTGACTTTAACATTTCATGTCCATAAAATGCACCTTGCAACAAATCTCCTTTGTTATCTTTTAGGATATACGTTTCAGGTACAGTCGGTTGCACTTTATACACTGTAAAAACTTCATTCGTCCAATTGGGAAGGTATTTTTTGGTAAACACTCCCTTATATTTACTAATCCGTACTTTATCACTTACATTAAATTTTCTTGGCTGCATTTGTTCTACTTTAGGCTTTGTATTTTTCTTTATGCGTTTTAATACATCTTTTGCATTTCTTCTATTTACTTTGTTAGGTTTCATACCAATAGTTCTATGAAACCTGTTGTTATAATCATTTATTAATTGTGGTAAAACATCATACCATACGTAAGAACCTCTTTTTGAAAATTGTTTATACAGTGCTCCTTTCAAGGTTCTATTGAATCTTTCTACAATAGCTGCTTTTTTCTCTGAATTTGTAGAATAATGATTTATTTTATATTTATTCATTAACTGTGCAAAGTTTGTATTAAAGTATTCTGTTCCATCATCAGTTTGTAAATGTTTAATTTTGTTTTTATCTCTTTTTATGGCTATTTCCATGGCTTCTGTTACGCTTTTACCAGTCTTGTCCTTTAGAGGCAAAGCGTCTGCAACTTTTGTAAAACAATTAATAATTGTGAGTATATATTTAAATCCTTTGTTTATTCTGCTATGCGGTCGCATTTCAATTAGATCCGCTTGATATAGATCATTTATCCCTTTTATAACAGTATTTCTTCTTGGAAACTTTATTCTTGCAGGTTTGTGTAGTTCATTAATAATCTTCTCCTTCAGGTCTGACATGATGGTTTCACGAAGGCAGCTGATATGGTATTAAATATTCTTTGGTATAAATCTGCTTATATATATATATATATATATATATATATATATATATATATATACATATAGTTCAAGGTCATTTAAAACTTGTGTAAAAAAAGGGGAAACACAGCTTAACATTGCTGTGTTTCCCCTTTTTTTTACGGAAAGGAAAAGGATAAAGGATCTAGGACGATGAAAAGGTTACTCATCAATAGGGTTGAGGGAGTAGTGGCCGAATGGTAATGTGTTGATTTTGTCTGGAAGTGTTTGTCTTTTGTCGTCATTACAGGATAGCGCCTTTTTAACTTCAGTCACGCTGTACAGCTGATGGTTAAAACTTCTGATGGTGTTGAATTTAGCTGTAATGATGTTATCCTCAAATAAGCATTGCTTGTAGTGTTCAAAATGCACTTTCTTCTTTAAATATAAACTCTTTACACCTTTAGCTTTCTTAATATAGCTATTCTTCTTTTCTTCTTCTTCTTCTTTTTCATTATAGAGTTTCAAAGAATATAGTTTAGACATCAATGCAACAATCTCTTCAAGCAGAACACCATTAGCCTCATCCTTGAATTTGCCTAGTACTTTTTTGTGTCTGTCATTGTCGTAGTTTGGATGATCTTTTGGATAATCGGAGAAATCAAAGTCGTTCTTGTAAATAAATGTACGCAAATCTTTATACATGTCCAATGTTACTATGCGATATATGAAAGCGTCAGTGTCCATATATGTAATAGATATATTTTCTCTTCCGTAGAACGCCACCATTTTGTTGTAGTGAAAATCGTACATGTGTGTTTTTGAGATGTCCAAGATTGACATGCCTATATACAAAGGACGATCCATCTTCACACTCGTCTTCTTCATGGACACTGCTACAAGTTTTTCATTAATAATTATAGATGTTCCAAAATTTGGCTGCTGTACTAGTTTCTGTAATTTTTTTGCGTCGGTAACAAGTTTAACATTTTTGTGTCTTCTTTTGTTTTCCAATGTTTTTCCAAATATCGCATTATTCATTAATTTAAAGAAATCTTTTTGAAAGTCTGATGTAGCTGCTGCTCTTCTGATGGTATTTGAATCAATGTAGGGTTTCAACCAGCATGATTGAGAAAATTCCAAAACTCTATTAATTTTTGTTAGACGTAGTCCTAATTCGATAGCTTGTTGAACCACCCAAAAGTGAGCCACGTAGCGTTGTTTATTATTTAATGTCATCATTAATTTGGGGTGTTTTCCAATTGGTGAAATTTCTGTTTTAGCAAGAAGTGGAAGGTCATAATGAAGATCATGTAAATTTTCTGGGTATTCAAAATCGCAATCCAAAATATATCCAGTGTCACCATGTTTCGGAATTTGTAAAATATCGCCAATAGAGTCGGGATTAATCCATTTAAAGTTATCAAAAGGAAGTGGGTTTGACATTGCCCATCCGTACAGGTTATTTGCATCGAAATATCCTAAATAGGTTGACGGTTTGGTTTCATCGTAATCGGGTAGGTATTTGTTGTTGGCTTTGACATGTCTGGTAACACTTTGGGTCAATCCGCCTCTTACTCCAGCTTCAACCATTAAAACCATGTCAATGTCTGTTAAAAGTTGGAGTTTGCATTTTGTTTCTTTTAACATGGCTTGCCAAGCTAATCCTGGTGAAGTATACGAATGTAGAGGGTCCAAACCGTATGCAGCAAAACAGGTGTTTCGGAATTCTTCCATTACATCACAAAGAAGAGTTACATCTAGTTTGACATAAAAGTCCGAGTAATCTCCTAAGGTCTTCATATCTAACTCGTTCCATACTCGACGTGCGTGTTGATAGTCCTCAAGTGATATTTCCGAATCATTAAGTTTGTTTTTGAAGTGTTCTGGTGAAGGTAGTGATGTTTCATCAAATCTATGCAGTCCATCGATGTAATCATAGGGGAAGACTCCTTTTCGAAGAACCAAATCCATTTTACTATTGGGTACAATTTTGCTTGTTTCTATCAAATCTGTTCTTCTTAGATTTTCAGATAATTTCATGAGGCTTGAAGGCATAAATCTAAATGAATCAACAAACCTTAATTTAATTTTACCCACCTTTTTTGAAAAGCTTATAAATTTTTCCATTGTAGTAGCCAAAACGTCTATTGCTCCATTATCTCTTCCTAGTTCGGGGATTATGAAGTGCGAATCATAACCACTCAGATTGTGCAGAACTACGGGGATAAAATATGGTAGTTTGTAGTTCAAGTTGCAAGCGTTACAGGCTGCACCTCTGTACGCTCCCGTAAGATGATCATGGTCACGAACTTTAACGTTATCCAGTGTAAAGGTGTTATTACACAAATAACACGTTGTTGTTGAATCATAATGTTGAAGTTCTTCTTCTTCCATAGGTGACATGGGTACCTTTGTTCCATACAGTTCTTCTACCTTTGCAGCTATGTCATACAAATCATCGACAAAGTATTTGGCTGCTTCTTCACCGCGATAAATCTTTGGAGAAGATGATAGTCCATATTTTTGAAGATGGTCTTCAGTCAACGTGGATTTAATTAGTATGCAATAACTGTTTGGTGAATGAAGTTGGTATTTGCTTCTTCTTGTAACGTCCTCTTCTTGTTGTTCAAGCGGATGTAAAGAAGACTCGAAATCAGCGTAAACAACAACAGGTACACGGTATTGTTGTATTACTTTGTCAAATTTTATCTGCGCTCTGCTAGGATGCGGCAATTTAATTCTTACTTCATAGTTTCCATTACATAACCGCTGGTGTTCTACTAACCAATCAGACCCTCCCCTTCTTAGTTCTTTGTTCACGTGACAAAAACATCTTTTGCAAATTGTCATCTTTCTTTTATGCTTAGATAATTGATTAGAAACAAGACTTTCAAATTTTTTGATATACACAAAGTGTGAAATATCACCTTTAGTAATTAATAACAAATCGGTATGATCTCTGCGCTCATTTGGTGTTATACGCAAGGGGTACAAATTGTTTGTCGAATCCAATCCGAAGAGGTTGACAGAAGCTGAAGGATTTTGTTTTTCAAATTTTGAAACGTCTGTTATAGCAACAGGGTAAGTCATCCCTTGGAAATTATATCTATGTTGTACTTCTTCATAATAGTGACTTGGTCTTTCCGGATGAATTGTTACATATTTGGCCAACATAGCATATTTAAAACACTCAGTATCTTGATTTTGTACGTTGACGCAGGATAAGGTATTTCTAATCTTTGTTGGTAGAGGAATGTAGCTACTTCCTCGAATTCCATAGCCGTGTTTGTGTACTCTTAAGTCTAGCCCTGTGATGCTTAACAAATTCCATCCAGAGCCTCTTCCTTCATGTTCTTGTATTTTAGTCATTAGCTCTTCAAAACATTCAGATACGATTGAATCAATATCTGACGAAAACATAATAGTTCGGTTTTTTGTTAAAAACCCTCTCGGTGAAGTTTCATTTTGAATGTTTGTAAATAAAGCATCCATTAATAGTCCAAATTTAATAAAATTTAATCTTTTTAATTCATTTTGCAAAGTGTTGCTTACCAATCCTTTTGCGTTATTTAAAAACTCTTCGAGTTGTAATTTTGCATTGTCAATTTTGAAGTGGGTTACTACATTACCCGGAAGTGCTCGGGCATGTAGTTCTACATTTACTGCTGTTGATGCTGAAGGACGGTGAAGTGTAGACAGAGCATGCGTAGAAGTCGATGCAGCTGATGATGTTGAAGGATGATGAAGTGTAGACAGAACAGGCGTAGAAGTCGATGCAGATGATGATGATGTTGAAGGACGGTGAAGTGTAGACATAGCAGAGGTAGAAGGCGATGTTGATGGTGCATATTGAATAACACTAGGTCTGGAATTTTGGTGTTGAGCTAACATTTGATCTATTTCTTTCAATTCTTCTTCTTCATATTCTTCATTTTGGTTTTTGTTATGTTTCAGTTCTTTATGTATCATTAAAATAAATTCATCCTTAAATGAAGACTTGCAAATATCGCAGCGATGCATAATGTAGGTGCGATCTCCACAAGGGTCAAGGCAATAATGAACAACACTGCAAATACCCCTCTATTTATACCCTAGCAAAAGTAATGGGGGTACGTATTACGTTAAGTTTACTTTTTTTTTTTTTTTTTTTTTTTTTTTTTTTTTTTTTTTTGCATTTTATATTTACTATTGTAGCTGGAGGCTACAAATTTCTGTATTTAGGTCAAGGTCATTGAACAAATTTACCAAAACGGGGAATAGAGCAGTAAATGATTTTATATTAAACCATAAACTGATCTATTCCCCACTCTGTATTTAACTAAGACAATTTTCTCCAACAGAAACATTTGATAAATTTTAAACTCGGATGTGAAGTTGGATTGTACACATTGCATCTTGATCAACTAAAAATTTCATAAAACAATAGGGATCTTCAGTTGTAGATTCATCTTTAACATATTCAATAGTCAACATTGCCGAACGAAGATCTTGTGGAATTACGTCGACTTTTATGAGATGTAAGTTTTATCACATCATCGATATCGATGAGGGGAAAGCTGTAGCAAACGGAGTTTCCTGGTGGGTTCATCATGTCTATATGATAAATATACACTGTTGCATCGTCTTTAAATAGACGTTCCCCCACCATTAAATGTATAAGTTACCCCACTTTTTTAATCATGTAAATGGGTCAAGGTCATACAACGATATTACCAAAACGGGGAATAGATCAGTAAGTGATTCTCACTATAACCACAAACTGATCTATTCCCCGCTTTGTATTTAAAGTAAACTATTTGAAGACAACAAAAACTTATTCAGATTCTTCCGATGATAATGATGATGATGAGCTCATATCACTAAATAAGCGACGACGAACACAAAAGTTCCCTGTGACTGGATCTAGAACTACATCATCGATATTAATACTGCTTGGAGGGGTTTTACTATCAACAAGGTCCATTTCCTCCAAGCAAAGCAACTGATGATGAAATTCCGGTTCATTATTATCGACATCTTCGTCGTCAGTCAACAGCTCCAACAGCTCCATCTCTCCAAGATATGGTTCACTGCTAGCAAACTCACTCAGTAGTTCAAAGCCACTAAATAGTTCAAGATCACTAAATAGTTCACCTTCCATCTCTGAATCATCATCGTCTTCATCTTCGTTTAAATTTAATGGAATATTTTCAATCAATTCTAGTATAGTCTTCTTAGAAGGGAAAATGTTATCTCTGGGCGACATGATTCCAAGTAGCAGACTGATTTACCACTAATACGAAACCACCTTTTATACATGATTTCGGTGGTGGTGGGGGTAAGTGTTGAAAGTGCAAGTGGTAGGGAAAAGTGATAGGGAAGAGGTATTATTGTAACACAAATGATTAAGTCCTGTAAGTGGGTCAAGGTCACCTTATCCTATTACCAGAACGGGGAATAGAGCAGTAAGAGATTCTTATTCAAACCTCAAACTGATCTATTCCCCGTTCTGTATTCCCCCCCCCCTTTGGCGTTTTATTTAGTTTATGAGGTTGTGTAATAAAGGCACAGTGTGTAGCCTTCTTGTAATAATTGGACAATTTTTTTCTTCAAAGGGATTGGTTTTACATCTATTTTTACTTCTTCTGTTCCACGAATACCCAATCCTTTGACCTGAACATGTTGGTACTCCGTTAACAGTTGGTAAACACGCTGGATAAAAGTATCCGCTTTAGCAGTAGAGTCAATATAGTGGAGGTATACCATGGTAGGTGCTCTCTTGACGCAATTCAGAACCAAAGTGATAATTGTCTCTGTAACATCGGGCTTATATACCCATCGTTTTTTTTTTTTTGTTTTTTTTTTTGCTTTAATTACAGGTTTGGAACAATATAAAATGTTATATTAATGTTCCATCCTTTATCGACTAACCTTACCATATTACCAAAGATTTTATATAACTTTCTACTGTAGTTTGTTTCAAATGCTTCATTTTCACTACTATAAACTTCACCTGTTGGTCTCCACATGTACAATTGACAACTAACCTCTATATCAAGATACCGTAGCAGTAATCTCCTTACAGCAAGCACCTGATCAATGTTTTCGACCCGTCTGCTAACTATTATAGTTGCTGCAGAGATAGAAGTAGTGGATGCATTCATTTTCAGCAGAGTACTAATTTTTACCAGCGATGTAGAACCTCCTTTATACTTAGTTTAGGTAGTGGTGGGGGTTAGGAAAAGATATTGTTGTGAGAAATAAGAAGATCTTTCATTAGTTTTTATCAAACGAATATTTTCTAAGTCCCAAGGTCATTTACACCAGTTGCCAGAACGGGGAATAGAGCAGTAAGTGGTTCTCACTTGGACCGCAAACTGATCTATTCCCCGCTCTGTATTTTAAAGTAAACAATAACTCTTCTCACTATTGAGCAGCCTTTGTTCTTTGAAGCTCAAGTTCTAAGTCTGCAACCAGGCGAAAGTCTGCATCATGCTCCTCCCATTGTTCAGGAGAACGCGGTTGACCACACCACTTAGTAAAGGCGTACCTCATCGCCTCATTGTACTCCTCCAGGATAACATGATAGGGTCTTGGTTGTTGCGTTGTTGACTGCATCGGTGATGTAGTTTGTTGCGGTTGAGACTGAGCACCATTTTCTGCAACCTTATTAATTTTATAAACCTCAGTCATTTCAGCAGCCTCAACAATCGCGTACAACTCCTCTTCGCTAATTTCCTTTCCCCATGTGTTGCTGTTGACGCTCATGACGATACAACTAATAATTATATTCCGAATCTCTCGCTTAAATACCCGCTTACCCCCTCCCCTCTTTACTGTTGAATAATGTCTTTAATATAATATTTCTCCTTTTTCCATTTAAGTTTTATCTTTGACTTAGTACAATATATCTAAGTCCGTTATTTAGGTCAAGGTCGTTGTAGCATTGTAAAAAAAGGTGTGGACAACCTATTTACACTCTGCAGCATATGCTACAAATTGTAAATAGGTTGTCCACACTTTTTTTTTAATTTGGAAAAGACTATTTTTAATTTGGAATACACTTTTTAATCTTTTTTTATTTTAAATGTTTTCCACACACTGAAACCTGTATCATTTCGAATTAAATAGTTCTGTTTGGTAAGTTCTTTGACGTGGAGGTCCATGCCTCTAGGCAACTCTACATAGTACAATTTACCTTCACATTGAACCACCACCTTTGCAAAGCCCTTTGATTTAACAAAAAAGTATCGTTTATTTCTACAAAGCCTATTAATTCGAATTTTGGTTGGTCTCACTGCTGGATGGGGTGTAGAAAGAGAAACGGTGCCCTTGTGATTTTGTTTTAAATGTGATCTGCATACTTCTTCATTTAAAACACAAGACTTAGCACAACGTTCCCCTTTCCTTGCACCTTTTTTAAAACTGTAGCTGCATCTTGGTGCAGGAAGTATAGACTGCCTTCTCAAGGTTTTTAATTGTTGAAATTTCTCTGAAGGAGATTCGTTGTTAATACAGATCACTGAAGGACGGGAAAGGACACTTACAGAAGGTGTAGAAGGTTTGGTAGGAGAAGAAGAATGTAGACTTGCAGATGGTGTTGAAGAGCCTGGTGTAGAAGGTGGAAGAATGCTTGCCAGCGCCTGCTGAAGAAGCGAAGGAGCTGGTGAAGCCAAAGATGGTGCAGTTGTTTGCTCATCCTTCCTCGGTGATGGAGAAGGTGAGCGAGAAGTAGCCGAAGAAGATGAAGACGACGAAGACGATGAAGAAGATGAAGAAGATGAAGAAGCGGACGGGGGAGCAACGAGGTTTTCTTGAAGTGGTTGCGGTCGTGGTGCAGGCTCCTCAGGAACAATGCATGATAATATTAACGCCTGCCGAAGGATGGAAGGAGCTGGCGGAGCAGATGACGGAGCAGGTGAAGAGTGCTCAACCTTCCTCGGCAAAAGTTGCTTCCTACGGTCAGACATCTCGGGAACTGAACTGTACTCGTGATGTGTAAGCAGCAGAATGATTTTACCACTGGTGAAAACCCTCCTTTTATACCCAGTTGTAGAGGGGGGGGGGGCTTTAGAGGTTAGGGAAGGAATATTGTTGTAATGTTTTACTAAACGAAAATTTTCTAAGTCCCGAAGTGGGTCAAGGTCATCTGAACATGTTGCCAAAACGGGGAATAGAGCAGTAAGTGATTCTCACTTGGACCACAAACTGCTCTATTCCCCGCTCTGTATTAGGAGAAGAGGACTAGCTTAAAGCTCGCAATTATAGGCAAATAAACCTGATAACGGAACACTAACCTCTCCCCCGAAAAAATTATTCACCCAACACACAAACGATATAGTCAGTTAACAACAGTCGCGCACTCTGAAACCGCAAGGACGTTCATCACTGTGTAGGCGTCAGAATACTACGAACCGAAGTACAATAATACCTGACCAAGGTCCCCTTAAGTTTATTTCCCCGATGATGTATCCTCCAAGATAAGCAAAATGGTCAGTTAACAACAGTCGCGCACTCTGAAACCGCAAGGACGTTCATCACTGTGTAGGCGTCAGAGTTTTACGAACCGAAGTACAATAATTACCTGACCAAGGTCCCCTTAAATTTAACCAAAAATAAGCAAACTGACTGAATCTGTTTCTCGTGAGTAAGGGTTAAGATAGGTAAAGTCATCCGGTTTGCGCGCCGTAATGACTTAAGGTCGGTTTTCGTGCCATACCTTTTTGTAAGGGGTTAGGAAAGGTGTTTATTTGAGAAACATAATCCCCCCTGAGATATTTAAAGACATAAGGTCGGTTTTCGTGCCATACCTTTTTGAATGGGAGCGTGAAAGAAAAGTACATATTTCATTAGTAAATAAAAAATACTTCAAAAACACTTTAAAACCAACACCAAACTAACTACAGTTAAACTAACTACATTTACTAGCAGCAAACTACAAGCGTTATTCTAACATGCTTAATAATACACAGACATGCCTTAAGCTAAGGTAGCATCTCTAATATATAGTGGTACCAACTCTATACTAGAGATACTATTGCGGACAGCGCGGGCAAACAGCTAGCTAGGCTGTCGGCCTGCGACTGCGAACCCTCTGCGGGCTGCTCCCGCTTTTATAGGAATATATCGGGGGAGGGGGGGGGGAGCTTCGACAGTAGTTTGTTCTAACGCTGTATGGCACACTTTGAATTGCTCCAAGTCCGGTAACTGGGTCAAGGACACGTTAAAATATTTTGTAAAATAGCAAAGGTGTTACCTTTGCTATTTTACTTTGGAAGAAATCTGTACTACGTTTAAACAAGGGAGACTGTTATCCGTTTTACGCAAAACTCCTTGCACGATCTTTTGATAAAATGGAAAAGATTAATGCCGGAGGGCGATTCCCATTCCACCAAAATACAATGCATATCATTTCTATGCAACGGTCTCAGCTCTATTTTTACTTTTAATTTAATGCCTCGAAACTCATAAGTAAGGATGGACAGAAAGGCTTCTGAAATAGCAAGCTCGGAAGGAACAAGCCAAGTGTTTACACCTACAGCTTCCATAGCGATATGATGATTTTTACCACGCTGTTGCAGTATATATTAAATTTCCCCTTCCATAAATTTTGTGCTAAAACGTGGTTGTGTACATTGAATGTTTCTTGAATATTTTCTAAGTCCTAATCTAGGTCAAGGACACGTTGAAGATAAAAGCATTAAGTGTTAAGCAAACTACAAAACATTAAATGTTAAGGAAACACATTCCATCTACAATGTTATTATAAAGCATCAAAATATGGTCAGTTTACAACAGTCGTGCACTCTGAAACCGCAAGGACGTTCATCACTGTGTAGGCTTCAGAATACTACGAACCGAAGTACAATAATCCCCTGACCAAGATCCCCTTAAATATATTTAACTAGCAGCAAACTACAAGCGTTATCTAACATGCTTAAACAAACTAACTAAACATGCAAGGGCGCGGATCTCTTAATTGCGCGTCGGGCCCAACGCACACTTAACAGACCTACGCTGCAGCAGGCACTGCAACCCAGTGGGACGTTCATCGCAACGGGCGGCAGGCTACTGCGAAGAGACGCTCGAAATCTCGGGTTATATAGACGGAGAATGGGAAATCGGGATATTAAGGGGAAAGCGGGATAAGGGATAACCCTGCTTCGTTGCGGGATTTTATCCCGCACTTCCAAGAACATTTTTCCCTCGACCTTGACCTTGACCTTGAACATGACCCAAAAGGGGGGGGGGGTCCGTCGCGGGGGGGGGGGTCCGTCGCGGGGGGGGGGGGCCGGTTCTAAACCAGTCCTCAGCTTTCTACCCATATATGGATAGGGCAAGGTTTCACTTTACGACCTGCTTCACTCTGCCAGCCGCCTCATTCCGGCTTTGGATTGCAACCAGTACACACGTGCTCTATCCAACTCTATCTTATCCATTTTCTTTTCCATCCTATTTACACCATGTCTTCTCCTCTGACTCCTGAAAAACTCCAGCGCTTAAAGGAATCTTTGAAGAGGTCGACGGAAAGAAGGAGCGGGTTTAAGAGACCTTCAACTTTGAAGTCTCTCAAACGGAATCTCCATGGTCATCCGCTGTATTTTGAACAACGACCCTCGACTCAGCCTCGACCTTCTACATCGGCTCAGCCTCGGCCTTCTACATCGGCGGCTCAACCTTCGTCTCCAACACCGACTGTCGATGAGGTGATGCAACGGACAAGGGTGATGGGGCTGAACGACTTGGTGACGCCGTTTGAAGTCTCCAAGGTCGAGTTTCGAAATCTGAAGCGGATGACGGAGTATAAATATGTGGCAACCAACGGGGACCACGTGTTCCTGTTTCAACACACCATCCACTACATCGAGGTGCGTCTGCCGCAGTCTCTCCCACCGCCACCTCCTCTGATACCTGATACACAGGAGTTATTCTTAACCAGAAAAGATGGGAGGGTAAAGTGGGTTTTGAAGAATAAAGTTTGAACTGATCCTTATCCCGACCAACCTTCAGCACGCAAACGGTCCTTTTCAGGACCACCCTAAGCATTTCAAGTTAGGGACTTGGCCTGTACATAGGCAGGAGAGTTTGTTTGTGCAGCCCACTTTGTGAAATTTTCTAAGTCCCAAAGTCCTTGAACTTGACCTTGACCTTGAACATGACCCATGTTGGGGGGGGGGGGGTACAAAGCTTTTCCAAAGTATGTCATGTGGGTACTCAAATTACGCGAATTGATCAGACGAACAAGGAGGTGCAAACAGAATTTTGATCCGGCCAAGGGTATAGTAGCAGAAGCGAAAAAACTACAAAGTTTGTCCAAAGTATGTCATGTGGGTACTCAAATTACGCGAATTGATCAGACGAACAAGATGGTGCAAACAGAATTCAGATCCGACCAACGGTATAGCAGAAATAGCGAAAAAACCAATGTTTTCAAGGTTACATACTAATAGCTTCTTTAATATTGGGTTAAAGTATAGCGAGTGGGTACTCAAATTACGCGGGTTAATCAGACGAACAAGATGGTGCAAACAGAATTAAGATCCCAACGGTATAGCAGAAATAGCGAAAAAACCAATGTTTTCAAGGTTACATACTAATAACTTCTTTATTATTGGGTTAAAGTATAGCGAGTGGGTACTCAAATTACGCGGGTTAATCAGACGAACAAGATGGTGCGAATATAATTCAGATCCGACTGAGATTAGGGAAGAAACAGCGCGAAAACAACACTTTCAAGGCCTGACATTAATAAATACTTTGTTTATGGATTAAACTACGACAAGTTATTTATAGTTTAAAGTATAACGAGGTAACGTTGTTGTGCGGGTAGGTCGGGTGGGTATCATACACGCTAGCGCTATATCATTATACTTTTAGCTCTTGCAGGATTAACATCTACCTATAGAGTTTGTGTTATTCTAAAGATGTCACAGTTTTACAGAAATATGACGAAGGTGTCCTTCAACAGTCCGCCTGCCACCACCTTCTACTTCTCCGACTGTGAAGATAGAAGGTCTACGCTGTTAGTGGATTGTGAGCGATTTCGCCGTAGAATACTCCAGGCTGAAACATTCTTAGCAAGTTGTCTGCTACGCAAGATGCATCATATGAGTACATGCAATAAATTAGATCACAGTGACTGTTATGATTGCGTAAAAACAGTGTCGAGCAAGAATTGTTAATGTTTTCAGTTACGGAGCTCCGATCCTCACAGAGTCAGAGCTAGACCCTAACTAATGCATGTCCCGTAGTTATTGTGCGATGTGAAAACTTGGTGGGGGAAACTGGTGTGGTGGGGGGTAAAGGCGAGTGTCTATCCTACATGCTTGTATCACTTCAGTATACCTGCGGCTCTTGCATAGTTCACATGGATTCGCAAATACAAGGCACTACTGTTTCTTCCACATGTTCTTCTTTTAATATTGAGCAAGCTGACAATACAAATGATGAAATACAAGTACATGAAGTTTCTAGCACAATATCTACTGATGCAGAAGCAATAATGTCATCCCTAATAGGGTTTGACTAATGATGGTGGATGTAGTAGCAACCATCTGCCGCGCACTTGCCACCTACCGCCTACCATCTGTCGCCTGCCATCTGCCGTCCGCCATCTGCTCCGCCCCACCACACTTTTACCCCCACCATTTTGTTTGATACCAAAACGCTAGCTAGCGAGTAGTCAGTACACCTCCGGCTCTCGACCGGTGTACATCGAGCTCTCTGTTGAAATGTCCATCAAAATTAGGTGTATTCATTATGACTCTATTCATCTGGCGAGGCCGCAACTCGTCCGGATCAACAACATCGATGACAACCAACAACGGGGAACTATTGTAAACATGAATTATTGTAAATAAAGTAATATTTGTAATATGAATTATTGTAAATAAAATAAAGTAATATTTGTATTAGTACTACCTCGCACTCGTATCATTCGATTGCTTAATTCGATAATTTTCATTCGATATTTTATCGAATTAAAACTATCGAATCACAATCGGATTTTACGCGTGCGAGGTAGTACTTTTTTAAAATTACCTCCCCGTGACCTTGAACTTTGAACTTTAACTCATTTCGTCACAAAACCGCCTACGTCACTGGCTCAGCCCCAGATAACATCTTTCATGACTCAGCACTTCCGGTCACGTGACCGGATGACGTCACTTCCGGCGCAAAACCCGCAAACCCACACTACTCATATATATATATAAATTTGAACGAATAGTGTTTTTGGTATCTGGGGACTCAAAAAAAAGTTATCATGGTCTCGGGCTTAAGTCTTACCATGAAACCTATACGGTAATAGCTGCTTGGATAATTCGCTAAAAACAAACCTTACTCATATTAGAGTATAGGGTTTACTTCCCCGTCTAGATTCCAAATTCCAAATATATGAGAATCGTGAACTGCATTCAAAAGTAGCCTATTGTAAACCTCCCGTCACTTTGGGAATTAAATCGTGATAGCTGATAGGTTTTTGATTTTGTCCTACGGAGATTCCACTTTTGGCTTTACATCCTCAGGAGTAATACGTTTCATTTTGTAATACTTGAATGTTTAGAAACGTAGAGACATCTCATAGGACAGGAGATGCTTTGTCTTGCCCACTCCCTAAACCTGAGTTTACACAATCCGCCGAACACATAGGAACAATGCGACCGCGGTATTTTTACCGGTTATACAAGCGGGAGGGCAGACGAGTCGACTAATAACTGCCGCTATTTTTGCCTCCGGTGAGGAGCCGTGTGTTTACATGTGCCGGACGGAAATAGAGAATCGATATCGACTACACGTGAACCGTGTGTCCGAGAGGCGACGCATGTCACATGTGCGGGGTGACACGTTAATGTGACGGGTGGACAGGGGCGGGAACGTTTCATAACCTTCAGCTGCAGAACGTCGACGTCCTATTTGATTAAAATTTATTAGTTTGGTTGTTTCAAATCGTCAAAGTTCTTTTTTATGTTTAAAATTTAGGTTGTTTCAGAAAGTTACGGTACAAAACGTAAAGGTTATATAGATAAATTATAAGAAAAACAACTAGTATTGTTTCAAAACGCAAGTTTCACAACGTCCAGGTCAAAGTACCTAACTCGCTCGCTTTCATTCCACTTGTATTTATTTGTATTTACAAATAGTTTGAAAGGAGTGGATCCAGATTTGGTTTGGAGTGGATTACGGTCATCACAAAATACTACATTGACTTTTTTAGCCTTTACGTTTTGAAACTGGAGGTTTTTAAAACTGTTTTATTTTACATTTAAAATAACTGAGACTCGACGTTATGAACATTTTCGTTCTGAAACCACACATTATTAAGTAGGACCTTTACGTTATGTACCTTGACGTGAAACGGACCCACTTGGGCGGACTATTGTGATGGGATGGTTGCAATGAAGAAGTAGCGTTCACTGTCGACATCGGTACCATGATCGGTACCTGACAGTACAGTTGTTCAAATGAATAGCACGAATTATCGTACTCTTAATCTGTTTGGAGCTTAAAGGGTCTTCGTCATCGGAAACTTCCATACCAGACCATATGCAGATCTTGAAATTTTGCTCCAAATGAAATGTTAAATTTGTGCCTCCGTTACTCCTTAACTGATCGTAACAAATTGCATTATCGATTTCCTTAATGTCGACATTATGGTTTCATAAAAAAATAATAATAAATCACTTAATTTACAAATGTATTACTCTACATTTTTCTTATAAATGTCATAAATGTCTAAACAAAATCTAAATTCTATATTGTATTTCGCTAGAGGACGACCAAACCTTTATTTTGAAATCAAAATTAATTGTATTGACGATCAGGTGAGGAGTAACGGAGGCATAAGTTGTTGTGGAAGAAAATTCTGAGATGACGAGCGACAAAATTCGGCGATGAAGACTGTTAATGCCGGGTGCGGGGAGTAGATAAACTTGGGAAACGTTTTGAATTACGGTTTAAATAACATTTGATTACATAATATTTAACACTCACCGGCTGGCTATGAGACAGATATTGCGTTAGTTGTCGATATTATTCGTTCGTTAGAACGTTAATGAGGATGTATAAGGTATTGTTTCCATACAACTGACGAATTTGACTTTTTTGGAGAATTATAAATATCTACTAAAAATATGGGTTTGGTTTTTATCTGTGCTTTAAAAAGCACTTCTTACAACCTTACAAATAGAAATCGTGCTGTTCACCGTCCGGGGCAGATATTACTGACGCTAATTTCATATACACGTTGAGAACATTTGTTCGCCCTATTTTCATTATGCACAGGGTCTAATGGTCTTAATGGCGTGTGTAAGATATATTTAACACGTTCCAAGTGGCAACGTGGGCGAGCGACGAGTGTGAGCACTGAGCACACTGAATCGCGGTGCCAGTTTTGTTCTTTTCTTAGCGCGGTAAAGATGACAGTGAAACCCACTGACCGGCTAAGTATAGCAGTGTCAACCGTTTGACTGACAACTCCATTCATATCGCCGCCAGGGTTATTCGTGGTTAAGTTGGTAGTCGGACTTCTGCGTATGTGCTATAATGCCAGCTACGCCAACCTTAGTCTCTTGTACTCGAAGATTATGTCATTTGTCATTACAGCTGAACACCCGAGTCATTTTGTTGCCAGGGAGGATTGAGGTGTTGTAGGTGTATATGAATGTCTCAAAGATTACCTCAGCATGGCTGCGTCATTCATATCGCCGCCAAAGATAAGTGTTATACGCTGCACATTAACGTCCCAAAGATTATCTCAGTATAGCCAGAATTTGAAGTGAACGTAATTGGATTAGGTCACCGACATCAGAGTGTGCTGCTGTCAACTACTTATTTTAGTTATTTTCGTTAAGTTGTAAAATATATCCACCCCAGAAAGCAAGTGATAATCAACTTATGTTTGCTTCCTGACGCATCAACTGTTGTATTATACCCTAATTGACAGTATGAGTAAATAGTTGACAGAAGTGTACTCTGTTAGTGATTACTCCTACTCCTGTTTGAAATCTGGCATACAAAAAAGTAGGGACAGCTTTTACAATGGCAATGAGAAGTCTACTTCAGTATATAGTCGGTGGTTATAAATTGTAGATGGACGTCTCAAAGATTACATCAGTGTAGCTGTGCCATTCATATCGCCGCCAGGAATACGGTGTTGACGCTGTATATGAACGTCTCAAAGATTACCTCAGTAAAACTGTGCCATTCATATCGCCGCCAAAGATATTCGTAGTGTTTTGCGCTGTACATGAACGTCTCAAAGATTACCTCAGTGTAGCTGTGCCATTCATATCGCCGCCAGGAATATTCGCGGTGTTAGACGCTGTATATGAACGTCTCAAAGATTACTTCAGTGTAGCTGTGCCATTCATATTGCCGCCAGGAATATTCGCGGTGTTAGACGCTGTATATGAACGTCTCAAAGATTACCTCAGTAAAACTGTGCCATTCATATCGCCGCCAAATATATTCGTAGTGTTATGCGCTGTACATGAACGCCTCAGATTACCTCAGTGTAGCTGTGTTATTCATATCGCCGCCAAAGATATTCGTAGTGTTATACGCTGTACATGAACGTTTTAAAGATTATCTCATTAAAGCTGTGTCGTTCATATCGCCGCCAGGAATATTCGCGGTGTTATACCATTGACTATATATACTGAAGGAGACATACCATCTATATGTAAGGTACGGAATGGCCCAGCTGCCCCTGTTTTAGTGTTAGACAGAGTGTGAAGTGAACTTCGTTTGATTATTTCACCGACATCAGTGTGTGCAGATTTAAACTACTTATTTTAGTCACTATTTACGTTAATTTGTAAAATATATCCACCCCAGAAAGGAAGTGATAATTAACTTATGTTTGCTTCTTGACACATCAACTGTTGTATCATCCCCTCCTTGACAGGATAAGTAATAGCTGACAGAAGTGTACTCCGTTAGTGATTAGTCCTACGTCCTGTTTGAAACCTGGCATACACAAAACTAGGGGCAGCTTTTACAATGGCAATGAGAAGTCTACTTCAGTATATAGTCGGTGGTTACACGCTTTACATGAACGTTCAAAAAATTACCTCAGTGTAGCTGTGTCATTCATATCGTCGCCAAAGATATACGTAGTAATATACGCTGTACACGAACGTCTCAAAGATTACCTCAGTGTAGCTGTGTCATTCATATCGCCGCCAAAGATATACGTAGTAATATACGCTGTACACGAACGTCTCAAAGATTACCTCAGTGTAGCTGTGTCATTCATATCGCCGCCAAAGACATTCGAAGTGTTATACGCTGTACACGAAGTCTCAAAGATTACCTCAGTGTAGCTGTGTCATTCATATCGCCGCCAAAGATATACGTAGTAATATACGCTGTACACGAACGTCTCAAAGATTACCTCAGTGTAGCTGTGTCATTCACATCGCCGCCAAAGACATTCGAAGTGTTATACGCTGTACACGAACGTCTCAAAGATAACCTCAGTGTAGCTGTGTCATTCATATCGCCGCCAAAGATATACGTAGTAATATACGCTGTACACGAACGTCTCAAAGATTACCTCAGTGTAGCTGTGTCATTCATATCGCCGCCAAAGATATACGTAGTAATATACGCTGTACACGAACGTCTCAAAGATTACCTCAGTGTAGCTGTGTCATTCATATCGCCGCCAAAGATATTCGAAGTGTTATACGCTGTACACGAACGTCTCAAAGATTACCTCAGTGTAGCTGTGTCATTCATATCGCCGCCAAAGATATTCGTAGTGTTACACGCAGTACATGAACGGCTCATAGATTATTACCTCAATTTAGCAGAATCGTTTTTATCTGACAACACCATTCAAATATTTGTCATTGGGCTATTAATTAATGATGCTTTCTAAGAACAGGTCTACCTTAGATAGCAACAATGCCAGGGTTTGGGCCGTTCCCTTTCAAAACGTTAAAAAATTACACTTGCTTGGATATACACACAAAAAAATCGCCGCTAGGGATATTTACGGTGCTATACGTTGTACACTATACACGCTGAACATGACCGATTCAGCATAGTAGTTTCAAACATTATACATACCATAACCACATTCATGTCGTCTCCGTTGGAGGTTTTAGACGCTGGTTTGAGCTCTATTAGCGACTGAACTTTCTAGGAAAATCTACAGGAGAACCTTAAAAAGGCATGATTCAAGGTGGAAGAAAAAAATCCTCATGAAAGTTATTACTTTGTAGCAGAACATCTGAGCTGCCTGTGGGAGGGACAGGAAAGATCGAATTCACAGCAGCGGACGAGGGCGGTCGGTGTGCACCGGTAGCCTCCGGTTGTGATCATCATCATCGCACTCTGGCGGGTCACTGGCCCGCGGCCCAAGCCATGCTGTCGATCCTTCCCGGCTAAGTACATAAAAGTACAACGGGGATTTCAGCTAGGGTTACTACATCGCTGTAACAAATATCCCGCGTAATGCTAATAGTCCCACTCTATCTCTCGATTTGCCATGAAATATTCCCCGAAAATATCCCTCGTTTACCCTTGAGATTAAAAATATATTTTTGATTTAAAGAGTCGTCATCACCGGAAGTTGCCAGGCGCCATCTTGGAGTTTTTTTGCATAAGAACAATGTTAACTTTGTGCCTCCGTTACTCCTCAATTGATCGTCACAAAACATTCGTTTAGTGTCGAAATAAAGGTGTAGTGGTTCTCGAGGGAAGTGGTTTCGATTTCCTTAATTTGGGCATTGTTTTTTCATAATAAATTGTTTCCGTTTCAGTTGCATTACTGTACAGTTTCTCATCAATTTGTAACCAATGTTAAATATTATTTCACTAGAGGGCGACGAAGCTTTTAATTTTACACGAAAATGAATTGTATGTGTTGTGAGAGGAGTAATGGTGGCGCAAAGTTAACATTGACTTACGGGAAAAAACTCCGAGATGGCGCCCGGCCAGTTCCTGTGGTGAAGACTCTTAATATTAGTCGGTTTATGATCTCGTATAGTAGTTTATGATCTCGTGTAGTAGTTTAATCTCATTGTATCGTTTAGTTAAAAAAAAATAATAGATTACATTGCAAATCGATTTCTAGGGAAACATATTTGCCATGTTTGTTTGGATCCTCTGATTTAAAAGAATTGCACACATAATGAAAAAATAATTGATCTAAACCACTAATTCCTTGGTTATATTTCTATGGTTAGTTAAAACGTTGCTAACCCACTCTACTCACCTTTTCCTAAAAAGTTGAATTTCAGGACTTTAAAAGTTAACATTGGCCTTATGGGAGAATCAGGCAGGCGCAGAGGACTGGATCCCCCTCTTACGAATGTTGCCATAGTTTAGTCGTCTGCCCTGCTGCGTGAGACCACAGAAGAAGCCGATCTCGCTTCTCTTTGTATAGTTTAATGTTCCTGGTAAATTGAAAGAGTCCAGTTGTCAGCGAAGGCCGCCACTGCAGTCGTCACCGGTTCCCACGCTGTTTAGTTTTTTTTACTCCAGAGATCAGCGCGGTAAAGATAGGCCTAAGGTAAGGATGATTCACTCCGGGTTTCCCGCTCCTTCAGTCGCTTATTTTTAGTGCTTTCGCTCTTGACTGTGACACACCGTTACATCAATCCTATTTTCGTGGAGTGTGGAGTGCGGAGTTCAACAGCTGATCACGGTCGGATTGGTGGTGGCGCGGAAATCGGACGAGGCAGTAAGGCTGTCATTACATCCCTCATTTTGAATTTTGTTAATTTCGCGCGGCTGTTCAAGTAATAAGAAGTCCCCCCAACTCCCCGCTTTGTGAACACCCTAACCCCCCAGTTTTTGCGCGCTTGATCGAGAGTCCCGAACAGAAAATGCAACAGTGTGAAGTTACTGCAGTTTCACCAACGTTGCACTACATAACCGCGAATTGGTGAGAGATGATGAGCGAACGGTGCGAGAAGGTAGTCGAGATTATAAAGGTAGTTTTGACGTATTGTTTCCAGACGATTAATTGAAAATACTCAACTGATTAGAATTATTAGTATTTTTAGTGAATTTCCTATGGAAAAGTACGGAGTATTAGCATGACCCGCCCGGTGAAACTTAAGGCCGGGACCACCATAGAAGTTCCTAACGTGGCTCCCTTAACACGTTTTGGGGAGTCCGATTTACTTGAAAATTGGTAGGAAATTGCCCTTCTGTAAACAGTTGGACAAGTTCGTTGGGCAAACCAATCGGACAACTCTAACCCCCTTTTTTGACGATTTCAATTTTTCATATTTTGAGTTTTTGGGCCCAAAAAGGGTCAGAAAAGCCCCCAAAGTAGCATTTTTGTATATTAAATTATTGTATGTAAAATTCCAAAAATTTTAAGCCCTCCCTCATCATTCTAGCACAAGTATATACCGAGTTATTAAAGAAAATTTTAATTGTCTTAACACAGTACGTTGTCTTATGGGGATTTTACACTGGAAAAGGCTGTTTTTCATATCTTGATGAGTTTTACCACCCCCAATACCCCTATACCAACTTGTTATCTTGACTACCGGTATACCTCCTCCTAACCGTATCATGTACAACATTACCATCCTGATAGTCAATTTAAATATAACCAGAAGCATCAGAACAGGCAAACATAAAATGTTTCAATTTTACAAAAATATTTTATCAGTGTTGTTTTAAACCATTTATTAGATTTTTTAAAGGTTTTAATGCGGAAATTCACTTTCCTCACGTTAGCGTGCTGCGTGCGATCTCGTTTATGTATTCTTGTACTGATTGTGAGAGTGTTGTAAATGATGGTCGTTATTCCTTCACGGGAAAAGTTTCATAAGCCAAAACCATTCCAAAAAGGTGAACATTTGATAGGAGCTTTGTGAGTAGTAATACAATTGTATTTATTTGTGAGATGAGATGAGACCATGCACAGGTTTTATTATTTGTGAATTTCCTTTGGAAAGTGAACTATTAGCATGACCCGTACGGTGAAACTTAAGCCCGGGACCACCATAGAAGTTCCTAACGTGACCCCCTGAACACGTTTTGGGGGGGTCGTTCAAAATGTTTTATATATATATATAACGTGTGTGTGTGTGTGTGTGTGTGTGTGTGTGTGTTTGCACTCTAGCGGTCGTATTTTTTTCCGATTTACTTCAAATTTGGTAGAGACGTTCCTTTCTGTAATCAGTTGGACGACTTCGTTGGGCGAAACAATCGGAAAACCCTAAACTCCTTTTTTGGGGATTAATCTTTAAAATGTCGAGTTTTAGGCCCAAAAAGGGTCAGAAAAACCCCGGATGCAAAATTAATGCATGTAAAAAGATGGGAATTAGTGAGGCGAAAGTTTTAAGCCCTCTCTCGTCATTCTAGTACAGTATAAATATTTACCGAGTTATTAAAGAAAATGTGTTTCGAGTAAACATAGTACGTTGTCTTATGGGGGTTTTGTTTTTAAGCCTGTAATTCCTTTGTTAGACTACTTTTATCATCCCCAGCAACTCACGCCTACTTTCAAGCCTGCCTGGGCCTTCTCACATTATAACGCACAAAATTGTATTACCAGCTTTGCAGGTAATTGGAACCAGGAGCATCAGAACAGCCAAAAATCAATGTTTTCAGATTTCAATAAAAATTGGAATACATGTATGTTTTTACACTGATTTTGAGTTTTACAAGTTTTTATGTGGAAATTCACTTCCCTCATGTCAGCGTGCTGCGTGCGAACTCGTTTATAGATTCTCCATGATCTGCTTAGTAATATTATGAAACACTTCCGTTACACCCGTTGAAAAATCATCGGACACATTTATTACAATAATTATTTTCATGCAAAATAAAATGTTGAATAACATTTTATAATGACATATTATGAAGGTAATATTCATATTTATTTTATAAGCAAAACAGTTAGCTAAAACCTATTATGCAGACACGAAACATTTGGCGTTTTACTTGCTTTCTGTATAAGGCCAGTGATAACTTTCTAAGCTCGTCCTTCCTCCATGGATTATAGCAGAGTACCTGGGGGCCGAGCTTTGCTCGGGGGAAGGCCAGTCAGTTTGTTTAGATGACTTGGAGTAATATTTCACCACTCCCTCCTACTGATAATTAGATTTGTATAACTCATTTGCCTCTTTTCTACATTTGTAAGGTCACTCCACTTGTTATACACAGCTCAATGTCCCTTTGATTTATTTACTACTCTATTTATGTAATCTTCACTCAAATATTTTAATCTCTGCTCTCAGGAAACCACATGTTCATAATAATATACAACATGAGTATTACTTTGACAGTTCCCTGGTTGATTATGAACAGCTGTTACAATTTTTTTGTTTCGATTTGAAACTCCATAAGCCCAATGTTAATTTTTTAACTGTTCATTTTAGTTTTTTTTTACATTATTGATTTTCCTGGGGATGAGGCCTGTCTAGTACTTATTTTTATCCCAGAAATTAGTTATTTCGAACATTTGAAGGAAATCGTTGGAGCCGTTATTGAGATCCGTGTCGCAAGCAAGCAAGCAAACCTTACTCATATTAGAGTATAGGATATAGTTGATTTGTGGTTCATTTTAAAGAGCAGATATATACCCAGCGATTTCAGTGAGCAAAATTTCTATATAACAAATAGTAATCTTTCAATACAATCCAAAATTAACGAGTATATTTTGGTATCTATGCACACTGAAATCTCTGGGTATTTTTCGCACTTATGAGCCATAAATCAACAATCTCAGATATCTCGGGTACCGTTGAGGAGGGACGGGCTTTGAAAATTAACATTGGCCTTATGGGGGAAGCAGGTAGAAATGCGAATTGCTGCGTGACCGGAGCCTCCTCTTAAGTTGGATCAATTCGGTAATCCGTGTCACCAGTTAAGACCCATGCCAGCCATGTTCGGTGACCGAACTAATTCGGTGAGCACTTTTTCGCCTACAAAATTTAGAGGTTGTTTGGTCGATATCGAACAATTTTACCAACCGGTGGTTTATCAATTGAATGAATTGAATGTTGACTACGATAGTAGATAGATGTTTTCGAAGTTGGAAGGAAAATGGTGGTTGTTGGAATACAAAGTGAGTAGCGCTAGTAGATTTTATGAAGCTGAAACGTTCAAAGATTTTATAGGAGTTTAATAGTTTATAGGTACTTTAAATTATGGATATGGAAAGTTAATATAACTCATAATAACTGAGCCTTTCAAGTCCTTAGCTATAATTAAGCCTATTACTTGGGCAAGGAATGGGTTTTATTTCATACTAGTTTAATTTATGAACAATTTTTCTCTTATCACAAGTAATTTAGAGAGACCGATTGATTATCTTAACCCTACCTCGGGGTTTTTCTATTTATGATTGCAACCAATTTGTAAATTTAAAAGCATCGTATCTGTTTAAGACCTTGTATACATTACTTAATTAACTTAGCATTACAAAGTTTATTTAAATTGGGTATATCTTTTGCCATATTAAGTGGACGTAAGGTATTTCAATTTCAAATTGTCCAATGGCCAAACTTATACTTCAACAGGCCCTAGTCGAGTCAGCTTAGAACTTCCACAGTGGTTTCCATTTCCAAGTTTAACTTCTCGGCAGTCGGCAATCTCAAATCATCCAGTAGAATGAACGAACAATCGGTTGATGAAACGTTGCGGTATCGTCTGTTGGATATCGACCAAACAACCTCTAAATTTTGTAGGCGAAAAAGTGCTCACCAACTAATTCCTTAGCCTGACTGGCTGGAGAGACGGCTCCGCACACAGTAAGAAAACTGTTCTTCTACCTTGCTTCATTGAGAACCTCTGTGGTGTATTGATTGATTGGTAAGATTTTGAAAGGGGTGTCATAAAGGTGCTGGTTTTTGTAGCGTTTGTATATAGCGATGTACTATCGTAGCCGCTGAAAGCATGGTTCCAATATGATTTATTTAAACAACTTTTTCTTTAGCATATTACGTGTTGTTATTACTTAGGGGATGTAATAAAAGACGTCTTACAACACTTAAGGATATATTTACACTTATACTGATTCACATACAGACGGTAAACATATATAAAAGATGGTACAAGGCTATCGATTTCGACCAGTCACACCGGTCATCATCAGGCCAATGAGAGAACTGACGTCATAGGTCAGTTCTCTCATTGGCCTGATGATGACCGATGTGACTGGTCGAAATCGATAGCCTTTTACCATCTTTTATATATGTTTACCGTCTGTATGTGAATCAGTATAAGTGTAAATATATTCTTAAGTGTTGTAAGACGTCTTTTATTACATCTCGTAAGATTTATTTAAGGAACGATGGCTATGGTTGTTTGATGAAAACGTTTTCCGACCTTGAAATATGCTGGTTACAGGTGCGATTTTCCCTTTAAAAATTGATATTTTGTTGAGTACACGTAGTCGGTCAAATCCTTCTACGCGTAGATAATTGATTGTGCGTATGTCATAAATCATTATATCAATCATTGTCATAATTTGTCATCACTGTCATTATCATAATCAAAGTAAATTGTTTTATACTTTAATACGCATCAAACCTACAGCAGCCTGGAACTTGAATGTTGCACAACGCAAGCGGCCTCTCTGGATTTTCAAATTGCTGAAGGTGGTATAATTATCCAGACAATGGTGTTGCCGCTACAAAATGAAACATTGCGTAATATTTAGTGCAAATCAGGCGAGATCTAGAAACCTAGCAGGCTTTTATGCGTTTCCTTACTAACTTGTACACAAGTTGCACTTACACAGCAATTTATAGTGACTTTTAGCGAATTTCCCCTATAGGGAAGAAGCTATTACCGTAGTCGGCATCGTAAGACCTAGGCCCGGGACCATGATAACTTTCCGTTTTGAGGTCCCCAGATGCCAAAAACACCATTCGTTCAAAACTGTAAATGTGTGTGTGTGTGTGTGTGTGTGTGTGTGTGTGTGTGTGTGTGTGTGTGCGCGCGCGAGCACGATAACTCTCGTAAAAGTAATCCGATATTGACTAAATTTGGTATAAATGTGTAAAGCAGCATTTATGACTTTTAAGTTAGAAAACCAGACAGATCGACCTATCCGAAGGGGTGTTTTGGGGGGATTTTGTTCCCAAAAAATGGGTTTTTTGAGATTTTACATGTTATTTTTGAAAAAGTCAAATTTTAGTTTTTTCCATTGGAATCAGCTTAAAAAGACGCACAATTTGGTATTTTGATCATTGTTCTACGTCAAATGGTTACAGATATATTGAAAGTGCTAAACACAGTACGTTGTCCAATGTTATTCTTAGGAGAATAAGAAAAATTGTATATCTCGCTTATTTATCAACTTAACCTGATGAAACATGGTATATTGCTTCATATCATTGTGGTCTATTGATATTTTCACTAAAAAACATTTGTTGGCCTATAATTCCGGTAGCAACAAACCTGCGTTCTCAGCCCCCATGTTATTCTTATGGAGAATAAGTAACGTGTTATCTCCCTTAATTATGAATGTAAATTAATGAAATTTGGTTTGTGGCTTTACCTACATGAGTTATATTGATATTTGTATAAATCCCCATTTTTGTGTTCCTTGCTTCAGCAAACCGGCATACTCAGCGGCCATGTTATTCTTATGGAGCATAATTAAAATGTCAAAAATCGTTTATTTATGAATGTATATTGATGAAACTTGGTATGTGGCTTTATGTGGTATTGAGATACACGTATATGCATTGGAAATTCGCCGAGTACGCAGGTTTGCTGCGACTGGGGTGTTTAAACGCACAGTGAGATCAAGTATAACAACAAAATTACATAGCTGCATTAAAATTATTGATTATCTGTAAGTAAAAGCAACTAAGTATTGTAAGTAGTGCTGAAACTTTCTGTAAGTCAAAATGTAGGTTATGAGTTTCAGGTACCAACGTGTGAAGTAAGTTTACAATAAGCAGGGAAATAAAAGAAAAGGTCTGTGGACTATACCCTAAACCCATGCAGTCACGGTATCCCGGGTTCGCAAGTAGAAGTACGGAGTAATTTTGATGAGCTAGACGTATTGGAGAGCAGCAATCCGATGAACGTTGATCGTTGAGCTTCCTCAGTTCACGTGTGGGGCTTGGGCTTGGAGATCTGTGGCTATATATAGCGCGGTACACATGTGAGAATAGCGGGCCTGTTTGTATCCCACGGGGACGGAAATACAACGGCGGCAGGCGTGTGTATAAAAACAGCCCAAACCGAAAATACACGAACGGCCTATCGAGACGGATTGATAACAGTCGGCTGCGTGGATTTTGGATTGTGAAATTGGAAGGATAAGTTCGTCAGGTTCTGATTGAAACTTCTGGTGAAATTTTATTCGCTAACCTGGAAAGGTCAAGACTTTGTTGAGGAATTAGTAACTGGGGAACCGAGCTTTGCTCGAGGAATGTCAGCCAGTTTGTATAGATGACTGAGTAATTTTCACCACGTCCACGTGGTTTACAAGAACATTTTCTTAGCGTACAGTATTTGTTTCTTTTCTGCATGTCTAAGGCCACTCTACTTGTTATTGCTTTTGGGTATATTGAACTATTGTTATCTTCATTCAATGGTTTTAGTCACTGTTCTCAGGAAACCACGTGTTAATAAAAACTACATGAGTACAAGTTCACTGATTGATTATAAACAGCTGTTTTTTTATTATTTGAACTTCACAAGCCCAATGTTAACTTTTTGCCTTTAATATTATTTTTTACATTATTCGATATTACTGGCGATGAGACCTGCCTAACTTATTTTCATCCCAGAAATAAGTTATTTCCAACGTTTGAAGGACATAGTTTGGAGCCGTTTTTGAGATAAGAGTTGCAATCAAACAAGTAACCAACCTACCAACTACCAAGCAAGCAAACTTTACTCATATTATCGTAAAGGATTCAAGAGTGTCAGATAGTATGGGGAATGAAGAAGTTGAGGGTTAGTTCAATTAAAGTACCCAGTTAAAACACATGTTCAAATATTATAATTTGATCAGCTATGAGTTTGGTTTGACCATAAAACCAATGAATAGTTTGTGTATTCATTGATAAAACTGAAATGAGGCGAATAAGTTAGTGAAGCTGTTGGACAAAACTAGTGTTTTTAAATATTTAATTTGTCTAACAACCAATTCGGAAGTAAGGAATGCTGTTAAATAAATAAATTTGATTTGTTTGGATCGAAACAGTCGTCAAACAAGCGTTTATATTTTTACTACAAGCACTGTAGCACTATTCAATTTTGAATCACTAGCCGCCATAGTACTCGGTTTCGCCAAAGAATACATAATTTGTGTGTTACATTGACTAATTCGAGTAAGTAACATCTGGTTATGCGTCGAATAAATTAAATGACCATAAGAATAACATAGGAACTTTGACGACCCGTGGGGTCCTAGGTCTCTTTGGAAAATCCTTTCTTACAGTGCTCAACGACGGTTTATATAATTAACTTCGGTGAAAAATTATGCTTCTTGCCCTACCGGTCTCAGGTTGTGGGTTGTCTGTCAGTCTCAGTTTTAAGTCAGTCTTAGCTTTAAGTAGATATATTTTTGAGGTAAGTTTTAATTCCCGACGAAGAAAATATCTTGGAAAAAGTACTGGTAACCAGGAAAAGCCAGGAAAGTTAATATGGCGGTGTGTTGGAAAAACGTTAAAGGTTTAGACTCAAATGAAATCTTTGATCCCTCCATTTTGGGGCGGGATTTGTCGAAATGAATATCACCAGCACCCCTAAAATAAGAGTCGGAAAATCGTTTCCCCTACAGCAACAGACTGACCATTGATGGAAGGTTGGAATACATTTCCGCAGTAAGAACTACCTTTCCTCTCCCCACACGGGTGTTGAAGATTTATACGGAACTTGTAAAATCTTATAAACTGTCGCAAAAACCTCCCCTTTCTTCCGAATGAGGGATGGATATTCAGATTTCGTTAGTTTAATGTTCAATCGTTCGCCATATTATCTATCTAGTACCTGGGGGCCGAGCTTTGCTCGGGGGAAGGCCAGTCAGTTTGTTTAGATGACAGTTCCCTGGTTGATTATGAACAGCTGTTACAATTCTTTTGTTTTGATTTGAAACTCCATAAGCCCAATTTTAATTTTTTTAACTTTTCATTTTAGTTTTTTTACATTATTTGATTTTACCTGGGGATGAGGCCTGTCTAGAACTTATTTTTATCCCAGAAATGAATTATTTCCAACATTTTAAGGAAATCGTTGGAGCTGTTTTTGAGATCAGTGTCGCAAGCAAGCAAGCAAACCTTACTCATATTATTAGAGTATAGGATAATGTTATAAAGAAGAGGTGGTTTCTGTCTGTCTGTCTGTCTGTCTGATGTTCCGGGTAAACGCAAAAACTACTGAACCGACTGGGCTGAACTGGGCTGAAACTTAACTCAAAGGTAGATCTTGAACCCATGCAACACATAGGGCTATTCACTTCCTTTAAATCCCCTCAGGCTACGCCCCTTGAACGTCCTAAGTTTCAATGTTTACATTTCAGAATAAACATTCAGAAACTGTAATGCTAACAGCTGTGGATACTTTCATTTGACGGCTTAAATAACAGAAGCAAGAACAGCTGTTTTAAGCTAACTAAAATACAAATTGCATTGACTGTAGAACGGGTAAAGTAAACACCTGTGTGAAGAACGGGCACATCAGCTAGTAACCTATATACCGGAGAGACAAGCCATGCTCGGTGATATTTGATTAGTTTCGTGGGTGAACAAGATATGTCCACTCTATATGTAATCTTTATTCAATGGTTCTAGCCACTTGTTGATACTTTATCATGTGTAAGTGCTTCTTTGACAGTTCACAGGTTAATTTATTCACGGCTGTTATGATTCTTTTGCTTTGATTTGAAACTCCATAAGCCCAATGTGAACAATCACAAATGAGATTTTGAACAAAACATACATTTTCCTGGGTTTGAGGTTTTCCAATCGATTTGTTTAGCTCCAAACAGTGGTTGATTTCAAAGTTTTAACAACTTCGTCCCACTGGATTCCGAGACAAATAGACATTGCTCGTATTAGAGTACAGGATTTTAGCTGAGTGAACCTATTTTCCCTTTATAAATTGCTTATTTTTACTTTCATCTTCAACCTTACGATTACGACATTATTTTAAACAAGCCGCGATTGTATTTGCGATGCTATTTGTAACTTCTGAATACAGTAGAGCCCGATATTTTATAGATAAACTAGTTTTGGACGTATTTAGTCGGAGTTCCCATTTCTATATTATTCGCCATTTACGCCGCGCTGCCTGTAGTTAAGATAACTCGATGACGCCGCTATGCACCCAGGGGCAACATCATTTACGAGAGCTTCTTCGCTACACTGGATGAGTTCTGGGGAGAATGTTTCAACTTTAATCAGTCGTGTTTTATCGTCGATTAATTCACAAGATGTGTTGTGGTTGAATGATGATTATTTTATTTATAACAAGTAGGATGTACCCGTTCTTCGCACGGGTTAGAAAGGTTAGTTAGCTTGAACAGCTGTTCCTGCTTCTGCTCTTTAAGCTGTCAAATGGAAGTGTCCACAGCTGTTCGCATTACAGTTTCTGAACGTTTATTTTCTTCTGAAATGTAAACATTGAAACTTAGGACGTTCACGGGGCGTACCTGAGGGGATTTTAAGGAAGTGAATAGGCCTATGTGTTGCATGGGTTCAAGATCTACCTTTGTGTAAAGTTTCAGCCCAGTCGGTTCAGTAGTTTTTGCGTTTACCCGGAACATCAGACAGACAGACAGAAACCACCTCTTCTTTACAATATTTTACGTATAATATATCTTAATGGTTTATACATACATCTTTATATATAATTCTGTAAGCGAAATTTTTAAGTCAAAATTGTGGGAGTTTCGCAAATTGCAGGATGACGGGAGACGGTTCAAATTAGTAATGGTCTTGATCCCAGGGACTCGGGGAAAATATCAGTGCTTTTAAAAAAATGCCAGCGAACAAGAAAAAACGTAAAACATTCCCCATAAGAAACGCATGGGAAATTAAAAACGTCTGCTTTGTTTGCATTATAACATATGCAATTAAGTGTCTACTTTGTTTACGACCTGACATAATGTGTTCCTACTTAACATATAAAGAGTCAACAAAGAATTTGAAGCAAGGTTAGGGGCAATGGCCCCTTCAAGCCACTAGTAAAATATATTGTCCGTGAAAGTGGGGCAAAGTGGGGTTGCGTCTCAAAACCCAATATTCAGTTCTTCGAGCATGTCTTTGTCTCAATGCAATACTTAGGATTTAATTACTGCCGTCTAATATTGACTCGTGAACCTTGTTACTGAATAAAATAAACCATGTTTTATTTGATTTTGATTAAAAGCGGTTATATATTAGGTATTAGATTATTCGTAGTATAAAATGCGTTAGATTTGTTTATTTGTTGTACATTTGTTGATACTTGTTCAGTGCTGGGACATTTGCGATATTTTAGCGAATTTCTCCTGTAGGGAAGAAGCTATTCGTACTCTCGTAAAAATAGTCCGATTTTGACGAAATTTGGTATAAACGTGTAAAGCAGCATGTATGACTTTAAGTTCGAAAACCAGACAGATCGACCTATCTGAAGGGGTATTTTGGGGGGGTTTTGTACCAAAAATTTTTTTAGTTTTTTACTTACAATTTTTGAAAAAAGTCAAATTTTATTTTTTCCCATTGGAATCAGCTTAAAAAGACGCACAATTTGGTATTTAGATCATTGTTCTACGTCAAATGGTTACAGTTATATTGAAAGTGCTAAACACAGTACGTTGTCCAATGTTATTCTTATGGAGAATAAGACAAATTTTATATCTCGCTTATTTATCAACTTATCCTGATGAAACTTGGTACTGTATATTGCTTCATATCGTTGTGGTCTATTGATATTTGCACTAAAAAACATTCTTTGGTAGATAGGTCCCGTAGCAGCAAACCTGCGTACTCAGCCCCATGTTATTCTTATGGAGAATAAGTAACGTGTTATCTCCCTTAATTATGAACATAAATTAATAAAATTTGGTATGTGGCTTTACCTACTTGAGTTATATTGATAATTGTATAACCCCCATTTTTTTGTGTTCCTTGGTTCAGCAAACCTGCACATTCAGCCGCCATGATATTCTTATGGAGAATAATTAAAATGTCATAAATCGTTTATTTATGAATGTATATTAATGAAACTTGGTATGTGGCATTAAGATACATATATATATGCTTTGGAAATTCGCTGAGGACGCAAGTTTGCTGCTACGGGGGTATTATGTTTGTCCCATGCTATTGTAAAACTACTACTGACTAGATAAGGTTCTTCTTAGTCAAAAATACTAGAGGAGGCGGTCCAAATTCCGCTTTAAAAGATTTTCCCTTTTCAACAAAATGTTAAATGGACGAATTTTTGTGGTATGGTCTAAATTTGGTCTGAGCTAGAATATACCGCTAAAACATAATCAAAAGCTTCTAAAATGAATCATTTTGTTTTGCTAGTTCTTCCTGTTGGTAATTCCTTGCTTTTTTCACCGCATTCTGGAATGAAAACGGCAAGAATGAGAAACATTGAACAGTTGGTATAAAATTTGGATAAACCTCAAATACCTCAACTCGCTGGTGGCCCGAATTTAGACTTTTACATACGGGTTGAGGTTGATAACAAATAACGCAAAACAGAAGCCGTTAGATGCATATAGACATTACTACCCTAAGATACTCTTAACTACTTTTAACTCTTACCCAACGTGTTGGAGAGAATGCTATTCTCAAATTTTTAGACTGTTTAGTAAAACTAGTAGCCTGTCGCGTCTTTGCTCGCGATCACAACGTAATATTACACTGATATTCCCGTATAAACATTGTGTTACCGTTCCCAAGCCAACATGGCCTGCTGATTAACTGTGTTTACTCTTTCCAGCTGATTGCTTAAAACTTATAGTTATTTCCTAATGTTAAGCTTATGGGAAAAAAACTCAACTTTAAGGGGCCCCTGGGCCTCACTCACAAATTATTCCTCTATAAAAAAGTTTCCTGCACAACTTCACGTTAGGATCTTTCCAATAACATCAAAAACATGAAAATCGGTTCAGTAGTTAGGAGGAGTGATTGTCACAAAAAACCTGCTCGCCTATTAAATAAGTAAATAGATAAGGAATGCAACCATGCAAAAGTTTTCAGATGGTCAAAGTCTAGTTATTTTCCACTATTCAGGCACCTGTAACAGCTGAGCTTCCCTTCTAACTGAACAATGGGCGTGACCTTGGGGTTGTTAAATATATCAACTTAGGAGATGCTACGAGCAAGTCCCAGTAAGTTGCAGCTCCTCCTAGTGCAGAATGCAGCGCTTGACAGAATTTAGACCCTATCCCAAATTCGGACCGTCTCCTCTCCTTGCTTTCTCTTTATATATGCTGCATTATCCTATTATATGATCTCCGAAATTTAATGTGTTTCCCATTCTATACACTAATGAACCTCTGATTTTTTTAGTTATGTGAAATGGTTGTAGCTGTTAAAAATAAACGAGTTTGCACGCAGCACGCTGACGTGAGGGGAGTGAATTTCCTCATACAAAACTTTTAAAACTCAAAACCAGTGTAAAAACATACATTTATTCCAATTTTATTGAAATCTGAAAACATGATTTTTTGGCTGTTCTGATGCTCCTGGTTCCTTACCTGCAATGCTAGGAATAAAATTTTGCGCATTATAAGGTTAGGAGAAGGTCCAGTCAGGCTTGAAAGTAGGCGGGAGGTTGCTGGGGATGATAAAAGTGCACAAAGAAATGAATAACAGGTTATTCTAATGTAAAACCCTCATAAGACAACGTACTGCGTTTGGTCGATACACGTTTTCTTTAATAACTCGGTAAATATTTATGCTAGGATGACGAGAGAGGGCTTAACAATCTCGCCTTACTAATTTCCATCTTAATATATGCATTAATTTTAAGTCCGGGGCTTTTCTGACCCTTTTTGGGCCCGAAAAATCGAAATTGAAAGAATAACCCCCAAAAAAGGGGTTTAGAGTTTTCCGATTGTTTTGTCCAACAAGCTTGTCCAACTGATTATAGAAATGAACGTCCCCACCAGATTTGAAGTAAATCGGACAAAAAATGCGATCGCTAGGGTGTATACATATATATATATATATATATATATATATATATATATATATATATATATATATATATATATATATATAATTTTGAACGACCCCCCAAAACGTGTTCAGGGGGTCACGTTAGGAACTTCTGTGGTGGTCCCGGGTTTAAGTTTCACCGTGAGGGTCATGCTAATAGTTCACTTTCCAAAGGAAATTCACTAATAAATGAAATAATAGATATGAACGTATTAGAAACGATGCGCAGACAGTTTGTTAATTGACGTGTCAGCCTCGTGTTTTAACTAGATCTTGAACACATTGACAGATCTTGATATTATTGATTTTATGTCTTTATATGTGAAAGTATGCCGTTTATATTCAATTGTTATGTCTACAAGGTAAACTTATGTTCTACATTTACGAAGGGTGATTTTAAAATGTTGGAATTTGTGGGTAATATCAATTCTATCCTTGCAGTGTGTTTGTGAATATTTTTAGAAAGAGTGGTATTAGTTTATGTATATTATAATATAATAACTGTATGTTATGTGGTAGCGCCTGCGACAATGGAGAATAGCAACTTGGTGCGCGGTCCTGTATCATATGTTGCGTTGCTAATATCTCCAGGCGCCGTCGTTTTCTGCGTGTGGTTATTTCATGTTAACTATAATGATCTATCATGTACATGTAGTTTATTTTTTATTTTGTATTAAAAAACTTTTGCTGTATTAATTACAGGCCTTTTTTCTGGAAATAAGCGGTTAGAAAGGATAAATGAAAAACCCAAGTTAAACATGTTTCGGTTTACCATGCGAAAAACGTTTTAACTAACATTTTAAGTGTGCATTTAAATGTTTTAAAGTTACTTTTCCAATTACAATATACAAGCCCTTTTTGGTGGCCAAAATAGAACAGATGTTATATTTATAAATTAGGTTGTTCAATTTGTTGTCAAGATCTAAGAGCCGATTCATATTCAAAATTAAAAAAAGTTGTATCAATTTTGAAAAGTTGTTTCAAAATTCTTATCCAACTTGATTAAGTATTAACCAATTAACGCATCTGTTTCCACAAGTTTTAACGAGTGAGAATTGACTTGAAGCCTAAAATGTATTGAACAAATTGTCCACTGTGACTGACGAGTTTGAGTTTTCAAGTTTTCGGTGGAAGAATCACAAATCGCACAAGCAGTAATATGTTTTGTTTAGATGCGGATGCGTTACGTGATGGATTATCCTTTTCTCCAGTAAAATTAGATGTACTTTTTATCTAATTCGAGTTAAAAATAATATTTAACTATTTTAAATTTTGCCAGTGTACAAATGATTTTTTGTTTACTCCGATTTTTTAAATATTCTGTAGGCCTTCTACTTTTTTGGCGTAGAGTCCGGCTTTCCCACCAAATTTTCACAAGTTATGGGACATATCCCGCAGTAAAGTTCACAGTAGTGGATTTACTATGGTAGTGGCAACCAAAACCATTACAAAACCAATGGTAATTAGCCTTTGTACCCAACAGTGACTAAATCACATTTGAGTGTCATCTGGTAGCGTGGCCGAGCGGTCTAAGGCGCTGGTTTAAGGCACCAGTCTCTTCGGAGGCGTGGGTTCGAATCCCACCGCTGCCACTAACTTTTTACGCAGCAACACTGCTCTCCGCGGTCAATTCGACGTTTTTAATTGACACATCCTCTTTTCGAATTGTTTTATTTCGCAAATTGAGTCTGTTATATTTTTAGCAATGACTGGGCGGATTTCCCGTCTCCCCGTGAATTGAGCTGTCGCGGCGTCTAATTAAGCTGTTCTGTTTGCTTTATATTGAATGTGAGGAAGATCTGTGTGTTAGAAATGTTTTAATTTTAACAGTCGTTATAGAGCAGAAGTTCACTTTTAGTGGTGTTATAAAGTTTTAGAGAACTTATACCTTCTATCAAATTTCAATATATATTCGATTGTTTTATATCAGCCTACTTTTTTGAGTAATCAAATCAAGAAGTAAAAAGGAAATAGCTTTAAAATTAGTTGTTCTTACTTGATAATTTGAATTTATTATAAAGTAAGATTAAAATTACCTTTCGAAATGCAGCATATCTTGATACAAATCAGGAGTGTAATTTTAGAATATATTTGTTTTAATGAATTAAAATTTATTGTTATCAATGGAATCATCGAAATCAGGTTTACATATGTTCTCACAGTGTTTTTTTGTGAATCGCATACTTATAAATGAGTAAACGAGGGTTAAGTGAAGTGTATTTTCTCTATCATGGCCGCTCTCCGTTTAGTATTTTCTCTGAATACAGTAAAAACCATACGATATCACTACACGCTTTCAACTAACTTCTGTTATTATCAACTAGCTTAATGCATATAGAGTGTATGCAAACTCATTTTAATCTTAAGAATAAGTGAAGCCTGTATGGTGGCATCCATTTACCCTCTATTCATAGGTCTATGAATAGAACAGAACCTTCCGTTCCCATAAAAACCTATTTTACCCATCTGACCATTTGTTTTGTTTGTGAATAGAGATAAAATGGCGGCTACAATGTTAGCCTTACTTTTTACCACATAGCATTCTACATGTATTCAGTGAGCTATATACTACTGCTGGCTGGAATTTCGTGCCATCACCGGCAGAATTTTTCTTCTCTGTAGTACCAACATTAGAACACGAACATGGCACCTTGCTACGTGATGTTCGTTGTGTTATGTTGGTACTGCAGAGGGGAGATATTGTGCTTCCAGCTGTTTTTCTACGGCTGCTTTTCTGTTTGTTTTTTTTTGTCAGAAACTGCAAGGCAGCAGTTTTCCACTCTCTTCAGATTGTATAGAGCTCACTGCATGTTAATTTCGTTGCCTCTTATTTTATTAGCTACTATACAGTTTATGCAATAAAATACAGTTTTAAAGTATGTTTTAAGGTGAATATAAATATATAAACGACTAAAATAGCAACACAATCTGTATAGGTAGTGCTATAGGTATAGGTAGGTGCTATAGTGTATAGGTGGTGTATAGTGTAGGTATGATGGTCAACTATTTTATTTAAGTTACAAGATGACCTTGTACAAGACAACCTTGGTCGGTGACAAAAAACCGGTCCACTAGTTTTGTAAAGGTCCATCTAACTAAAGGAGCAAAAGCAAAAGAACGAAAATGCAATAGCTTTTTAGTATACCTCAAATTTACGAAAAATACCTGTATTGGAATTGTGGCGTAAATTGCGAAAAATGCGCTTTACTATATTGTTATTAGAGTGTGCATTAACCTTTAGCTCTTTCCTAGCACTGTTAGCGAATTTCCCCTATAGGGAAGAAGCTATTACCGTAGTCGGCATGGTAAGACCTAGGCCCGGGACCATGATAACTTTTCGTTTTGAGGTCCCCAGACCCCAAAAACACCATTCGTTTGAAACTGTATATATATATATGTGTGTCCGTGAGCACTTTAACTCTCGTAAAAATGATCCGATTTTGATGAAATTTGGTATAAACGTGTAAAGCAATATTTATGACTTTAAGTTCGAAAACCAGCTCCGAAGGGGTATTTTGGGGGGTTTGTACCCCAAAAATGGGTTTTTTGAATTTGTTACATGTAATTTTTGAAAAAAATCAAATTTTAGTTTTTATCAAGGGATTCAGCTTAAAAACACACAATTTGGTATTTTCATCATTTCTCTACGTCAATTGGTTACCGATATATTGAAAGTGCTAAACACAGTACGTTGTCTAATGTTATTCTTATGGAGGAAAAGACAAATTTTATATCTCGCTTATTTATGAACGGATACTGACGAAACTTGGTATATGGCTTCATCTGGTTGTGGTCTATTGATATTTGCTCAAAAAAATTATTTTTTGCCAAAGGCACCCGCAACAGCAAACCTACGTACTCATCCCCATGTTATTCTTATGGATAATAATTAAATGCTATGTGAACATAATAACAATATATAATATTAATATTAATATATAATATATATAATAACAATAACATATGTGAACAATAAACTTAATTATGAACATAAATAAATGAAATCTGGTATATGACTTCACCTAGTTGAGTTATATTGATATTAGCATTAAAACCCATTTTTGTGTTCCTTGTTGCAGCAAACCTGCGTACTCAGACCCAATGTTATTCTTATGGAGAATAGTTAAAATTGTATATATCGCTTATTTGCGAATATATTTGTATGAAACTTGGTAAGTGGCTTTATGCAGTATTAAGACATTTATATATCTATTGGAAATTAGCCGAGTACGCAGGTTTGCTGCTACGGGGGTATTTTACTCTGGATATGCTATACGTGTTTCTCTGGATTCAATCGCTTATACATTGAGATTCGCATTATTATAGCAGTGTGTAATTTATTCTCTGAACATTTTTCAACAAATTGTAATTTTGATTAACGTATTAACATTTGTAATCATTACTAAATGGATTATGTTGCAAGTAAAATATGTATTTAATTTTAAAACCAAATCTTCACTCGTCCTCTTACGGGAAGTATTGCTTTATTTTATTCTGTTTTTTTTCAGGTATGTGTGTCTGTTGTCGAGTCAATACCGAGTGAGTACCAAAGAACTATATAGCATTACTTTAGCGTTATTCAAGGTTCTAACTACAGTCAATTAATGAAATATTGATTATATTGTTTACTCGAAAGTTAAGCTGAATCGTTATCATCAACTTACCCCACCAAGCCTTCATTCTAGGCAATGCCAATCAATAATTATGTATTACTGGTTTTTTGGTTTTTTGGACGAAATTATGGTCCCCTGTCGCCGTTGCGCCGCGCAGTATAGGGGGGCTCCAGTTGTGAAACATTTCGTTTCTACCCGCTTCCCCAATGTTAACTTTCAAAGTCTGTCCCTCTTCAGCGGATTATCCGATATCGCTGATTCACGGCTCATTTTAAAGAGCAAAAAATAGCTAACGTTTTCAGTGAGCAAAATGTCGATATGACGAATAAGAATCGGTCAGAAGATTTCCAATTTAATCAATCAATAATAACGGTTTTTGATGGATGAGCTATTTGTGATATCGAAATTGTGCTTACTAAAATCGCTAGGAATGTATTTTTAGTGAATTTCCTTTGGAAAGTGAACTATTAGCATGACCCGCATGCTGAAACAAGCCCGGGACCACCATAGAAGTTCCTAACGTGACCCCCTGAACACGTTTTGAGGGGTCGTTCAAAACTTTATATATATATACGTGTGTGTGTGTGTGTGTGTGTGTGTTTTGCATTCTAGCGGTCGCATTTTTTGGCCGATTTACTTCAAATTTGGTAGGGACGTTCCTTTCTGTAATCAATTGGTCAAGTTCGTTGGGCAAAACAATCGGAAAACTCTAAACCCCTTTTTTGGGGATTAATCTTTCAAATTTCGAGTTTTTGGGCCCAAAAAGGGTTAGAAAATCCCCGTATGTAAAATTAATGCATGTAAAAAGATGGGAATTAGCGAGGCGAAAGTTGTAAGCCCTCTCTCGTCATTCTAGCATAAATATTTAACGAATTATTAAAGAAAATGTGTTTCGACTAAACACAGTACGTTGTCTTACGGGGGTTTTACACTAGAAATCCTGTTATTCCTTTGTTAGAGTACTTTAATCATCCCTAGCAACCTCACGCCTACTTTCAAGCCTGTCTGGATCTTCTCCTAACATTATAATGCGCAAAATTGTATTCCCAGCTTTGCAAGTAAATGAAACCAGGAGCATAAGAACAGCCAAAAAATCACTGTTTTCAGATTTATATAAAAATTGGAATTAATATATGTTTTTACACTGATTTTGAGTTTTAAAAGTTTTTATGTGGAAATGGAAATTCACTTCCCTCACGTCAGCGTGCTGCGTGCGAACTCGTTTTTGGTTACAAGTCAACAATGCCGAATAATCTGTTGGGGGACGGGCTTTGGAAGTTAACATTGTACTTACGGGAGAAGCAAGTGGAAGCTGTGACTGAACCCCCTCTTAACCTATATGGAATGAATCGCAATTAGTTGTAATTTTCGCGCAATTTCTGACGTTCCGGAAAGTGCATCCACAGGTTGTGGTGTGAGAAGTCATCGAACAGTACTAGCGTATCAAAACTCTGCAGCAACCAGCGAGGTAGAAACCACTACCTCGCTACCTCGCTACCTCGCTGGTAGCAACCGACTTGTTTGGAACGTATTTTTGAATTTGTACGGCTACTAGACAGAAAGTGTTTGTCTCTTATAACGGCTCTGTAGCGAGAATTGATTAGTAGGTATTTGTTTTCCGGTTAGTTTTGTAATGCCTAGCGCGCACTATGGCGGCACGGCACGGACGGACGGCAGTCACGGCAATTTTTAAAAGTAAATAACATTGAATGTAATGTGAGTGCGCCCATTACGGCGGGACAGTCGGCAACGGAGGACCGGCACCTTTCGCCGTTTGTTAAAAAGTCCGGGGATCGAACTTCAGGAAATTTCCGAGCTGCCGTACCGACGTTCCGCGCACCGACCGCCGGCGCCGGTACGGGACTTTCGCTGCTCTCCACTGATCGCAGTGCAGTTGTCAATAAGTCTAAGTTGCAGATGGGTGTATCCAAGTTGATTGTGATTTTGGAAAAATACCCGAACTATACTTCAAGCGACATCCGGAATACTTTAGTAACAACAGGCGTGAAAATATAAGTGAAAAGAGATCGGTGCTACGATGAAAATCGTTGCTTTCTCCTTCTAGTCTCTTCATATTCTTCTGCCAAAATTAAAGTAACTATCACCACTTCCTCATCTGTACCCATAATGTGTACTCTCAGAGTAAGCTCGCAGACTGTCCTTAAATTGCGGATGTTCGGTTATCCCGTGTCCGTCCGTGGCTACGTGGCCAGTGCGCGCACCCCTTAAAAAGGCCTCCGTGCCGTGTCGGCCTAGTGCGCGCTACGGTGCTAGGCATAATTGGCATAATGGAAGTTTCTAAGCAGGGTGGCTGGGGAGTTGAGGAGGTGGAGGGGAGGAGGAGGGGGTAGGCACGTGTTTGATGTCGCCTACATACAAACAGTCCGGCGGCAGCGGGGATTTAATGACCTTTAAATTGTAGAATGTGCGATAGTTATACAATATTATACGATAGTGCGATCTGGATGGTTCGAATGATCACGCAAAATTGTTTTATACACGTTCTCTAGTGCATTATAAAACTACTGTCCAGTTTTGTACCATCCCCTTACGCTGTCTTATCGCGTACAAGGGGGTTGAGCTCACAATGTATACTATTACGAACAAAATAGTTACCTAAGAGAGTAAAGTATGTCTTTACTGCTCTGAGAGCAGTAAAAAAGCTATTACTGCTTGACGTTGGAGCGTGATAATCTTTCGTCGCGATTATGGCGCTTCACACTCGAATAGTACGCAATTGTTTCTAGTTGTGGATACCCACACGGACACACAACACGCACAAATTCATTCACCTTCGTCCATTTTGGCTGAATTCATATATCCTATACTCTAATATGAGTAAGGTTTGCTTGCTTGCTTGCTTGCTTGCGACACGGATCTCAAAAACAGCTCCCACAATTTCCTTCAAATGTTTGAAATAACTAATTTCTGGGATAAAAATAAGTTCTAGACAGGCCTCATCCCCAGGAAAAATCAAATAATGTAAAAAAACTAAAATGAAAAGTTAAAAAAATTAACATTGGGCTTATGGTGTTTCAAATCAAAACAAAAGAATTGTAACAGCTGTTCATAATCAACCAGGGAACTGTCAAAAGTAATACTTATGTTGTATATGATTATTAACATGTGGTTTCCTGAGAGCATAGATTAAAAGATTTGAGTGCATATTACACAAATAGAGTAGTAAAATAAATCAAAGGGACATTGAGCTATAAATAACAACTGGAGTGACCTTAAAAATATAGAAAAGAGGCAAATGAGTTATACAAATCTGATTATCAGTAGGGGGAAGTGGTGAAATATTACTCCAAGTCATCTAAACAAACTGACTGGCCTTCCCCGAGCAAAGCTCGGCCCCCAGGTACTTATACTCTAATATGAGTAAGGTTTGATTGTATGTTTGCTTGCTTGCTTGCGACACTGATCTCAAAAACGGCTCTAACGATTTCCTTCAAATGTTCGAAATAACTCATTTCTGGGATAAAAATAAGTTCTAGACAGGTCTCGTCCCCAGGAAAAATCAAATAATGTAAAAAAATTAAAATGAAAAGTTAAAAAAATTAACATTGGGCTTATGGAGTTTCAAATCAAAACAAAATAATTGTAACAGCTGTTCATAATCAACCAGGAAACTGTCAAAAGTAATACTCATGTTGTTTATGATTATTAACATGTGGTTTCCTGAGAGCAGAGATTAAACGATTTGAGTGAATATTTCATATATAGAGTAGTAAAATAAATCAAAGGGACATTGAACTATAAATAACAACTGGAGGGACCTTAAAATGTAGAAAAGAGGCAAATGAGTTATACAAATCTGATTATCAGCAGGGGGAGTGGTGAAATATTACTCCGAGTCATCTAAACTTACTGACTAGCCTTCCCCCGAGCAAAGCTCGGCCCCCAGGTACTTTATACACTGTTAAAACACTGAGTCAGTTAGCTTGGAGCAAAGACAATCAATCAGCTGACGATTACATCAGCGAGCGGATAAAAACTTTTTCGCTCGCGAAACGGCTCTTTACGATGTGTTTTTAGATCGTAAAGGCGGTCCCACACTTCTCGCGAACACGCCCGAACATTCGTCTGAACTCCGAATGTTTGGAGTATTCGTGAGAAGTGTAGGAGCTGCACGAACTTTTGAATACATGCCACATACGGGAACATACAGGACGGAACGTTGAGTGAACATTCGGGAGAATGTTCGGCCGAATGTTCAGGCGTGTTCGCGAGAAGTGTAGGGCCGCCTTTAAGAAACACTTCAGGCGCTGTCGTATATAGGAAAATGTTTCTTCTTACAATCACAGGTCCAAGGTTAACAAAGTTTTCATTTTTAATGGTGTTTACATTTATGTGATTATTAATAAACTATCCAGTAGATTTTTAAGTCTATACCTTAGCTTTTACTGTGCTGTTTTCTTCGAAAAAAACATTAATTATTACATTTCCAAAGCAGAAATTTACGTAATAACATTGACTATTTATACTTCGGTATTTATAGTCAATGGTAATAGTTACAGCTTTTCATTAGTTTATTTAAAGTTTTGAATTTGTTGTTCTTTGAGGTAATTTTAAAGGGGAAAATAAGGGCAAAACAAAATATTATTGGGCTCCGTTATGTTTTTTCCCATCTAATTTTCTATGAATGATTCAAGTTTCATCGGCCGTCTAGGTCGCACGATACCTTCAGAAACATGTGCAAAGACACGTATTCACGTTGTTTTCCTTATTTAGAGTTGTTGTTTTAACCTTACTTCTGCAGTTGGCGGTACTTTTAGCGAATTTCCCCTATAGCGAAGAAGCTATTACCGTAGGTCTCATGGTAAGACTTAAGCCCGAGACCATGTTAACTTTTCATTTTGAGGTCCCCAGATGCCAAAAAATACCCCCGTCGCAGCAAACCTGCATACTCAGCGAACTTACAATGGAGATATAAATGTCTTAATACTACATAAAGTCACTTACCAAGTTTCATAAAAATATATTAACCATAAGAATAACATGGGGCTGAGTACGCAGGTTTGCTGCTACAAGAGCTTTTGACAAACAATTTCTTTTGAGCAAATACCAATGCACAACAACTAGATGAAGCCGTATACCAAGTTTCATCAGTGTACGTTCATAAATAAGCGAGATATAAAATTGTCTTTTCCTCCATAAGAATAACATTAGACAACGTACTGTGTTTAGCACTTTCAATATCTCGGTAACCAATTGACGTAGAGGAATGATCAAAATACCAAATTGTGTGTTTTTTTAAGCTGAATACAATGGTAAAAACTAAAATTTGACTATTTCCAAAATGTTATATACAAAATTCAAAAAACCCATTTTTGGGGTACAAAACCCCCCAAAAATACCCCTTCGGATAAAGCGATCTGGCTGGTTTTCGAACTTAGTCATAAATATTCCTTTACACGTTTATACCAAATTTCATCACAACGAATAATTTTTACGAGAGTTATCGTGCTCACACACACACACACACACACACACACACACACACACACACACACACACACACACACACACATATATATATATATATATATATATATCTACAGTTTCGAACGAATGGTGTTTTTGGGGTCTGGGGACCTCAAAACGAAAAGTTATCATGGTCCTGGGCCTAGGTCTTACCATGCCGACTACGGTAATAGCTTCTTCCCTATAGGGGAAATTTGCTAATACCATTCGTTCAAATTTGTATATATATATATATATATATATATATATATATATATATATATATATTTGTCCGTAAGCACGATAACTCTCGTAAAAAAGGTCCGATCTTAATGAAATTTGGTACAAATGTGTAAAATACCATTTATTTGAACGAGTTCGAAACCCAGACGAATCGCACCATCCGAAGGTGGGTTTTTGGGGGTTCTGTATCCCAAATCTTTTGGGTTTCCACATGTAATTTGTATTTAAATACAATTTTAATTTTTACTCGTGAATTCAGCATATAAAAACAAACAATTTGGTATTTTGATCATTGCTCTACGTCAATTGGTTACTGAGATTGAAAGTGCTAAACACAGTACTGTACGTTGTCTAATGTTATTCTTATGGAGAAAAAGAAAAATTGTATATCTCGCTTATTTATGAACATAAACTGACAAAATTTGGTATATGGTTTCATCTGATTGTGGTTCATTGTTATTTGCACAAAAAAACAATTTTTCGCTTATGGTTCCCGTAGCAGCAAACCTAGGTACTTGGTCCCCATGTTATTCTTATGGAAAATAATTAAAATGTTATATATTGCTTATTTATGAATGTATACGTATAAAACTTGGTATGTGACTGCATAAGATGAGTTCTATTGATATTTGCATCAAAATCCATTATTTTGTGTCCAAACCTGCGTACTCATCCCCAATGTTACTCTTATAGAGAATAATTAATATTTTAAATATCGCTTGTTTGCGAATACATTTCTTATGAATCCTGTAAAGTGTTTTAATGTGTTATATATATTAGTTGGAAAATCGCTGAGTATGCAGGTTTGCTGCGACGGGGGTATTTATTTTAACGATGTGATGCAATCAATTTGGTTGTGACTACAACCGTATATTACGGAGGAAAAGTTGTCTTTGTCAGCCTCACGAGCTATAGCAGATCAAGATCTAGAATATTTAGGTTGCATAATTTATTGTTCTTAATATCCATCCATTTTCCATTATTCTCAACTGGATTTTCGCATAACGCTTCTATTATGTATTATATCGTCATTTGTTGTAAGTCTAAACTGCGAGTTATCCACTTTAGCCAGCTAAAACACAGTTTTTATGAAACATCGATTGTTAGGTTATTTTTTATATAACTGCTGGATTTAACGGTACGCTACTACAGTACAAAAAGAAACCTCATATCGAGCCCGTTATACGTTAGTTAGCTCGCTGAACGCTAAACATAAAGTACAACTAATAGTGTTTACCGTGTTATTTAACGTGCAATGCAAAAACTATATAGGACTACAACATATCGCAGACGACACACACTGAAGACAACTGTAGACAGTTGAACGAACAGCTAACTACGAACATTAGTGCAGATATTTCATATAAAACATGAAATATATTGAATACTTATTATAACTCGCAATAAAGTGCAATTATTGTTGTAAAACATCCGTTAGATATTACAAATGTCTCCGTACAAGTTTTAATACAACATTTTCCGGGATATTGAGTTTACACAGTTGTTTTTACACGAACGGACGGACGGTCAATGAACTTCCTCAATCAATCCAGGGATTCATTTGCTCAGCCAGTGAAAAATGTATCCCTAGAAATTGTAGGACACAATTTTGAATTTTCCGAACACGCACACATACATTGGCCCTGGAATTTCACAATCAATTTAGAGTGGGTTCCAGTCACGAAATATTTGGCGCGTAACTGTACGTTACGTTACGTTAACTTTAAAATACCGCCCCAACTGATACATCCACACAGTTTATTTATGGCTCATGTCTAAGAGCACAGAAACACCTAGTGATTTCAGTGAACAAATGTTCGACACCGCAAGTAGTAATCACTAAAATTTAAAAAAATATTCTATATTTACGATTTTTTATGGGTAAACTATTTATAATATCAAAATTCTACTCATTGAAATCGCTTGTTATTTTTGTGTTCTTTAATATGAACCATAAATGAAGGATTTCGGATAATCCTTCGAGGAGGGCCGGGCTTTGAAAGTTGACAATGTAGCCTCATGGGGGGGCAGTAGAAGCCGGTAGGTCCATTTCGATGACCCGGCCATATTTAAAATTTAAAATTTTAACTATACTTCGAGTTAATACTAGGTTAGTACTAGTTAGTACTCGAATATGAAGGTTTGTTTGTTTATTGGAGGATTAAGAGGCCCCGGCATAGCCGGCTAGGCACGTCTCCCTTGGGATATTGTACAGCCACCGGAAAGAGGGAAAAGATGGATGGGAAATGTGGTAGGATGGGGTCAATCTGCCTCGCTCCAGAGAGATCCTTACCTAGCTCCCGGGCTCTGTGGGTGACAACACCCCAGGACGATTCGCCCTCTAACCCGACGTCCCCCTAAGTCCACCGGACAGGGACCGCCATCGCACAGAGCCTCCAACCTCTCAGGGGTCGGGTGGCCCCAGGACAGTTCGTCCCCCAGCCCGGCAAACCGAAGACCGTCGGGTAAGGCCATTCCTCCCAGGCACCCGTCCCAGGCTGCAAGGAAGATCCACTACTTCCTCCAAGGACTTGGACTAGACTGGGTATCCAGGCTCAACTGGGAGTCAAGCCCCCAGAAAAGACAAGGATGAACCAAGGAAGGGAAGTTGTCATACTGGATAGCCAAAAGACTTACCAATACTGTGACAGCTTCATTTTGCTGTACCCAATGTCGACCTCTGTACTAGTATAGACCAGTCAGAGAGCCGTCGAGGGCCAATATGAAGGTTAGTACCCTAAGCACAACAGAGTTATTAACAAACATGTTCGGCCGGGCCAGGGAAATGCTAGCCCGGCCATGTGCGAAAATTAAAATTCCAACTATACCACGAGTTAATACTAGGTAAGTACTAGTTAGTACTCGAATATGAAGGTTAGTACCCAACCGTTACCGAGGGATTAAGCAAAATGTATGGTGGGGGCCGGAAGTGTCAGCCCGGCCATGTGCGAAAGTGAAAACTAAGTAGTACTAACCTAGTATTAACTCGTGGTATAGTTGAAATTTTCATTTTCGCACATGGCCGGGCTAGCATTTCCCTGGCCCGGCCTTACGTTTTTGTTAATAACTGTGTTATGCTTAGAGTACTAACCTTCAAATTCGAGTACTAACTAGTACTTACCTAGTATTAACTCGTGGTATAGTTAAAATTTTAAATTTAAAATATGGCCGGGCCAGCGAAATGGACCTGAAGCCGGTGACTGGAGCACCCTCTAATGATTGAAATAAACATGCGCTACTCTGTTGTAGGGAAATGGTTCGGCGCTCATGATGTGTATGTTTCAGTGATAAGGTATATTTGGCAAGATTTGGGTGTATCGGAGGTAAAAACTCAGAATGACAGGTTCGGTAGGTGTAGGAACCTATACCTCAGTTTAGTATAGAATACATACCTAAGCATGTTGGTTTATATACAATCCATGTAGCCTACTGTAACGCCTGACGTAACGGCCAACCTGGTCCTTGGCACATTGTACGGTCAGTAAAGCATTTCAATGTGTAAGTGACGCTGTGAAGTAACGATTATGAAGGACAATACATACTAGCACAATTTGTGTACCCTATGGAAAAGTCTGTGCCGCTGGGTGAAAATACGTTGTTATGATTAGGAGAAGGAACGTTGCGGAGGTCCGCAGGATCTCTGTTTGTGGTTACGTCGATTGTGTTATCAACGGATTCTAATCGGAATTTGATGGAACATTTTAATTCTATATACTCTATTTTTTTGTATAAAATAAAATACATGTTTCTGTTCTTAAGTTTTATTTGAAAAAGCTAATTTGTGTTAATTTAAAAGAGTATTTACTTACTACTCAATTATCCCCCGGTAAAAAAAGTAAAAAAATACATTTGTAAATAGAGTTTTTCTCTTTAATATTGTACTTAACTAATCTATGGCAGCTATATAAGAGGATCCTGCAAACAGTTGCCTAGCGCTGCGCGGCAGGACCGTTTTAATGAAAAATGCCCGCACCAATTTAACCATGTCTGATAATTTAAGTTTGTTTTATTTTAGGAATTGCAATGTCACACGTTTACTTCCAATGTAAAACTAATTAGTTTATGATTAGCTTTGAGATGCGCCTCGAATCTGATTCTCGGTAAAATGTTCCTCGTCGACTTGTCTTGTATAAGCGGGTTGTAAATGAAGGACCGAAATAACTTGTAAAGTCCTCGGTGTCACGAGGTCTTCTTCTGTATCAACTACTGTTTCCGAGAACGAACAGACTTCGTACACGTCCAATGTAAGGGCAAATTCACTTCGCTACCGCTTAGGTTAGATTAGATTAGGTTACGTTACGTTAGTTACGTTACGTTAGGTTAGGAGGTTTTCTGGCTCTCAATTTGTTTAAAAAATCACAGGAAAAGTAACGTACGGTGCATAATTTGGAACGGACGTGAACAGTAGCGGCTCACGTCGGACGTGTACGTAGCCTCTGCCTTCCGAGAACCAGTTGACGCTTGACTGTTCGGCCGGGGTTCTGTCGGTGATAAGGGTCAGATAGTTATAAACACAAATTGTTTTTTGTTGAATATTTATTTCTTGTGTCTCTTAACGTTTGAAACCGTTGTTGTAGGCCTACTCATTGAAACCACTAGGTATTTTTTTGTTCTTTAGATTGAACACAATTCGAATGCGACATATAAGGTAAACATTAATTTGAATGCGAACATTCTTAATAGTGGGACAGATATTTGTTCACAGGAAGTATTTTTTAAGGATAAATGTTTTACCCCTTTAATATTAAATTCCTTCCATCGTCTGTCGCTGCACCTCGGTGTCGTCAACGGTGATTACCGTAGTGATTGGCGGTTGTATTGTTGACAATTTGGAATTGGTACTGCGTGTTATTTGGAATCGGAGCTCGGAGGGTGTCTACCGGTTCTTTAAGTCCTCCTTTGAAGACAATAGACCTCTATGTCCTTTTAACCTCAAAATCCTCTTTTTTTGAGGCTGGTTTCTAAAACGTCGCGAAGATTTTATTTTGTTTTACCTATATACTCTCCTACTAAGGATACGTTAAACAAATTTGAATTCAAAAGGACATGGATATTTCAATATTTGTTTAATTATATAACATTTGTATACACTTAGTGAGTTGAGATCACGTTTTAATTCCTATAACATAAAGAGTTATCTGCATTTGGTGAAGTGTGATCGTTGGAGATCTGTTTTTAAAACAAATAAAAGTTCTTAAAATGTATGCTTCTGAGGGTGTGATGTAATAGTCCAGGGATTTATATTTGTTGGAGTAAATATTCGGGGGCCTGGGGAAAAATGCTCGGCTGACTCCCCTCCCCCACTCATGGTGTCCCTGGTTTATAGGAGTATGTTTTCGGGAATGTTTCAGTAGGTAGGTTTCAGTAGGTCTTCTAGGTTTTGTATTCCACTTTTCCAGTGTAATATTATCATGAGGAAGTTTGCGAAGACATGCATTAGGAAGGTTTTCAGGTGTATTATGTCGAAGGCATCAACAGGTACGTTTTCAGCGGTATACTTCCCAGGGTATGTGCTGAGGTAACTAACCATGCAATTTTCAAACTCGGACTTAAATATGTTGACGATGATATCCTGTTACCTAGTGCGGGACACTACGGTGACAAGACTACCGTTCTCAATTGCCCATCACATCCCCAGTGTTCTCGACGTGCCCCAACCTCTGAACGTTACCGCCTACGTTACCTCTAGTAAACGACCTGTTGCCTCTCCGCGTCCGGCGATGCATATAATGCGGGGGCGGCGTGGGAGTCTCCCGGGGGGGCGGGGTGAGGGGGGGCGCTCGAAATAGCACCGGCTCCTCATTTAGCGTCGCCCCCGCGCGACAAAAACTGCCATCCGCCACCGAAATAGCGGCTCACCCCGGGGGTTAAAAATAGCCGGGATCGAGGGTAAGTGCGGGCTCAGGTGCGGAGTGCGGCTCTGGGGGTGGCAGGGAAAGGGCGGTCGATATGACTCTCGGAACTCCTGCTGGCTCCTATTTGATGGCGTCCTCGTTATCAGCTACTGCATAATAGGGGAGAACGGGGTTCCAGGGTGGGGGTTCTAAGAAGTTTCGCGTTTACGTCTCTCGATTAAGCCCCGAGGTCCGAGAATTATTTTCAATTTCGTCCAGGAAAATCGTTAAAGCTTTTGACTCGACATAATTTGAACTAGAACCTGGGGTCCAGGATTTTCTCGGAAGCCAGTTGATTTTATAGCCCTGAGGTTAATTTTTTGACCACGGCCCCTCCCCAACGAACAGAGTTGCTTCGCTCATTTGTCTCTTTTTTGCATGTTGGCATTGGCCATAAACAATCAATACTGTAGTCAACCAGCTGTCATTGGTTGTTGGGCTATTAATTAATCATGGTTAAAGAATCAGTCGGTCTTAATCAGTAACAAGGAACACAAGTCGTCTACACTCGTCATTCATATTCGCCCTAAACTACGTCGGCGTCTTAAATACAGAGTGATTAAGAGGATAGGATTATTCCAATTATTATAGTTCAATGAACCTCAAAATAGAGATTTTTCGGAGATGACTACTCTATAAATGTAATATTCGTTATTCAATGGTATCCATTTATATTAGGAGCACTCTTTGATGCCATACAAGTGTACTTTGGCAGCGGACTGGTTGTTTATAAACACAAGCTTTTTGTTTTGAAGTTGAAACTGCATAAGTCCAGTGGTAAAACTTCCAAAACAAAATTCGATTTTTCCTGGTGTTAGGTATTCGATTTTTGAAGCCCAAGTTATTACGAAATATGATTTAAATACGATTATTTTATTCCAAACCATCCCATTTTATAATTATATGAAGAAGACTTTTAGGAACATAGTGATTATAGTGACAAGTTCGGGATTCGGGACAGCCAAGAGATCATTATCGCCCTTCCTTAGAAATTTGTTTATAATTTTTAATATTTTTTAAAATTACGTTAATATGTGTTTTCCATGTATTAGTGAATTTCCTATGGAAAGTGAACTATTATAGCATGAACTTTTGGCAAACTTAAGCCCGGGACCACCAATGAAGTTCCTAACGTGACCCCTGAACACGTTTTGAGGGGTCGTTCAAAATGATATATAAATATATATATATATACATATACTTTTAAAAGGGTTAATTAAAAAACAACACATGTAAGTTTTCCTTCTATATTTCGGAGGAGTTTATACCCCTTTCTTCAGGAATAAAATACTTAAAAACAGAAAATTAAAACTTACACATAATAATAAAAATATAAATAAAAGTAAAATGTAAATGTAAATAAAGCTAATCAGCTGTCAGCTGGTTCTTGAAAGAGTTATTATAGAGGCAGTTTCTGGGGGATACCAAATTGTTCTTATCTCAGATTAAGCATCATTAGATTTCTTGTTTTTAAAACAATTTGATGGGCTTGCTCATATTTCATTAATTGGTATTTGTTGTATTCTTCACGTTCGTTTACGTCTATCTTTGCAACCGCTTTCAATGAATAGCACTCTTCAATTTTTTCTTTGTTGTGAATTTCAATAAGTTGGGCTAATGGCTTGTTCTTTATCTTTGTGAAAAATGTCGAAACGATGTGCTTATTATTCTTAAATGATTCGACGTCTGCCCAACATATTGTTTGTCACAATGGTTGCAAGATTTTTGGTATATAACATTTTTTGTGTCACATGTTATGTTTTCCTTTATGGAAAATGTTTTGGTCACACATTTTGCAGGTTCCACAGCGCGGTTTCTTATAAGGCTTGCATCCAGTATCTATTTTCGTTTCTGGTTTCGGAAAACTCGTTCTGACAATTTTGTGTGTGTGTGTGTGTGTGTGTGTGTGTGTGTGTGTGTGTGCGCGCGCGCGCGCTTTAGCGGTCACATTTTTTGTCCGATTTACTTCAAATTTGGTAGGGTGTTCCTTTCTATAATCAGTTGGACAAGTTCCTTGGGCAAAACAATCGGGAAACTAAACCCCTTTTTTGAGGATTATTCTTTCAAATTTCGGGTTTTTGGGCCCAAAAAGGGTCAGAAAAGCCCCGGACGTACAATTAATGCATGTATTAAGATGGGAATTAAAGAAGAGAAAATTTTAAGCCCTCTCTCGTCATTCTAGCATAAATATTTACCGAGTTATGAAAGAAAATGTTTATCGGCTAAACCCAGTACGTTGTCTCATGGGGTCTTTACATTAGAAAAGGATGTTATTCATTTGTTTCTTCCCCAGCAACCTCGCGCCTACTTTTAAGCCTGACTGGACCTTCTCCTACCCTTATAATTTGCAAAATTGTATTCCTAACATTGCAGGTAAATTAAACCAGGAGCATCAGAACAGCCGAAAAATCAATGTTTTCAGATTTCAATAAAATTGGCATAAATGTATTTTTGTACACTGGGTTTGAGTTTTAAACGTTTTGTATGTGGAAATTCACTTCCCTCACGTCAGCGTGCTGCGTGCGAACTCGTTTTCTATATACGATCCTCCCTAGACAATCAATGATAAGTGGACGGTCGCAAACTTGATAATAGTATAATAGTAACGTATCAAATCAAATCAATTCAAAATGTCTTTATTGCCATAAAACAGTGTAAACAGCATTGGCATGAGTCAGTGTTACAAACATGTACTACAATTAAAAATGCAATATCCTTATAACAAGACATAGTACAAATAAAACAAAATATATTTTACTGGTTAAGGAAATTATAGATACTATAATATGTTTTATCAGTAAGAAACTCCTTTAGACGTTTTCCAATTTTTTTCAGGGGGAGGTTAACTTTAAGGCCTGCAGGCAAAGAATTAAAAAGCTTAATACAGTTAAAAGGCATGTTACGTTGAAAAAAGGTTGTCCTGTGCTTTTGAATTGGAATGTTTAACCGTGGGCGGAGTGCGTATTTGAAGAAAAACTATTGAAGAAAATTGTAGAAGAATGTTTTTTGTAAAAAATTATGGTTTAAAATATTTAAAAACAAGGGAAAGTAAGAATCTTATCTTGACGAAAAATAGTTTTGCAGGATTCATTCCTTTTGAGTCCAAAAATTATCCGAAGGGCTTTTTTCTGTAGGCGAAAAATCGATTTTGTCCTTGAATTCTCAAAACCCCAAATAGGAACAACATATCTAAGATGTGGGTGAGAACAGCCATAATAAAGCGTAAGCAAAACATCACTGTTGGCAAATTGAGCAAGCTTTCGGAGAGCAAACAGACACGAACTAAGTTTTCCAGTAACCTTATCTATATGATCATCAAATTTTAAGGTGAGCATCAAGCTTGAGTCCAAGAAAGTTTACAGTATCTGCGGAAATTACTTCTGATTCATCCACAAGAAGCTGAAAAGTATTTCAGCTTCAGGTATTTCAGGGGTATTGCCATTTCTGATAGAAAAGTTAAGAAGGTGGGGTTTCTCCTTGTTCACGACAAGACCATTTGCTTTGAACCATTGAAAAAGATAATTTGATTCAATAAAACTATTTATCTCCATGTCAACTGCATTTGGTTCCCGAAAAAGAAGTGATGTATCATCTGCAAATAGGCAGATATCAGCCTTACTTATACAATCTTGAATGTTATTAATGAAAACCAGTAACAAAATTGGACCCAAAACAGACCCTTGTGGGACACCCATTTTGACACACATCCCATTAGAAGTCATTTTGAGAATACAATTCATGTTGTCAGTGTAATTCATTTCAACTTTTTGTTTGCGACTTGAGAGGTACGATGAAAACCAATCGTGTGCACGTCCTTTTGACACCCATGCCATAAAGCTTCTGCAGAAGGATCGAATGGTCAACAAGATCAAAAGCCTTACTCAGATCAACAAATAATCCCATAACGTGCTGCTTATCATCAAGCGCATTCACAATCTTATAAAAAAAAAACAAAAAAATTGCATCTAAAGTGTATTTTTCCTTTTGAAAACCAAACTGGTTTTCAAAAAGACAGTTGTTTCTACTGAAAAAAGTAAACAGTCTGGCAGCTACAACCTTTTCAAATACTTTTGAAAAGGTTGAAAGTAAGAAATTGGCCTGTAGTTATCGCACATTTGGGGGTTTGCCTTTTTATGCAACGGTTTAACAATTGCCATTTTAAGAAGGGAAGGGAATTTACCGGAAGAAAAATAACAATTAATTAAGTGAACCAAAGGAGGAGCAAGTAGATCAATACAATCCTTCAATAACCTAGAAGATATTCCATCAACTCCTTTAATTACTGTTTTTTAACGACTCAACCACACGAAGTATCTCAGCAACATCAGTTGGATATAAAAATAATGATTCCTTAGGGGATCTAGAAGAAATTCCATTAGTGAAAGCAGTAGAAGCGGATGGATCCGGTTGTACATTCAGTTTTTCACCAATACCAGTAAAGAACTCATTAAATACATTGGATTTCTTGAATGGCTCATCCACAAGTTCGCCATTAGCATCACGTATGGATCCTATTTGGCATGATGATTCTTTCTTACTTTTCCTATTGATATCCTCACCAATAATACTCCACATGGCTTTGGACTTAGAGTTGGATTTTTCAATATACCTCAACATATTTTTGGATTTTAATGCCCGAATACATGACCTATATTCTTTTTTCAACCGTAAGTAAGACTGCCTATGAGGGTCTGCCGAGGGAAGATCTTTGGAAGTACTATACAGAAAAATCAGATCATCTCTCATACTTTGAAGATTGACATCTAGAGCTACTCTGGAATTTAATCGTCTATGTTTAAGTTTAATTTTCTTCAAAGGAAATGCTACATCCAAGAGATAAGACAGAACTGAGTTAAACTCACTAAACTTTTCATCCATGGATTCTAAATAACTCATGTCCATCCACAATTCTTTTGAAAGCAAGTGGCGAAAGTATTGTCAATATTGAAAGAAGAGTGAAAAAGAACCTGGCATTTGAGGTTATAGGATACAACTTAAGGTTGATACAACAGTTTGAGCATGGGGTTATAAAATTGTGAACGAATTATGTTTTTGGAATCTAGCTGCCTCAAAACGAGTTATCATGGTCCCGGGCTTAAGTCCTACCATGCTACTCACGATAATAAGTTCTTCGGTTCTTCATTATATATATAGTGGAAATTCGCTTAAATCTGATGAATATTTTTAATTCTCACTTTCAAAGATTCCTTAATTGAATGTAACACTTTGGTTCAGAAGCCACTGAGACAACCTCTTGACCTGCTTCTAAATTTAGTCATACTCAACACATTGGAATCAGCAGGCAACTTGTTATAAACTGTGTCTTTACAAATGCTTGGCCTTGGACATACTAATTTGTAAATTTTGTAGAAACTACTTCAAAATTTGTATTAAGTACGTATTTAAGTTGCACGGCATGATACAGATTATGGTTGAAATAGTGGTGGGGGGAATTTTTTGTCTTCAGTAGTTTTAAGTAAAGTCGTCCAATCTCCTTTTTCGGGAACATTGTATTCTTTCTTGTAATTCCATGCGTTTAAATGTAACAGGTTAACCAACTATATAATTTAAAATTTGAGAAATTAAATTACCACTAAATTAATCCCTATGTAGAAAAACAGTATAATATTATTACATTCAATTGTATGAAAAAACAATACTTCCGGGTAATGATTTTTTGATAAAATCACTTATTTCTTTGAAATCCGATCATTGAAATATTGGTATTTAAAAAAATGCATACATGATAGATGGAGATGGGAATCAATAACAAGTAGTTTTCTTGGTAAATTAGCATTATTAAATCCTATACTCTAATATGAGTAAGGTTTGCTTGCTTGCTTGCTTGCTTGCTTGCTTGCTTGCTTGCATGCTTGCTTGCTTGCTTGCTTGCGACACTGATCCCAAAAACGGCTCCAACGATTTCCTTCAAATGTTCGAAATAACTAATTTCTGGGATAAAAATAAGGTCTAGACAGGCCTCATCCCCAGGAAAAATCAAATAATGTAAAAAACCTAAAATGAAAAGTTAAAAAAATCAACAAAAATTAACATTGGGCTTATGGAGTTTCAAATCAAAACAAAAGAATTGTAACAGCTGTTCATAATCAACCAGGGAACTGTCAAAGTGATTAAAGGATTCGAGTGAAGATTACATATATAGAGTAGTAAAATAAATCAAAGGGACATTGAGCTATAAATAACAACTGGAGTGGCCTTAAAAATTTAGAAAAGAGGCAAATGAGTTATACAGATCTGATTATCAATAGGGGGAAGTGGTGAAATATTACTCCAAGTCATCTAAACAAACTGACTGGCCTTCCTCCGAGCAAAGCTCGGCCCCCAGGTACTATGCATTAAGAGGGGGGTCCATTCCTTTGTATTTAGCTGCTTCTCTTATAAGATCGAAGTTAATTTTCAAATTCCGTCCCTCTTAAACGGATTATCTGAAATGTTGGTTTAGGGTTCATTTTATAAAACGAAGCAACCCATATCAGTGAGCAGAATTTTGATATCACAAATAATAGTCCAATTAAATTAAAAAATTACATTTAGTTCACGCAGATAGCGAGACATCCACTTGACGGATTTTGACGATTCTTATGTTGATTCGTAACGGAGCCAGAATTTCGATTTAGGCCTCAGGGCTCTGTCCCACTTGTCACATGGGGACTTCCAAGTTACCATATTATTATTCATATTGAGGAGAGTTTTATTTGGTTCGTGTCACGTATTTTTTTCTTAATTCAATTCATTTTAAAAGTACCTGGGGGCCGAGCTTTGCTCGGGGGAAGGCCAGCCAGTTTGTTTAGGTGACTTGGAGTAATATTTCACCACTTCCCCCTATTGATAATCAGATCTGTGTAACTCATTTGCCTCTTTTCTACATTTTTAAGGTCACTCATTTGTTATTTATAGCTCAATGTCCCATTGATTTATTTTACTACTCTATATATGTAATATTCACTCAAATCCTTTAATCTCTGCTCTCAGAAAACCACATGTTAATAATCATATACAACATGAGTATTTACCTTGACAGTTCCCTGGTTGATTATGAACAGCTGTTACAATTCTTTTGTTTTGATTTGAAACTCCATAAGCTCAATGTTAATTTTTTAACTTTTCATTTTAGGTTTTTTACATTATTTGATTTTTCCTGGGGATGAGGCCTGTCTAGAACTTATTTTTATCCCAGAAATTAGTTATTTCGAACATTTGAAGGAAATCGTTGGAGCCGTTTTTGAGATCAGTGTCGCAAGCAAGCAAGCAAGCAAGCATGCAAGCAAGCAAGCAAGCAAACCTTACTCATATTATAGTATAGGATAAACAGCTGTTATAAGAATTATATCAAACTACAGACTGTCATTGATTTGTTTACAATCGCAATTTTGACCGCAAGCCTTTGCGGGGGAGCAGCTTTAATAGTAGAAGTTCAATTTTGGTGATTTGGTTACTAGTTCGGGTCACGGTGCTTGGCACCTGGGAAAGGCGAGAAACTACTGAAATTTCTCGTAAATAAAAATAGACAATGACAAAAACAACCAAAACATATGTTTTAAAATTAAATAAGTGATTTTTGCTTTCTGTTGACAAAAGTAGACTGTAACACTAACGGAACTAAGCCAAACAGAGGCGAAAAGTCATTCCAGAGCATACGATAACCAGATCCCAACCACTGAGACCCGAGCTTTTTAGTGAATTTCCTTTGGAAAGTGAACTATTAGCATGACCCGCACGGTGAAACTTAAGCCCGGGACCACCATAGAAGTTCCTAACGTGACCCCCTGAACACGTTTTGGGGGGTCGTTCAAAATTTTATATATATATATATATATAGACATATATATATATATATATATATATGTGTTTGCACTCTAGCGGTCGCATTTTTTGTCCGATTTACTTCAAATTTGGTAGGGACATTCCTTTCTGTAATCAGTTGGACAAGTTCGTTGGGCAAACCAATCGGAAAACTCTAAACCCCTTTTTTTGGGGATTAATCTTTCAAATTTCGAGTTTTTGGCCCAAAAAGGGTCATAAAAGCCCTAGATGTAAGAAAAATGCATGTAAAAAGATGGGAATTAGAAAGGCGAAAGTTTTAAGCCCTCTCTCGTCATTCTAGCATAATTATTTACTGAGTTATTAAAGAAAATGTGTATCGACTAAACACAGTACGTTGTCTTATGGGGGTTTTACACTAGAAATGCCTGTTATTCCTTTGTTAGCGTACTTTTATTATCCCCAGCAACCTCACGCCTACTTTCAAGCCTGTATGGACCTTCTCCTAACCTTATAATGCGCAAAATTGTATTCCCAGCTTTGCAAGTAAATTAAACCAGGAGTATCAGAACAGCCAAAAAATCAATGTTTTCAGAATTCAATAAAAATTGGACAAATGTATGTTTTTACACTTATTTTGAGTTTTACAAGTTTTTATGTGGAAATTCACTTCCCTCACTTCAGCGTGCTGCGTGCGAACTCGTTTACAATAAACCAAGCAACGTGCGATATTGGTTGTGTGGTGGAGCGGGTTCCTCAGTTCACTACTAGACGGCGCTGCCTGTCACATTTCATGACACCACAATGTATACATTGTCACATTCTCTGCAATGTATACGTTGTCTGTGAACGAAAATTGCATCGACAATGATAGGTATTTTACAGCAGTGTATACTGTGCATTTATACAGTACAAGTTCGGTTACGGGATGTAATAAAAGACGTACAACACTTAAGAATATATTTACACTTACACTGCTTCACATACAGACGGTAAACATACATAAAATATGGTACAAGGCTATTGATTTCGACCAGTCACACCGGTCATCATCAGGCCAATGAGAGAACTGTGCCACTTTTATTACATCCCGTAAGTAAAAACAACACGTAATATGCTAATCAACAAGTTGTTAAGTTCGGTTACTTACGCATTTATGTATTACCATTACTGAAGTATCTATAGTCATTGGTATTACTCATTCTGTAAAAACTGAATGTTAGATTCAAATTGTGGGGGTTTGATAAATTTCAGACTGGTGGAAGGTGGGGAATAGACTCTCTTTAAAGGTAATAGTCCAAGGGAAAGTTAGCCTTTTTTTAATTTCACGTGTGCTCGAAATAAGGACACAGGATACGCTATCAACGAGATTGGTTATCATGAAACCTTCCTGCAGGACATTTTGTTTAAACAAACCTCAGAGAAGAAAGGTTGATCAACATCAAACATAGGTCGAGAATACCCTTGACACAAATATGGTATTTTAAAATGAAATGTTTATTTTAGTTACGCGTGTCATATACTCATTAATAATTTAACTAATTTAATCTTATAACACTTTTAATATTGTGGTATAATGTTTATGGAAATTTATTATTTTCCAAAGGAATAACACAGTTGGGTGTAATGCATTACATCATTTTGTATCCTGTGACCAGTTGGTTACCATGGAGACTGGGGATTGTTTATGAATAACACAGTTGGGTGTAATGCATTACATCATTTTGTAGCCTGTGACCAGTTGGTTACCATGGAGACTGGGGATTGTTTATGAATAACACAGTTGGGTGTAATGCATTACATTATTTTGTAGCCTGTGACCAGTTGGTTACCATGGAGACTGGGGATTGTTTATGAATAACACAGTTGGGTGTAATGCATTACATTATTTTGTAGCCTGTGACCAGTTGGTTACCATGGAGACTGGGGATTGTTTATGAATAACACAGTTGGGTGTAATGCATTACATCATTTTGTAGCCTGTGACCAGTTGGTTACCATGGAGACTGGGGATTGTTTATGAATAACACAGTTGGGTGTAATGCATTACATCATTTTGTAGCCTGTGACCAGTTGGTTACCATGGAGACTGGGGATTGTTTATGAATAACACAGTTGGGTGTAATGCATTACATTATTTTGTAGCCTGTGACCAGTTGGTTACCATGGAGACTGGGGATTGTTTATGAATAACACAGTTGGGTGTAATGCATTACATTATTTTGTAGCCTGTGACCAGTTGGTTACCATGGAGACTGGGGATTGTTTATGAATAACACAGTTGGGTGTAATGCATTACATCATTTTGTAGCCTGTGACCAGTTGGTTACCATGGAGACTGGGGATTGTTTATGAATAACACAGTTGGGTGTAATGCATTACATTATTTTGTAGCCTGTGACCAGTTGGTTACCATGGAGACTGGGGATTGTTTATGAATAACACAGTTGGGTGTAATGCATTACATTATTTTGTAGCCTGTGACCAGTTGGTTACCATGGAGACTGGGGATTGTTTATGAATAACACAGTTGGGTGTAATGCATTACATCATTTTGTAGCCTGTGACCAGTTGGTTACCATGGAGACTGGGGATTGTTTATGAATAACACAGTTGGGTGTAATGCATTACATCATTTTGTAGCCTGTGACCAGTTGGTTACCATGGAGACTGGGGATTGTTTATGAATAACACAGTTGGGTGTAATGCATTACATCATTTTGTAGCCTGTGACCAGTTGGTTACCATGGAGACTGGGGATTGTTTATGAATAACACAGTTGGGTGTAATGCATTACATTATTTTGTAGCCTGTGACCAGTTGGTTACCATGGAGACTGGGGATTGTTTATGAATAACACAGTTGGGTGTAATGCATTACATCATTTTGTAGCCTGTGACCAGTTGGTTACCATGGAGACTGGGGATTGTTTATGAATAACACAGTTGGGTGTAATGCATTACATCATTTTGTAGCCTGTGACCAGTTGGTTACCATGGAGACTGGGGATTGTTTATGAATAACACAGTTGGGTGTAATGCATTACATTATTTTGTAGCCTGTGACCAGTTGGTTACCATGGAGACTGGGGATTGTTTATGAATAACACAGTTGGGTGTAATGCATTACATTATTTTGTAGCCTGTGACCAGTTGGTTACCATTGAGACTGGGGATTGTTTATGAATACAGGAGGAAATGGCGGCCTCCATGTAAGCTCCACGTTTATGTAATGATTAAGCTCGGTGGAAATTGTCCTGATAAGGAAACCAAACTGTTCATTGAAATCCTGATCATAAAGTTATGTCACGGAAAAACCCTGTTAGACATTGTAATAAATAGAAAGTGTTTATCACAATAAATTAATAGAATCAAACTTGATTTGTGCATTCCATGAAGCGGGTCTAATGGTTACGCAATTAGTTTTGGGACGAAGTTTTGGCTTGAAATCCCTGATCAATCTATTTTATATTAATTAGAAAATGTATTGCTGGGTTTCATTATTTTCCATTAAGCAATTGGTATTTCGGCCGTTTGGTTTAGTTTGATTAAAACGACCATAATCAAACACCTGCATTTATCTTGGTGGTGTAGGGGCGCGGCCTTGGAGGAGGGGATCATTCTGTGTATCATAAAGGTCTGGATATGACTGTATTGATCGTGTGTTAAAGTGGGTAAAACGAGTATAAGCAAACACCTGCTTTTATCTTGGTGGTGTAGGGGTGCGGCCTTGGAGGAGGGGATCATTCTGTGTATGACTGTATTGTATGACTGTATATGACTGTATTGATCGTGTGTTTAAATGGGTAAAACGAGTATAAGCAAACACCTGATTTTATCTTGGTGGTGTAGGGGTGCGGCCTTGGAGGAGGGGATCATTCTGTGTATGACTGTATTGTATGACTGTATATGACTGTATTGATCGTGTGTTTAAATGGGTAAAACGAGTATAAGCAAACACCTGCTTTTATCTTGGTGGTGTAGGGGTGCGGCCTTGGAGGAGAGGATCATTCTATGCATCATAATGTCTGGATATGACTATTGAACGTGTGTTAAAATAGGTAAAACGAGTATAAGCAAACACCTGCTTTTATCTTGGTGGTGTAGGGGTGCGGCCTTGGAGGAGGGCATCATTCTATGCATCATAAAGGTTGGATATGACTGTACTGATCGTGTGTTAAAATGGGTAAAACGAGTATAAGCAAAAGCCTGCTTTTATCTTGGTGGTGTAGGGGTGCGGCCTTGGAGGAGGGGATCATTCTGTGTATCATAAAGGTCGGATATGACTGTGTTGATCGTGTGTTAAAATGGTTAAAACGAGCATAAGCAAACACCTGCTTTTATCTTGGTGGTGTAGGGGTGCGGCCTTGGAGGAGGGGATCATTCTGTGTATCATAAAGGTCGGATATGACTGTGTTGATCGTGTGTTAAAATGGTTAAAACGAGTATAAGCAAAAACCTGCTTTTCCGTTGGTGGTGTAGGGGTGCGGCCTTGGAGGAGGGGATCATTCTGTGTATCATAAAGGTCGGATATGACTGTATTGATCGTGTGTAAAATGGGTAAAACGAGTATAAGCAAAAACCTGCTTTTTCTTTTGGTGTTTATGAGGAGGAGGGAGTAAGCTGATTCTATGCATCATAAAGGTCTGGATATGACTGTGTTGATCGTGTGTTAAAATGGTTAAAACGAGCATAAGCAAACACCTGCTTTTCTCTCGGTGTTCATGAGGGGGGGGGGTGGCTGGGAGAGGCTATTAGGGAGAGAGGGTTGGGTATCACGTGTTATTTGTTTACAATCAGCTGATATTTATAGACTCGGTTTCCATTAGGCGTGGAAAGTTTGAGCGGCGATTACAGAAGGAAGCGGACGCAACGGTATTGATTAGTCGTCCCGAACTTTTTCCATTTGTTTACGCAACAATACAATCAAGCGGGTTATTTCAGTCGGTCTTATCGCACGGTTGTTATTTTTATCAGTGATAAGACAGCCGGAATTGTCGAATTCCAGGTTTTTAGGGTCATTATTTTGCGTTATAAATATAACACTGAGGACAAAGGTTTTTATAGAGTTTCTCTGTGACAATGCTTGGCAGCGAATGTTAATTTGTAAGGTTTACAAAACCGCGTAGTCGACTACGAGCACAGATAAAGGAACTCGATATTATGTGTAAATGAGTTCGTTTTCCTGTACTACCAAGTAAAAGTGTAGAGTGACTCTTAAAAATTGTTAAGAGTTATTGAAGACTATAGCTGGCGCGTTAGGCAATGCAATTTCATTACAGTCCCTGAAGTATTATAATTGTTGATATTTTCAGTTGTTTTCAATGTTTTGTCTAGATAATTTTATTTAATAAGATTGGTTTAATCACTGACTCCAGTAAAATGAAGATAGAAAACGTAACCTGGTTATAAAGTGAAATAGTTTATGCTCTTTGTATTAGCTGTAGGGCAAAGTATACATAACAAAATCAAAGTTACATGTTTTATTTTGTATTTTACACTAGTTTTTATTTTAAAACAGCTTAATTTAACTAATTGGCTCTTATTATTTACTACAAAGCAAATTATTCTGGTTCTCTCTTCCTTGGGGAAAACACTTCCCCGCAGCAATAAAGTAAGATGTGAAATAATGTAGGATAATCTTGGAATTTAGATCGGTGTTGGGTTAATTGAGTTCGATGGTGACAGGTGTTAGTACATCTGTTTGAAGAGTGCATAGAATTAGTGAGTGTTTATATACTGTACTTTACTAATCAGCACGAATGTACCCGTATCCCGTATTAATGTTTTATAATGCAAAATATACAAAAATGGCTCTGAGTAAGTGTTCGTTTTAATATGTAATGTTTAGTTTTTGAAATTTTTAATATCAAAATTGCTTCCCTTACCTCGACGTATTCTGTGATCTCGGTTGAAATAATCATGGTAACACATAATGTCCGTAGCGTATTAGTGAGTTCCATTTAATTATTTTTATATTTAGTCTTTGTTTTCTAATTCCCGCTGCACTTTGCGCTTACTGTATGATTTGTAATAACAGAATAGCATATCATTTCTGATTAAATGCGCGTATCGTTTGAGAACTACGATGTAATACAGTAATTGTGGTAGAATGTGCACTGCCGTGCTTTGTTCGCCTTTACCAACAGAAAACTAAATGTAGATTCTGGGATAATCGATTCCATCGACGGTCCCACGGCGCTGGGTAGGGGAGGCAGTTTTCAATATTTACGTTGGCCGCCCGTTCTATTTAGGGCCGCACACTTTAACAAGTGGTATCGGCCGAGCGCCTGACCTTGGTGCTATTTCTGGCGCGGCACGCCATTGGTCGAGGCGGGCCAGGGTTGCCAATCTCTCCCCGCGCGGGATCGATATTTCCCCGCGCGCCCCTCCCGCCCGGTGCCCTCCCTCCCCCCGCCAATTGTATTAGTTGCACGTGGATGAGTTTTTTTATGGCCGTGATTTAATTTCACGGCATTATCGTTTCGCCATGCGATATCCCGTAGTTATCGCTTGAAAGTTGTATTGGATAAAACACTGGGTTTTAACATAGTTTAAGAACTAATTATTGGTTTTTAAACTATGTTGTTATTAGTAGAAAATGATAAAAACTTCTTAGTTTAATAAATGAGCCTTTGTAAAATCAAGGTCTCGACAGTGCCTCTCCCAGTTCCCCCTCCCCCGCCCACCTATGGAGGGTACCATTAGTTGCGCGACTGGTAAACCAAAACCCTAAAACAAACCTGTTGCAATTTACGCAATCAATGTACGTACCTAAGCGTTCACAATTTTCCCGCAAATAAAAAAAAATCTGTCGTTGAACTTGATTAAAAAAGAAATTTATTTCGTAGCATCCACGATACGTGTTGTTACAATTAAATAGGATACAATATTTACACTTACCCATAATATTATACTTGCACAAGACGGTAAATGTACACAAAATATTGTACAAGGCAGATTCTTTGTTTTGTTATTGTGTATCTACGCAACGATTACATATTTTAACGATTTGATAGGGAACGGTCCAAACCCTGGTCTTGTTACTACATCTAAGGTCGACCTGTTCTTAGAAAGCACCATTTAGCCCAATGACAAATGCCAGCTGGGTCCAGTTTCGAACTTTCTCAAAATTCCGATCAGGATCGATCTGGCGAACCTCGGTATAAGTGTAAATATATTTTTAGTTAAGTGTTTGAATTGTTAATACAAATAACTTATAATAATTTACCTAATTCTTCCCTGTTTCCGGACGAGCAACTTTTCAAAATGGATCGTTCAATCTACACGACGCATCATGAGTACGCCTCATGGAGGGGACTACATTTTTGTACTATGAACCGCGTTCAGGTGATAGGCTTGTTGGATACAATGACTCCGCGAAACTAGAACTGTGAAGGCCTACACGGAGGAGCAAGGCTATTAGGTACTGTGTAACTTTGTTTCATGAAACTCGATTGCAGGAAATAGAAATGGTGTTGCAGCGCTGTAAGGTGTGAAACAAAGTTTCAAAGGCGTACAACGTGCAGTCGATCGGCTTCCGAAAGGTGCGGCGATTACCTAAGCGAGTTTTACGACGGTAACAATAATTACCAATTCAATTCAATTAATTAATTAATTTCATAAATGATCCACTCGTCGTACAAAAATCGTCCTATATCCTATACTCTAATATGAGTAAGGTTTGCTTGCTTGCTTGCGACACGGATCTCAAAAACGGCTCCAACGATTTCCTTCAAATGTTTGAAATAACTAATTTCTGGAATAAAAATAAGTTCTAGACAGGCCTCATCCCCAGTAAAAATCAAATAATGTAAAAAAAACTAAAATGAAAAATTTAAAAAAATTAACATTGGGCTTATGGAGTTAATCGAAACAAAAGAATTGTAATAGCTGTTCATAATCAACCAGGGAACTGTCAAAGTAATACTCATGTTGTTTATGATTATTAACATGTGGTTTCCTGAGAGCAGAGATTAAAACATTTGAGTGAAGATTACATATATAGAGTAGTAAAATAAATCAAAGGGACATTGAGCTATAAATGACAACTGGAGGGACCTTAAAAATGTAGAAATGAGGCAAATGAGTTATACAAATCTGATTAATAGGGGGACGTGGTGAAATATTACTCCGAGTCATCTATACAAACTGACTGGCCTTCCCCCGAGTAAAGCTCGCCCCCCAGGTACTACAAGCTTAAAAATAGTTTTCATGAAATAACAATGATAAATTAAACTGATGTACAAGCGGGATACCCAAAATTATAACAATAAAAAAATATTTTCGCTATGCATTCACATCTCAACAACATCATATTTGAGGCCAGCCCTCCCCTCATTCACGGTGTACAATAATTCCAACATCAAGGTTTTTGCTGATTCTTAAAATATGTTGTATTTGATATTTTTTTAGATTTGTGGACAGGGAGTTAAAACAGAAATGCGTTAATGGCCATGTAGCGTGGATATTATTCAAGGAGTGTTAATCGACGGTGGGGGTATATGAAATGTGTTCTGATTCTTGTTTTATAGTCACGATTGAAATTTTCTTGTGAAAACACCTCAGGATTAGGCAGTAAGAACATTAGAAATCCCTAAAATGTACAAAGAAGGCGATGTTGAAAGTGTTGACAAATTTGTTTGCTGTGGTTCCTAGTCTTTGTACCGACGATCGATTTGACTATTTGTTTTTGCAAATTCCTGAAAGTAAGATTCATGTATTACCATCTATTTTATGTATATAAATATATATTTAATACACCGAAAATAGTCGTCAAAATATAAATTTATGAAACTGAATAAGGGTACATTGTTCTCATAATGATAGTAAAATTAATATACAGGGTGTTTCCAAAGTAATGATGCTAACTTTGGGATATTGTTCCTTATGTCAAAAGGAAAGTAATCATCATATAACCGGGGCTCTATTTATTTTCGTTTACTGCCTGTCTGTAAGTATGTGATTTTCACTACAAAATATATATTTAAAAAACTGTTTGACCAAATTCAACCAAATTTTGGTTAAATACTCTTCTTAGTAAGATATTTTGTAGAAAAATATTATTTCATAAAATCTTGCCGTTAAAAATGGTGGTCATTGAAAGTTTTTAACCTTTAATATCTTAGAAGTTTTACAAAAAAAAGTTCAAGAATATAAAAAGTTAGAAAATGTGATTACAAATCCATATCTGTTTTAACATTAAAAATCGGGTTAGGATTAACTGAACTATGACTGAAAAACGGAACACATGGCTAAATATTGCTATCATAACTATTATAATAAACATGATAACAAAGTTTAGACATGTGTTTCGATTTCAGTCACAGTTCAGTTAATTTTAACCTGATTTTAAATGTTAAACTAGATACGGATTTGTAATTACATTTTCAAACTTTTTATATTCTTGAAAGACTTTGCAAAAATTTCTAGTTTATTAGATATTAAAGGTTACAAACTTTCAATGGCCTCAATTTTTTAACGGAAATATTGTATGAAAAAATATGTTTTTCTAAAAAATAATTTACTAAGAAGAGTGTTTAACCAAAATTTGGTTAAATTTGGTCAAGCCGTTTTTAAAATATAAATGTTGTAGTGAAAATGACATACTTACAGACAGACAGTTAACGAAAATAAATAGACCCCCAAATAAATGATGATTTACGTTCCTTTTAACATAAGGAGCAATATCCCGAAATAAGCAACATTAATTTGGAAACACCCTGTTTATATATAAAAATTAGGCATTCCTTTCAAAAGTTATCGAAGTAACGGACACATATATATAAATTTGAACGAATAGTGCTTTTGGCATCTGGGGACCTCAAAACGAAAAGTTATCATGGTCTCGGGCTTAAGTCTTCCATGCCAATAGCTTCTTCCCTATAGGGGAAATTCGCTAAAAAAGGAAAAAATCATCGAAGGTCATTAAATATTGTGTAAATAAATTATTTGCTGTACAGACTAAGTTATTTACGTTTAAAATATTGGGAAGGCGAGTTTTGGCACGACTGTTGGGATAAGGCAAGTTTGGCTCCATCACAGATTGAATAAGACTAGTTTTGCTTCAACCGAAAATGATTTTGAATATCTGTTTACATCACTGTGGAAACAGTTAATTAACACCTTTAACGGTTAGTTTTAAAGCCTTATTCATTATTACGTACATGAAAAGTCAATCCGTCCATCCATAAATTCTTGGTTTAAAATTTGTTGTTGGTGATGGCGAGTTTATGTTATTTAAGGAATTTTTGTGGACATTTTCCATCACTTACTAATTAGTATGTTTTTACTAGTATGTTATTAAGTTATGGAAAATGTCCCCAAAAATTCCTTAAATAACACATGAAGTAGTGTTTCATGACTCATTAGTCCTTCAATGACATTTTAAACAATTAAGCTGCACTTTCTTCTTCTTGACAACAGTAAGTTCTTCATCCTCGTCCTCGTTGGCTCCAACAACAGCTTCGTCATAAGGTACCGAGAACATTCCTCAGATAGTTCGTTGGTGGATTGTTGGACTACCAAAGTGACTGATAAATAGTTTGTTGACGTCACTCATCTTGGCTGGCTTAACCATAAGGCTAGGTTCACACGGCGTCGTAGACGGCACGGCGCCGTGCATTCCTGAACCGCGCCGTTGACCACACGACTTGCGCCGTGGACAACACGACTTGCGCCGTTCGTCGGATGACTTTATCATCACATTGTTCATTCTGTTAAGATGGATAACCAAACAAGGATGCTCCGTTTATACTTGTTACATTTTCAAAGCAAAAGAAGGCGTAATAGGCTTGTGGGTACACCCTTTAAACGTGCAAAGGCAATCGTTAAATAAAAGAGGCAATCGTTCCTCTTTTCAAAACGGCGGATTTTCAAAATGATTGGCCTAATTTCCACATTACTTATGAAATTGCAGACAAAAGTAAATTCTTAACGCTAGTAATAACATCAAATAATAACTAGCGTAAACAATAAATAAGAATACACAAGGGCTATGATGGTTTAAAAGATAGTCCTCATTGCGTTTTTTCAAAATTTTATGCCCAGTTTCCAAAATTTATATCCGAAAAATTGGATGCAGCTGAAACACTAGATTCATCAGGTAATTCTAAGTAACCATATAGTCGACCCGTGCGGAAAACCGCACTGCGAACCAAATCTTGTCAGCTGATCAGATGTTCTTTTGTTTACATTTTCGCTCCTGTCAAAAAAAATATTCCCTTTATCTTTATTTATCTGTCATATTATTCAAATTTCAGAGAAGCGGTACATTTTTAGACCGTGGGTCTATTTTTCGTCATTAGCCGACACGATAATCTTTAAAATGAGTGATAAATCATAATGTAACGCACAGTTCACAAAACACTCAAAAAACAATTCAACACTTCTCAAATCCAGGAAAACACTGAAATAAATAACTTCTGCACATGCGCTAGACCGAGTCGGGACGGCCCCGCGTCGATCTGTGTGAACGCCTCCATAAGCGACCATGGTGTTCAACAGGTCGTGTTCGGCACGACGTCGCGTCGTCGCTTGAAGAAGGTCGTGATGTCCACGGCCGCCGTTTTGCGCTGCGGACGGCACGGCGCCGTGGTCAATACGTGTGAATAGATACATTTACAACGAGTTCGCACGCAGCACGCTGACGTGAGGGAAGTGAATTTCCACATAAACTCAAAATCAGTGTGTAAACATTCATTTGTCCAATTTTTATTGAAATCTGAAAACATTGATTTGTTGGCTGTTCTGATACTCTTGGTTTCATTTACTTGCAAAGCTGGGAATACAATTTTGCGCATTATAAGGTTAGGAGAAGGTCCAGACAGGCCTGAAAGTAGGCGTGAGGTTGCTGGGAACGATAAAAGTACTCTAACAACGGAATAACAGGCTTTGCTAGTTAGTGTAAAAAACCCATAAGACAACGTACTGTGTTTAGTCGATACACATTTTCTTTAATAACTCGGTAAATATCTTAGTCATATCGGTAAATGTCTTACAACATGACAATCGGAAAACTCTAACCCTCTTTTTTGGGATTTTAAGTTTTGAATTTTGGGTTTTTTGGCCCGAAAAAAGGGTCAGAAAAGCCCCTAATGTTAAAGTAAGGCGTATTACATTATAGGAATTAAAAAGGCGGAAATTTTAAGCCCTCCCTCATCATTCTAGCGCATCAATATTTACTGAGTTATTAAATAAAATAAAGATTGAGTAAACACAGTACGTTGTCTTATGGGGATTTTAATTGGAAAAGGCTGTTTTTCGTATCTTGATGTAGATATATCACTCCTAATACCCCCATACCGATTTTTGATCCTGATGGTACCTCCTCCTAAGCTTATAATGCACAACATTGCCATGCCAATACTGGATTTAAATATAATACTGGATTTAACCAGGTGTATCAGAACAGCCAAAATATCTAATATTTTCCATTTTGCTAAAAATCACACAAATCGTTGATTAAACCCGTTATTTGATTGTTAAAAGTTTTTAATGCGGAAATTCACTTCCCTAACGTCAGCGTGCTGCGTGTGAACTAGTTTACACTTTAACATGAACCATGAATCAGCAATTAAAGATAATCCGTTGAGTGGAGACGAGCTTTGAAAGTTGAAAGTTAACATTGGTCTTATGTGAGAAGCAGATGACAGGGCCCCGGCCCCATCTAAACACATTCACAGTTGGACCTCGAACTTTCAAATAGATTCAACGGGTTTGTTTTCGATAAAGGGATGTATATCAACAGTTTGCTTTATTTTTTGTTCAATATGACCCAATGCTCCGCGAGTTTAAGGAGCATGAAATCTGTTTCTTGTAGTTTCAAGGGTTGGAACTGCAATGCAATTGTTTCACACAGTACGTGAAACAAAGTTGAACTGTATAATAGGCTTCGTATAATGTAATGTATACAACAATTCCCACATACATTGTTGTTATAAACCTCTCTTAATTATTACAATTCAATTCCCCAATATTTTTAGTTTTACTATAGACCTACCGATTTCCCAAATGAATGCAGTAACACACCCTGATGACATGCCCTGAAGACATGTTTGTTCCTGACGATTCGATAGTTCTTAATAGTTGATATTGAAAAGTTTGACCTAAAACACAATTTAAAATTGGTGTTTTAAATTTTTAACTAACGGTATGTAATTATATACGTCTTACAACACGTATATTCACACTTGTACTGTACTGCACGCACGACAGTAATTATCCAGGGTGTCTCACGTAAGGTGTCTCAAACCGATTGCAGACGAACCACTTGACCTAGAAGGATGAAATAACATTATTTACCACTAAATCAACCCCAAGGAGAACCGTAAAAATAATTTTAACTCGTTTAAAATACAGGGTGTACCAAAAACTGAGGGTCACTAGTTCGAATCTCGGAATTTTCAAATGTAAACATACGTCATGTTTTACACCATTTTAATATTAAAGCCCTTTGACAGAAAAACATTTTGGTGAAAACAGAACTCACTTATGTTTCAAAATGGCGGCCATTTCATGCTAGTCATTCTAATAGTTACTTTTCCATAGGGAATTCACTAAAAATACATTCCTAGCGATTTCAGTGAGCAGAATTTTGATATCGTAAATATTTAGTATTTTGGAATTTTGTAGAGCGATTTTTATTTGTGATATCAAAGTTTTTGCTCACTGAAATCGCTAAATGAGCCGTAAAAACGGGATTGTATCTGCGGCGACTGGGTCGTTTTTTCACTCTCCGGTGTAGACTGTAGACTGTAGACTTCTCGGTCTGGGTGCGGAGCTGTTTTCGCAGCTGATGTCACAGTTCATTCTCCGCTACAAATAGCCGGTCACCCGAGCGGTCAAGGTCACAGTAACTCCTGCTGACATCCGGTAGGCGGCCCTACTGTTTTTCAGTGAAAAGCTACTATTGGTAGTTTAAAACTGTCGATAGTAGGTCGATTGTATTTTACTATCGGTAGTTCAGAAAGTATTATGTGCACATTTTGTATAATAGTAACATAGATGCTTAATCCTTAATCCTTAGGAGTATGCTTAATCTATGATACTTTAGATTTTATACTTTAGAATTTTTAAATTTCAAAATTGAGGACTTCTTATTAATATTTATATCCTGAATTGTTTTCAAAACATCTTGATGGTTACCATTGAACTAGAGAAATAAAAATGTTTATAGTGTAAATAAATAGACAAAATGGAAATAAATTATCATTGCTATAGATCATGTGTTTTTAAACACTTTACTTCCTATGAGGTACAGGTTTTGTTGGATCTATTTACCTCTTTGCTTAATTTTGTTTAAAGTTTACTTAATTATTAAATAAGGCATTTTATTCATATTAAGCACTTGGTATTTTTATTTGATGTCGATTAGCACTTTATTGCCATGGATGAAATACTTTAATTTATCGAAACTTTAGTCTTAATGAGTAAAACAAAATAATTTTTAGTGATGTATTTGCTACAGGGAGATATATTTTTATTCTCATTAAAATGGCATTGGTTTGTTACCTAAAATTTTTCTTAATCAATAACATGTTTTTTTATAAATCTGATACATTGAAATACACTTAAAACAACTTGTTTAAGTACTGTACCTAATCGCGGTATCTCTTGAAGGTAAAATTTTCATTTTTACGTCTAATCACCTTAACAAATTTAAACGCCAAAAAAACGAGAAAAATAAATATCCCTTAAAAAAAGTTTTAACGATTTTATAAAAATGTGATGGCTTGAAATGCTTTAAATATCAAATCAAATTAGGCCTACAGCGCCCACATCTCCGGGAAATTCTAGTTCAGAAATCACAGTGTTAGAAGGTTCCAAAAAAATGTATTTAGTTTGTCATAAAATCGCAAACTTAAAACAAAATTTACTTATCACTATTAAAGAAAGCACAATAGAATAAAAGGGAAACAAATTAATTCGTATTTTAAATTATAGTATTATTATTCGAATATAGCGGTTGTGCGGAGAAAACAGATATTTTCATTTAGAAAACTTGAAAATTAGAAATTTTGACGAAAACAATACTTTCCCTATATATGTACATAAAAAGCTAAATTAAAGAGGAAATAAAAATGGGACAGGGGTATTAAACACAAAGTAAATTTGCACTAATGATCATAACTTTATACTTTTTTGGTAGGTCTAACATAAGACATGCCCCTCAAGTTGCTACTGAGATTTGTTAATATTTCTTCAGAGCAATTGTTTTCTTTAAATTTACACACCAAGAGTCATCAGTCACAAGACTTGGCGTTTCTACCTGCTTCCTCCCCCCATAAGGCCAATGTTAATTTTCAAGTTCCGCCCGGAAGATATTTGTGAATATGGTTATAACATTTGGTAGGAATATTGTGCTGGTCATTATCTAGCTATTTCAGTGTTATTTTTCCCCCTTTATAACAAGCCATAAACAACATCCGACCACCCGTTTAGGCTTGATGGAACTTTAAAGATTGCTCTTATGGGTTTAGAAATCTACTTGGATCTACTGGTGCCTCTCTTAATTAAACTAGGAGTAAAAGTCCGAGGTCTCTATTGGATGGAAATTTGGATAAAGTAAAATAGTTATAGATAAAAACCTTATCGAACAAAGTTTTATTTTATTATTTACACTTAAAAATTTGCTAGGATGTTTCAATTATCTGAAAAATGATTTTCCTCTAGTTTAAATTCGGATCAGTTATCAAGTCCTTGTGTTATCAGAGCTCAACGCAGCCAAGTTCACCGATGTTATTTTGAAGGGCGACTTTAGAGGTTAAAATTAGCTGGCTGACGTCACGTCTGATAACGATGTAAATAAATAGACAATCCAAACATCGCCTGGTAGCCGTATCTGCTCGGCAGACAACAAAGCTATACGTGACAGCCTAGGCGTACCGCACCATTGAACTAGAGAAATACAAATGTTTATAGTTCTATGGCCACAACAAGCTGCGACCAAACTAAGGTAACACCCCGTCGCAGCGAACCTGCGTGTTCATCGAATTTCCAATGCATCGTAAGTCTCACTACCATAGACAATCCAAACATCGCCTGGTAGCCGTATCTGCTCGGCAGACAACAAAGCTATACGTGACAGCCTAGGCGTACCGTACCATTGAACTAGAGAAATACAAATGTTTATAGTTCTATGGCCACAACAAGCTGCGACCAAACTAAGGTAACACCCCGTCGCAGCGAACCTGCGTGTTCATCGAATTTACAATGCATCGTAAGTCTCACTACCATAGACAATCCAAACATCGCCTGGTAGCCGTATCTGCTCGGCAGACAACAAAGCTATACGTGACAGCCTAGGCGTACCGCACCATTGAACTAGAGAAATACAAATGTTTATAGTTCTATGGCCACAACAAGCTGCGACCAAACTAAGGTAACACCCCGTCGCAGCGAACCTGCGTGTTCATCGAATTTACAATTTGCAATTTGTCTCACTACCGCATTAAGCCACTTAGTGAATTTCATAAAAATTCATTCACAAATAAAAGGTCCATGTAAAACATTTGTTATTCCCCATTCAAATAATATTAGGGTTGAGTACGCAGGTTTTTTTTATCAAGGAACACAAAAATCGATTACTATGCAAATATACCAATAGATCTCAACTGGATAGTCATTATCACGTTTTCTTAATTTATTTTCATAATTAAGGGAGAAAAGGAATTTTAATTATTCTCAATAACATATAACATTAGGACTGAGTACGCAGGTTTGCTGATACGGGGACCAAAAACCAACAATTGTGTTTTTGTGCGAATATCAATATACCGCAACCGGATGAAGTTACATATCAATTTTTCTAATATACTTTCATTAATAAGCAAGATATAAAGGTGTACTTATTCTCCATAATACAGTAATAACATCGGGCAACGTTCTGTGTTTTGCACTTTTACTATCTCTAGTGTCCTAGGGGTCATACACATATTACGTATCGCACTTAAGGGGGGGAGGGGGTATAGCACAGCGTTATGCTGCGTTATGTAGGGGGGAGGGGGGGTTTGGATCAACGTTACGTAACTCACATGTATTAACCCTATAAGATCTGGCGCACTCACGTATCTATTGATCCTGTTAAAAATCTTTCAAAATTAAAAAATAATAAAATTGATATCTAAATCAAGGTTACAGTTATGTACAAAATTCTTCCGTTATACTATTTTAATAACAGTTAAACCAAAAATAAATACATTACGTGTTATGATTAAGTTCTGTAATGCAGTACACCTATGTTTTGTGTTGTTTTAGAGCGTAAAAATCATGCCACATCATGCAAAATCATACATCTTTAGTTTTTTAAGTTGTTTTGTATTAGTTATAAATTAAATTTGTTACGTTTTAGATGAGATAGTTTATTTTGCTGTTTATATTATTAGTGACAGTCTTGTTTGGTTGTATACAATTTGCTTTGAAATAAGTTATTAAAAAATGTTGTTAAAATAAATTCATTTAAAGTTAATGATTCGTGGTAATCCGTATTCCAAATTCCTAATAAAACTAGGTTGAAAAGGTTTAAGCTGTTTTAAAGCCTACTACGATTGAGTTACGTAATGCAATGGTGGTGGGGGGTTTATGGTCAAGCGTTATGGTATGGTGCGTTACATGGGGGAGGGGAGGGTCTGAAATGTGTATGGCCACCCAACTAACATACGATAATTCAACATGTATGGTCGGCTGAAAACAGACGGAAATTATTAACTAAACTTTAAACTTCTATCCACTGATGGCAACCGTCCGAGCTATTGTCGTATATACTACAAAACTGTCACCATTATAAATTAATTTCAACTGTTAATTGACTTAATGCATCCTACTAATAATAAGTTTTGAAAATTCATTAGTATAGCACGATACAAATCGACATAGAACTCGAACCCGTCATTTTTTAGAATTAGTTTAAAGGGGGGCTGACAAGTATACATTTTCCATTCGACGCTTAATCCGCTGTGAAATGGGAGACTGTTGTCATCTCTTATCTATTTGTTCTACTATTACCAAAGGACGTTGGTGTCCCTGTTCGATTTGCCACAAAACATTGAATATACATTTCAAATACACTGTACCGAGTTTTTTTACAGGGAGAACAAGTAAATATTTCATGTTTGTGAATAAACAAACACATGGCACAACTGTCGGAGGAAACCTCTTTAAAGATAATACAGTACTTAGGTGAATGAGTAAATCAACACATCCAATATTGTCCGGCACAATGGAATTAACCACGACGTCCGTGGAAAATTACCACTGTTGAGATGAAGCCCCGTCGATAGAAGTCCACTGTCTGGATCGTCTCAATAACAATAATCGATAAGTGGATGATTCGATTGATTTATAACACCTTATATGATAAATACAGTGCAACTTACTGACCCTATCAAAAGACAGATCTTAGGGTATTTTATAAAGGGTGTTTTCTTTTCGGTAAGCCAGATCATCCTTAATAAACATACTTAATAGTCAATAAACAGATTACTTTCACCGCTAAAAAAAAGGAAACAATTCAAAACCATAGGAAATATGTATCTTCAGAATCTTGAGTCTATGGGATCAGTGTATCTAACAGCGTGGCTTATTTACTGAACGTTCGTAACAAAATAAATGTTCCCTAAACAATTACTGTAAATGTATTGAGAATTTTAGTAGAAGTTATAAATTGTACGAAGGTTTGCCAAAAATAAGTAAGTCCAAAATATCCCACACTATACTATTTTTTCCCACGGGGCGTTGTTAAAATATCCCTCAAGTGGAAAGTAAAGTAAAATATCCCACTGAGTGAGTGAGTGCCTTTCTCCCCATCAATCGCAGTTTCGCAGCAGTGAAAAAATACTATCGATGGTTTTTTATGTATATTTTTAAAACACTCGATACCATCGATAGTTTCGATCTTGTTATACAGATGTGCAATTTAATCCAGTACATCTTGCATAGCCTACCAAAGTTTATCGAAATTGGGCCATTGGTGTGCTTTTTTGTTTTCTCTAAACATCCATATACTGTACAAACATTACCATGCTTCAAAACCCAATAGTTGGATCATATTTGATAACACCTCTGTTACCTCAAGTGCACATTGTGTTGCATTTATTTATTACAACACATATTACTTTGAAATAAAACCATTTATACAGGAAAGTTTTAAATTTGAATATTTAACTGAACATTTATCTCAGAGTGCCTTTGAACAATCCGTGATTAAAGAACGTGTCGATAACAAAACATTTGATTGTTTCGTACATTTTTAAAGAGTAAACGTGAAAAAGTCCATTTATAACAAAAATATAACGTCATACGCATAGTTGGATGTAATATTGGATGTAATTTACTCCTCACCCAATTGTGATTGTTATGGAACTCGTCAAAACACTTACACAAAACACGTACACAACGCGATCACGAATAAAATAAGAGAATTGTTAGATTCAGATTACAATCCTGGAACAACCTAAACCTAGACAACCCTTTACTGTATTAGTGAATTTTCTTCGGAAAGTGAACTATTAGCATGACCCGCACGGTGAAACTTAAGCCCGGGACCACCATAGAAGTTCCTAACTTGACCACCTGAACACGTTTTGGGGGGTCGTTCACAATTATATATATATATATATATATATATATATATATATATAAATACATATATATACACATATACATATATATACACATATATATATATAATATATAAAATATATATGTGTGTGTGTGTGTGTGTGTGTGTGTGTGTGTGTGTGTGTGTGTGTGTGTGTTTGCACTCTAGCGGTCGAATTTGTTGTCCGATTAACTTCAAATTTGGTAGGGACGTTCCTTTCTGTAATCAGTTGGACAAGTTCATTGGGCAAAACAATCGGAAAACTCTAAAAACCCCTTTTTTGGGGATTAATCTTTCAAATTTCGAGTTTTTGGGCCCAAAATGGGTCAGAAAAGCCCCGGATGTAAAATTAATGCATTTAAAAAGATGAGAATTAGTGAGGCGAAAGTTTTAAGCCCTCTTTCGTCATTCTAGCACAAACATTTACCAAGTTATTAAAGAAAATGTGTTTCGACTAAACACAGTACTGTACGTTGTCTTATGGGGGTTTTACACTAGAAAAGCCTGTTATTCCTTTGTTAGAGTTATTTTATCATCCCCAGTAACTCACGCCTACTTTCAAGCCTGCCTGGACCTTCTCCTAACATTATAATGCGCAAAATTTTATCCCCAGCTTTGCAGGTAAATGAAACCAGGAGCATCAGAACATCCAAAAAAATCAATGTTTTCAGATTTCAATAAAAATTGGAGTAAATGTATATTTTTATACAGATTTTAGTTTTAAAAGTTGTTTTCTGGAAATTCACTTCACTCACGTCAGCGTGCTGCGTACGAACTCGTTTTTTATTTGTTTTCATGTTGTGTCCGAGTCTTGACGAGTTCTCAAATAATACAAATTAGTTGAGAGATGTCCAATTATCCAATAACGGAATATACCTCACCCAAAACTATGTCATTATGAATTAGGATAATAAACATAAGCATAAGTAATTTATATTGGAGATAGGGTAAACTTATGGTACAGTACATTGTGATTGTTGTGACTTTTCATGTATTATTATATTTTCCCAAACCTATTGGACGGGGGTTGGCAAATATACCCCTCTTGCACCCCCCCCCCCAAATTTCGCCTGTGGTCATACCGATTGTGTACGTAGTTTCTGAAGAACAATGTCGGGAGATGTGCGTCTTTACAAGTGTCACTTTCCTGGCGGGAGGGCGGATTGACGTTGAAGAGTTGGCCGGCGATTTATTTATTCAGTTCGTTCGCCCGTGTTCGGGAGGAGCGGAGGAAGTCTTATTTTAGCGGCATGAACGACAGAGGGCGTGGGACATTTCACGCCGTCGTGTTGGCAACGGCAACACTGGCTGTTCCGAGAATCCGGCGATGCTGGCGCGGTCGCGGGAATAGCTGGAATCGGGCGTTAGGATAGTGCGCGGTAGTAACGCATCGCGAGTAGACGTCCGGTCAAATTTACGCTCGTGTCAGTGATAAGCGCTTGTCAAGTGTTGATAAACGGTTTTGTGAACAGATTTTTAACCCAGCCTCAAGGTGAACGGATTCAGAACAGGTTAGACGATTTTTTTGGCAGAAAGTGTATTTTTATTGTGTGTACGTTTTGTTGTGTATGTTTTTGTTATTGTTTATGTTTTCACTGTTTGTATGCTTTTTGAGTGTTGTGGATGTAAACAACACCTCAGAAACAAAATTGTAGCTATCGTTTTTTTAGTGCCAAATGAGAAATGTTTCCTAGAATCGAAATTTATATCAGTTGACAATGTTTACAACGTATATGTTACGGTCAAATTGTGTTAAATGGAAATGTTACTTGAGAAAATGTAAGTCCATCATAGTTCTTCATGCAGTAGGTTATATTATATTACGGTCACTTTTGAAATTTGAACTACAATAAATAAATAACTAAAATGATGTGGACAATTTCAACAATGTTGACACTCAAATCAATGTAAGTTGTACCGTACTCCTTTGTGTCACCGGAACTGCTTTTACCCAAACACAAAGCATTTACCGATTTTCTGTACTGAACACAGCTACTACATACATTCATTCTTTGTAGCAGATAATAGTTTCAAATATATAAGGATTTGGCAGGATTATAGACAAGGATTTGGCAAGCGGGGAACGAAAAAACAATGGTAAAATCTAACATTAAATGACGAAGTCTTTGACAAGCCCATAACAAAAAAATTCATAATCTATTTACAATTTGTAATTGTTCTACTAATAAATAGTTTACAATATAAACAACAATATCTTCTTAATTATTTTAAGTATTATTTGTCAAATGCGACTCTCTCATTGACTTACTTCTTGATCTCTGCATCTCAAAAACAATGAGCAATATGTCTGGATTTATAAAGATTCTTTTGGAGATCCCGTCCTACTGGACTCTTACGGCAATTTTATGGGTATTACTATTTTTTGCTGGAACTTTTGAACTATAATTCGGTAGAAACTTGGCTAATATATCAGAGCAAAACATGTGAACTATAATCGGTAGAAACATGGCTAATATATCAGAGCAAAACATTTGAACTATAATTGGTAGAAACTTGGCTAATATATCAGAGCAAAACATTTGAACTATAATCAGTAGAAACATGGCTAATATATCAGAGCAAAACATTTGAACTATAATTGGTAGAAACTTGGCTAATATATCAGAGCAAAACATAAGCCCGCTCCCGTTCCGCATGTTGTATAGGGCTCCTTTCCATGACCTTAAAGATACTTATAACCATATCGCACCTACTACTGGACTGATAACTGGTCGCTCAAAGGTCTACTCCTGATCAAAATATTCTTTATATTGCTCCGCCGAAGCGAGCATTTTTTAACTACTGAACCGATGGAACAAATAATAGTCCAGAATTAATCAAAACATAGACATTTTCCCATTCCGAATCCCTTAGCATTCCGCCTTATTTGGCATGCAGGGTTATGTTTAGTAATACATGCCTAAGTGGTATGATGGGGTGAGCACCCTAGCAGTGTAGTAGGTGCATGAGAATATAATAGACTTTCTCCAACACTGAAAATATTTTGACGCTCCCCCATCTGGCATTTTTTAAAGATTTTATGTTTGAAAATCAGGGGAGTAATAATCGTATTTATGTTTTCATAGTAACAATGTTTTTACCACCGCGAACCAACGGAAATAAATGGGGAATCAACTGGGATATTGAAATACCACCTGAACGAAGTTGCGTGTACAAGCTATGAACGTTATAAAACATGTCAGAATTGTTTGTTTTTGTTTTTGTTACGGTTGGCAATGGCTGCCTCGTTGCGTTTCATTGAGGACATCTGGGGGAAATGGGGCAACTGTTATCTTTGACGATGAATTCCGTTGAAAATGTTGTTTTTTTACAAGACGATGTGCGTAAACTCTAGCGATCAGATTGTGTCACATTCCAAACTATTTTTTGTACTCTTTGTACACCCGTAAAGTTGATTATGACATAGTACATTTTTCAAGTTGTGTTTTAAACCATCGCGAACTAATTGTTTCGGATTGCAAATTATTCTGTGTACTGTTTGTACACTGGAAAAGCTGATTGTGTTGGTGTGTTTTTAGTTTTTATTGCTGATTGCAGTAGAAATACTGACTCCTTTCGAAAATACTCTTCCTTTTTTAGCTGTGAAGTGTGAAGAAATCATTGAAACTCTAACGGTTAAAACCATTAAGCGCATCGGCACTGAGTCATTTACCAGCGGCTCGTCATACGGACATTCGTTGGAGGAGGAGGGGGCTCCAGTCGCCCAACATTTCGCGTTTCTACCTGCTCTTCCCATAAGGCTAATGTTAACTTTCAAAGCCTGTGTAACACTCATAAATAAATTAACATTGGGCTTATCGTGTTTAAAATCAAAAAAGAAAAATCATAAAAGCTGTTTATAATCAATCAGTGAACTGTCAAAGTAATACTCATCATGGTTAAATCATTAAACCATTGTCTAGGACGCCGACGCAACTATGGCGTGTTGAGGCGAATATGAATGAATGAGTTAGAGTCAGAAGAAATATCGTCGCTGACCCTAGCGCTACGGGCTATTTCAATGTTAAAACGCACAAAACATGTCTTTACTGAAGCATATTGTTTTGTTATTGTTTGACCTATTGATTTGGAATGAATTTTGTTTGAATCTTGTTTGTTTTGATTAGTGTTTGCTGGGAGTTTCATTGTTTAATTACTAGGAAAAACTACAAAATGTGTATAAAAATATAAACTTTAAATTACTATATTTTTGGAAATGTATTATTTTATTTATAAAATAGCGAGCAAACCACCTGCGCCATCAAAATACCTTTAATTTCAGACATCTTTCATAATCGTGTGTTGATAAATAAGCAAGATATATGGTTTTAAGTTTAACATTGTTCTTATGGAGGTAAAATCCAACATGACCGCTCTCCAACGCCCTCTTAACATGTGATTTCATGCATTGACTAAAACCATGGAATGAAGATTATATAGAAGAGTGGTCATTTTCAAAATGAATCAAAGGGACTTTGAGCCTCGCAGATCTGTTCATCAGTAGGGGGACTTGCGAAAAAATACTCTAAGCTCAAAAACTGACTGACCTTCTTCGAGCAAAGCTTGCCCCCAGGTACTCGGTAGTTATTAGATATTAGCGACGGCGGACAGGAAGCGGGTAGCGATGTCGCGGCGAGATATGCCGTTTAGCCTGCAGTCGTGGTCGGTAATCGGTATTCCGGTGGAGCAATTCCCCCCATTGCCGCCTGACTCACTCATTGTTGCCGGAGATATTAGAGTGTTGTCCGCAGCACGTGTTACGCAATAGCAACACCGACCTTTGTCGCGGATAATGTGTTATTCGCTCGAGAGTTGCTCGTAATCGTCTTTGAAACTGTATACTTCACGGAACCGTTTGGTTTGTCTATTATTTTTCACGTGTCTATCAACTTATGCACCAAATCTGCAGTAGCAGAGAGTCGCCTGATTCGAACCTCGTCAAGAACATTCGTGTGGCCGTATATCTATAGTGTTCTAGCCCACTTGCGAGACATTCTATATTTTTGCCATACACTTCGCTGATCTACCTATGATTTCATCCGCTTTCACACTCTTATCGGCAATGAATTTAAAAACAAATTAACTTTATGCGTTAATTTGTTTATAGGCCTAGTTTAACTGTAAGTCACGGAAGAATAGATACGAAAATAAAACAAACAAAATTAATATGTTCTAATGTTGATTACTTTGATTCCATTTATTTGAATGAGTAGATACTGTAGGACAAATGTTAACAAACAACGACGTTAATATATCTAGAGGTAAAATAGTGAAGCCTGTATGGTCCATCGCCATTTTCTTCAGGTAACCAAATCAAATCGTCTCTTCGCAAGTTATATGTTAGTCAGCTGACAAACATATAAATTGTGACGCGCGGATTTGATTTTTTGTCACAAGTGGACAGAGGGGCAAAATGGCGGTCAGCATTTAGGCTACACTTTATCCCAGACGAGACCTCAGGCGATTAACCTCGGTGTTAGTAACCCGTTACTAAGAACGATAACTTTTCCTCACCAGTTTTCCATCAGCTGAAGATGCCGATGTGGCGAAAGCATGCTCCTGCGACCATCAGTGTCAGTGCAGTTCGACGGAAGACGACGTTAGTGAAGTAATTCTCCCGAGTGTTTACTGAACATTCCGTCCCGTATTCAAAACTTCTTGCTGCTCCCACATTTCTTTTGCACACTCGAACATTCGGAGTTCGGCCGTATTCGCGAGAAGTGTGGGATAACCTTGTCTCCAGTATTGCCAATAGTGCTCCTCGGCCGGGAAGGACTGTCAAGGCCAGATTAGCTGTTAATTAACCGTGTAGAACGGCACGTGGAGGAATAATATTTTCCTTCTTAACCGACCATGAAGTTATGGATGCTGCCTCCAACGAGCTTAATACATCTAGAGCAGCGAGGTTAGTATATCTAGAAGTCTCGTCTGGGTAAATAGATGAAGCCTCATTGGAGGACATTTTTGTAAACAAACCACAGAGAACAATGGTTTCCAACAGACATACGATCGAAAAATTGACAGAAAATAAGTATTTAAAAATAAAATATTAATTTATTTCTTCTTTAATATTCATTACACTCTCGTACATATTCATTAACGATATAAATGGTTTAATCAACACTGTGATATGTTGTTGGACGATGTACGTCATGTTTAAATTTGTTTGAATGTAGTGTTCAAATTTATGTCTTGCACTTTATAAATAACAAATGTCAAACAATAAAGTTTAATTTTTTCATCGTGTTCAGGATACCGTTATTATTTCCGCAATTTGGTTATCCTGAATCATTTTCTTTTCGACCTTTTATACTTGCCCGGTCAGCGGACACCTCGATGTACAGTTGCTAATTTTGAAATACGTGACGATGGCCTCTGCCCTTTTAAATGGTCTCGAGTTTTCTTCGCATTTGTACGGATTTACTTTGTGTTGTCTGGAAGAGTCGTGTTTTTATAAAACTACTTCGTCCGCCAGTATTTATTTTTTTCTTTGCACAGGGACAATTTATTTGCATAAAGTTAAAGCAAGACATAGTAAACTTTTGTTGTTTGGTATCTGATCTATTATTTTTTCCTAATATCGTCTGTTAAAAAATACTTAAAAATTAGGTTAAAGTCCTTGTGAAATGTGTGTTTGTTATACAGTGAATTAATTGTATAGTAATCCGTTCTTGAATTTTAAATAATACTTATAGATATTTTCGTGTATATCCACGCCAGTGGCATTTTTTTAATTTTGAAAGGGAACAGTCCAAACCTTGGTCTTGTTACTATATGAGGTGACCTTTCTTAGAAAACATCATTGATTCATAGGCCAATGACAAATGACATTATTATCATTGGTTTGGTTACGTGATTGTCGTCGCATGTTTGCCAAATAAACACAAGTTACTTTTCTGCTCAAATAAATGTTGAAATAAACTAAAATAGTCACAACTGAAAAAATCTACGTCAGTGCCAATTCTTCATTTGCAACTTCAGCGCACGCTCTTTCATCAGCAATGATACCAAGTCCCTGTACACAGTGCCACTTATCCACCTCCAACTTCAGTGCAGATTCTTTCAAGAGCAGTGATACCAAGTCCCTGTGTACAGTGACACTTCTACATCTACAACTTCAGCGCATTTAATTTCATCAGCAGTGATACCAAGTCACTTCACCTCAACTTCAACGCAGGCAGTTTCACCAGCAGTGATACCAATTCTCTTCACCTCAACTTCAGCACATTCTGTTTCATCAGCAGTGATCCCAAGTCACTTCACCTCAACTTCAGCGCAGGCAGTATCATCAGCAGTGATACCAGTTCACTTCACCTCAACTTCAGCGCAGGCAGTTTCATCAGTAGCGATACCAAGTCACTTCACCTAAACTTCAGCGCAGATTGTTTCATCAGCAATTGATTATACCAAGTCACTTCACTTCAACTTCAGCGCAGTAAGTTTCAGCAGCAGTGATACCAAGTCACTTCACCTCGACGTCAGCGCAGACAGTTTCGTTAGCAGTGATACCAATTCACTTCACCTTAACTTCAGAGCAGGCAGTATCATCAGCAGTGTAATCAATTCACTTCACCTCAACTTCAGCGCAGACAGTTTCATCAGCAGTGATACCAAGTCACTTCATCTCAACTTCAGCGCAGGTAGTTTCATCAGTAGTGATACCAAGTCACTTCACCTAAACTTCAGCGCAGACAGTTTCGTTAGCAGGGATACCAAGTCGCTTCATCTCAACTTCAGCGCAGTCTGTTTCATCAGCAGTGACACCAAGCCACTTCACCTCAACTTCAGCGCAGTCTGTTTCATCAACAGTGACACCAAGCCACTTCACCTCAACTTCAGCGCAGCCTGTTTCATCAGCAGTGACACCAAGTCACCTCACCTCAACTTCAACGCAGGCAGTTTCATCAGCAGTGATGCTACCGATAGCCACGGGCCGCCTCTCCACACGGTGTTTATATCCGCCTATTTATAAGGTCGCTATTCTCGGCTCGCCGACATCTGTTTTCAGTCCTCTACCACCTTGATGTTGTTTGCACTCGTGGCCCAAACAAAGCTACGGGAAGGAAAAATGCGCCATATTTGTAGACGATCTTGTTTTCTTCTTTTTTGTGAAAGTCGAGTTGCAGGCATTTTTACAGTTATAAATTTAGCGCATTATTTATTTACGGTAATTTATTTACGGTTGTTTGTTAATAACATGACCCGGTTTGCTGTGTCTACGTCTCGTCGTTGGCTGGACTTTCTAGTTATAGTTAGCGCTGAAGTTCATTGCCGCATATCTTAATGTCGAAGTGTAAGTAACACTGTCATTACGAATAATTATACTAAACGTCTACAGAATTTCGTCGTTTTTGTCAAGGATGCAAAATAAAATTTGAAACTAAATTTCAGAAAGAATACGTTCTTTGTGCTTGACAGAGATTGGTCAACAGCAGAGGAAATGGCCAGCCTTTAAAAAATGTAAACTACCTTTTACTATTTACTAATTTTTACCTTTGTAAAATGTTACTTCTATGTTGTAGTTTATCTCGGACCATATCATTATTGTTTTACTGTTTTGAGCTTTGTTCTTTAAGGGTTTGTCATAATTATTTTTATTAAAAATAAAATATTTGTATGTGTTATTTGTTATTTGGATTTAATTAATGTGTTGTGAACTGTATGTCCAGATTGGTTTTAGATATTACAAACATTATATCATTGAAATGTTTGCAAAATGTTGATTTTTTACTCGATTTAAACATTTTAACATTCACTATGATTATGTGCGTATCGTAACATATGATTGGGGTGGGGGGAATGGGTGTATATATGTTACGGCGTGTTATAAGTGGGAGGAAGGATGTTTGAAATTACGAACAATGTAATACGTAATTGTGTATGGCGGCCTATTAGATGCTTTGGTCTGGTAATGATCTCTAAACATTTCTGATGGACGTGACGTCACATTGTTTTGTGTAGACATATCTTAGGGACGGGTGCACATACATGACGGCCGTCCACATAATGCGTTTGATCAGTTCAGATATTTACCTTAGCAGTTGTACCATTTAAAGTCAATGGTTGTACTAATTCATAAATTAAAATATGTATCTATAAGTTTATCAGTACAATAGTTTTTAACGCGATGGTTGTTGAAGTATAATACCCCCGTCGCAGCAAACCTGCATACTCAGCGAATTTCCAATGGAGATATAAATGTCTTAATACTACATAAAGCCAGTTACCAAGTTTCATAAAAATATATTCAGAAATAAGTGATATATACAATTTTAATTATTCTCCATAAGAATAACATTGGGGCTGAGTACGCAGGTTTGATGCAACAAGGAATACAAAATACCCACGTAGCAGCAAACCTGCATACTCAGCGAATTTCCAATGCATATTAATTTATCTTAATACCACATAAAGCAACATACCAAGTTGCATCAATATACATTCATAAATAAACGATTTGAGACATTTTAATTATTCTCCATAAGAATAACATGGCGGCTGAGTATGCAGGTTTGCTGAAATAAGGAACACTAAAATGGGCTTTTATACAAATATCAATATAACTCAACTAGGTAAAGCCACATACCAAGTTCTATTAATTTATGTTCACAATTAAAGGAGATAACACGTTAATTATTCTCCATAAGAATAACATGGGGCTGATTATGCAGGTTTGCTGCTACAGGAACTATCGGCCAAAAAATGGGTTTTTGTGCAAATATCAATATACCACAATGAAATGAAGCAATATACCAAGTTTCGTCAGTATAAGTTGATAAATAAGCGAGATATACAATTTTTCTTGTCCTCCATAAGAATAACATTGGACAACGTACTGTGTTTAGCACTTTCAATATCTCAGTAACCAATTGACGTAGAGCAATGATTAAAACATCAAATTGTGTGTATTTTTAAGCTGATTCCAATGGGGGAAAATAAAATGTTACTTTTTCAAAAATTGTATGTAAAAAACTCAAAAAACCCATTTTTGGGGTACAAAACCCCCCAAAAATACCCCTTTGGATAGCTCGATACGTCTGGTTTTCGAACTTAAAGTCATAAATGCTGCTTTACACGTTTGTACCAAATTTAATCAAAATCGGACCTTTTTTACGAGAGTTATCGCACCCACGGACACATATATATATATATACAGTTTCGAACGAATGGTGTTTTTGGGGTCTGGGGACCTCAAAACGAAAAGTTATCATGGTCCCGGGCCTAGGTCTTACCATGCCGACTACGGTAATAGCTTCTCCCCTATAGGGGAAATTCGCTAAAATGGGGGTTTATGCTATTATCAATATAACTCAACTAGGTGAAGTCGTATACCAGTTTTTAGTCATTTATGTTCATAAATACATGTTTTTAAAGGTGTACTCATAATTCTACGTTACTAAGCTTCCATGGGCTTCCGCCTGTTCAGACTCCTCCCTATATATATATAGACAGATATATATATATATGTGTATGCACTCTAGCGGTCGCATTTTTTGTCCGATTTACTTCAAATTTGGTAGGGATGTTCCTTTCTATAATTTGTTGGACAAGTTCGTTGGACAAAACAATCAAAAAACTCTAAACCCATTTTTTGGGGATTAATATTTCAAATTTCGAGTTTTTGGGCCCAATAAGGGTCAGAAAAGCCCCAGATGTAAAATTAATGCATGTAAAAAGATGGGAATCAGAGAGGCGAAAGTTTTTTAAGCCCTCTCTCGTCATTCTAGCATAAATATTTACCGAGTTATTAAAGAAAATGTGTATCGGCTAAACACAGTACGTTGTCTTATGGGAGTTTTACACTAGAAAAGCCTGTTATTCCTTTGTTAAAGTACTTTTATTATCCCCAGCAACCTCAAGCCTACTTTCAAGCCTGTCTGGACCTTCTCCTAACCTTATAATGTGCAAAATTGTATTCCCAGCTTTGCAAGTAAATGAAACCAGGAGTATCAGAACAGCCAATAAATCAGTGTTTTCAGATTTCAATAAAAATTGGACAAATGTATGTTTTTACACTGATTTTGAGTTTTAAAAGTTTTTATGTGGAAATTCACTTCCCTCACGTCAGCGTGCTGCGTGCGAACTCGTTGAGACTTCAATTAGATTCTCGAAGATTTAGGCATGGTTTGAGAGAGTACCTAGTGGAAAAGGAGTTTTTCAAAGTCTCTGATTTCCTTAACGGAAATGCTCTCTGTAATACTTATTACTGTACTAAGCATTATGTTATAAATACCACTAAAGGAAAAACTGCGGTGGCGAGTATCGGGAAAAGTCGGGAGAAAAACCTAAAACTTAGTGGTATCGAGTATGGATTTTATTTATTTACTTTCACTTCCCGTTCCCCAAGCCTGCGAGGGGGTTGATATTAGCGAGTACCGAGAAGGGGGCGCGACAAGGAAAGTGGCGGCCGCCCGCCCCAATCGATATTTGGCAACCCCCCTCGAAAATAAACCGCCCTACCGTAACCGGCGATGCCGTGGCGTGGTCGGCGTACCAGTGAGAGGTGAGTCATGCCGACCGCCCCCTGGTGGAACCTGCCACCTGCCATGTGGTTGAGGGGTAGCCTCCGGTTCACAACAGAGTGGCAGGTCATCCGGTTGAATATCGAATATCGTATTATGAACTATCGATTAAGAGTCTTCATCACCGGAAGTTGCCGGACGCCAACTTGGTGTTTTGTTCCATAAGGCCAATGTTAACTTTGTGCCTCCGTTACTCCTCACCTGATCGTCACAAACAATTAATTTTGGTCTCAAATTAAAGGTTTCGTCGTCCTCTAGGGAAATACAATAGTCGAATTTGGATTTTGTTACAAATTAATGAGAACATGTACAGTGTTTCAGTTTAAAATTAAACTATTTATTATGAAACTACGATACCCAAATTAAAAAAATTCGACATTGTATTTCCCTAAAGGACGACGAAATAATTTGACACTTTAATTTGACACTAAAATGAATTGTATGTGAGGATCAGGTCAGGAGTAATAGAGGCACAAAGTTAACATTGGCCTTATGGAACAAAACTCCAAGATGGCGTCTAGCAACTTCCGGTGATGAAGACTCTTAAAGTAGTAGTTCTTTGTTATGTTACACTACACATTACCATAGAGAACCGGATCATCCTTTGTGATATTACGCGAACAAATTTTGGTTGCAGTCCAAAACCTCCCAATTTATCTAACCTACCGCAGAGCGCTGTGTGGTGGCTCTTCATTGTGCAGCATATTACAAATAAATAGATTTATACCAACAAAAACAAAGTATACTTTATAAAATCCCAAACCTCAAAAAAGTAATCAACAAAAGTAAGATTTGAACCCGAACCAAATAAAGTAAAATAAACAAAAATCAGCCCTCTTAAAGTAATTTACAAAATTGAGATTTTAACACGGGCACATATCACGAGCTGAATCACTGACTGGGCTACATTGTCATATCGAACAGGTGGAAGTTACAATACATCAAGCAATGAACGCTGTGGATCCTCTGGACTGTAGTCGACTACAACCGTCCTAAAAGTACTGCGATAATTTATAGTTCATAATACGATAACTTAGTCGATATTTAACCGGATGACCTGCTAATCCTTTGTGGACTGGAGGCTATCCGGGTGGTACAAGCACTGGGTGGGTCCACCAACTTGTAATTGTTTAGTCGGGAGGCACGCAATCGCTTAAATGCTGGTAAATTGAAAATGAAATTTGTACACAGCTTATTTTCCTTATACGCTAGGATTTATCAGACCGGAGGGAGGACCCCAGGACGTTCGGGGACATCTCAAGTGGTACGGCGATCAGTGCTCGCCCATGCAAAAGGGGACCAAATTAGGCTTAGGTTCAAAAAAGTTCTCGTTCAAAAAAGTTTGTACATCAAACCTTAGGGCTCCATCCCACTGGCCTTATAAGTCCCTGGGTAAATCTTGGGGAAGGATATCATTTATAAAATTACCAGCTGGTATATTAAATATGTTTGTCAGGTACTACAAAGGAAGTTAATGGTAAAACGTAATAGCATATTTCATAACAAGAGTGAAAAGTGGGATTTTGCGTGTTCGAGACCATACGTTTGAAGTGCGAGACTTGTCGAGCATTTCAAATGGTCGAGAACATGCAAAACACTTTCACTTTAGTTTTGAACGATATTTAAAAAAAAAAAAAAAAAAAAAATCAATATACCACAATGAAATGAAGCAATATACCAAGTTTCGTCAGTATAAGTTGATAAATAAGCGAGATATACAATTTTTCTTGTCCTCCATAAGAATAACATTGGACAACGTACTGTGTTTAGCACTTTCAATATCTCAGTAACCAATTGACGTAGAGCAATGATTAAAACATCAAATTGTGTGTATTTTTAAGCTGATTCCAATGGGGGAAAATAAAATGTTACTTTTTCAAAAATTGTATGTAAAAAACTCAAAAAACCCATTTTTGGGGTACAAAACCCCCCAAAAATACCCCTTTGGATAGCTCGATACGTCTGGTTTTCGAACTTAAAGTCATAAATGCTGCTTTACACGTTTGTACCAAATTTAATCAAAATCGGACCTTTTTTACGAGAGTTATCGCACCCACGGACACATATATATATATACAGTTTCGAACGAATGGTGTTTTTGGGGTCTGGGGACCTCAAAACGAAAAGTTATCATGGTCCCGGGCCTAGGTCTTACCATGCCGACTACGGTAATAGCTTCTCCCCTATAGGGGAAATTCGCTAAAATGGGGGTTTATGCTATTATCAATATAACTCAACTAGGTGAAGTCGTATACCAGTTTTTAGTCATTTATGTTCATAAATACATGTTTTTAAAGGTGTACTCATAATTCTACGTTACTAAGCTTCCATGGGCTTCCGCCTGTTCAGACTCCTCCCTGGTTTGTTAGTGAATTTTCTTTGGAAAGTGAACTATTAGCATGACCCGCACGGTGAAACTTAAGCCCGGGACCACCATAGAAGTTCCTAACGTGACCCCCTGAACACGTTTTGGGGGGTCGTTCAAAATTTGATATATATATATATATATGTCTATATATATATATATATATATTGATATTTTACTTGAGTTCACGAATAGGGCTACTAATAATGTTATTAGATTGAAAACAAAATTTCCAAAGTACCCTTTTTTAAACATTTTTATTACACTACGCGTTTCGGCTATAATGCCATTTTCAAAGTGTATAAAAAGTATAACCTTAAAATAAAATAGTAAAATTTAAAATGAATAAACATATGTTAAAATATAGATAAAGTAAAAAATAAATAAAAAATATACAGACAAATAGGGTTATCAAGGTAGATAGCGTTCATCAAGCTATTATTTGTTTCTTAATTCTTCAATTTTTTCAAATATTGGATTTTGGATTTCATTCTTTATCACATTTAGAATATTATTAGGGTCATGTTTTTTGTTCTTGTAGATTTGGTATTCTTCTAATATGTTCATCTTTTCTCCTTTTTGTGCAATATTTAGAATTTTCATATTTTCTGAGATATTTTTGTAACTATGCTGAGTTTCAAGAATATGCTCAGCAAATGCAGATTTCTGTGTTGTTTGGTTGTTTGATTTTACAGATTGTATATGTTCACGAAATCTGCATTTAAAGGTTCTTCCTGTCTGCCCTATATAAAATTTGGGGCATTCGCTGCACTGGATTTTGTAAATGCCACTTTTGTCGTATACGTCAAAGTTTTGCTGATTCTTTATACTACTTATCTTTTGTATCAGTTTGAATGAGTTGTTTTTTGTTCTATAGCTTATTTTAATGTTTGATCCGTAAAATGTTTTTCTTATAGCTTTATTGAAAACTTTATTATATGGTAGACATATATACTCTTCTTTTATTTTATTTTTGGGACTAAGATTAGTTTTATTCTTCATGTTGTTTATCATTGTGTCGATCATTTTTGATTTATAACCATTTCTTACAGCTAAAGTTTTGATAAGTTTTTTCTCTTCGTTGTAATGCTCTTTCTCCATTGGTATGTTTAAAAGTCTATAAATCATTGATCTAAAACTTGCTGTTTTATGTTGCCAAGGATGGTTTGATGTAGCAGGTATTATTAGGTCTGTTTGGGTTTCTTTCCGATAAATTTTAAACATGTGTTTTTCAAGTTGTCTATATATAGATAAATCTAGAAAGTTAATAGTATCTCTTCTCTTTTCCATTGTAAATTTAATATTGTGTGATATGGTGTTTAAGTATTGTAATAAATTATCACAAGTTGAATCATCGCCTTTCAAAAGACAAATGACATCGTCTACATATCTGTACCAGTAAATTATGTTTTCTTTACATGGGTTACAATCATTTATGATTTTAGATTTTTCTAGTTCTTGCATAAATAAGTTAGCTAGCAGGCCTGAAAGAGGAGAGCCCATGGCTAACCCTTCATTTTGTTTGTAATATTTCATATTAAATTCAAAATAGTTCTGAGAAATTGTAGTTTTAGTTAATCTAATTGTTTCTTCAACATTATTTTTACTTAGGTTGACATTTTTCGAGAGTAATTCTTTGAGGATTGTTAGAGTTTCATTAGTTGGGATGCTGGTATACATGTTAGAAACATCAAAAGAAACAAAAATACTGTTTTCAGGGATTATTATATTTTTGATTTTTTCAATCAATTCATATGTATTGGTAATATTAGACATCCAAGATCCAATTAGATATAGTTTTATCCATGAACTCAATAAAACCAACATTGCAATGAAGAATAAAAACATTATAACAAGATCAAACACTGAAATGAACATTATCAGATCAATATCAAATAAACTGCAAGAAAATAATGCGATGATTACTAAAGCAGACAAAGGAAACACGGTAGTCATAATTAATAATGACGATTACAACAGAAAAGTAGAAGAGTTTTTACAAATGAACCCGTTTCAAGAACTGAAAAAAGACCCTACTCAAGAATTTAATAAAGATATGAACAAGGTAATTTCCAATTGTAAAACTCTTTCAAATGTTGAAAAACTCAGTTTAAAATCAATAAATCCATCAGCACCCAAACTGAGAGGTCAACCTAAAATTCATAAACAAAATATCCCTATCAGACCAATTGTCAATTTCACTAGTGCCCCTTCCTACAAACTATGCAAATTCCTAAATAAAAGAATTTATAATCAATTACAATTTGTTGAAAAATGTAATATTACCAATACATATGAATTGATTGAAAAAATCAAAAATATAATAATCCCTGAAAACAGTATTTTTGTTTCTTTTGATGTTTCTAACATGTATACCAGCATCCCAACTAATGAAACTCTAACAATCCTCAAAGAATTACTCTCGAAAAATGTCAACCTAAGTAAAAATAATGTTGAAGAAACAATTAGATTAACTAAAACTACAATTTCTCAGAACTATTTTGAATTTAATATGAAATATTACAAACAAAATGAAGGGTTAGCCATGGGCTCTCCTCTTTCAGGCCTACTAGCTAACTTATTTATGCAAGAACTAGAAAAATCTAAAATCATAAATGATTGTAACCCATGTAAAGAAAACATAATTTACTGGTACAGATATGTAGACGATGTCATTTGTCTTTTGAAAGGCGATGATTCAACTTGTGATAATTTATTACAATACTTAAACACCATATCACACAATATTAAATTTACAATGGAAAAGAGAAGAGATACTATTAACTTTCTAGATTTATCTATATATAGACAACTTGAAAAACACATGTTTAAAATTTATCGGAAAGAAACCCAAACAGACCTAATAATACCTGCTACATCAAACCATCCTTGGCAACATAAAACAGCAAGTTTTAGATCAATGATTTATAGACTTTTAAACATACCAATGGAGAAAGAGCATTACAACGAAGAGAAAAAACTTATCAAAACTTTAGCTGTAAGAAATGGTTATAAATCAAAAATGATCGACACAATGATAAACAACATGAAGAATAAAACTAATCTTAGTCCCAAAAATAAAATAAAAGAAGAGTATATATGTCTACCATATAATAAAGTTTTCAATAAAGCTATAAGAAAAACATTTTACGGATCAAACATTAAAATAAGCTATAGAACAAAAAACAACTCATTCAAACTGATACAAAAGATAAGTAGTATAAAGAATCAGCAAAACTTTGACGTATACGACAAAAGTGGCATTTACAAAATCCAGTGCAGCGAATGCCCCAAATTTTATATAGGGCAGACAGGAAGAACCTTTAAATGCAGATTTCGTGAACATATACAATCTGTAAAATCAAACAACCAAACAACACAGAAATCTGCATTTGCTGAGCATATTCTTGAAACTCAGCATAGTTACAAAAATATCTCAGAAAATATGAAAATTCTAAATATTGCACAAAAAGGAGAAAAGATGAACATATTAGAAGAATACCAAATCTACAAGAACAAAAAACATGACCCTAATAATATTCTAAATGTGATAAAGAATGAAATCCAAAATCCAATATTTGAAAAAATTGAAGAATTAAGAAACAAATAATAGCTTGATGAACGCTATCTACCTTGATAACCCTATTTGTCTGTATATTTTTTATTTATTTTTTACTTTATCTATATTTTAACATATGTTTATTCATTTTAAATTTTACTATTTTATTTTAAGGTTATACTTTTTATACACTTTGAAAATGGCATTATAGCCGAAACGCGTAGTGTAATAAAAATGTTTAAAAAAGGGTACTTTGGAAATTTTGTTTTCAATCTAATAATATATATATATATATATATATATATATATATAGACAGATATATATATATATATGTGTATGCACTCTAGCGGTCGCATTTTTTGTCCGATTTACTTCAAATTTGGTAGGGATGTTCCTTTCTATAATTTGTTGGACAAGTTCGTTGGACAAAACAATCAAAAAACTCTAAACCCATTTTTTGGGGATTAATATTTCAAATTTCGAGTTTTTGGGCCCAATAAGGGTCAGAAAAGCCCCAGATGTAAAATTAATGCATGTAAAAAGATGGGAATCAGAGAGGCGAAAGTTTTTTAAGCCCTCTCTCGTCATTCTAGCATAAATATTTACCGAGTTATTAAAGAAAATGTGTATCGGCTAAACACAGTACGTTGTCTTATGGGAGTTTTACACTAGAAAAGCCTGTTATTCCTTTGTTAAAGTACTTTTATTATCCCCAGCAACCTCAAGCCTACTTTCAAGCCTGTCTGGACCTTCTCCTAACCTTATAATGTGCAAAATTGTATTCCCAGCTTTGCAAGTAAATGAAACCAGGAGTATCAGAACAGCCAATAAATCAGTGTTTTCAGATTTCAATAAAAATTGGACAAATGTATGTTTTTACACTGATTTTGAGTTTTAAAAGTTTTTATGTGGAAATTCACTTCCCTCACGTCAGCGTGCTGCGTGCGAACTCGTTGAGACTTCAATTAGATTCTCGAAGATTTAGGCATGGTTTGAGAGAGTACCTAGTGGAAAAGGAGTTTTTCAAAGTCTCTGATTTCCTTAACGGAAATGCTCTCTGTAATACTTATTACTGTACTAAGCATTATGTTATAAATACCACTAAAGGAAAAACTGCGGTGGCGAGTATCGGGAAAAGTCGGGAGAAAAACCTAAAACTTAGTGGTATCGAGTATGGATTTTATTTATTTACTTTCACTTCCCGTTCCCCAAGCCTGCGAGGGGGTTGATATTAGCGAGTACCGAGAAGGGGGCGCGACAAGGAAAGTGGCGGCCGCCCGCCCCAATCGATATTTGGCAACCCCCCTCGAAAATAAACCGCCCTACCGTAACCGGCGATGCCGTGGCGTGGTCGGCGTACCAGTGAGAGGTGAGTCATGCCGACCGCCCCCTGGTGGAACCTGCCACCTGCCATGTGGTTGAGGGGTAGCCTCCGGTTCACAACAGAGTGGCAGGTCATCCGGTTGAATATCGAATATCGTATTATGAACTATCGATTAAGAGTCTTCATCACCGGAAGTTGCCGGACGCCAACTTGGTGTTTTGTTCCATAAGGCCAATGTTAACTTTGTGCCTCCGTTACTCCTCACCTGATCGTCACAAACAATTAATTTTGGTCTCAAATTAAAGGTTTCGTCGTCCTCTAGGGAAATACAATAGTCGAATTTGGATTTTGTTACAAATTAATGAGAACATGTACAGTGTTTCAGTTTAAAATTAAACTATTTATTATGAAACTACGATACCCAAATTAAAAAAATTCGACATTGTATTTCCCTAAAGGACGACGAAATAATTTGACACTTTAATTTGACACTAAAATGAATTGTATGTGAGGATCAGGTCAGGAGTAATAGAGGCACAAAGTTAACATTGGCCTTATGGAACAAAACTCCAAGATGGCGTCTAGCAACTTCCGGTGATGAAGACTCTTAAAGTAGTAGTTCTTTGTTATGTTACACTACACATTACCATAGAGAACCGGATCATCCTTTGTGATATTACGCGAACAAATTTTGGTTGCAGTCCAAAACCTCCCAATTTATCTAACCTACCGCAGAGCGCTGTGTGGTGGCTCTTCATTGTGCAGCATATTACAAATAAATAGATTTATACCAACAAAAACAAAGTATACTTTATAAAATCCCAAACCTCAAAAAAGTAATCAACAAAAGTAAGATTTGAACCCGAACCAAATAAAGTAAAATAAACAAAAATCAGCCCTCTTAAAGTAATTTACAAAATTGAGATTTTAACACGGGCACATATCACGAGCTGAATCACTGACTGGGCTACATTGTCATATCGAACAGGTGGAAGTTACAATACATCAAGCAATGAACGCTGTGGATCCTCTGGACTGTAGTCGACTACAACCGTCCTAAAAGTACTGCGATAATTTATAGTTCATAATACGATAACTTAGTCGATATTTAACCGGATGACCTGCTAATCCTTTGTGGACTGGAGGCTATCCGGGTGGTACAAGCACTGGGTGGGTCCACCAACTTGTAATTGTTTAGTCGGGAGGCACGCAATCGCTTAAATGCTGGTAAATTGAAAATGAAATTTGTACACAGCTTATTTTCCTTATACGCTAGGATTTATCAGACCGGAGGGAGGACCCCAGGACGTTCGGGGACATCTCAAGTGGTACGGCGATCAGTGCTCGCCCATGCAAAAGGGGACCAAATTAGGCTTAGGTTCAAAAAAGTTCTCGTTCAAAAAAGTTTGTACATCAAACCTTAGGGCTCCATCCCACTGGCCTTATAAGTCCCTGGGTAAATCTTGGGGAAGGATATCATTTATAAAATTACCAGCTGGTATATTAAATATGTTTGTCAGGTACTACAAAGGAAGTTAATGGTAAAACGTAATAGCATATTTCATAACAAGAGTGAAAAGTGGGATTTTGCGTGTTCGAGACCATACGTTTGAAGTGCGAGACTTGTCGAGCATTTCAAATGGTCGAGAACATGCAAAACACTTTCACTTTAGTTTTGAACGATATTTAAAAAAAAAAAAAAAAAAAAAAATCAATATACCACAATGAAATGAAGCAATATACCAAGTTTCGTCAGTATAAGTTGATAAATAAGCGAGATATACAATTTTTCTTGTCCTCCATAAGAATAACATTGGACAACGTACTGTGTTTAGCACTTTCAATATCTCAGTAACCAATTGACGTAGAGCAATGATTAAAACATCAAATTGTGTGTATTTTTAAGCTGATTCCAATGGGGGAAAATAAAATGTTACTTTTTCAAAAATTGTATGTAAAAAACTCAAAAAACCCATTTTTGGGGTACAAAACCCCCCAAAAATACCCCTTTGGATAGCTCGATACGTCTGGTTTTCGAACTTAAAGTCATAAATGCTGCTTTACACGTTTGTACCAAATTTAATCAAAATCGGACCTTTTTTACGAGAGTTATCGCACCCACGGACACATATATATATATACAGTTTCGAACGAATGGTGTTTTTGGGGTCTGGGGACCTCAAAACGAAAAGTTATCATGGTCCCGGGCCTAGGTCTTACCATGCCGACTACGGTAATAGCTTCTCCCCTATAGGGGAAATTCGCTAAAATGGGGGTTTATGCTATTATCAATATAACTCAACTAGGTGAAGTCGTATACCAGTTTTTAGTCATTTATGTTCATAAATACATGTTTTTAAAGGTGTACTCATAATTCTACGTTACTAAGCTTCCATGGGCTTCCGCCTGTTCAGACTCCTCCCTGGTTTGTTAGTGAATTTTCTTTGGAAAGTGAACTATTAGCATGACCCGCACGGTGAAACTTAAGCCCGGGACCACCATAGAAGTTCCTAACGTGACCCCCTGAACACGTTTTGGGGGGTCGTTCAAAATTTGATATATATATATATATATGTCTATATATATATATATATATATATATATATATATATATATATAGACAGATATATATATATATATGTGTATGCACTCTAGCGGTCGCATTTTTTGTCCGATTTACTTCAAATTTGGTAGGGATGTTCCTTTCTATAATTTGTTGGACAAGTTCGTTGGACAAAACAATCAAAAAACTCTAAACCCATTTTTTGGGGATTAATATTTCAAATTTCGAGTTTTTGGGCCCAATAAGGGTCAGAAAAGCCCCAGATGTAAAATTAATGCATGTAAAAAGATGGGAATCAGAGAGGCGAAAGTTTTTTAAGCCCTCTCTCGTCATTCTAGCATAAATATTTACCGAGTTATTAAAGAAAATGTGTATCGGCTAAACACAGTACGTTGTCTTATGGGAGTTTTACACTAGAAAAGCCTGTTATTCCTTTGTTAAAGTACTTTTATTATCCCCAGCAACCTCAAGCCTACTTTCAAGCCTGTCTGGACCTTCTCCTAACCTTATAATGTGCAAAATTGTATTCCCAGCTTTGCAAGTAAATGAAACCAGGAGTATCAGAACAGCCAATAAATCAGTGTTTTCAGATTTCAATAAAAATTGGACAAATGTATGTTTTTACACTGATTTTGAGTTTTAAAAGTTTTTATGTGGAAATTCACTTCCCTCACGTCAGCGTGCTGCGTGCGAACTCGTTGAGACTTCAATTAGATTCTCGAAGATTTAGGCATGGTTTGAGAGAGTACCTAGTGGAAAAGGAGTTTTTCAAAGTCTCTGATTTCCTTAACGGAAATGCTCTCTGTAATACTTATTACTGTACTAAGCATTATGTTATAAATACCACTAAAGGAAAAACTGCGGTGGCGAGTATCGGGAAAAGTCGGGAGAAAAACCTAAAACTTAGTGGTATCGAGTATGGATTTTATTTATTTACTTTCACTTCCCGTTCCCCAAGCCTGCGAGGGGGTTGATATTAGCGAGTACCGAGAAGGGGGCGCGACAAGGAAAGTGGCGGCCGCCCGCCCCAATCGATATTTGGCAACCCCCCTCGAAAATAAACCGCCCTACCGTAACCGGCGATGCCGTGGCGTGGTCGGCGTACCAGTGAGAGGTGAGTCATGCCGACCGCCCCCTGGTGGAACCTGCCACCTGCCATGTGGTTGAGGGGTAGCCTCCGGTTCACAACAGAGTGGCAGGTCATCCGGTTGAATATCGAATATCGTATTATGAACTATCGATTAAGAGTCTTCATCACCGGAAGTTGCCGGACGCCAACTTGGTGTTTTGTTCCATAAGGCCAATGTTAACTTTGTGCCTCCGTTACTCCTCACCTGATCGTCACAAACAATTAATTTTGGTCTCAAATTAAAGGTTTCGTCGTCCTCTAGGGAAATACAATAGTCGAATTTGGATTTTGTTACAAATTAATGAGAACATGTACAGTGTTTCAGTTTAAAATTAAACTATTTATTATGAAACTACGATACCCAAATTAAAAAAATTCGACATTGTATTTCCCTAAAGGACGACGAAATAATTTGACACTTTAATTTGACACTAAAATGAATTGTATGTGAGGATCAGGTCAGGAGTAATAGAGGCACAAAGTTAACATTGGCCTTATGGAACAAAACTCCAAGATGGCGTCTAGCAACTTCCGGTGATGAAGACTCTTAAAGTAGTAGTTCTTTGTTATGTTACACTACACATTACCATAGAGAACCGGATCATCCTTTGTGATATTACGCGAACAAATTTTGGTTGCAGTCCAAAACCTCCCAATTTATCTAACCTACCGCAGAGCGCTGTGTGGTGGCTCTTCATTGTGCAGCATATTACAAATAAATAGATTTATACCAACAAAAACAAAGTATACTTTATAAAATCCCAAACCTCAAAAAAGTAATCAACAAAAGTAAGATTTGAACCCGAACCAAATAAAGTAAAATAAACAAAAATCAGCCCTCTTAAAGTAATTTACAAAATTGAGATTTTAACACGGGCACATATCACGAGCTGAATCACTGACTGGGCTACATTGTCATATCGAACAGGTGGAAGTTACAATACATCAAGCAATGAACGCTGTGGATCCTCTGGACTGTAGTCGACTACAACCGTCCTAAAAGTACTGCGATAATTTATAGTTCATAATACGATAACTTAGTCGATATTTAACCGGATGACCTGCTAATCCTTTGTGGACTGGAGGCTATCCGGGTGGTACAAGCACTGGGTGGGTCCACCAACTTGTAATTGTTTAGTCGGGAGGCACGCAATCGCTTAAATGCTGGTAAATTGAAAATGAAATTTGTACACAGCTTATTTTCCTTATACGCTAGGATTTATCAGACCGGAGGGAGGACCCCAGGACGTTCGGGGACATCTCAAGTGGTACGGCGATCAGTGCTCGCCCATGCAAAAGGGGACCAAATTAGGCTTAGGTTCAAAAAAGTTCTCGTTCAAAAAAGTTTGTACATCAAACCTTAGGGCTCCATCCCACTGGCCTTATAAGTCCCTGGGTAAATCTTGGGGAAGGATATCATTTATAAAATTACCAGCTGGTATATTAAATATGTTTGTCAGGTACTACAAAGGAAGTTAATGGTAAAACGTAATAGCATATTTCATAACAAGAGTGAAAAGTGGGATTTTGCGTGTTCGAGACCATACGTTTGAAGTGCGAGACTTGTCGAGCATTTCAAATGGTCGAGAACATGCAAAACACTTTCACTTTAGTTTTGAACGATATTTTTCACTACACTACTTTGAAATCAGCTGTTTTTGCGATGTGTTTATCATATGAGTTGTTGCTAATGGAAAATTGTCCACAGCAAACATTACTTTCCACTGTAAACATTAGACATCAGTCTGCAAATATGAAGTTTCGCAGGTGATAAACACATAACAGGTGATAAACAGCTGATCTCAAAGTAGTGTAGTGAAAACAAAAATTTGATAGTCAGATTAATATTTTTAACATGTTTACATTTTTTGTGAGCGAAGACGCGAATAAGAGCTAGTAAATATACAAGTCAGGTGTACATTCCTCAGTAGGTATGAATAGCTTGAATAGCAGCAGAATGCCAACGTCGCTGCTTGTCCGTATAAACTAAAACATAGGATTTCGCGTGATATTTACCCTAAAACCTTGTATTTTTCAAACTATCCTCACTCTACAGTTAATATTCCATATAGGCCGAATTTATTGCAGCTGATGGAATCCACCTTATTATTTTAAAGTTCTTGGGAAAAAAACTTAAAATATTCACGTCGTGTAACTATCGTTAATATCATTAGGCATTCTGCTGCTCTTCATACTTACTGAGGAATTCCTTACATATATATTTACTAGCTGTTATTCGCGGCTTCGCTCGCGAAAAATTAAAGTATATTAAAAATATTAACCTGACCAGCACTATCAAAGCTTTGTTTACGTTTTACCAAATATCTTCCTTCGCAGTAACTGACAAACATCTTGATTGTTGCGTATTTGAGGATAACAAGGTTGCGTAATTATTACTGAGGTTACTATGAATGGGGACAAAATAAACAAAATAAAATTATCAATCGATTAAGGAGCCGATGGCAAAAGGTAGCCTACTGTGCACTTGTCAAGAGGCGTCAGGCAACTGCGACATATTGTGGGTGGTCCCTGTGAAGAAATATCCTACACTTCATGCTTTAGTCCGGGTTACCGGACGACGGCAGAATAGCTGGCTACATAAAAGCTGGCACTTAGTGCACGATTTATGTTATGACAAATTTGACATTGGAAAATTAATTTGTAAGAAAGAATTTATAGTATTTGTTTAGGCATTTATTTGTTAGTGTACAAGTTTAGGAAAATGTGTCCATCTAAATTTTGCATTTTGATTCTTGGCTTAAAAGTAAGAAGTGCGCTAAGTGCCAGCTCAGCTGTAACCAGCTATAACAGGCCTAGCCGCAACAATTGACATATGATGTCCTCAGTTCTTTACCCCTTTTCGCCTGATTGCACTTTGACTTGACCGGGTACCAACTGAGATACGCCCGGATGTAACAGCTACTACTGTACTTTCGGTGTGTAAGGTGGTGCGCTGAGTCTCATTGTCACCACGCGTCACCTGTTTCGGACCCAGATTATCCCCAATAAAGGGAATGTTATAACAACATATTCGCATGCTCCCGAATTCCTTTGCCTAGGACACTATACTCAATGCTAATTCAATGCTTGGCCCTAGTTTCTCTTTACAGTATGTACAGAAATCCCTACAGTAACATCCTCTATAGTAAATCCCTACAGTAAAGTCCCTATAGAGGACTTTTAACATCAACTTCCCCGGAGTCAGCACACTCCCCGACCGGTCAGGTGGTTGAGGTTATGGTATAACAGTAAGGTAGGGCAGGTCGGTGGTGGGGGACATTCCTATCAGATGATGACGGCCGCCGGCCACGCTACAATCTACCGCTACTGCCCTGCGGCGCCGGCCGACTGCACGAGGAAAAGGCTCTGCTAAAACCGAAACCCCCTGGCCCAGTCGTGACCACGAGTTTTCAGGTGGCTTCAGCTACTAGAGCTATAAATGCGTGAGGTTACCATTGAACTCAAATGGTTGAAATTTAAAACCTATCGGTACTGAGCCATTCACCAGCGGCTCGTCATTCCGTAGAGGCTCGTTGGAGGCATTAGGAGTGGGCTCCAGCCACGTAACATTTCGCGTTTCTACCTGCTTCGCCCTATGACCAGTGTTAAATTTCAAATCCCGTCCTACCTCAAAGGATAATCCAAAAATGTTGATTTATGGCTTACTAGAAAGAACAACAAATTACCTAGCGATATCAATGAGCATAGTTTCGATATCACAGATGGTTCACCCTTAAAAAAATCATAAATATTGATCTTTTTCTCACTGTAATCGCTTGTTTTTTGTCTTAAATACAAACAATAAATTCATAACCCAACGGTATAAGATACAGAAGCCACTCTCACTGCGGTGATTTTTATAATTTCGCCCTCTGCCTAAAGAAGCTAATATTTGAACCATTGTACTTTCATTAACGAACGACGGATCATTTGTTTCGTTATGGTTAGACTAACACCACAAAACTCGTGGCTGGCCGCTTCCAGGTATAAAATAAATACTCCATACAAGAAGCGGCGTTTCATCCTTGTTATGTCTTTAACTGTAGCTAAAATTAAAACACATCATTTACAAATAGGCCTATACAAGACTTCAGTTTTCCCGTAGCATTCATAAATTTCCCTCTGCAACATTTTCCAATGGATATCGTCAAAACGGCGTGATTTGAGTTTGCCACACCACCGCGGACCCGCCGCCGCCGTTCGCAGGTGTCGCGGTCCTAGGGGCCACTGCCTCGGCGTGGGGCAGATCAACGGCGCGGCGTGCCCCAGTGCCGCCGGCCTCGGTATTTTTCCGCCGCGCTTTCTCAGAACTACCGCGACCGGTCGGGCCGACGCGTAGAAACCGCATGATCGTACCATTGATGTGTTGTTCGCTACGAGCGTTTCAGTAGACAACATTCGCCGGGGACTGGGGACGTGTTAGTTCGCCGAGTGTACACTGTTGCTCAACGTTGTGAGAAGAGCTAATCGATTTCGGCGAATGACTCATTATTGGAGTTAGATACGAGTCGGAAATAGATTGGACTGCGTAGTGACGGACGAAGTTCGAACACCAGTACGATAATGATAGGCACAGGCGTACCAACAAACAAGTCTCTCGAGGCAACCAACACGACGAAAGATAAAAGAGGATAATTATTAGTCACCGCGCCGGAAACGTGACCGGGAAATTTTACTTTATTCCTACCGTTGACCCGGTTATAATAAGCTCTGGTTATAATGCCATGTCAGTTATAGAAGTGTTTGGATTTGTCGTGGTAAAAATTGTTTATCCGTTACAGCGTGTTGTACCTTTTATTAGGTTTTTAACCAAATTTAGGGGTTTAGCAGTGATGGCAATGTCACCAGTGCCACGTATATGCTAATGACAAGCTGATCTAAGAAATACCGGTAGTAGTTGTGGCACTAGTGTCAGAGGTAGCCAAGCCCAACGTAGTTTATTGACCTGGCCTCTACAGTGGACTAAAACTAAGTGCAACACAACACAGGCAATGTAGTGGTTGAGGTAGTGGCAGAGGGGCAGGGCCTAGCAGTGCCGACACACTTCCCTGTAGTGCATTCAAGGACATGAGGTCATTGTCCTCTAGTGGACCTGTACTGACCAGGCCACTAATGTATTGCGTGACAGTTATGGGAAACCCAAGTAATATCAACATTGGTTGAGGTAGTGGCAGAGGTAGGCAGGGCCTGGCAGTGCCGAAATATTTCCCTGTGGTAACATTCAAGTACTTGAGGTCATTGTCCTCTGGTGGACCCGCACTGACCAGGCCACTAATGTATTGGTTAACAGTTATGGGAAACCCAAGTAATATCAACATTGGTTGAGGTAGTGGCAGAGGTAGGCAGGGCGAGGGCCTGGCAGTGCCGACATATTTCCCTGTGGTAACATTCAAGTACTTGAGGTCATTGTCCTCTGGTGGACCCGCACTGACCAGGCCACTAATGTATTGGTTAACAGTTATGGGAAACCCAAGTAATATCAACATTGGTTGAGGTGGTGGCAGAGTTAGGCAGGGCGAGGGCCTGGCAGTGCCGACACAGACTTCCCTGTGGTACGTTCAAGGACATGAGGTCATTGCTCCAGAAAGAGGACTTTCACTAACTTGGCCACCACAGTGATCTACAGTGAGGTAGGAGCAGTGGTGGGCAGGACCATGTCATGTGCCAATTGAAGACTCCTCGGTATTGTCCACAAAGCATAGTCACCCTTGAGTAGCCAGTTTTGGACCCTTGAGTCGTTAGTGTTGGACGTTCCCTTTATTTTTTGTTTTAGCTTTTATCACTTCGCGTTATACAGTAGTTACATTGGTGTTTATTTTCCTTACGAATTTAATACCAAGCTGACGGCAGTTTTGCATTAGTTACAAACTAAATATTTGGAAAACTGATGTCGAATCCTACACTCTAATACGAGCAATGTCTGTCCGTGTGTTTGTCTGTTTGTTTGCAAAATTTATCTCAAAATCCGTCAAAACGATTTAGATGAAAATTTGGAATTTGGGGCTTTTTGTACGTAAAAATCGATTGGTTAAAACCTCTACCCAAACTCATTTGGAAATAGGAAATTGGTTTTATGGAGTTTCAAATGAAAACAAGAATCATAACAGCTGCAAATAAATTAATCAGTGAACTGTCAAAGTAGCACTTACACAATGTAAGAACTAGACATCATGACTTACACAAGGTAAGTATCAACAAGTGATTTCTTTAAAACAGTGACTAGAATCATTGAATAAAGAAAAAAAAAAAAAAAAAAAAAAAAAAAACCCAAAGGCAAACCCATCCACGAAACGAATCGAATATCACCGAGTATGGCTCGGTTTCCCCGGTACTGATAAACAAAAACATATAGCTACTTCTGAATAACCGAGAGCGGTAAAGTAAAACAGAGATATTAGTGTTAGTCACGTTACGTTGTTGCTCACGCATTAACTCTTTGTATCAGTTACTTTTGTAAATCGACGAAAAACTAAATACTAATATATCCGGCCATGCGACAGTGACGTTGTAGTGTTGTCGACGCCCCCAGCGACCACGGCGGCGCCGTCTCTTGTCACTATTCTCACCAGATCGTCCATTATGTCCAGTCCTACTCCACTTCTCCGGCCTGCGGTATAAATAGCACTGCCCTCGTGGCGCAACCTTCGTGAGAAATTGGCGGCAGATATTACAACAGACTGACAGCGCGTTTAGGGATTCGGTTTCGCCTCGTTGGATTTCTTCAATTTACAGGAGGGTAAAAATTGATGCACAGTACGAGTGGGGCGGGGGGCCTTGAAGCGCATCCGGAGAAAATATAGTTGGATGGTGCTGAGAGTTTGGGGACAATTATCGCTTGGATATACACCTCTGAGGAACTTCGTCAAGATGTAACATTGTGTTAGTGTTAGGCTAAATCACAGCCTGATTTCGATGGGGGCGCAAAATGATCGTGATTGGGATTAATTGTGATTTGTTTATATACTAAAATACTATACGCTCCTAACTATTGGGAGGGGGAAAATTTCCCACCCCTTTGCACTTCCAAATTACGCCTTTGTGTTAAACCATTAACAGACTGATTGGTCCTTCAGATATTAATATAACTTTATTCTTAGGATTATCTTGAGTTAATTTAAAATATGTTTGGGGATTGTAAGTTCCACGTTTCAGGATCTGGAGTATAACCCCCCGGTCATGAGCCCTTATATGAATAACAAGGGACATGAATATTCAACATAAGACGTTTTTCGATACTATCACTTACTTACTTTGGTTGGTATCACAAATTGTTCACCTATAAATAAATTGTAAATATTTTGGAATAGTACTGGACGATTATTATTCAGGCTATGATATTGATGTTTTGCTCACTGATATTGCTTGGTATTTTTTTGCCCTTTAACCCGGCAGAACTGACTTTGATTTGAAAACATGACAACTGACTCACGGTGTTTTAGACCAGGTTTTTTAAAAAAAGGCAGTATATTGAAAAATCATGTGTTTATTTGTATAAAAACTCCACAAAAGTCCTTGAAATTAGTTGTTGGACTATTTTATATATAAAATATGTGCACAAAAAATATTTATGTAACATAAAAAAAATCTTTTAAATCGCACTACCATAACAATTATTGTTATTGCGTTAAAAAACGTCCGTATATTTTACAACGATGTGTTTATTTTTACGAGAACCCCACAAAAGTCTTGTGCATTAGTGATTTAAATATTTTATATAAGAAATATGAGCATGAAATATATATATGTAACATAAACAAATAATTGTATGAACCGCACTACAAAAAAGTTGTTGTCATTGCGTTAGAAAAAAATAAATAAGAAGTAAAAATGTTTCAAAACTGAATTCTTAACTTAAAATATTATAATAACAATTATATACATATATATATATATAAAATTGTAAGTACATATATATTAGTTATAAGTATAAAATACATAAAAATTACAAATGTTTTCTTTCAGCTTAAGAAATTGAAAATTAAGTATACCTAAAATAAAATAAAAATCTTAAAATTAAATGGGATTTCTGTAAAACATCTGTGTAACTGTCTTGTGTTTCCATTTACGGTCCTGTAACACCTTATTCACCGTCACTGGTTTCGATTTCTTCTCCTTCAAAGCAGTCGACACATTGAGACACTGTGTGCTCCTTGCATACGAATCCTCTACACAGATTACATCTTGTTTTGGTTTTGCGATTTTTCCGCCAACAGCATTTGAAGCCTTCCATGACACCATCATCAGGAGTAGCGACTCGTGCCTGTGGTCTTTCTAATCCGAGAAGCCGACAAATCAACTCTTTTGTGAGTCTAGGTGTTCCTTTGACGGAGATTCTTGTTGTCATATAGTCTCGGCATAACTCCAGTCCCAGGCTCTTTAGAAATGACCTCCTATCAATCGGTTGTCCGCTGTTAGCCTTCAAAATGATGTATGCATTCAGTGCGGTTACATTTAGTAATGCATAGAACACGGTCAAAGACCATCGGTTTGTTATTCTAGACACTGAATAGTGTTCCTTGTACCCATCGACTGTGTCAACACCCCCCTTGCTGCTATTGTAAAACAGAACAATTTCTGGCTTACCAAATGTGGGCGAATCTACATCCATGTCTGTCATATCATCATCATGCATTGAAGAGATCAAAATTACATTCTTCTTCTTTGATCCTTTGTAAGTAACCATGGTACATCCATCTCGAAATCCGAATTTAGAACTTCCCACTGGAATGTCTTTCATATCAATAAAGTCTCGCGGAATCTCTCTCTTGTCCTTTCGAAGAGTTCCTACAAGTGTGAGTCTATTTTCACACAACAGTTCATAGCAGAGAGGAATGGAAGTAAACCAGTTGTCTGTGGTTACATTTCTCCCACTACCGGATATAGGCTCTACCATACGTTTGACAACGCTTTTTCCAGAGTTATCTACTTTATGTGGGCCATCAGGTTGCTTTCCGGCATAAATTTCAAGTTTACTTGTATAGAAAGTCCTTGCATCGCAAAGTGCAAATATTTTAACCCCATATTTTGCGGGTTTGTTCCGAATGTATTGTCGGAAATTACATCGGCCCCGAAAAGCCTCCAACATCTCATCTACTGTAACATATTCGCTTAGAACATAATTGTTTATGTTTTTCTCAACAATTGTTTCAAATAAATCCCTTATTGGGGCTAGCCTGTCAAGTAACTTTCTCTCTTCCCTTGTGTTTATGTCATCGAATCTGAGAGCACGAAGGAGAAATTGAAATCTCTCCCATGACATTGCTGCTCTGAAAAACTCTACACCAAATCCAGCATCCGACCACAAGTCCCTTATATTTAGATGGGACGATTTTAGCATACCAGAAGTAAATAGCAGCCCAAGAACAGCTTTTATTTCAGTAGCATCTGTCGATTTGCAGTTTTGATCGTTGCTAAAGTTATCCTTGTTTGCCTGAATCCAAATATTAGTTTTGTCAGCTATGTCATTGATGATTTCGTCGGTGAAAAAAAGTTGCCATGCTTGTACAGGGGTTTTGGCTACTTTTGTTTCATTAGTTGGATGACCCCTTCTCATCCTCAAAATATTTCTATTTCGAGCTAAACTTTGTCGAGTAGGTTGAATATCCCAGAGCATTTTAGAATCTTTACTTATATAGGCTAATCTACCATTTATTCGTTCAACAATAATATCCTCTAGTCTACTCTTTAGTGGAATATTTTCTAAATCATCTAAATCTTTCTCTAGTAAATTACCTGGAATTTCATCGGCTTGATCATATACTTCCTCCAAGGGAATGTTTTCTCCATCGCCATCGCCACTGTAATGTTCGTCTAAGACTAAAATACCTTCTAAATCCTCGTTGTCGTCATTATCATAGATGTTTATGTTTTCATTAGTGTCCTCATCTTCGAAAAGTTCCCGACAAAAAGCTCCAAGAGGTCTTGTTATACGTTCGTGGTCCTCTTCTCGTTCTACACTCAGCAGAAGCCTATCAATCCGATTACGTTCAACGGAGTTCATGTTAAATTTGTCACACAACAATGTTGTTCACACAACTATTATCCTTGGCATAATTTTCACTATTCACACAAGTCACTAATTCGAATGCCGCGAGAACTGACTAACGGTCGAACACACCGGCTACTCCGAGACGCGCTTACTGACTCACGGTCGAAAACACCTGTCCTCTACGGAATCGTTCATTGAACTGACTGTAAGGGTTAGAGAATGACGGGAAGTGGGTCATGCTGTTCCTGGAAAGACGCGCGTGAGGTACGGTAACGGCCAGCACTGCCGACACCCAACAAATATAATTTTGATCTAAAAAACTACTAACCCGGTCTTTTAGACAGTTAAGTCAGTCCTCGCGGGTTAAAATGAGCCATTAATAAGCGATATCGAACAACCCATTGAGAACGGACGGGCTTTTAAAGTTAGCATTGACTTTATGGGGGGGGAGGTAGAAACGACAACAGTTTTGTGACTCATGCTCACTTTTTTTAAGAATGCTGATTTCAGGTAAGAATGTGTTATTTTTATTTGTTTATTTGTTTGACTAACTCGTCCGTTTGTTCCAGAAGAGGTGGGGCCGTTCCGGTCCGTGGAGATAAGCCCTCCGTTCGCTCATCTCCCTCAGAAAGGTAACTTGTCGTTAGTTCATGTAGGCCTACCTATGCTACACAGTATACTCTAATATGAGCAAGGTTTGCTTCATTGCTTGCTTGCTACTCTCATCTCAAAAACGGCTCCAATGATTGTGATTTCAAATGCTGGAAGAAAATAAGTCCTAGTCAGGTCTCATCCCCAGAAAAAAATCAAATAATATAGAAAGAAAATTTGAAAAGATTCGATTCCATTCACATTTACCTCTAATTCAAAGTCTCGATATTTCAGACGTCCTTTAGTTCAAAATAAATTGGCTGTCCCCTGAGTTTTGAATATAAGAGGTTCTACTGTGTTTTAAGAGACCTATCCCTACCTATCCAAGTATTTCAAACGGGACCTTTCGAAGCTGGGATCATAGCCAATCTCAGCTAAGTTTCTGACTGTGGACGCTATTAGTTGCAGAACTATCCATTGACAGATGTCTTTAGTGTCACACATCTTTATGTGTGAGATTTAAGTCCTATTAAATAAATAGGATCCTACTTTATAAATAAATTTGATGAATTTTAGGTCCTATTTTATAAATAGGTTTGGGTCCTATTAAGGGTAGGGTCCTGCAGCCTATTAAGGGATCTTCCTTTATAGCAGCAACAAAAACCCTTTTCATCACTCTGTATTCGAAAATAGCCCATAACCATACAGCTGTGGTTTACGAAAATTATTGATTTCCTTGTAACAAAAAATTACCAGCTGACTTTGCTGCCTGTCCTAGACATTACTTTTCCTGTCCAAAACAATACTTTGCCTGTCCCAAACAAAACTTTTCCTGTCCTAAACAATTGAAATTCCCGTTTTACTCAACAGGAGCACTAGTGTGATTTCGTTACGTTTGACGATTCTGTGTTCAAACATGTGACTTTAACACTAAAATGAATTGTAATACCGTGTTGTGTTTACTTATACAAAATTACTAGACTATGAAATATCAGATCATTTTTGTTTACGTATAATGAGGTTATTTGCATCGTGATGAAAAGTATCGTTCACTACTCGTCACCAAAGTCCTATTTCGAGTGAAATATACTGTTAATTAAGCTAAAGTATAACATTAAAAAGGAAAACATGATCTACAAATACATCTTTTTAGTTTTTATTATTTAATTGAGTTGCATTTATAAGCCCTTTTAAATCTACAAAAACAAGCTTTCAAAATCTACAAAAATTTAATAAGATACATTATTTTTAAATTTAAAAAATAGCATTAACTTTCTTCTATGAAATCCCTTTACAGTGGTGTTGATAACAGAATAACTGTATATGCAAACAGAAATCCTTCATACCTCCGCAATGATCCTGTTCCCTTAACAATGTATTTTATCGCGACAGCACAGATTTTTTTCCGTATGGTAGATCGGAACTTTGAACCAAATGTCTGGGATTATCAAGTTACGTTTACTGATGGTAATCATTGATCCAATGGGGAAACATCCAATACTACACCATGAGTGTTAAAGATTTGATTGTAATGATTTAATTAGTATATAGAATAAGTTATGTAAATTTTTGTACTGTTACCTAGAGTGCTGTTTTTATTTTTTAATACGTTGTTATTAATTATTGGATTTAAATTGTAATAAGAGAACACCTAATCACAAATATTTCAAGATGTTGGTACTCAATGCTACATACTTGTTATAGAAATAAGCATTCTGATTTCTGATAAACATCTATTTGGAACAATTGGAGAACTAATTTTAAAATACTTATTCAATTTTCATAACAAGTTTAACTGGACAGTTGTGTGGCCAAAGGTATTCCAAGGCAGAACACGTGGAGGGGCATGGGGCAGCACCTAGCAGTCTTCTATTGATTATCAATCAGCCCAGCTATTCTGAGAACACTGACCACCCGTGAATAATTGAAGCACCAATCTTCAGCACACTCTTTCACCGACTCTTCAAAAGATTGATCAAACTATTGAGGCTGAAGTCTAGTACTGTAGTATCCAATCCTTTACGCTAATATGAGTAAAGTTTGTTTCCTTGCTTACAACTCTGATCTCAAAATGGGTCAAACGATTTCTTTGAATGTTTTAATTAACTAATTTAAAATAAGTACCTGGGGGATCGGGCGGGCTTTGCTCGGAAAAGGCAATTCCGTTTGTTTAATACGCCTAGATTAATTTTTCACTATGGCCCTTTCATGTCGAGCAGATTTACTTCGCTCATTTGCCTTTTTTCTGAATGTTTAATGTCACTCCAGTTGTTATTATAACTCAATGCCTCATTAAGTTTTAAAGTAGTATTTTTTGTTTATACACATTTAATTAATTGTACATAAGTTCACTCTATTATAGTCCAGGAGCTGAGGGGGTTTGAGCATGCATAAAAGTATAACGCAATATTTTTGCAGATTATTGTAATATGGACCTTGGTGATCCCGGAAACACATGTCGTCACTTTCCCAGGTGGTCGATAACATGGGGGGAGGGAGGCAAAGATGGCGGGGGGCGCTACGCGTTAAAACGCCGATATCTCGAAAACGGTAAAAGATAGAACATCGGTTAAACCGTTGTTCATTTTGTAAAAATATGGGCAATAAAAAAGGTTACTTGGTCTGAAGTCGTCTCTCTATTAATAAAAGAGTTATGGAATAAAACATGAGAAAATGGGATATTTAGGTTGATTTTTTTAACCACTTTAGATTAAGTTTATAAGTATTGCATGCAAGTATAACCAAATATAATTACGTATTATTGTTATATGTAGTGTTTTGATACCGGAAACGCATGTCGTCACTTTCTCAGGTGGTCAACGACATTAGGGGAGGGGGCCAAACATGGCGCGAAGCGCAATGCATTAAAACATATAGTAATGCATAGTAAACAGGGGTTGCCGTTATTATTAATTTCAACCGACAAAATAAAAATAAATCGTGTTTTTCGTTAAAAACCATGATAATAACACTAATTTTTGAAATACATGATTGTTATAACTCGTTTATTACAGGAGATACGACCTTGGACCACATAACCGTTTTTATTGTACTAATTATTGTGATTAAAATGGCGTTTTCTCCGTTGTTCTATCTCATTCCGTTGACGAGATACAGTCGTTTTAATGCATTGCGCTTCGCGCCATGTTTGCCCCCCTCCCCTCATGTCGTCGACCACCTGAGAAAGTGACGGCATGCGTTTCCGGTATCAAAACACTACATATAACAATAATACGTAATTATATTTGGTTATACTTGCATGTAATACTTATAAACTTAATCTAAAGTCATTAAAAAATCAACCTAAATATCCCATTTTCTCATGTTTTATTCCATAGCTCTTTTATTAATAGAGAGACGACTTCAGACCAAATAACCTTTTTTATTACCCATATTTTTACAAAAAGAACAACGGTTTAACCGATGTTCTATCTTTTACCGTTTTCGAGATATCGTCGTTTTAACGCGTAGCGCCCCCCGCCATCTTTGCCCCCCTCCCCCCAAGTTATCGACCACCTGGGAAAGTGATGACATGTGTTTCCGGTATCACCAAGGTCCATATTACAACAATCTGCAAAAATATTGCGTTATACTTTTATGCATGCTCAAACCCCCTCAGCTCCTGGACTAATTAGTTCAATCAATGCTTTTAATCAGGAAACCCAAGGAGGTTTATTGTATAACTGGAGGTAACACTGCTTCACTATTTTTCTCGAAAAAGCAAGCCAGTGATTTTGTCAGGTTGGAACACTGGTGAGGCAAATTTCTCGTTCTTTGAACTATCCTGATTTGTTTTTTCATTCCTATAAGTGAATCTACTCATGCAAATCACTGGAGTAAAAGTAATAAAAGTTGGAACAAATTCATTTTTTCGTTTCATTTATGCATCTACTCTTGTTGTGAAATATGATTAATTATGTACAAATAAACAAATACAAGTTTATTAATGTTCAAATCATGAGTAGGTATAGGTTTGAATCACTTTGTCGACTCGTTTGATTTCAGCGAGTGGCGAGTACCAAATTTGGCAAAGAACGGCTCGCAGTGTTGTTCATCAGTGTTGCCTCCAGTATTACCTATTACTAATAAAACTCCTTGAGGAAACCACAAGTTGACATTCAGAACATGAGTACTTTGACAGTTCACTGATTGATTATAAACACCTATTTTGATTCTTTTGTTTTTATTTGAATGCTACTGAGAACTGCCAGTGGCTGATTACACCAACTCGCAGCACTTATGATCGAATCTACTTAGGAAACGGTTATCAAATGATAATTTCTATATCAGAAACATGAAAACAACTGATTTGTCAAGCAATTTAATATATCGATAACTCAGTTTTCAATTTTTTTATTTTTAAAACGGCCGCAAAGCGCTAGCAGTTCTCAGGGCAGGTGTGGTACTGTGAGAATGAACTCATTTTTGCTCAGCAGCCAAAGGGTTAAACTCCATAAGTCCAATGTTAATTTGTTCACTTTTCACGTTTTTTTACATTATTTGATTTTTCCTAGGGATGAGATCTGACTAGAACTTAATTTTCATGCTATAAATTAGTTATTGCCAAAATATTGAAGGAAATTTTTGAAATTGTTTGAGACATTTATGAGTTCACAGTTGCAAACCTGCAAACCTTACTCACCTTAGCCTATCAGAGTATATGATAGCATAGGATTATTATTGGGCTTTTATGGAGTCGAAAATCAAATCAAAAGTCATAACAATTGTTCATTTGACAACCAGTCAACTGCCACAGTAGTCGATGTACTTTAAGTATTATCATGTGGTTTCCCTGAGAACAGTGACTAAAACCATTGAATCATGATTACTTATATAGTGGACGTGTCCGAAATGAATCATTGTGCATATTATCAAAATACTACCTGAATAATAAAAACTAGAATGGCTATAAGCATCCAGAAAAGAGGCATATGTGCAAGCAAATCAACTCCTCAGTTTGGGATGTGATAAAAAATTACTCTTAAGTCTATTAAACAAACTGACTGAACAAAGCTGGGTCCCCCAGGTACCACATCATATGTGTGAACACTCGGGTCTGATTTTGTCTGAAAACGTGAAATAGAGGGAGTTGTGATAGAGCCATGTAGATATTTCAGATTTGTTTGGAACTGGAGAGGAAACCACTTAAGCAAACTAATAAACCCACTCGTCAAATATGATCGCCTGATGAGACCTAGCAGAGTCAATCCAAGTGAAGTGATCCAAAGAAAGCCACAACTAAAAATATTTTTATTGGATCACTTCATATGGATTGACTCAGCAGATAGTTATTAGTTTGTCATTGTTACTGAGTTCTGTTCACGAAAAATTGGGTGTTTGAAAGGTTTAAAAAAGTGTGAGAGTCCTTTGTACCAGGGAGATTCGGGGAAAATAACAGTTTACTTTCCTTGGTGGTGGTAATTTGAATTTCTTGGAAAATCTCCCCTGTCGAACATTCATTAGAACATACAACACTCAGTTTTCTCTCTGTCTTGTTTTCTGCTTCAAACCCATCTTGTGGTGATTTGAAAAAACAGTATTCAAATATTTTATGTAACAGTTCTGTTTTTCTAGACCAATACTTTATCATTTTTCCTTATAATTTTTAATGTTAGAAATTTTTAATGAACTTAGTTTATATATATTCACAATAGTTATATAGAAGGGACAGACAAAAGTATACAGCTATAACATTTTAAATGTGTTTATTTGCAGGTTTGTCTTCAGAATTTTATTTCTATTAATTTGTGAACCATATTTGATTATTTATTGATGTACGATTATATATTCTTTGGATTGATAAACATTTTTACTAATTCGTTATTGTTACAGGCTGATTTAATTCTAAATAAAAACCTATATTTTTCACTTATAATTTTTCAGTTATGTTTTTCACTTCTGGCTTCCTTACTAACATGCAATAAAAAATTACTATTTCCATGAGTCTTGGGCCAATACCTTTCATTTGAACAATCTCACATCATCATGAGATTTACCACACGTTCATAATTTCTCTTTTAAAATTTCTCCTACAGAATTGGTATAGATGGGGTCACTCCACTCTAATTTAAAACCTGCTAAAGCACATGACTTTTTATTGCTGTTATTTTTGTTATTTAAATACCAATGGCATTTTTGTATCAGAGTACTTAAACCTGCAACAGAAAATAAACCTGTGACTGAGGTAATTACGTAGCGAGTTTAGTGGACAGAATGTTGATATCACAACATGTTCACCCTTAAAGATCTTAAATATTAAATATTTTTGAATTTTAATAGACTATGCTATTTGTAATATCAAAATTTTGCTCACTGAAATCTCTGCTCTTTAAATTGAGTCATAAATCAACGATATCATATAATCTGTTTGAGGAGAGACAGGTTTTGAAACGTATCATTGACTTTATGGGGGAGGTAGGTAGAAACGCTAAGGGTTTGATGACTTGAGTCTACCCTTGAAGAAGAACAAGAAGAAGAAGAAACAGCCTACCCTTGACTTTCATCATCTTATTAGTGAATTTCCTTTGGAAAGTGAACTATTAGCATGACCCGCACGGTGAAACTTAAGCCCGGGACCACCATAGAAGTTCCTAACGTGACCCCCTGAACACGTTTTGGGGGGTCGTTCAGAATTTTATATATATATAGACATATATATATATATATATGCACTCTAGCGGTCACATTTTTTGTCCGATTTACTTCAAATTTGATAGGGACATTCCTTTCTATAATCTGTTGGACAAGTTCGTTGGGCAAAACAATCGGAAAACTCTAAACCCATTTTTTGGGGATTAATCTTTCAAATTTCGAGTTTTTGGGCCCAAAAAGGGTCAGAAAAGACATGTAAACTTAATGCATGTAAAAAGATGGGGATTAGAGAGGCGAAAGTTTTAAGCCCTATCTCGTCATTCTAGCGTAAATATTTACCGAGTTATTAAAGAAAATGTGTATCGGCTAAACACAGTACGTTGTCTTATGGGGGTTTTACACTAGAAAAACCTGTTATTCCTTTGTACTTGTATTATCCCCAGCAACCTCACGCCTACTTTTAAGCCTGTCTGAACCTTCTCCTAACCTTATAATGCGCAAAATTGTATTCCCAGCTTTGCAAGTAAATGAAACCAGGAGTATCAGAACAGCCAAAAAATCAATGTTTTCAGATTTCAATAAAAATTGGACAAATGTATGTTTTTACACTGATTTTGAGTTTTAAAAGTTTTTATGTGGAAATTCACTTCCCTCACGTCAGCGTGCTGCGTGCGAACTCGTTTAAAAAATAAGGTGATTTTTGTCAGCAGGCTATCGGTGAAACATGTCTTAACTCAAGGTTTATATGTTATTTGAAAACCCTTGGTGATTAGATGTTCCTTTTGGGGTTTTGAAAAACATCCACCTTCAGGGCCCATGGGCTTAAAGTTCCAATTATAAAAGAAGAGAAAATAATTCAACTGAGCAAATGACAGCTGTTGATAGTTACAAAACACAGTACAGAAGAAGCTCAGCTGTTTTAAGCTAACTTCTGGAACGGCATCACAATTTAAATAAGACGCTATATGAGTTGCATAATCCCACAAGGGGGAAATATTTGCTCGAATTCGAGCAGCTGGATTCGTATGTTAGTAATTAATTCAATTTAAAAATGATGGAAGGGATTGTACAATTATCAGAGCACGTTTTGCGTTATGGACTTTCCAGTGAGACTTTTGTTTGTTACAGAGATGACGAGGGAGTCGCCATCCAGTAGTCCGGCGCTGAGTCGGAGGAATGAGCTGAACAGTCTTGCCAACGGACACGAGTTCCAGCACCAAATACTGCAGGTAACTAGCGCTCACTTTGGTCAAGCACTTTGAAAAAAGCTGCTAGCAGACACTAGCTGGTTAGTGAGGTAATCGCTTTGATAACTAGTCAAGGCCACTACAGGAGACATCTCTACACTCTTGGACTTAGAAACGAGAGTCAGGAGTGTAGAGTTTGCAATCAGTCTGAAGAGACTGCCAAGCACATCAAACTGGACTGCGAGAGACTCGGGCAAGGAGAAGGGCTCTGTTTGGTTGCAAGCAACCAGGTGATCTATGGGTCGTTGGTATTGTGAAAAAACTCCGGGATCTCGTAAAGGGTACGGGTATTGGTTTACCCAACTAACATACTAGGGACACCGGTAAATGGGAATGGGTATAGGTTTACCCAACTAAAGTACTAGGGAACACAATAAGCTTCAGTTGACGTGTGAGGATCTCTGAATCTGTCCCTTCAACAACTCATAAACGTGGTAGCCACCAATTGGAAGGGTGGGGGGAAACAATTTGTTTGCGATTATTTTGATTTTTGTGTATTGAAATAATATGATGCCAGCCTTGCACGCACCATATTATGCTTTTCAATTGTCCAGAACGAAAGTAAAAAGTCTCATATCCGAAATCTGAATTCTTTATCTCTATATACAAATCAACATTTGTTTGTCTGTTTATCCTTTATGCACTCCTATACCACTCATCGGATTGCGATGAAACTTTGCACGGTCATTCAGGTTAACCTTTGGAAGGTTTCTAGCCACTAATCAAAGTCCTAGATCGAAAATATGATTAAATTTGAAAAATCTAGCGCTACCTAAGGGTGAAGGAGACGAGATACGACAAAAAGTCACAGGAACTAGGTTGAAGATCTTGCAAACTCCATGGCACGTGGTGGTGTCCGTTTTTTGATATGATCATTTGTTTGGCCGCTAGAGCTCAAAAACTATAAATCTAAAGTAAAATAAGATAAGGGATTTTAGATATTTTTTGAGGGGGTTATGTTTGGAGATTTTGCTGGGGGTTACAAGGTACAAGATACGTGCATGCCAAATTTCACGATTCTAGCTCATCTAGAAGTGGTCTAGAATTTGTATACCTCAGTGAATCAATCAGTGAATGAGTAGGGCTTCGCCCCACTGGACTTTGAAATTTTCAATGTTAGCCTTATGGAGTAATGATTTCATTTAAGATTCCACGGTAGCAATATTTTTAACAGTGGGAAAATAAACGGGAATCAAAGGTAGTAAAGAAAAACCATGCGAATGAAGTCTCACCGGATACCAGCTGATTACTATAAACTACAATCATGTACTTGGCAATAGTCACACGAGGATCTAATGTCTTTAACAGAATAGTTCATAATTCTTGTGAAAGAAATGTCCCAGTTGCAAACATAGTAACACTTGGAAGTGCTTAGTGAACATCAGGGCCGTACTCAGCTTTCACGGGCCCCTGGGCAGGCCTGGTGATATGGGCCCTTGTTGACGTCCTCATTCAAGTTGGTGACCTTTTTTTAGATAACAGTGTCCTGAATAAGACACAGTGTCCCCCCCCTGCCCCCCCCTGAATACCCTGGTGAACATGGGAATTTTCTTAAGACATACAAAACTGATACATTGTAAAACTCCTTTTCCACCAGATACTGTCTAAAATCATGCATAAACTTTTGAATATCACTGGAATATCTGGAATAAGTTTGATTTTGATTGAAAATAGTTCTAGATCTGGGATTTTGAGGTTTATGTTGTCCCTAAGATTGTTAATATGAACTGGCATATTGTGGGTTGGGAATAAATATTATGAAAATAGTGGTTTTATATTACCTTTCCGTCACCAGTTCTGTAGTATCGTTTATTTCACGACCAGGTTTCGGTACGAAGTTGTACCATGATCACGTGGAAGTCGTCTGAGACTCAAGCTGTGATTATGAAGCTGTCCAGAAGACTTTGTCGAAAGTTAAAAGTTCGACAAAGTCTTCTGGACAGCTTCATTATCACAGCTTGAGTCTCGGACAACTTCCACGTGATCATGGTACAACTTTGTACCGAAACCTTGTCGTGAAATAAACGATACTACAGAACTGGTGACGGAAAGGTAATATAAAACCACTATTTTCATAAGTCTTACCAGTTCAGGGGCAATTATCAAATATGAAGAAAATAAATATTAAGTGTTTTTTTCAAATAATGAAAATATTCATATTAAAGAAAATAATTAAGATGTGAAGACGTTTTTTAAGGGATGTCGTATTATCATATAAAGCTGCTAAAACTATATGTATGGTAGGTGAAGCTATTTTAAGGATCACAGTATTTAATTACTATTGTCTAAACCATTGCAGTTTGGTTTAGCGAAAGGTTTAGGAGACATTAAGTGGAACAACTAACTACTATGTGCAGAAACATGATTTGAGTATTTCGATTGGGGGAAGGGGAAAGGTTGTGTTATTTTTACTTTTCCTATATTTCAATAATAATAATATAGCCTACTCTCCAAACTATTTGGGGGAGGGACAACTGCCCCCCCCCTTGCACCTCCTAAATAATGCCTATGAATATCGGCAAGGTCTCTCTCATCGAGATAGAAAAACAACTAATAACTCTCTCCAAGGTCACTCATCGAGATAATAGAAAAACTAATAACTATTTGAAGGTCTCTCATCGAGACGATCATGTTTGATATGTGGATTTGGAAGATTGTGATTAAGTGGTTTCCTCGGTAGTTGCAAGTTTTAATTAACTACTCTACTAGCTTCCTACTATTATGACTATTTTATTGACTGTTGGAGAAAAATCGTGCTTTTTCATATTGTATTCCAACTCAGAAGATAAAAAAAATTAAATGTTCGAGAGGTTATTTAAAGCCATGTTTACACCGGTATTGATAACATGTAGCTAATATTTTTAGGTAACATTTAGAAAATCACTCCCGTGTAATGGGTAATAATCCATGTTATCAACAAAAATATTGTTTTAACAACACAAATGTTCATTCCACCAGGAGTTGGTAACATTTTTTATGTTGGTAATATTCCCAGTCCACACAGAACTGAATTTTAAAGAATAAACAATACTTAACAATTCCAGCGAGAGATTTTTGATACCACAAACAACGATCACTTACTATTCTATACCTATGAAAGGCAAAGCCCTCACTCACTCATCACAAATTCTCCTACTTCCCATTTACCTAGAGAGTTGAAATTTTGTAAACTGATTCTTTAGGCATCAAATTAAAATAGGAAAACTAAATGGTTTTCATCCCGATGTGTCCATAGGGCTCGCCAGATACCCCGAAAAAGCTTCCATGTATTCCTTATAGACATTAATTTTTCTTTGAACTGATGAAAATACAAACAGCTGATCTTGATTCGTAGTAATTCCAGGAGCTAACCACAGAGTGCAGCACACACACTGTCAGTTTTTATAAACCATTTGCGAGGGGAAGCCTGCGGGTAACAGCTGTAATTCACACAAATAACTTAATTCAATATTTTTAATGTTTTTATGGATACTAGTTTAATAAATGAATATTCTGCTCACAGGAATTGCCGGATTTTTATCTTTATTATGAGTCAATGTTTTAATGAGGAGTAACGCGAATGGTACTTAAAAATTTGTCTTATGGGAGAAAAGCCTGTAGAAATACGAAATAGGAGTGGAGAGTGCTGTAAAGAGACTATGATTAAATTTGTAGACCTTTATTGCGAGCTTTACATATTGAGGGATCAGACATCTGCCTAGTTAAAAGATCACACTCTTAAGAACTGAATTGTAATGATTGTCAGTAGAGGAGGTTCAAAGAAAGTACGATTGAAATCTTATTAGACGAGTCTCAAAGAGAGTGTGAAAACTGAAAAGTTTGTCAAGTGGTGGAAAACAGGCATTTCCCCTGGGTTGTGGCAACATGTTGTTATTAACACTGGTGTGAACACGGCTTTAGTCAATGAGTTTTACATTTATTTTAATTGTAATTCATGATGGTCTATACTCTGTGGAACATTTTTCGATTCACTTTGTCGTGGTATTCAATCTGCAATATCAGCAAACTACATCCGGTTGTCTGTAAGTGGAAGACGAACGTAACAGTCCCAGTACGACCTTTACAACTCCCCACTATTTCCGTGCTGCCTCATGTATTTATAGAGGTTACGACCAATCCAGACATACATCTTGTATTTATAGCTGACACAAAGAGATTAAAAATACTCTACTGCCTCCCAAACAGCAGTGTAGCCTGCTTCTAGCTTGTTAACATTCAAATTTGATTACATTTTATTTCCATCAACCAGCCTTATTGTATTAATTTGTTTATTTATACTATGTTTAATTCCAGATTCCCTACAGCGGTTTGTTTGAATAAAAATATGTGTGTCACTTTAAAATGACGTGGGTTAAATATACTGACACGTAGGTGTTATAATAAGAGACTTAAGGGACATTTGTGAAGGTACTAGTTGTTTATTTTTCTGCAAGGTTTATTATGTAGACAAATGTTTTAGGCACAGTATTTGGTTCACAGTAGAGTGCCGTGTGGATTTCAAAATTCTTCAAAAGTGATTTATCTTCATATATAGACTCAGTTAAAAGTTTAAATAGAAATATTTTTTAAATAAACATTTTGGAATGTTAAAGCGCTATTTATTCAATAAATAAGTGTACCTAAAATTGTTTAATGACAAAAATTATTTATCCTACTAATTTGTTATAAATGTGACAGTTTGGATGGATGTATGTTTAAGACTACCATCATGCAAAAACTACTGGCCGATTAAGCTAAAATTTCATTTGTATAATAGCCTACGTTTCACATAATATAGAACTGAAAATGTTTACATCCAACCTTAGGGCTCCATCCCACGCGCCTTGTAAGTTACAATGTGAATCTTATGGGAGAGTATCCTTATAAAATTATCAGCTGTAGTTAAGATGTTTAACAGTTCCTGCAAAGGAAGTCATATGGTAAAATGTAAACAAAGATTTGATAGTGCTGGTCAGGTTAGTATTGAACTTTCGTAAGCGAAGCCGTGGGTAACACCTATTTTTAAAAATGTTTTTATACTTTACTACATCAATTGTGTCAAGTGGTTACTTGTTCTTTCTATTTGTAAATTTTTCCTTAGCCTATGTAATCATTTTAACTTATTTCGTAATTTCTAATGAATACTGTGACCTATCAATGGAGAACATGCAATTAATTGACAGTCATTTTCCAAAATTTGTATTTTTCATCTTTCTGCTCAATAAATATTTATAGTTGTTCTGATTACTCTTAAAATGCTGGATTTTACACTTAAAGCCATTTTTTGTGGAACATATACCAAGTTTTTCATTCCTGTATTCCGGTAAAGTTTTCCAAAGACACAAGAAAGGATCTACCCTGGAGCATTCACTAAGTGCCACCACTTTCACTGAGCGCTTTGTGGCAGAGTTGAACCACACAGTTTGTGTAAAGAGGAGTGACAGATTTTCCTGTTCTGTTTTCAACAAAATGAATGATGATTTTCCTTAGATACTAAATTCAAATTGAGTAGGATTAACAGCTGTATTTTCTTAAGATTAAAAGGTTAAATTACCTGGTTGTTGAGTGATTCTAGTTCCCTTCTTCAGATCCTATACATCTCAAACTTCACTCATTTCTTAAATATATTCCGTTTAAAAAATAAAAATGTAAACACAGCCTACAGTATTTTAATTTATGTTTAACACAGATACAAAATTATAATAAATCATATTATTCCTGACCCACCAAATTGTTTACTTCGCTTTTAAAACATTATGCTATCCCTAATCTTAAAAATAACATTTAATCTCTACTGTAGAAGTTTCTTTTGTAATATTTTTGAAACTTCAACAAAAAATAGTTTACGTCCTATTCTCAGACCTACCGAATATACACACAAAATTTCATAAGAATCGATCAAGCCGTTTCGAAGGAGTTTTGTTACAAACACTGTGACATGAGAATTTTATATATTTTTATTAGATTTTATATCTCTACAGTTGGCAATACAGTTTATTTGAACAATGCAAAGTAATTTGGGATTGAATTTACATTTTAATTAGGTTGCGATTGCTACTATATTTTAATGAGGAAATGTTGACTTTTTCAGTGTTAGGAGCTTTGAGCTCATATCAATACCGTATCTAGAATGTCGTTTTATAAAGTTGTTTACATACATGGATCTGAGAAATGCTCTGGAAAACAGAAGTGAATGATTTGAAATTGATGCTTCCATTTTTCATCAACCCCAAAGGGATTTTTCATTATAATTCTTTTAATAGTATTATAGTTTTGTTTATAATAAATCTTAACCGCTTTTTATCCATTTTAGCCAGCTAAAAGTACAAACACAATTGTTATGAAATGCACACACTTGATTCTTAGTTCATGTTTATAAGCTGGATTACTGTAGGAGTTACCATTACGGCTATAAAAATATGATAATTCTCTATTTAATATAACGACTCTGGACGCTCAAGCGTCATTTTGATTTTGTTTTACAAAGTGACGACAAAACCCCGTGATGTACTGGCTGTTATTGATCTGGACGGTGAATGTCGTCGAGTATACCTGAGGTTCGGATGGTACCGTGTTTTGTGATGGTATGCCAAGGATAATAATAGAGTCGGGCCTAGCACAATGCTCCTCGGGCCTTCCCCGGCTAGTCACCTCGCGATCAATCGATCACATGTCTGTCGAGGCTGGATGTCGATTTTATCATAGAAAAATAAGCTTTTCGTCATACCGCTTCAGGAACCGTTTTCAACACAGAATTGGAAATGCTAACGTTGGATTTTGTATTCCTTGGATAGAAATAGTATATTTCATTACTAGAACAAAAGTGAAGCTTTTCAATACAAGCTCTAGTTTAGCTGAGGATGGAAAATGAGCGAGGATCGAAAAGCCACTTTTGGTGGTCGTATTCATGAACGATTTTTTTCGTTATACTGCAAACAATATTAACCCATTGAGGTAGTAATTTTATTCTATTTTTAGTAGCCTATAACGGGAATTGATTGGTGCTGCACTCTAGTAGCAAAATATGTAACTAATGACCGCGGGCGTCTACGGTTCAATCCGCTAGGGGCGCGGACTGACTGAAAACCCTTAATATCGCCGCCAGGCCTTTGGTCGTGTTAGCTGAGTTGGCTACGTCGTGGAAACACCTTGGCCAGGTGGCGATACGATGTTCGTGGGTTCGATTCCCGCACACGACCAAAACTGACCAGTTGTGCAACTCTCAATGAGTTAACCGGTCTGTGGCAACGTTGGTGGGAGGGCCCAAGTAAAATAAACGGTGGCAGGCTTGCTTGGAAGTTGACGGGATCGGTTAATTCTTTGAGACTTGCACATGGTCAACACTGATTTTGCTAATTTTTACTTATGTCTACTGTGTGTGTGCCAATGCGACTCTCTAAACTGAAATAAAACAATATTTTAATTAAAATATGCCATTAATACATTTAAAAACACCAATTTTATACTCCAATTCACACGTTAATAAAATTACAAGTAAGGAACGAGACCTGCTCGTATGTCTACGCCAATGGGTTAAAATAACAATTTAACAAAAACTAAATTCTGGTTACTGTTTTACCATTATAAGTTTATTTTCATTTTGATCTTGCTAATCCAAACAAACAGCTGTTACACAAGTTTTCATAGTTTACAAGTTAAATAATTTGGTCAATTCTTATTTAAAATACCCCCGTTGCAGCAAACCTGCGTACTCAGCGAATTTCCTATGAATGAATATATTTTTTAATACCACATAAAGCCACTTACCAAGTTTCATAAAAATACTTAAATAAATAAGTGATATATAGCATTTTATTTATTCTCTATAAGAATAACATTAGGACTGAGAACGCAGGTTTGCTGCAACGAGGAAGATAAAAATGCGGGTTTTTTGCAATTATCAATATAACTCAACCAGGTGAAGCTATATACCAAGTTTTAATGATTTATGTTCATAATTAAGGGAGATATAAAGCTTTCCGTATTCTCCATAAGAATAACATTAGGGATGAGAATGCAGGTTTGCTGCTAGGAGGATAATCAACAAAAAATCAATTTTTTGTGGAAATATCAATATACCAGTACTAGGTGAAGCCACCTACCAAGTTTCATCAATATACGTTCATAAATAATCGAGATATCAAATTTTAAATATTCTCCATAAGGATAACATTGGACAACATACTGTGTTTAGCACTTTGAATATCACGGCAACGGTTGGACGTAGAATCACAATTTAAACACCAAAATGATTGTTTTGTAGAGCTAAACTGATTGGTAAAAGCAAATTTGAATTTTACATAGAAATGAACTGAGGAAAAGCCAAAAACCTTTTTCCCATAAGATTAACATGGGAAATTTTATGAGCAGGTTTTTTTGGATTTTCTCCGCAACCACTTAACCTAGGTTAATAATTCAAAATACCATATTATTTGTTTTTTTAAGCTCTATAACATGGTCAAAACCAAAATTGAGTTTTTTTTAAATTGTAGGGTGAAAAATGCAAAAAACTGATTTTTGGAAAATTTAAAACCCCCATAAACCCCCCTTCCCGTGGTCCGATATTTCTGGTTTTCGAACTTAAAGTCATGAATGCCACTTTACACATTTGAGCCAAATTTCATTGAAATCGGACGTTTTTTACTCAAGTTATCGCGGTAACGGACACACACACATATATATATATATATATATATATATATATATATACATACATATATATAAATTTGAACGAATAGTGTTTTTGGCATCTGGGGACCTCAAAACAAAAAGTTATCATAGTCTCGGGCTTAAGTCTTACCATGAGACCTACGGTAATAGCTTCTTCCCTATAGGGGAAATTCGCTAAAAAAAGAACAAAAAAAAAATACCCCCGTCGCAGCAAACCTGCATACTCAGCGAATTTCCAATGCATAATATGTCTTAATACCACATAAAGCCGCATACTAAGTTTCATAAAAATATATTCACATATAAGCGATTTTAATCATTCTCCATAAGAATAACATTGGTAATGAGTACGTAGGTTTGCTGAAATAAGGAACACAAACAATTGGTTTTTATGCAAATATAAATAGAATGTAACTAGGCGAAGCCACATACCATGTTTCATCAATATTCAATCTTAAATAAGCGCTATGTAACATTTTAGTGATTCTCCATAAGAATAACATGGGGGCTGAGTAAGCAGGTTTGCTGCAACAAGGAAAAAATGGGTTTTTATGCAATTATCAATATAATTTAACCAAGTGAAGCTACATAACTTTTGAAAGAAACAACTTTGGCATCTCAACGCATATATTGAAAACAACTGTTTTTGAAGGTATGTGACAAAAAAGTATTGTTTTGATAGTCTTCTTCATCCACCAGCTGCTACTTCACTTACAATATATGAATTGAATGAATTGCTCACCGATTGTAAATAATCGATGAAAACCATTGTTACTTTTTATTTTGGTTAGTGTTGCGACAATCGATCGAACTAAACAGCTGTAACTCTTGTGCTGTACCTAATGCAATTTTAGTTTTTATAAAATTGTTATCTTAATTTTAGCTTTTATAAAATAGTTATCATAATTTTAGTTTTTATTAAATTGTTATCTTAATTTTAGGTTTTATAAAATTGTTATCTTAATTCTAGTTTTTAGCGAATTTCCCCTATATAGGGAAGAAGCTATTACCGTAGTCGGCATGGTAAGACCTAGGCCCGGGACCATGATAACTTTTCGTTTTGAGGTCCCCAGACCCCAAAAACACCATTCGTTCGAAACTGTATATATATATATATCTATATATATATATATATATATATATATATATATATATATATGTGTCCGTGAGCACGATAACTCTCGTAAAAATTATCCGATTTTGATGAAATTTGGTATAAACGTGTAAAGCAACATTTATGACTTTATTTCGAAAACCAGCCAGATCGCTTTATCCAAAGGGGTATTTTGGGGGGGTTTTGTACCCCAAAAATGGGTTTTTTGAATTTTTTATATATAATTTTGGAAATAGTCAAATTTTAGTTTATTCCATTGGATTCAACTTAAAAAAACACACAATTTGGTATTTTGATCATTTCTCTACGTCAATTGGTTACCGAGATATTGAAAGTGCTAAACACAGTACATTGTCTAATGTTATTCTTATGGAGGAAAAGGAAAATTTTATATCTCGCTTATTTATGAACGTATACTGACAAAACTTGGTATACGGCTTCATCTGGTTGTGGACCATTGATATTTGCTCAAAAAAAATTTTTTGCCAAAGGCTCCTGTAGCAGCAAACCTGCGTACTCAGCCCCATGTTATTCTTAAGGAGAATAAGTAACGTGTTATCTCCCTTAATTATGAAAATAAATTAATGAAATTTGGTATGTGGCTTTACCTAAATGATTTATATTGATATTTGTATAAAACCCCATTTTTTGTTTTCCTTCCTTCAGCAAACCTGCATACTCAGCCGCCATGTTATTCTTATGGAGAATAATTAAAATGTCATAAATCGTTTATTTATGAATGTATATTGATGAAACTTGGTATGTGGCTTTATGTGGTATTAAGATACAAATATATGCATTGGAAATTCGCTGAGTTCGCTGAGTTTGCTGCTACGGGGGTATTATAAAATTGTTATCTTAATATTGTTTCATTAGGATAAAAAATATAGTTCATCAGTAGGACCAAAAGTGGCTTTCCGATTCTTGCACATTTTCCTTTTAAACTTAAGCTTGTAGTTAAAAACCTTCACTTTCGGTCCTAGTGATGAAATATACTATTTTACTGTCAACATTTTGTGAGAAAAGTTTTCATACATTGTAGGTTTTCACTGAGGCGACCATGGTCTTATATTTGAAGAGGTGACCATGGGTAATATGTGCATTATAGGTTTTGATCCCTGCCTTGACTAACTGATTAGACATGTTGTAATAAATACTAAGTTTAGATATTTTCTAAATTTTCCTATAAAATAAGCCATAAAACATGAAATGTGAATTTTCCTTTTATATATAAACTAACTGAGCCTAACAGCTGCTACCTAATAAGCTGATTTTAGTGTTATAGTCAAACTAGTGGCTTGAAGGGGCCAAAGCCCATAACCTTTCTCCCATACTCTGCCTCATCTGCTTTTCATGCTGAGGGAAATACATTATAAGTAGGATCACATGTTTTAATGTAAACAAAGCAGATCTTTTTAAATCCCCATGCTTTTCTTATAAGAAATGTTTTGCATTATTTCTTGTTTGCTGGTAATACTGCTGTTTTTCCTGAGTCCCTGGGTTCAAGACCTTTAATTTGAGCCGTTTCCCATCCTGCAATTTGCCAAACTCCCACAATTTTTATTTACAAATTTTGCTTACAGAATTAAAGATAAAATTACTCACCTGATAAAATTTCAGTATTTAAAATCTGTGGATTGAAGCTTGACTCAAAATAAAATGGGTTTAGGCTACTTAGCTTTTCGTCATCCTTAGTACTAGTGCCAAAACTAGTAATCTGCTAGGAAACCAAAGATTGATGAATCAGAATCAGAATCATTTTATTTATTGTTATTTTCTTATACAGAATGGACAACGTCAAATAAATCCTTTTTTATGTTGGAAAGGTACGGTATGTAAACCTGGTTTATTTTGAGTCATTGATTCATGACTAGTTTTGAAGAATAAACAAATATTTAGCGAAGCCAGTAAGCAAAATTTAACTATCACAAATAATAATAAGTGTTCATAAAATGAAATCAAAACATATTGGGTAACTATTTTTGATATAACAATTTTGCTCGCTGGGTTTAGGTTTTTTACTGATCATAAATTAGTAATTTTGAATGATTTTAAACGTTAACATCGGTCTGACAGGAGAAGCAGGTTGCAAAGTGTTTAGAGACACTTCTAAAATTTGTAAATCAAAGCAAATATAATCAAAAGAGAAAATCTAGTTTTAAAAAGTGTAGGTAAAGGTCAGGAAGCTTGAACGAGGTCTGTGGCCAGACAGTAGACGTGTCCGACATTCTTGCAATGTTAAGTGTTGTAACTCAAGCCGAGTTCCTTCCAACAAAAAACTAACTGGTTTTCATTCCTAATACTTTTGCTATTTAACTGAAGTACGGTCACTTAGTTCGCACCAGTTTCAAAATCCACTTCACTAATTTGTTTATCAGTTAATCAAACAAATTATGAACTGGTATTCATAAAAACCAGTAAAACTTTTACAGTCACACTTGAAGTTGATAAAATATTATCTCCACAGTAAGTACTGATAAGTTTGTTGTGAATTGTAAATACTATAAATAGAAGAGGAAAGAGTAGCTTATCAGAAGCAATAAATGCTACACACCTTCGAGATAATAGAGTAAATAGAAACTCATTGGTGTTGTGCAACTGGAGCTTGTTGTATACGTTTTAAACACTAATCACCACTTCATGGTGATTACGATTACCGTAATACATCGGTAATATTGGAAGTTTGTCTATTAAATCCCATTCGCTTTGATCACACTAGTTTTGTTTCGGTCCTTTCTCCTTTACAAAATTTTAATAAAAATAGACTTAAGTACATTACTTAAAAAATAAGGTTACATACCTTGTCGTCATCAATCCACTAGTTTATAAGATTACTAGTTTCGGGACTTGTTTTGTCCCATTATCAAATCTTGCAGTATCACAGAATAAAATACTGTCATCGTCTTGAGTTTAAAAACATTTCAACACTAAACACAAACTTGTAAATTTCCCATGTGTGGCCGGCCAAGGACAAGAGCAGACTGACCAAACTAGTAATCTTATAAACTAGTGGATTTATGACGACAAGGTATGTAACCTTATTCATACAATCAATCCAGGAGGGAAATAGCATGAATAAATTAAGTACATTAATTTTTTTTAATGTAGAACATTTTATGGTCGTCCCTTTTAGTTTTTTGTATTAGGTTGAATGCCCAAAATATTCAGGAATTGGCTAAAGGGCCATTGTAATGTAGAAACAATCAGCTTTTAAGACATTGGGTGCGGAGTATGTTAATTAACATACTCCATTATAATTAAAATTGAAACTTATGGGATTTTCATGTTTAAACATGTTCGTAAGCATTGAACGTGTTAAACTGACTGCTGAAAACCTGAGATGTCTTAGCCGTGTAACAAATATTGCAAATTATATTTTTAAAATCACAGGAACGTTAAAAAAATACTACAGTTATTTACTCCATTTTTATAATATTTTTAGGTTTTCTCTTTCAAAAGTAATTGATAATCAGTTGGAACTATTTTTAATAGGGGTTGATTCATTGTGAAATTGCATTTAAGTCTTAAAAAGAGTTTTATTGTTTCAAATTTTCCTTCTAGTTGATTAATAATTCATAATAATTACCGTGAAGGTTAGCATCCTATATAATATAATATGAATCGCAAAGTAGTTAATTGTTACTACACTGATAGTGGAAAAATAACTTATCAAGCAATTTTCCATGGTCCTACAGAACGTTATTGAATTTAATATCTGTTATTACTTCTCTAACTATAGATGCAACAGTGCAGATGCAACTATTTATCTTTTTCCGCTTCATCAGAGCACATTTGATAGAAACATATCCTATACATTCTTACTCAATCAGGTTCTTTGTAAAAGCGAGATCTATGGTGCTACTGAAGTGATTGTTACGCTTGATGCCTTAATTTAAAGAAATTAAGGTGTAGATTATACAAATATTCTTGTAATTTTCATTTTCCATTTAGGGCTTCAAAACTCTAATTTAAATCGTACGGAAGGGTATAAGTCAATTGAATTCTACATTTAACAGTTGGTGATACATTAACAAAACACTGCTCAGCAGAAAGATCAGATGTTACAGACATTATGTAAGTACGTTATCATAACTATGTCATGAAGAATGATTTATACTAGTTGTCCTGTTGCTCGAATCCGAGCAAGTTTGTACCCATCGAAAGGTTACTTCAGCGGTAAACAAACATAACAAAACATCCAATTAAAATGGATGAAAACAATGTACTTTTAACTAACACATAGTTTAGACTTCCGCCGTCGGATAGCGCCACTGTTCCGAAAATTCAGCACTTTACTGTATTTAAGCGGGCCTTTTCTTAAAATCCTGAGACGTATTGGTAAATCGACGTAAAAATACCATTAATTGGACACCTCAAACGTTAAAATCCGTCCAGCCGTTATCGAGTTATGACTGTGAAGAAAAACCCCATAGCCGTGATATAAAGGATTAAGAAGCATAAGAAGAATATTTGCTTGAGTCCAAGAAATCCTTAATTGTTAACTTTGCTAAGTGAATTTAAAATTATAATTTCCATTTAAGCTACAACATAGCTCTTGTTTACGTCTAACGGAAGATGAAAGGTGATGAATTATTGTGTGTTGGAATGGTTGTTATTTCAGTGGTTTAAATTATAGTTATTCCTGGCTCTGACTCAGGTAAAGGCCTGAGTTGAAGTGTGACTGAGTCATATAAATAGCGAAGTTGTTTTGATTCTTACCGCGTCACAGTTAGGAATGCGAGGACCCAAGGATATCAGCGAGTATTTTTAAGTACATCACGTTTTAAGGTGCACACGTGCTTCTTATATGATGGAGTTTTGTTTTTTATTGGTTTTGTGACATGTCACACCATTGGTCTATTTCGGTTTAACTGGATGTCATGTAAAGTCGTTCAGTCTATTTACTTGTCGGATCGTATACTTCACAGTGGCAGTCACATAAATAATGTAACCTCGAGGATTGTAATAGGAAATAATACATAATTTATGGAATATGAAACGTTTGTTGGAATATTGATTTAACAATTACAGTGATTGACCTATACAGGGTGGGGAGGGGGGGATTTTAATAATAGTTAATAATTTATCTTCTAAGATTTATTGATTTTCAACTGATGTAATCTGGAATAAATTATAAAACTTCAATTAAACAGAAGAAAGTAACAAAAGCAGTCTTTAAATATTTAAGCTAGAAGAATGTTAACTTGGGGCCGATAACCAGTACCGGTAGTGTAAACTCCTTTAATGGGGAAAAGTTGAAAGGAAAGTAAGGAAAGTTGAATGATAAACCAAAAACAATTAGCATTGTTTTTGCGTAATAGTTTTTGTTTTTGTTTTATTAATTTGTTCTCGTTTAAAGACATGAAGGAGATGAGAGAAATCAGCAAAAATGAATGTGTTTTTTTTTTTGGGCAATCCGTGAACAAATTTACTTCAGATGATCGAGAAGTCAGGTGGATCAAGTTATCCCGGATGATGCTGCAATTACAGAACTTTCCCTCTGACCTCCTCATTTGTTAAGGGTTGCACATTCTACTAGATCTGCTAAAGTGCTAAACAAATTTTGCCATGCTTCATAAAATGGTGGTGATTTCTCTGTTGTGTCAAATAAATACAGTAGAACCTCCATAACTCAAACTTCAGGGGAAATGGATAAAATTTGACTTATTGAGATGATCTTCCACCGACTTTGACTTATTGAGGGTCACAGTAACACAATCGATGAGTCATAGAAGAGTAGAATCCATACTTCATTTTGTGTTTTGTTCGCAGTGTATCATAATTAATCACATATAAAGATAATTTATTAATATAAATTAACACCTTCTTCCATTGAAGTTGCCAAAACCAAAGGTTACTTACTCACAATAATAAAAATAATGTTAATAATTGAAAATGTCTAAAATAAGCCTGGAAATGTTTTTAACAGCTTCTTTGGTTAACTTGGAACCAGAGGATGAATATCATCCCGCTCAGTGAACAGGTAACATTTCATACTGTCGTTGAGTAGGAAAGTAAACAAAAAGTGACTCTCAGTTGGGCAATTTGGTGATGTTTTGGCCGTTTGACCACTTCCTGTCTATTGTCAGACGGGTTTTCGGGTTGCAACATGAATGGTAGATGCTTAAATACAATAACTGGGGTTTCGAATCCGAACCAATAAGAACTATAATATACAATTTTGACTTCGACTTATACAGGTACGGTGACGTTACAGTTTCGAGTTACATAGGTGTTCCAGCTAAACCATTGAGTTATAGAGGTACGGCGATAGGCTAAGAAGACCGCAAAACTTTGTGTTAACAAAATTTTCCCAGGCAAACCTTCGACCTTATATAGGTAAAATAGAATAGTATTGTATTAAGTAGGCAAGTTCAAGGGGAATAACAAAACTTTGACTTATGAAGGAGTTTGATTTATTTAGGTTTGAGTTATTGAGGTTCCACTGTAATGTAAATTATGCAGAGCTTTGTAAAATCAAAGTAGACCAGGCTGTGGCAACTTATAGATCCGTCTTGTTTCAGCTGAAGAAGCAGCAGCAGTTGCAGCAGCAGATATTGCTGCAGCATTTCCACGCCCAGCAGCAGCAGTTGGCGGAGCAGCATGAGCAGCAGCTGCGGCACCATCTGAAGGTAACACCGGCAGTGTGCAACTTTCCGTTGATACGGTAGAAAGGTAGAACATTGGACATTTCACTCTCCTAATTCTTCACTCCCTTACTTTTTGCGGAAGAAGTATATGTATTTCTGGCTGTAACCTTCTTGTACTCTTGAGAAACTTGTTATGTTCACAAGGGTAAAAGGGGTAAGAGGATAAAGAATTACTTTCCACTGTTTTTGCAGACAGTAGAAATCCAATTATCCGAACCCCAATTATCCGAATCTCCAATTATCCGAATCGATTTTGAGTGAAATAATAGAAATGTAAAAATCAAAAAAATAACAGCGGGAGCGTGTGTAGCGATAATGCGCCGGTCCGTTACTATGGCAACCTGAGCGCTAAAATAAAAGCCTGCGCTGTTACCTTCCAGCACGATATTTTCGCAGGGAACAATGAGTCATACCCCCTTCCCACCCTGCTCATCATCAGTTGCTACTGTTCTTTCACCAAGATTAGCTGTGTTCGTATAAAGTTTGTGTTGTGTTTAGTGTCTCATCCTAGTTCTTTCAGTTCGCTCACTTTCTGTTCATTACATTCATAGTAACTTTGTCAATAAAATTCGGATTTTTTAATGTATGGTGATGTTTTTTGCTTAATTCCCGAGGTATACCTGACTGTCCGAATTTCTACATGTCCGAATCGGCCCGATCCCCAATTAATTCAGATAATCGGAGTTCTACTGTAATAGTTTTTATTCCTTTCTAGTTGGTTTAATTTAATATTGAATAATGATGATACGGTAGAGCATTGGACGTTTCTGGTACCTGGTTTCCAAAGGTTTTCTTTTAATAGGAAGTGTTTATTTAGTTAAACTAGTGAGTACAACTACTGAGCACGTTCCTCATTATTCCTCTCCCTTACTTTTTGCGTAACAAGTATATGTATTTCTGGCTGTAACATGCTGTTACTCTATAATGTATAAGTTCACAAGGGTGAAAGGGGAATGGGGATACCCGTTTTTGCACAGCAGTTAGGTTTTTGACGAGGGTCAGTTTTATGGTCCCCGACTAGTGAGTCGTTTTGCGCACTGGGTGATTGCGACTTTACATTCTATTGGCTAGAACTAATCCCTTCATTCTCTACCAAATTTGTACTTACTTTCAATAATTTAATGCGTTTGGTATGCAGTGTTAATGAAGATAATATGAAGACATAGTTAGTATGTATTTTCTTTGTCAACTGATATAATACTGCTGTATACAATTATAACTTGGTTCTTTTGTGGTGCCAATTTTAGGAAGAGCTCGGTCACGTGATAAATTATCCTAGCTTTTCATTACTATTCCTTTCTGTTCAAATCAAATTAGTGCAAAACACATTTTTATTAATGTGCACTATATTTGTAGATAATTATTTCACTCATCAAATTATTATATTAAAAATAAGAACCTAAAGTAGTGGTTCAGTCCGCAAAACGAGTGTGCCAGTGTGAAAAATTATTGTGCATGAAAAGGAGGAAAAAGACAATTCCCCACTTGCCTCTTCTAGCCAGGCAAAACGAAAAGTGGCTTGGGGAAGTGTTACCTATTCAATGTTCATACACAACCATTGATTAGAAAAAATGCAGTTTATGTTGTTTTTTTTTCACTGATTCTGCAACTTAAGTTAGTCTATCGGAAGATTGGTTTATATTTATAAATGAGATTAAATTCATTATTATTTTCATACTTTGGTTATATGCTTTTTCTAAATATCTGTAGGGCGGTAGTTTAGATATTAATAGGTAGTGTACAACATGCTGTCTTGAGTATTTTTATCTTCTGGTCTGATAAGGAAAGAAAGTTATCCAGCAATGTAAAAATAAGTGGTGTTGTGACACATGATTGGTCTGCCTCCAGGAATAACTGTTTCACAATAACGGTGAAAGCCCTCCAACCCCCTCTACTATTCTGTGTGCGTACTGTAGAATTGAACAATAATTTAGGTTTTCTAGTAGAATATTTAGTCTTAACTTAATACTGTTGAAATGGCATTTAATGTTTAACCGTACATGCTTTATGAATTTTAATGTTGTCCGAGAGTATATTAGATTATTCCGATAATCTTTCTGGGTATTTTTATATTTTTCTGCATTTTTATTGTATTAAACATCTACCTCTATGAATTTTACTTGACTTGGAGAAATGGAAAGCAGAACAGCATGCATAGGTGGAATCAAGGTGATATCAAGTACATATATGGGAAAGTAGCAGTATCAGTAAGTATCGGCCTGCTCTGGTTAAAATGCAGCAAATTGTTGTAGACCGGAATCAAAATATTACCATGTTTTCGTTACCATAATATTGCAAAAACATAGTGTTGTGTAAAACATCTGTAAGATTTGCACTCTAGCAGCCATATTTGTTTTCCTATTTATTAGTGAATTTCCTTTGGAAAGTGAACTATTAGCATGACCCGCACGGTGAAACTTAAAGCACGGGACCACCATAGAAGTTCCTAACGTGACCCCCTGAACACGTTTTGGGGGGTCGTTCAAAATTGTATATATATATATAGACATATATATATATATATATAGACACATATATATATATATATATGTAATATATATATATATATATGTGTTTGCACTCTAGCGGTCACATTTTTTGTCCGATTTACTTCAAATTTGGTAGGGACGTTCCTTTCTGTAATCAGTTGAACAAGTTCGTTGGACAAAACAATCAGAAAACTCTAAACACCTTTTTTAAGAGATTAATCTTTCAAATTTTGAGTTTTTGGGCCCAAAAAGGGTCAGAAAAGCCCCGTATGTAAAATAAATGCATGTAAAAAGATGGGAATTGGAGAGGCGAAAGTTTTAAGCCCTCTCTCGTCATTCTAGCATAAATATGTACCGAGTTATTAAAGAAAATGTGTATCGACCAAACACAGTACGTTGTCTTATGGGGATTTTACATTAGAAAAGCCTGTTATTCATTTTTTGGTCTACTTTTATCACCCCCAACAACCTCACGCCTACTTTAAAGCCTGACTGGACCTTCTCCTAACCTTATAATGCACAAAATTGTATTCCCAGCATTGCAGGTAAATAGAACCAGGAGCATCAGAACAGCCAAAACATCAATGTTTTCAGATTTGAATAAAAGTTGGAATAAATGTATGTTTTTAACTGATTTTGAGTTTTTATTGTTTTTTATGTGGAAATTCACTTCCCTCACGTCAGCGTGCTGCGTGCGAACTCGTTTCAAATTTAGTACGTACCTTCCTTTTTGGTAAACAACTTGAAAAATTTTTCATGTAAAAAAATCAGGAAACCTAAACCCCCTATTTTGGATTTTCAAATAAAAATATTTCCGGAAGTAAAGTTAATGCATGTAAAATAAAGAACCACAAATTGTCAGTCATTTTGCAGCCTTATATCATGAATATATCTAACAATATTAACAAAATTTAAATTGACTAAAGACAGAACGTTGTCTTTTTTTGGGGATTTAACATTGGAAGAGCTGTTTACTTGGAATGGTTTTACCCTTGTATGTACATTTAATCCTGGCTGTACTCCCTCCTAACTACATCACGCACAACGTATCCGTCATTTCATTGCAGATAAATTTAATCAGGTGCAACAGAACAGAAACAAATGAAATGTTATCCAATTTTCACAAATATTGGCAGTAACACCTTATTTTATATTTTAAGTTTTAAATAGGGAAATTCGCACCTCTTAAGCCAGCATAGATGAAGTATCTTGTGAAATGCTGTGACAAATAACAATCACAAAATTTAAGATTGTAAATGACGATTGCACTGCATAATCTAATCTGCAGCTCCTAGCAACTGCATGTGATTGCAGTTCATTATAGATGATGAGTTTCACTGTGTGTTGTACAATGTGGCGGATTATGGTCTGGATAGCTTAAAATCCAGATAATCAGTCGCTACTAGAACGCATAAATAACGGGACACTAGCGTCTGCAATATTGATGCTGCAAATTGCGTGGAAAGACTGTAGAACAGAATAGACACCTGTGCGAATATCACAGGTGTTTAACTTGTACAACATTTTATTACAAACTAGCTGTTTCCCGCAAGATTCGCTTTCAAATTTGTAAAAACTATGACAGTTGTGTGTGCTGCATTCTGTGGAACTACTACGAATCGTGATGAGCTTGTATTTTCATCAGCTCAGACAAAGATTAATGCCCATAAGGAATACATGGGCACTTGGAAGTCCCATGGGACAGAGCCCTATAGGGTTTTCAAAACGAAAATAGGCCTATGTGTTAATTTGGTATATAAGGAAAATTCCTGTAAATTTTCATGCCAATCGGTTCAGTAGTTTTTGAGTGATTGAGGAACACACAGCAGGCAGACAGACACACACCATCCCATTTTTACATATTAGTTAGGATTTTGACTGTAGATTAATGCAACGTAAAAAACAATTAATGATCACAAAGCAAACTCTAACTCAGTGTTTGTTTAACGGTTGTAACACACAATACACTCACAGCTATAAACGCATCATAACCTCACAAGTTGTGGTTAGTAATGAACAGTCAACAGCAAAACTGGCGTGAAATGCCGGTCGCTTGTGCACGTGCTTCCAGCGCGACTGTATGGTAGCTGACTCTATATGAGAGTTTCTATTGTACTTCATGCGTACATTAATGTACTGCGGTTGCGTCTGAGACTTAAAAGGCACTAGCGCGGGAAAATATAATTTTCTGACTGTAATTTAGAACTTTTTTGAGTCAACCTTGTTTGGTTAATCCGGGATCCGGATGATTCAGGTCCGGATAATCCGAGGTGTAATGTAATTTTTAAATAGTTTTTGGAAAAAGTGCCCAGAACTTGGGAGTTGATAACTGATTTCTGTCAAAAACCAGTGAGACAAACCGACATCCCTCTATCTGGCCTGCCCTTGAGACAAACCGACATCCCTCTATCTGGCCTGCTCTTGTGGATGTGTGCTGTAGGTGTATGCGTGTTCCAGGAGCTATGGGAGCAACAGAAGGCCCTGGAGGACCAACAGAGAGAGCAGAGGGAGAAGGAGAGGCTGGAGTCGCTCAAGAAGAAGGAGAAGCACGAGCAGAGTGCGGTGGCCAGCTCGGAGGTGAAGCAGAAGCTGCAGGTGAGGACTGGGAACTAGGACTGGCGACTGGGACTGGGACTGGCGACTGGGACTGGGACTGGCGACTGGGACTGGCGAGAGGCTGGGAGACTTCACCACCGCCTTCTCTGTGTTTTTTTCCATCAAATCAGATAAATATTTCTTTATTCAACATGTGCACATGGTACATATAATAGAGTCAGTTATATACATCAATGATAAACAGTAGAGACAATAGAGATCCCCAGTGTTTCCTACAGTTAAACATACACATTAATATAATCAATACAAACATTAAACTACTATCTAACTCAAATTACAATACAATAATCAATTTTAGAGTCAAATGTATTGACTCTAATTTACCAAAATGTATCAAAAGAATGAAAGGAAAGCTGCACAATATACTCTTAACTGTTTTCTAAATTGTATTAGGTCTTTTTCAGGTACCAACTTCCTTGGTAAATTAAACAATAATTTATTGCCCATGAATTGAGTTTTTTCCTTAAAATTGTAAAGTGGTTCTCCTCTTCTCTGTGTTTAATCTTGTATTATATTGATTACTGTTAGTGCATAAATTGGGGTTTGCATTTTTTTAAACATACATTATGGTTTCAAATATATATAACACATAAACTGTTAATATTTGGAGATCTGAAAAATACTGTTTTACTGAATCTAATCGTTTTAGCTTAGAAATAACTGTCAAAGTCTTATTTTAAGTAACAAGATTCTGTCTAAATTATTTTTGTTGTTGCACCATAAACGCTTATACCATAAGCTAGATGCGAGTAAATTAATGCAAAATAAACAAGACCAATAAGACCATTGTTAACTTAGTGCCTTCATTACTCCTCACCTGATCGTCACATTCAATTAATTTTGGTTTCAAATTAAAGGACGAGACCCTCTAATGAAATACAATTTAAGATTTAGAATCTATTTAAAAATTAATTGAAAACTTTACAGTAACACAATTGTAAATGAAACAATTTATTATGAAATCATAATGCGCAAATTAACTAAGTTGAAAATGTAATTCCCTTGAACCGCTACACCTTTATTTTTAAACTTAACAAATGTTTTATTACGATCGAGTGAGGCATAACGGAAGCACTTAGTTAACATTGGACTTATGGAACAAAACTCCAAGATGGCGTCTGGCAACTTCCGGTGATAAAGACTTTTAAGAGGTTGCTCCAGTCCTCTGTTTTTACCTGGTTCTCCTTTAAGCCCATTGTCAACTCTTAAAATCCGTCCCCTAAACGGAATATCCAAAATCGATGATTTGTGGGTTAATTTTAACTAGCAAAAAATATCTCAACGATTTCAGTGAGCAGAATTTCAGAATCACAAATAGTTCAGCCTTAAAAATATCGTAAATATTGAATATTTTATTAACTATTATTATTTGTGACATCAACATTTTGCTCACTGAAATCTCTTTTCTCTTAAAAGTGAGCCATCAATCAATGATACTGGGTAATCCGTTGAGGGGGGACGAGCCTTGAATCAAAACGTTGGCCTTAGGGGGAAGCTGGTACTAACGCAAAAGTTTTGTGACTGGAGCGCCCTCCTAATACTATATAATATTAATAAATTGGTTTCTATATTATAATTTCTGAATAATGCTTTAGCGTAAAATTGTGACTTAATATCTAGAATGGCCATACGTTCCGTTATTTCCAAGGTGTTGGCATTTCCCTTTTTCAGTGTAAATGTCTCTTTTTGTTTAGGAAACGTCGTTTTGTTGGAGCGGATCAAAATCCCTAATACACCACAAACCATCCCTTTGGTTCATTGCAACCGAAGTGAAACTTTTAGTTTGAGTTCAAATTTAAACTTTAATTACCACTTTAAACTTTAAATGAATTTTAAACTTAATTAAATATAATAATTGCATCTAAATACGAAATTGCATCATTTCACTCTGTCCTTTTTAATCTTTGAAGTTAATTTTTGTTTGAGTTGACAAATTCTATAAGGAAAGTAGGAGTTGAAATGAACTGAACACAAGTGCTAATAACGTCAGACCGTGTGTACACTATTTTTAAGGCCTTGATGCACCTGTGTAATAGATTATTTTTTATACCACACATGTTTTTCTGTAAACACACTAATGTTTTTATTGGTATTTTTTATTTAATATACAAAAAGCGGAACTAAAATAATTTAACCGTCAGTTTAACTTTACTTCTTGTCATAGAAATTATCTTTGTTTTAAGCTTTGTTATATAGCAATTTTAACTCAGTATATCATCTACATATTATCACGAATAAAGCACTATTGTCTATTATGTCAAATGTGAATATTTCCAGTTAATTGATTGGTATGATTTATTGAGAATGAGCTGGCTTCCAGATTCTTTACTAGTTCAAGTCGATTCAGAATGTGCACTTTATATTCAGCCTGGAGTTACAGTACAGTATATTTACCTCAACTGTATTCCAACATTAGAAAATATGAAATCAAATCAGTTTATCACACAATTTGCCAAAAAAACCAAATGGAAAAATCAGGAGAAATTCAATGACGAGTCACTGACATTAATTCATGTGAAATACGTTGGTGTGGTTAAAAAAAATTTAAAAACTTCAAATAACAGAGTAGTACGAAAGTCACTGACATTAATTCATGTGAAATACGTTGGTGTGGTTAAAAAAAATTTAAAAAACTTCAAATAACAGAGTAGTGCGAATAAATAAAGTAGGCCTATATTTATTCGTATGAGAGTACCTATCATTGACGTTATTAAATTAAAATTATATTCATACCTTTAAATGTCTATACAAACAGATTTGATTAGAGCTCAAACAAAGACAGGTGAAATCGAGACTTAATTTGAATGAACGAGTAATAGTTTATTTCAAAAAATAAAATCAGAGCATGCTTGGTGTTATTAACATGCAAAATGAAATTGATCCCCAAATGGGCAACCGTCTGTGGTTGGAGAACGAGTCGGTCAGTACACCAGAGTGTCTACGAAGCAACAAATTAAAATAAGTCAATTCAGTTTACAAGAAACAAGTGTGTAATAAATTTTACAAATTGCAAAACCTAGGAACATCTTTGCATACAAGCTATTTCTCCACTCATACACACATGCACACACCCACTTTTGAATTTCCTAATCACCCGTCGAGGAACTCTCGAATTCTCTGATGCCCGATTTCCAACAACCATTAGTCGATTATTTGTTTAAAGGTTTGTAGGCTGCATTGTGGCGGAGATTTTATACTATTTGGAATATGCGTGTAAATGCTTGTAAATTAGGTTGCTAAAGTGAATTCTTTGTAATCAGATGGTTTAGTAATTGATCACAGGCAATCTTCTTATTAGTGAACTTCCTATGGAAAGTGAACTATCAGCATGACCTGCACGGTGAAACTTAAGCCCGGGACCACCATAGAAGTTCCTAACGTGACCCCCTGAACACGTTTTGGGGGGTTGTTCAAGATTATATATGTGTGTGTGTGTGTGTGTGTGTGTGTGTGTGTGCGTGTGTGTGTGTGTGTGTGTGTGTGTGTGTGTGTGTGTGCACTCTGGCAGTCACATTTTTTGTCCGATTTACTTCAAATTTCATAGGGACGTTCCTTTCTATAATCTGTTGGACAAGTTCGTTGGGCAAAACAATCGGAAAACTCTAACCCCCTTTTTAGAGGATTATTCTTTCAAATTTCGAGTTTTTGGGCCCAAAAGGGTCAGAAAAGCCCCGGACGTAAAATTAATGCTTATATTAAGATGGGAATTTGTGAAGCGAAAGTTTTAAGCCCTCTCTCGTCACTATAGCATAAATATTTACCGAGTTATTAAAGAAAATGTATATCGGCTAAACACAGTACGTTGTCTTATGGGATCTTACATTAGAAAAGCATGTTTTCCATTTGTTGGTGTATTTGTATCATCCCCAGCAACCTGGCGCCTACTTTAAAGCCTGACTGGACCTTCTCCCAACCTTATAATGCGCAAAATTGTATTCTTAGCATTGCAGGTAAATGAAACCAGGAGCACTAGAACAGCTAAAAAATCACTGTTTTCAGATTTCAATAAAATTGGAGTAAATGTATGATTTTACACTGGTTTTGAGTTTTAAAAGTTTTGTATATGGAAATTCACTTCCCCCACGTCAGCGTGCTGCGTGCGAACTCGTTTAGTTTATCATGTGTTTATTTAGTTTATCATTATATTTGGCTGTTTACCGGGAGTTTTGTGTTGCAGGGTTTTCTGCTGAATAAGAAACACAGGGAGGCCGCAGCTGCCAACGGAGCCATTCCATCCTCGGGCCAGCCCTACCGCAACTGGTGAGTTTGGTAGCGCAGTTGTTAGCGTGCTCTCACCAGAACCATCCTGAGCAAAATCCTAAGAAAGTTTTGTAAAGGTTCGATACTCGATCATTGGGCTATTAATTAATTATCCTCATTCAATAATCATTCAGTCGGTCTTAGTCAGTAACAAGGCTACACAAGGCATCTCACCCATTCTACACTCATCATTCAATCATATTCGCCTTAAAGTTGTGTTGGCGTCTTACAGAGACATTAAGATTAAGTTATGAGTGGTCCACTCCGCCATGGGACGCAGCGAGGGTTGCTGTAGAAGTAAATATTCTTGTTGTTTAAGAGATTATTGTGGATATTTTCCATCAGTGATTAGTAAAAACATCACAGTGATGGAAAATGTCCGCAATAATCTCTTAAACACATAAACTCACTATCATCAACAATGTATTTTTGAATAAATATTCTTTCTGCTATGACCATATGGTTTGTTATAACAGATGTTCCTAAATTTTTTTGTTTATGTTATTGTTTATCTTTCACACTTTTTGTGAACTATCTTGACTTTTCTTATATCATAATCCTTGCATCCATATCTTTTTAATTTTTTAAACCATCAGAGGGCAGAAATTCCTGCAGATTAGTTTCAACTTGTGAAATAAATTGAACGAGAGTTGACTTTAATGTGGGAATATTGTTGATACTTTTCAAGTTCAAGTTTGTAATTTTTGTATTAGTTAGACTTTGTCCACTTAAAACTATCAGTATTAGTCTTTGCAATAAAGATTCTAAAACTTTTGGCATTGTGTACATCTTTGGAAATAACATATGCTTTATACACCTGAAACTGCAAGTGGTGGGAGTAGGAGCGTGCAGATAAAATAGAACCTCCCTTGAAACAATTTTTGATTTTGAAGGTCCTAAAACATTGTAATGCTTAGCCTAGTCGTGTTACCTACCTCCTTGTATAACCTAATGCGTGGCTTAATTTAATATCAGTCTTAGCACAAACGCCAGCGGAATAAAGTTTCAAACTGAACTGCCCACCTCAGATAATGATGCGATCATTTGAACTAATCAATTGTCCTGTCAATGTATTTTGTATACTTTATCAATAATCAGTAATGTTTGAAATTGAAAAATTATGAAAGGAAAGAGATGTCAGAAATCTTACACATTGGGAAGAAGCGTAGATCAACGGGGAAGATGCGCCACTTGTACAAGATTTCATATAAACATAAAACTTGATAATTTTCGTAACAACTTGTCCCATTCTCAATGAGTTGAGAGAGGAAATGTTCCTTAAAAACTGACTTCAAAAGTGGATAAGTTGTCCCAAAAATTATAAAGTTGTATGTGTACATTTATATGACTATTGTGACAGTGATGGATCTTTCCTGTTGATTTACTCTTCTTCTTGTTGAGAGTGGGTAAGTTCTCTGGTACCTCTCTCCTTTCATAATTATTCTGTATCATCGCCCAGAACCACCCTAACCTAAAACCTAAAGTTTGAAATTGCAACTGTTGCCATCACTTGAGGGTTCTTCAACCAGATTCTTTTACAATAAGAAAACACATGATACTTCGTTTACCAAAGTATAATAAGATCATGTACTACTTTAGCTTTCCTACTGTACTTGCGCATACACATAAACATACTTCAGTGTAGGCATAAACGTTCAATACACCACATGTCTCGATGTGTTCGCAGGTCCGTCTTGCAAGGGACGCCCGGAGAGCCCAATGCTACCAACAGCACAACCGCTCCCTACCGGCTGCTGGGGAAGTACGATGAAGATTTCCCACTGAGGAAAACAGGTCAGTCACACCTGCAGTCGCAACCATAACGTGTGTCGTAGTGAGTCGATGATTTGAGCCATTCTCTGTGTGACTAATACAACTGAATTCTTAACATCGAGGACATTTCCTATTGATTTTATTACTAATCGTGTGAAGTATTTCCATCATTTTATAATTTTTAAGTTTCATCATTAAAACATTACTATCAAATTCGAAATTATGGAATATTGAGATATTTTTAAGATAATAATACTTTTATGAAACAGTTAAATCCCAGAGACAGTAAAATTTATAAATCCAACGTTGTTTTTGTGGGTTTACAAAAAATGAATATGCTTTGAATTTTATCTGCTCTTTTTGTATAAATAAAACATGAATCTTCCCTCGTTAGATAAGCGATTATTTACTAAAGTTGAATCAATATGCATTGTAAACAAAAGGAAATAAACACAGAGAGATTGCTCTCAATGCAGTCAAAGTCTATAGAGAATCCCTATCAATGAAAACCATGATCAAAGTGGTAAAAGCCAAGTGAATTTTAACTTCTTTAGTTGTCAATCAATCAATCAATCAATAATACTTTATTCATTAACCCTTTGAGTGCCAGAGTTTTTCGGTCGTCATATCCCTAGAGTGCCAGAGTTTTTAACAGAGTATATCCAAAAAGTGCCAGGCACAAAATCAACATTTTGCAAGGGTTTGCAAAAAAATTAATAACTTTTTTATTTGGTAAGATATTATTATGAAACTTTTTTTGTTTTGTAAGTTTAAAGTTTAGCTATAATATTATGCACATATATAATATTTAAAAAATAAAAAATAAAAAATTTGAATAAGCATGTGGGAAATTTCTTTAAATTTTTTTAATTTGTTTCAGGTAAATAAACATTGTTCAAATATAAGATTTTCACCAAATAACTACTAGATTTGTAGAGGACATGCTTCCGAAAATATTTCCTGAAAGTTTCATCAAATTTGGGCTGTAGGCGGACGAGTTATTTCCATAAATGTAAAAAATATAAAAACGGTAAATTAGTACACAAGACAGTAGCCTAACTTTATTCAAGGGTTTAAGTTTTATTACAATATTATTTCATAAAGCAAACTAACTAGGCCTCGTATATTTATGGAGTATATGTTTACCTGAACATATCCTGGAAATGTCCTGGAAGAAATAATAAAAAGTAATGACGTAAGAAAAATTGTCTATAACAACGATACACAAAATCAACATTTTGCAAGGGTTTTGTACATAAAATCAATAACTTTTTTATTTGGTAAGATATTATTATGAAACTTTTTTTGTTTTGTTAGTTTAAAGTTTTGCTATAATATTATGCACATATATAATATCTAAAAAATAAAAAATTTGAATAGGTACATATTATACATGCGGGAAATTTTTCATATTTTTTCAGATAAATAAACATTGTTCAAATATAAGATTTTCACCAAATAACTACTAGATTTATAGAGCTAGAAACTATCCTGGAAATCACCTGAAAGAAATAATAAAAAGTAATGACGTAAGACAAATTTTCCATAACAACGATATATCGTTGCAATGTATTTATCGGTAAGACCACCGACGACGATATATCGTTGTGAAGTATTTTTCGGATGTTCCGTGCACAACGATATAACGTTGCGTGGCACTCAAAGGGTTAAGCACATAAAATGTACAGAATGGTGTCATTACATACATTGTTTAGGTGTATGCTGAAAACAAATAATAAAATACAATAATTCTTAATAAATAATACTTCAAATTAAATAAAATCTTGGTTCTAATTCTAACTTGCCAGATTCACTACAATAATCATGAAAAAAGTCATCAATATTATACAGTGGTTTATTGATAAGATACAGCTTTACTTGATTTTTAATATCTGTTATTCGTTTAAGATATTCTGGCAAAGAATTAAAAAATCTTATTCCAATATAAGGGGGTTTTTTATGAAAAATTAAGAATTATGCTTTTTGTATGCCAGTTGGTTACTTTTCCTTGTTTCATACTGATGAAAATAATTTAATAAAAATAATTTAATATAATAAAAATAATTTAATATAATAAAAATAATATAAATAATAATTTAATATAAAAAATAATTTAATGAAAATAATAATTGGTGTAATTTTTGAAAGTTTGATTTAATATGAACTACTAACTGAAAAATAAATAAACCATAAACTGTCAAAATTTCTGTATTTTTGAAATTTTCTTTTACAGAGTTCCCCGGTTTCAACTTTAACATAATATGAAAGGTTTTCTTTTGAAGTAATAGTATTCTGTTTAAATTATTGTTTGAGGTAGAACCATAAAGGTATAAACCAAAAGCTATATGTGATTCAATTAGAGTATAATAGATAATTTTTAAAGTTTCAAAACTACTGAATTTGGACATCTGTCTCAATGCATAGATGCCTGAAGATATCTTTTTGCAAACTGAATCTACATGATTATCTGAGGTAAAGTAACTATCATTAACATTTAACCCCAAAAATTTAATAGTATCTACTTCATTTAAAAAATATTCATCCATGAAAATACTTGTGCTTTTACCATTTTTTAATTTTGAAGCAGAGAACTAAATGTATTTGGTTTTAATTGGATTTGGCAATAAATTTAACTTATGTAAATACTGCATAGTATTAGAAAGATTTACAAAAGCAGAAATTTCGACATCAGGTTCAGAAATCCCTGATATTTTTAAACTTATATCATCAGCAAATAAACAAATATTATTAGGTTATTTTATTATAGTTCTTTAATTATGGTTGGAAACCCTGCAATGTATATTAGAAATAGTAATGGCCCCAATATAGACCCTTGTGGTACTCCGTACCTGACAATATTCAACGTCACTCAGAGCTAAGATAATGTACCCAACATTTTCATGAGTTGCAACTCATGGGGTAGCGAACACCAGATTGAAACAAGATTAAAGAAAATAAATAATGAGCATTGGAAATTTGCTCCTCATGGCAGAAGCAAAGAATAGTAAATTTACGCTTTTTTAACGGAAATGGATCATTCTTAGTTGGAACTGGAATCATATTATAGATATACAATTACTATATGAATGATAAGAATAAGAATATTTTATTGCCATTACAAGATTTACAAGCATGGAATATCTTTAGACTGGGTAGGAGACAACTTGTTGAAGAGCAATGAAAGGATTTTTGTTAGATCATCGGTCGCACATACAATTTAATAGATTAATTTGTTTGAATATTGGGGGTATTAATTGTTAATAATTTTTAATAATGTACCAAAAGAATGCTGCAGAAGTTAAAGTCTTTTTAAAATTTATAATTCTACAACATTACTTGGAATTATAAAATAAATTATATTTGGTTTGATGAAAATTTGGTTAATTTTTAAGATGATGTGAAACAAGTAAGCATTTCTAAAATTATAAAATTGGTACAGTAAAACCCGATGCAAAATAAAGCTGGTGGAACCTTGATGGTTAACCCGATTTTTCAGTTTCCGGTACCGTAATCAATGTTAATGTGTCGTCGCCTTTTAGATTCCAAGGAACAGAATCTCAACCACAACTATCACAAACACAATACAGAATGCATGTCTGAATGGTTTTTATACTAACAGTACTTTTGATATGGGTTTTTATTTGTTTGTAAGATATACAAAAATTATTTTATCAGTTCTAAATCAACCTTTTTAGTTGAATACAATTTTTACTTTATTTTTCATTGAGTGATAAATACTGTCCTAAAAATAAATAAAATTGTAATTGTTAATTTTAAACCCAAAACAAAATAGTGTAATATTGTATAATCAGATAATTTTGCAAGTTTCTTTCACGTAATTCATTCATGCTCAGTCGGTTAAAAGTTGTGTAGTGCATTTGGGGAGAACATATCTTACTTAACTCATCAACCATTTTTTAGACTCATTCATAGATAGAGGGACTATTTTGGAAAATTTATAATCAATTTATGATACCTATAGCTAAACACTGGGATCACGCACAACAGGTTTATCGTTTATTTGTATGGCACAGTTTTTTATTTATATCCGGGGATATGATAAACATTTGCTGATTGTAAACAGATTTACAAAAACATACATAACCGAGTGTAAACCGAACCCAGTGTGTCAGTAGTGAGTAGCGATTGCCGTGTGTGTTTGTTGAATGTTGTGCTAACTCTAACATCCCCCTCCCCCTCTTGCAGCATCGGAGCCGAACCTACTGAAAGTGCGGCTGAAGCAGCGAGTCATCGAGCGGCGCGCGAGTCCCATCGCTCGGCCCAAGGACCGTCCCGTCAAGCGCAGGGCGCACCTCGCAAGTACGCATCCGCCTGCATGCCTCCTCACTAACTAGCTGCTTTGATTGGCGCGGAATTTAAGTTTGATTTTCTCCAATTCCATTCATGTATTCTAATTCTCAACAGGGCTGGGGATCGAGTCCCACTGTTCAGTTTGGGACTGCTTGTAGGTCCAAACAACCTGCTATTTTAAATGAAAAAGTTGATATGTAGTGGTGGAAGTCTGTTGTACTTAGTTGTGCATTCATTTTATAAGGATTATTTTCATTCTTGTATCCAGTTATTCTAGGTTTTGAATTAAGTTAAGGTAACAAGGAGGTGAAGTATATTCGGTTTAGTATTTTTTGGAGGTAACAAATTACAAGGGTAGTGTCCAATTAAATCCTCCACTGGTTACTATAATGATCATGATCATGAGATGATAATTGAAATATTGAAATTCTTGTGTTATGAAAATAGAAAAATATCAAATGTTAAATAGCTTAGAGGTAAAAGTTGTCGTACAGTATTCTTCAACCGATTTTTATCGACTGGTTTAAAATATTTTATTCTAAATTGGTTTTTGAAAAATAATTATCCCAAACATTGAAAAACATTGCTTTTATCTAGTAAATTTTGGGAAAATAGTGTATGTTATACAAATTGGTTTAGGTGTGAAAATTGCCATAATTTTTAATTGAAAGTCATTTTTATCAGAATTTTATATTGTTCTCTTGTACTGTACAGCATTGGGTTAGAATGTATATATTGTTTGGAGGTCGTGCTTGTCTAACGGTTACCGACTTGGACTTAAAGGGGTTACCTACGGATTCATCCCCAGGACGTTCACTTTCCTAAAAGTGTTTAAACTGTCTAACAAAATGTGAGTCGTGTGCGTATTGGTGAAGGTGACAGATGCTGGAACCCTAGCACGGGGTCTATTCCCAGTTAACAGTATCAGTACTGTACAACTCATACTGTAACGGCTCACCCCTTGCTTTGCTGGATACATTCCAAGCACAGATCTATAGTCTATGTGGACGGGCAAAGTAAGGCATAGAAAGGCTGCCAATCCTAAAAAAAGATGTCCCTGGCATGGATGTAAAAACATGTATTTAGGCCTACATCAGTGTTTGGTGGTTGCTGCATGTTGCTAGGTGACTCTGGTGGTGTAAAGCTGTGTTTGTTTCAGCAGAGTCGTCCAGTAGCAACCCGGACTCAGGGCCCAACTCCCCTCCAGTGTCCCAGATGTCACCCTCGGCCGGCCACAACACTCCGATACAGGAGGTGAGTGTAGACAGGTTCTGGAGGTGTCTGTTCCCATTAGAGCTTATAAATCTAAGAGCAGTATGCAAGAGCATTTCTGTTGTTTTTTTTCAATTTTAATCTATGATAATAATAATACTTTATTTTTAAGTGGGCTGGTTATATTTGTTCTATTCTGCGGGGAAATTTAATTTTTGTACCTGGCAAAACTGCTTCAGTTGACATTATCTATGTGAGCGTGGGTTTTCAGAGTTAGTTTATGTAAAAAAACCAGTCCAGGAATAGACTAGCTGTAGAGAAAGATTTGAGATTTAAGACAAGCTCAGTTGACCCTGAAATAGAAACTTTTTTAAACCTATCACAGCAGGTTTCCCACTAAGGTTATTTTCTTGGTATCAATGATTAATTATTTGGTTGGAATTATATTAATACTTTGCTGTGTTTTGTTATTTTTGTAGCAATTGCATTGACATTATCGTAATTATTACAGATAATCTTTCCTTTGTATGACTAACTTTTGGTTATTTTTTATATTTTAAATAAAATAATATTAATTAATAAAGTAATCTTTAGAACAGCGGCCACGGGAAAACTGTTAGGTCAAGGGGTTAAAACTCCCCGACCCTCCCATTGGTTGCGTGGCTTGTACTGTATAGCCTCTGGTTCAGTCTAGGTTAGGAGTGTGCGAGTAGTGATTTTTTTAATCGAGCCAAGTTGAGTAGTATGAATTATTCTCGAGCGAGTATTTGCCATCAGTTAATAGTTTCAAATAGTGTAATGGAATTTGGATACCACACCAGACTTGATAATCTAAACATGGTTTCTAACTAATACATGAGTAGCAATACAAATTTTTGAGTAGCAATTAGTGATGTAAAACGCCCGGGCGTTTAAATGTCGGGGAAAATGCCCAGGGCATATGCCCAAATAAACGCCCAAAATCCATAAGCGCCCGGGCGTTATCCAGTTAAAGGCTAATAAACCTAATTAATGGAAATTAATTTGAAGACCACTCTTCTAAATAAGTTTTTAAACCTCTTATTATACATTATATTACATACATTATATACATTATACATTATACATCATACATTATATTATACATTATTATCATTTACATAAAAGCCTATATTAAAATAAATAATTACTTGTATAAAATGTTATTTTATTGGTAGGAAGTGTTGACTCTCACTTGTCAACAAGGAGAAATAATTTAGACTGAAAATAAGCTTTATAGGTTTGTTTTCATTAACAATATCTGGCTAATGTAGATATAGAATTATACATATGTATATTACACAAGAGGAATAAGTCTTAAGTCATTATGGGCATGATCAATACTTGAGGTATTCGTACTCAATTCCTTAAATTAATTACTTTCTTCAGATTCAGAAGCATCTTCATCACTTTTGTCCAAGGAAAAGTCATCAAGTTCTGGTTATTTAACAATTTTGAAATACAATGTTTATTCAAAACACCACATTGAAAATATTACAAGTTTTAGGGGTTTATTTTAATGGTTTAAGTTGTTTGTCAACTTATCTCTTGATAATGACCCCCTCCCCCTCCCTTAAAATGTTAATTTTAAGAATACAACTAAGCACTGAAGGCAGTTAAAGATTAAAAACATGAACTATAATACCGGTAATTAAATCATGAAATATAATAGTTAAAATCGCCATAAACTAAATTTTTTATAAACGCCCAGTTTTTGGGCGCTTAAAATCGCTTTGGGCAAATGCCCGGGCATATGCCCATTTTTTAACGACCAGCCCACTGGGCATATGCCCGGCCCACATCACTAGTAGCAATACACATTTTTGGCCAGTACAATCAAACTGGATTATGTATTGACAAACAACATACGGTTTGGCATTCGTTTCCGGGAGATAAAACATGATCCATTTGTTATTTTGCCACTATCACTTGGTCCGGATATCGCTTATAATCAATATTAGATGACAAAATCGTTATTTACAACCGATATTAAGTGGCCTGGTCGCCCCATTTGCCGATATTATGTATACCGTTGTCATTTTTAGCCAAAATTACGCAGTCCGGTCATACATTTGGTCGTTTTTTAAGACCAATTCATGATTCTAGTCATCAGTTTCAACCGATTTTACATGTTGCGGCGCTACCACGAACTTTCAAGAATCTGTTTAAACTTTGAATTGAATCCGAGAATTGAAATACCCCTAGACTAGGTCAACGTTGTCTCTAATATGACACTATGACCTATTCCCTCCGACCAACTGTAGATCTCAGGTCTCTGATCATGACCAATGTAGCAATTTGTTGTCTGGTGTTCTAGGAGGGCGAGCCCCAGTATGGCCAGTTGTCCACCAGTCCCGGCAGTATGAACGACATCTCCGGCCTCTACACCTCCCCCTCCATGCCCAACATCTCCCTGGGCCGACCCCCCACCTCCACCCCCAACGTGAGTAACATTTGTGGACAACGGGATACAGGAACGTCTTACCTATGTGGTCCCTAGCTGATAAACATACCTTGTCAGTCAGCCTGGAAGGGCAGAGCAGATCACCTGTTTGAGAGCTGAACGGCTGTCTCGGGTGTGCCCTATAAAAGGTTGATTGGCAATTCCGTCCCACCTTTCCCATCCCTGCTGGTTCCTCTCATTCCGGTGACCTACGCAATATTCCCATGTGGAAGCGACACACACAGCGGCTCTGCCGGGGTTCCTAATCCAGCAATCTAACATCTGTGGTTTTATAATTAAAAAGTTTGATAATGCTGAAAACAGCTTGTTTGTAATGGTTTGTAACAAAAAACATTACATTGGCCATAAAAAAGTATAATACCCTATCAATTTCATTAGCTGCGTTGCATCTACAAGCTTTTCATCAGGAAGGGCCTCAGTCTTACTCGACAATAACCCAGTTCATGATTAGTACCTGCCTCTTTAACACGTTCAATGCGGCGCGCCGGATTTCCGGCATTTGCCTAGCAAGGAAACAAATGCAATTATCCTGAATATACACGATTAACGCAGTGAATGCGTTAACGGGAATTGTTGACTGGAAATTTTAACCACTTAAAAAGTTGATTTTTGGCATCGCGGTACGGTAAGTGTTAAGGTGCAATCTTCAGTTTGAAAAAAGTGTATTGAAGTAAAAAACAAGGATTGGCCAATCATCATTGATGTATTGTTAAGCAATTGTGGGAAACACATTATTAGGGGGTTACATTTTAGGGGGTATTCTTTGAAGTTCAGACAAGAACTAGGCTGTTATTTCTTCCAAAAGCATGTTTTTATTGCTTCAACTTAATAGCCCTCAATATGTGTCAGTTGCCCGATTGTAATTTGTCACACTGTCCTGTTTTAATGTAGGAACAAGGCAATTTTGTTTAATGATATTAGTGAGGCTTTGGTTCATGGAAGTCATCCTGAACTTGTTGAAGTGAAACTGCGGAAAACCTATTTTTCTAATCGTGTAGATAGACCTGATAGTTGCATAACATACATAACTTGTTACAGGAGAGCAAATTAGCTCCAGTGTCGGAAGCAGAAGTCAGAGCTGCGTTTGCCGCTAGACTGGGCATGCCGCTCACGGGACAGATGCTGTCTGGCACCCTCCCCTTCTATCCCACCCTCCCAGGTAAGACTGGCACCAGTTATGAGTTTTGAAGTTATCGGAAGGAAAATTGAGTTAGTTCTTGAGGATCTAGTGTTCATGGAGCTTTCAGCTTGGTATACGTTTTGGAATGACATGCAAGTCCAACTTTCATAACTTTCCATGCACCGGTAAGTTTACTACATGAACCCGCAGATAGAGAAAGATTATCAGTGATTGGAATAAGGCTCCTCTTCACTTATCACTTCTAGAAAATATAAAGCCCCAAAACTTGTCTTTCATTTGTTATGACAGGAGAGGCATTGTCAGGTATATTATTTAAGGTTATCTTTGAATGGAAGGGAGGGCAAAGGGTTTGGAAGGGTTTGGGTTGAGAGAAAAAATCTGCTCTTGAAGATAAGGAACGAGGGAGAGATCCTTTGTCTCAGACCTATTTTAAATATTGTCTCAATGCTATATTTTTGAGTCAGAAAAGGAATATTATCTTGTAAACTGTTTTCATACGATTTAAATTCAACTCTTTTTGTTAGCGAATTTCCCCTATAGGGAAGAAGCTATTACCGTAGGTCTCATGGTAAGACTTAAGCCCGAGACCATGATAACTTTTTGTTTTGATGTCCCCAGATGTCCAAAACACTATTCGTTCAAATTTATATATATGTATATATATATCTATATATATATATATATATATCTATTAAATTAAATTCACATAGAAGGGCTACTATATGATAGATGAAAAATAAGTAACATGAGTACCCTGGAGAAAACATTTTAATTAATTAACACAACATGTTTCGACTTATAAAAGCCATGATCACGTGCTGATTTGCTAAATACATAACCTTATTTTCATTATCAATCACAAAATGTAAATAAATAAAATTTGATAACAGACAGCTGATTGCGATCTCTACTGGTGTAAGTGTTATATATTTGTCTTTATATTTATAATTTTGTTAAAAACTGGATTACTTGATTGTATCTGCATGGTGTTTAAAATATTGTGACTGTCATTTTTATGGCTCTGATATGTAAAAGAAGAATTCCATATATATCAGAGCCATAAAAATGACAGTCACAATATTTTAAACACCATGCAGATACAATCAAGTAATCCAGTTTTTAACAAAATTATAAATATAAAGACAAATATATAACACTTACACCAGTAGAGATCGCAATCAGCTGTCTGTTATCAAATTTTATTTATTTACATTTTGTGATTGATAATGAAAATAAGGTTATGTATTTAGCAAATCAGCACGTGATCATGGCTTTTATAAGTCGAAACATGTTGTGTTAATTAATTAAAATGTTTTCTCCAGGGTACTCATGTTACTTATTTTTCATCTATATATATCTATATATATATATCTATATATGTGTCCGTGAATGCGATAACTTGAGTAAAAAACGTCCGATTTCGATGAAATTTGGCTCAAATGTGTAAACTGACATTTATGACTTTAAGTTCGAAAACCAGAAAAATCGGACCATGGGAACGGGGGTTTATGGGGGTTTTAAATTTTCCAAAAATCAGTTTTTTGCATTTTTTACCCTAAAATTTTTAAAACACTTAATTTTGGTTTAGACCATGTTATAGAGCTTAAAAAAACAAATAATATGGTATTTTGAATTATTAACCTAGGTTAAGTGGTTGCGGAAAAAATCCAAAAAACATGCTCATAAAATCTCCCATGTTAATCTTATGGGAAAAAGGTTTTTGGCTTTTCCTCAGTTAATTTTACTTTAAACTTCACATTTTCTTTTACCAATCACTTCAGCTCCACAAAACAATCATTTTGGTGTTTAAATTGTGATTCTACGTCAAACCGTTGCAGAGATATTCAAAGTGCTAAACACAGTACGTTGTCCAATGTTATCCTTATGGAGAATAAATAAAATTTGATATCTTGATTATTTATGAATGTATATTGATGAAATTTGGTATGTGGCTTCATGTTGTACTGGTATATTGATAATTGCACAAAAAATAAATGTTTTGTTGATTGTCCCCATAGCAGCTAACCTGCATACTCAGCCCTAATGTTATTCTTATGGAGAATAAGTAAAGTTTTATATCTCCCTTAATTATGAACATAAATTAATAAAACATGGTAAGTAGCTTCACCTGGTTCAGTTATATTGATAATTGCATAAAAACTCATTTCTTATCTTCCTCGTTGCAGCAAACCTGCGTACTCAGTCCTAATGTTATTCTTATGGGGAATAAATAAAATGTAATAAATCACTTATTTATGAATGTATTTTTGTCAAAATTGGTGAGTGGCTTTATGTACTAGTGAGAAACATATCAATGCATTGGAAATTCGCTGAGTACGCAGGTTTGCTGCGACGGGGGGTATTTTGTTTGTTGTACTAAAATATTATCTAGTAATTGATAAATTCACTTTGTAATTATTTTTAACAATTTGAATGTTTATTTTAATATTTGATTTTAAATATTAAAAATATGATGTGCAAACAGAACCTTCAAAGTAGGCTTATATTAGTTTGCTTTGTTTAAGAGTGGCCTCCAGCCACAAACTTTTTGCGTTTCTACCTGCTTCCCCCATCAGGCCAATGATAACTTTCAATTCATCCTTAACGGATTATCTAATATCATTGATTTTATGGCTCATTCTACGGAGTAAAGAAATACCTGATGATCTCAGTGAGCAAAGTGTCAAATTGACAAATAATCGTTCAATCGAATTCCAAAATATTCAGTATTGATGATTTTGTTTTGGGTGAACTGTTTGTGATTGGAGGACAGTTAAAAAAGTATGGACAAAGTAAAAAAAATGTATTACTGACTAACGGGAAAAATATTACCACTATCAGACTCTAGGAGAGTAATGCCTTTATTTATTGAAATTAGTTATTAATCCTATCGAATATGAGTAAGACTTGCTAGGTTGCTTGCTTCCTTGCAGCTCTGATCTCAAAAAGAGCTCCAAAGATTTCCTTCAAATGCTGGAAATAACTAATTTCTGGAATAAAAATGAGCTCTAGACAGGTCTAATCCCCAGGAAAATTCAATAATGATTATGAAAAGTTAAAAAATTAACATTGGCTTATGGAGTTGGGCTAAAATGAAAACATCAGTGAACTGTCAACGTATTAACATGTGGTTTCCTGTGAACAATAACCATTGAATTAAGATTGCGTATAGAGTGGTAGTATCCAAAATCTGTGAATATAATCAAAAGACTATAGATCTACCTGAAGGGTTATTGAGCTATAATAACAACTGGGGTGATCTTAAATATGCCAAAAAGAGGCAAATGAGCTAAGCTAGTAGTTAGTAGGGGGCATGGTGAAAAATTATTCCATGCCATCTAAACAAACTGAGTGACTTTTGCCGAGCCAAGCTCGGTCCCCCAGGTACTGCATTTAAACTTTGGGAGTAAACTAATCTTGTCACGTTGCCAGTTATCGAGGCGGAGTACGGCAGTGCGGCATACACTCACAAGCAGATGGCGTCACTGGAGCAGTCGCGCGCGCACCCCCTCTACCCCCCCGCGGGCATCACGGACACACAGGTGGCTCACGCGCGACTCAACAAGCAGGGCCACCGCCCCCTGGGCCGCACACAGAGCGCCCCACTGCCCCTGGGCCACCCCATGCTGACAGCGGGGCTGGTCATGGACCCCGCGCCCTCCCACCACCAGATCACCACCCACAACCTCCTGCGCCAGGTCAGTATCACAGACGTGATCGGGGGAGGGAACTAAACTAAGACAGTGACGTCAAAATGTGTCAGGCACCGACAACGATCGTCACAGTCCTTAGATTACACACCATCTGTATAGCACACACCAGGGCTGCCATGATGGGGGCAACCGGGCACTTTGTCCCAAGCCGCCGAATTCCAGAAGCTCTAAGCCAAAACTTGGTTCACACTTTGTTGAAAATCAGGGAATTTCATAAGATCAGGGAAAAGGTTGGAAAAACGACAAAAGTCAGAGAAAATTGTTGATTTAATCGTAATTGCAAAGCACTACTGAAATCAAGACTTATTAGATTTTTGTTAAATCGCAAAGTTTTGTTGTAGTGCAAAGAGGAAGTGAACCATAACTGTTAAGGCAATAAATGTATTGGACATCAACAAACTACAAACATTTTAAATTAAAAAAACAACCAGGAGAGCAGGGACGGATATGGGGAAGATGAGGCTGAAAAAAGTATTTTTACAAATTATCACCTACTATAAAAAAGTGCACATTCCGAGTCGTGAGTCAGGGAACATTCACTCTTTTTGTCAGGGAATGTCAAGGAAATCACTAACAAAGTAAAAGTGTGAACCATGCAAAATAAAAAAGATACCAGAAAAGGGGGGGATCTCTGGTGCCCCTCTCAGAATATTTACCCCAGACCCCCAGTCGCCTCGTGGCAGCCATGACACAAACACACACACACACACACACATAAAACAGTTTCACAACCAGAAAGTGTTAAAGACAAATTTTAATTTGATTACTGATTGTGTACATTTATCATCTATTTTTTTTCAAATTTAAAGTTAGATTTGGTGTGATTGTATAAAAATGCTCCACATTTAACAAAAATATAATATTTTAACATGATTACATTGGTTCTGTTAGATAAGCTCGACATATAAAAAATCTTTTTTAAATTTATTGTTCTTTTTTGTTTCAAAACACCTCAGCTCTTTGTTTCACTGGTAAGTTTTTTATTTTTTTTAATGTTTGATGTTCTTGAATCCCTGTACTGCTAAGAATTATATAAGAATGACTAAATTACGCCTAAACTAGGATATTCTTTTTGTGGTACCGGTAACTTATACTCGGTCCACTATACTCGGAATAGTGATCTATGCAATTATCATTAAGAATTACACATCCAGGAGATTGTACCTTGGTTTGTATTTTTTTTTAATTGACTCAGTTTATATCTATTTCATTGCACGTTATTCTTTAATCCTAATCTTCACAGAGTGCACAGGTCACAAGCACAATGTATTTACAGCCTTAACAAACTTGAAATTGAGAATGTTAACTTCTAGTTCTGCTAATTTCTTTAAGAACCAGTCTCACAATTCATAAAATTTTCTTTCCTTATTATAAATAGAACTTGTGGTCGAGTAATGTTATTAATTTTTGTAATGCGGTGTTTTTACAATGATTTCCAACTGAATATTAGATGTACATGTAGCTACTAACTACCCTATTATGGAGTTTTGTGTTATAATTGTTCCGATTTTATAAACCAAACTGTTTAAAAATAAGTAAAATGGTACTTGTTTTTTTTATAAGATCTGTATATTTAAAAGCTTAAGAAATTCTTCAAAAGCTTATTTTAACTATTGGTTAAAAACATAAGTCTAATATCACAAATGCAAATCAAGATTTTCAATTTGTCATTGCTTATGAAGCATGTGATGTTTGTGATTTATTGTTTATTCTTATTATCCTAGTTTATGATTTACAAGGCAGTGGAAGGTCGTGCGGTAGGAGGAGGGGGCAGGAGAGACTCAGATCACTGTGCTTGCTTTGTTAGTGCAAGAACCACTTTGCCTTGTTTGTGTCTCGTGTGACTCATACCCACCCCCAGAAATCCAGACTGGCCGACTACCACATTCGTCTAGATTTCTGAGAGTTTACTGTGTAGCGATGGGTAAAACTTTGATCAGCCGTTCTTAGGGTCAACCACCAAATGGCTGGCGCTTTGATCAGCTGTTCTTAGGTTCAACCACCAAATGGCTGGATGCTTCAAATTTCCTTGAGTAAAGGTCTTCCAAAAAAATAGAAGTGATGATGATGGTAACGACGTCTGTCTTGTGTTGCAGCAAATCAGGCAGACAGTGCTGACGCGGGCCGGGAGTAGGGCCCAGTCCCTCAGCGGCAGTCAGCTGGATGAGGCTCCCGAAGGCGAAGATCTAACTGAGGTACGTAGAGTTAAATGAAGAGTTTGCGAGATGAAAAGGAAAAAAGTTGAATAATCTCTTTCTGATGTTTCTTTAAAAGTTAGCGATTGGTTGAATTACGTCTCTATTACAAAAATACTTTTTAGTCGGTCTATAAAGCTCAAATAAAGTACTGCATAGGACATCAAGGTGAAAATTGCAGTTTTTTGCTCTTTTAATTCAGTGTTATGTTGTGTATTTGTTGGTAAACTACAGTGGAACCTCGATAACTCGAGCCTCAATAAATCGAATTCCTTGATAACTCTAATTTTTGTTATTCCCCTTGAACTTTTCTACCTAATGCTATATTATTTTACCTCTATAAGTCGAAGAGTTAACAGGAAACACCTCGATAACTCAAATGTTTGCTGTATTCTTAGCCTGTCCGCCGCACCTCTATAAGACGAAGTTTTAGCTGTAGAACCTCTATAACTCGGATATGTACAATTGTCGTACCTCTATAAGTCGAAGTATTGACTAGAGAACCTCTATAAGTCGAAGTTGTTCATTCACCAAACCTCCAGTGACTTTGCAGCCAGAAATTTCAACCCTCCCTCCCCACTAAATCTCTTTCTCGGGTGCTCTTAGTGTCTATAAAACAACCGACAAATTTATGTTGATGAGCAACACGCATACCAAACACACTCATCCTCACGCACGGGTTTCACCTATGTGAGGATTTCATTTCATAAATAAGGAACAGTCTCATATTGTTTTAAATTATGTATTTTTCTTCAATAAAATGGTTTTGATTTTATTAGATTTGTGTCCGGTATGTCGTTAGTCAGTGCCAATTTTAGAGGTTCTGGATGTAGTGCGTGAAACGTAGTTTTTAGAGATTATTGCGGACATTTTGTATAAGAGATTATTGCACAATAATCTCTTATACAAAATGTCCGCAATAATCTCTAAAAACTACGTTTCACGCACTACATCCAGAACCTCTAAAATTCCCTTTTAGTTTTGAAAATTATTTTAATAGCCTACAGTACATTGATGTTCAGCTAAATTGAAATTGATGCGTAGGTGGTCAGAACTGAGTTCCGTAAGGGGAAGAGATTTGTTTGGGCAGGTGATAAGAAGTGAGCAAAAAACGTCCATAAATAGACAGGAAGTGGTCGAACGGGAAAAACATCACCAAAATACCGAACTATGAGTCATTATTTGTTTACTTTCCTACTCTACAATATTTTCACTGACGGAAGCCAATATTATCCTCTACTACGTTAACCAAAGAAGCTTTACAAAATATTTCCGGGCTTATTTTATACATTAAAATTTTTCAAATCGTTTTTAATTTTAATAATTATTATTATCCGGGATGATTGTTTATGATAAAACGCACGAAGTGATGTAAGGATTCTACCCATCCATGATCCATCTATTGCGTTACTGTGACCCTCAATAAGTCAAAGTCTGTGAAGAATCACCTTGATAAGTCGAACCTCGATATTTCGAAATATTCGATAACTCGAATTTTTCCCGTTCCCCCTGAGGTTCGAGTTATCGAGGTTCCACTGTAATAGAACTTATAAGCGCTGAAACGTAGAGTTAATTAATAACAACCTTTCCAATATTTGAGTTAGTATCATTAACCCAAAATATTGTCTTTTATCTTGCTAATTTTAAAGCATAGCGATTACAACAATATTCTTTTATTAGGAAGATATATAGTTTAGCCTCAGTATAGTATAAATAACAGTGATAAATCCACCTATTGCAAGTGCTAGTTTAGTTTAGATAAAGGTTCAAGCAAATGATGATTTAAAGGTAATCAAAACACCTTTTAGCATTAAACAAATTATGTTGTGCCAAACTTGTTTACTTGGTTGTCCAATTCAGGCAGACAAAATTTGGGGGCATATCAAATTCTAATTAGGGTTTCCTATGAAAATAGAATAAAATTGCCTGTCCCTTAGTTTGTTCCAAGTGGTTTTATAATTTGACGTGTTACAGGTGATAGACCTGACAGAGAAGGACAAAAAGACAGAGATGGAGGGGGAGAGTGAGATGTGCCGTCAGCAGAGGGAGAGAGAGAGCTTCCTGCAGCAGCAGAGGGACCTGATGATGAGGCACACTCTGCAAGTCAGCGAGGGTAAGGCCAATCACCTGATGACATTGTGATAGTAGTAGTGAGACCTGATGATGAGGCACACACTGCAAGGCAACGAGGGTAAGACCAACCAGCTTTTGACATTGTGATAGTAGTAGTGAGACCTGATGATGAGGCGCACTCTGCAAGGCAGCGAGGGTAAGACCAACCAGCTTTTGACATTGTGATAGTAGTAGTGAGACCTGATGATGAGGCACACACTGCAAGGCAACGAGAGTAAGGCAAACCAGCTTTTGACATTGTGACAGTAGTAGTGAGACCTGATGATGAGGCGCACTCTGCAAGGCAGCGAGGGTAAGACCAACCAGCTTTTGACATTGTGACAGTAGTAGTGAGACCTGATGATGAGGCACACTCTGCAAGGCAACGAGGGTAAGGCCAATCACCTGATGACATTGTGATAGTAGTAGTGAGACCTGATGATGAGGCACACACTGCAAGGCAACGAGGGTAAGACCAACCAGCTTTTGACATTGTGACAGTAGTAGTGAGAACTGATGATGAGGCGCACTCTGCAAGGCAGCGAGGGTAAGACCAACCAGCTTTTGACATTGTGACAGTAGTAGTGAGACCTGATGATGAGGCACACACTGCAAGGCAGCGAGGGTAAAACCAACCAGCTTTTGACATTGTGACAGTAGTAGTGAGACCTGATGATGAGGCGCACTCTGCAAGGCAGCGAGGGTAAGACCAATCAGCTGTTGACATTGTGACAGTAGTAGTGAGACCTGATGATGAGGCACACTCCGCAAGGCAGCGAGGGTAAGACCAACCAGCTGTTGACATTGTGACAGTAGTAGTGAGACCTGATGATGAGGCGGCACTCTGCAAGGCAGCGAGGGTAAGACCAATCAGCTGATGACATTGTGACAGCAGTAGTGAGACCTGATGATGAGGCGCACTCTGCAAGGCAGCGAGGGTAAGACCAACCAGCTTTTGACATAGTGACAGTAGTAGTGAGACCTGATGATGAGGCGCACTCTGCAAGGCAGCGAGGGTAAGACCAACCAGCTTTTGACATTGTGACAGTAGTATTGAGACCTAATGATGAGGCGCACTCTGCAAGGCAGCGAGGGTAAGACCAACCAGCTTTTGACATTGTGACAGTAGTAGTGAGACCTGATGATGAGGCGCACTCTGCAAGGCAGCGAGAGTAAGGCCAATCAGCTGTTGACATTGTGACAGTAGTAGTGAGACCTGATGATGAGGCACACTCCGCAAGTCAGCGAGAATAAGGCCAATCAGCTGTTGACATTGTGATAGTGTAGTAGTGAGAACTGATCATGAGGCACACTATACAACTTCTAATAAAATTTTAAATAAGGATCAAATTAGTTTTTGTTTTTCTTTTATGGTACTTTTACCATGTTTGACAAAATAAATAATCATTTAAAGAATTCCTGAAAAGCTAGAGTCACAAAACATTGACAGTAAAACAAAAACAGTAATAGTCAGATTGTAAAGAAACAAAATATCCAGAGCTAATGCAAAACAAAAGGAAAGAAAAAATGCAAGTTTAGGGTGAATGAGATAAGGCTTAGGAAGCTACTAAACCAATACAAAAGCAGCCACTCCTCTACCTTTCGTTTGTAACTGCGATACTGTCACCCTCTGTAGAGTTGATGAGCTATGTAGAACGACCTAAATAAATCAGCCCTATAATTTAACTTTGGAATTGCATAGCCAAAGTTAAGCTTGCTTCTGGTTTCGTATTGATGGAGAGTGACAGAAAAAAAAAATCATAAAACAGGTTGCAAAATAAAAGATTAAAACCGGTTGTTGGATATAATTCAACTGTTCCTAATTTTTTTTACAGGTCATAATTGTGTTTTCAACCCAGAAAAAACATAATTTTGTTCTTGGATTTTTATATTTGTGTTACATTTGTCCAGGTTCCGCCTTCACCCCGAGATCGTCCCACGTGGTCAGGCCTCTCAGCCGAGCTCTCTCCAGCCCTCTGGTGGCCCTCAGTCCGGACAACGCCCCCTCCACCAACCCTCCTCAGAGGTAGCTCTACTGCCTGGTCAACATCGACACGTTACATAATCACGTTGCCGTCAAAACATGCAAAATATCACAAATTTATCAGATAAATACCGATAATAAATAGTTGACGCAGTAGCTCAGAGGTGGAGCGATAGCCTCGCAAGTCAGCTTAGGTTCGATCCCGGCTGACTGCTATATACATTTCACAAGCGGTCATCACTGGCTTTCCCATGTGACTAATGCCGTTACGGTCCCTCGCTTCGATCCCGGCTGACTGCTATATACATTTCACAAGCGGTCATCACTGGCTTTCCCATGTGACTAATGCCGTTACGGTCCCTCGCTTCGATCCCGGCTGACTGCTATATACATTTCACAAGCGGTCATCACTGGCTTTCCCATGTGACTAATGCAGTTACGGTCCCTCGCTTCGATCCCGGCTGACTGCTATATACATTTCACAAGCGGTCATCACTGGCTTTCCCATGTGACTAATGCCGTTACGGTCCCTCGCTGTCTTGAGAGTGCCGAACTGGCCTATGGCCTATGGCAACCGGCAGTTAAGGTTAAAAAAGTACATATGTGCGGGAGATAGGACATTTTTGAGCTAATCAGTAATTTTCAACGCTAAAAGAGTTGTGCGGATTCGAGTATTAAACATTTTCAGAACATATAAACAAATCTTAAAATCGAGTGGTGTTTCCAAAAAAATGATACTGGTTAATTTTGCAGATAATTTTTAGTTGTAAGGAGTGGCAAGTAAAAGTATCGTTGTTGACAGAGACGCAATACGGACTACTTTCGGCGGGAATGGTACGATTACCTGCGTGGTGATCGTCGTAAAATACCGCTCTCGTTAGACTCACGAGTCGGTGAACATTGTATAAATATATTGATCATTCCGTTATCGGTTAATAAATAAATAATTTGTACAATGTGTTTCAATGTTCATCCTTATCTCAAAAATATAGTGGGTAACACTGTATTTTATACTTAGTATATAACATAGTAACATAGTTAATGCTGGCAAAGAGTAACATAGTTAATGCTGGCAAAGGTATGTTATTGCTTAAACAGCTGTTTTAGAACGTAACTGAATTCAAATTAATCTTCACGATCTTTTTGGCAAACAAACAATCTTTTAAGGTGGTCGGTGCTATTCAAAATAAAAGAATTTTGAAAATTACTTTCTACAACTAGTGATCTAGGTGTAATAATAGATTTTGTATACTTGAAAAATACGTGTACTTTGTTGTTGAAATAAGTTCAGAAACAACGGATGAATTATATTAAAAATGATTTTAGTGTATTATAGATTTTCGAAACATATCTAAGAAAAATTCAAGGACAAATTTTATTGATGATTTAAGAAAACTGTTTCAAATAGGTAGATACAAGATATCTCTTGAACTGTATTTGTTTGTTATTTAAGAAATTGCGAACATTCGCCACCACTGAGTAAGGAAAACAAATTACATATGTTATATACATATGTTGTGATGTGATCCCGCCTTTAGGTGAGAAAAATACCTAGAACAGAACAAAGTTAGTGGCACAATCCAGGCAAAGTTGGAAGAAAAGCTAAATCAGAGAACTGTATAAGCAGTTCAAATAAACAATTAAATGAAAATAAAACCAAACCAATTTGTTGGCTTTTTCAGTTTTGCCTAGATTGTGCCACTAATTTGTTGTATGTTCTAGGGATTCTTCTGTTCTAAAGATGATCAGATTCCAGATCCTGAAACGTTGTGAAACTTGTTTTTCAGTTGTGGCAAATGTCCACAATCCTATACTCTGATACGAGCAATGTCTTGTCTGTTTGCAAAATTTATCTCGAAATCCAGTGGAGCGATTTTGTTAAAGCTTTCGAACTAGGGCTTTTGGACCTAAAAAAATTTATTGGTAAAAACCTCAACCTGGAAACCTCAACCTGGAAAATTAATATTTTGGCAAAAATCTCATTTGAAAATTGGAAATTTTAACATTGGGCTTATGGGAGTGCAAATCAAACAAAAGAATCATAACAGCTGTGAATAAATTAACTAGTGAACTGTCAAAGAAGCACGTGCACATTTTAAAGTTTAGTCCTGTTTTTTACCCACGAAACAAATCAAAACTCACCGAGCACGGCTCTGTCTCCGCGGTACTATAAATAATTGTTCTAGCATACATGCAAAATGTTGAAGGATAGTAAACAAAATATGATATAAGCTACAACATAAATGCACACTAGATAAAAAGTTATCCTTTTTTGTAAAATGGCTCTTTTATTTAGATTGTAAGTGGTTATAGATGTTGCATATACATAAACATTTTGTGCAAGTAACTGGGAATTTTGAGATTTTTGAGATTTTTACTTGGAAACCCTGAAATTATGTATTAACACTTTGACTGTGCGTGGGATGTGGGGCGTGTTCCTGCCACGTGGAAACTCACATTTTCAATGACAAAAACACTGTACGGTGCTGCACTGCGTTACAACACAACTGGACGTAGTTCTACAAAGCGCCAACAGGTCGCAGCACAATCCAGGGAGCAGTAATCAACCAGGGTCGCCATCTAGAGGGACTAAGTGGGACGAAAACGAATGCAGGGGCCGGGATATTGGAGGAAATTTACTACCAACCTACACCAAAATAAAGCTCACATTCTGAGCGACACACGTAAAAAAATCGTCCTCCTCTGGCCCAGCCTTAGCTCACACTGAGTCATTGTTGGCTAAGCAGACTTGGTGGGAAGCCGGTGTCCCACGCGCAGTCCAAGTGTTAATTTAAAATTGCAACTTTGGTGGCAACCCTGTCTTCTCATCTGAAGACAGAATCAGATTCCAGATAACTGTTCATTTTTTTCTATTCTTGTTGGTGATGGAGGGTTTATGATAATTAAGACATTTTTGCGGAAAAAACTTTAAAAAGCATACAAATTGGTTTGGTTTTCTTTGACTTTCCTTATTTTTATTTTGACTGCTTATACAGTTCTATGTTTTAGCCTTTTCTATTTTTTCTAGCTTTGCTTGGATTTCGCCACTAACTTTGTTGTGTTCTTGGTATTCTTATCAGTATATTTCTTTTCACTGTTTTGATGCCATTACTGTACTTTATGTAAAGAGATTTTGATTTTATGAATTAAAACTATATAGTATCTCCATCTACAAGACATTCTGATCACCGAGACAGGATATAAACATTGTCCCTGTCTGACTGTTTTTGGTTAGCACACCACTGTCTGTCAAAGGGATTAACACTTAAAATGGACACTGAAAGTTCCACCATCACCAACGGTGAAAATTACTCTTGGCTTTTTAAACAAACTGACTAGTTTTTTTTCAAGCAAAGCTCGGCCCCCAGGTACTAATTGTGTCTGTTGCAGCAGCCCCGGACGGCCGACCGTGGTGACGACGGGTCTCGCATACGACGGGCTGATGCTGAAGCATGCGTGTGTCTGCGGGGACAACTCGCTACACCTGGAGCACGGGGGGCGACTGCAGAGTGTGTGGGCGCGGCTGGGCGAGACGGGGCTGGTGGGGCGGTGCGAGCGTGTGCGCAGCCGCAAGGCCACACTGGAGGAGCTGCAACTGTGCCACAGCGAGGCCCACACTCTGCTCTTCGGTGAGTCTGGGCCACACACCGGTGTAAAATACTCTATCCTTACATTTGAGGGGCGATGCTTGAAAGCACAAGTGCGTTAACCTTCCAACTGAAAAAAAGAATTTTTATATGTGCCATATTGGTTATAAAATAAACATGAAGTTAACTATTTCAAGATAGCCAAAATGAGCTAAATGATTCACAGATTTCAAAAATATACGCTTTGTTAGGGTTAAAATAATTATTTTCACGAAAAAACTGCATAAACCACGACACGATGAATGGCACTAACAATGTAAAGACACAATATTTTGTAATTTGTTGCAAAAACTGTAAAAAACATCATGGTGTGCCCTATAAAAGGTTGATTAGCAATTCCATCCCTGCTAGTTCCTGTCCTTCCGGTGACCTGTGCAATATCCCATGTGGAAGATGTGCCTAGCGGCTCGGCCGCGGTTTCCTAATCCAGCAATCTTAACTATAGTAGACGCCCTCTAGTCCGGCCGTCGGATGGTCCAGCTGGCCTCATAGAAATGAGATAACTACCTGCAGGAGAGTTTTCCATGGCAGATATCGACCCGTCAATTTGTTTGTTTATTTTCAAGCCAAAAAACAAACAAAACATCTCAGTTCAGTTGACAGGTGATTTTTTTTGTATTGCATAGACCATTTGGAAAATAGATTTTTTATTAATTGGTATGTTAATATAGATGGTACATTTACAATTAACGCCGGCCGGTTTGGCCATTTTGTAATCCGGCCGAGGGTTTGTAAGTTTGTAAGTTTCGCTACGATGTTCACAGGCACAAATCCGCTGAACAGACAAAAGCTGGATATGAGCAAGTTGTCGATGCTGCCCATCAAGAGCTTTGTGCGGCTGCCGTGCGGGGGCGTGGGGGTGGACTCGGACACCACGTGGAACGAGCTGCACACCGGTCCCGCCGCACGCATGGCTGCGGGCTGCGTCATCGAGCTGGCGTTCAAAAGTGAGAATACGATCATTGTTGTGATACTTTGTTTGATGATGTTATTTGGTTTGTTTCGTGGGTGAAAAATATGTCTTAAGTGCAATATTTATTCAATGGTTCTAGTTACTGTTTTCAAGAAATCACGGGTCGATTCTTAGCCTTGTGTAAGTGTTACTTTGACAGTTAACTGGTTAATTTATTCACAGCTGTTATGCTTCTTTGGTTTTGATTTGAAACTCTTATTAGTCCAATGTTAAAATTTCCAATTTTTGAATTAGATTTTTAACAAAGTATGATTTTTTGTGGGGTTGACTAGTAGTGGTATTATTAGGTCCATAAGCTCTTAATTCCAAAGTTAACAAAATCGTTCTGCTGGATTCCAAGATAAATTTTGCAGACAGACAGTCATTGCTGGTATAGAGAGGATAAGTTTTGGGATTGAGTTTTGGGGATTTTTCAAACTTAGTTTATGAAAAAAAATCCATCAGAATAAAGACATTTTCATCCAAAAAGAAATCTTTTAAACCTTTTTTTTTAATAATTCAACATTCTTACAATATTCTCATTATATAATTACAGATGCCTACTCTGTGTTTAATATAATCTGGAGAACTTAAAAGAAACACAACATGAACATAATTATAATACTAGATTTGCAATGAGTTCTCATACCCAGTAAATGGGGAGGATGCTTTTTAACAAATTACCAGGCAACTTAAAGTGTATAGTAAATAAAAATATGTTTAGAATTGAACTAAACAAATTTCTTCTACAAAATTATACTACTCAGTGGATCAATTTTTCGGTTGGTGAATGAATTTTATTTTGAGTTTTATTAACTAGAGTTAACTATTTTTAATGGTGTATACTTACAGCCTGAAGTAATCCTATGTGGTCAAAGTGTGACGCGTTTCGCCAATTACGGCATCATCTACACAAAACTATTTGTCATTACACATTGTAATCTCCTTGCGGTTTGTCAATCACATTACATTGAACACGTACGACACATTTCACACGACCAAACATTTTTTTAAATGGAAGTTCCCGATTTGTGTTCGGGTCACAGGCCGTTCTAGCTAACTCTATGTCGATTCTTGATTTGTAAATAGTATCCGTCCTGTAGTTATAAGTGTTCAATATTGCGGATGTTTGCAGCGGCGACTGGCGAGATGAAGAACGGCATGGCTGTGGTGCGGCCGCCGGGTCATCACGCGGAGGCGTCACAGCCGATGGGCTTCTGCTTCTTCAACTCCATCGCCATCGCGGCGCGGCTCGTCCAACAGCGGCTGGACCTCAGGAGGATACTCATTGTGGACTGGGTACGGATATGTTCGGGGACTGGTTGTGATATTGATGTGTTGTCTGAAGAAAAGCTAGGGTCTGTTCAATCTGAGGTAGTGGGTATATAACATGGTTCACACTTTCTGGAAAGTCAGTGTGAGTCGGGTAGTTTGAAAAAGGTAAGGGAAAATGCAGAAAGTTAGGAAAACTGATTTATATTTTGTTGAAGTCGGGAACATTTTGTTTTAAATGTTTGCAAAAACTAAACTTTGTAGATTTTTGTTACATTGTCTTTTATGGTTCGACGAAGAGGAAGTGAAAAATGTAAGGCAAAATATTTATTGGACATCAGACTGTTGTAAACATTAACATAATAAAATAAACAGGAGAGCGTTGGATGCTATGGGGAGGGTGAAGGCTGATTAAAAAAAGTTATGTATTATACGTTGTAAATAAAGTTTACATTCCAACTAAAGAGCCAGAGAAAATTTACTTTTTAGTGAGGGAAAATTAACATTTTTGGCCAGGGAAAGTCAGGGAAATCATTAACCAAGTAAAAGTATGACCCATTGTATAAATAAACTTTTAGTACAGGGCTGGAAAAGCAATGAGAATTTTGTCTTTCTGCTTTTTGAGATTTGGTGTTAGGACTACATGGTTTAAAGACTGATTTTGCATGTATTCTTGAGACTCTGAATGTGTAATCTAAAAGATAAAGTGTAATAAAGAGCAATCATTAAAATTCATGATAACGTTTTGCAATGATATGATTTTTTGATGGGAATGTTTAAGTAACCAAGCCATTAATCTTTTAGTGGGTGAAAAATATGCTCTCATCCCCCGAAATAGGGGTTTTCAGAGCTAAGTCAAAAGTTTTAAATAAAAACCCCTATTTTGGGGGATGGGGGCAAATTTTGTCACTCACAAAACTCGTCTTGGTTACTTGAACATTCCCATCGAAAATCATATAATTTCAAAATTTTCTTTAAAAACAAAATTTTTCTTAAAAATTGATCTGCAATAATGTTATTATAAAATTCAAAATTCAATCGAACGCCGTGTTTGATAGAACAGAGCTGGATTCCCCTAACTTGCGCCATTCTTCTTCTTCTTTTACGCCCTTTAAAATCAGACAAAGGGGGTTACCATTTACATTTTTTTACCTATCCCCCAAAACCTATATTTTGGTGAAGGGAACATTTTGACTCATCAAAAGTTTTCTTTTTGGGCCATTAAAACTTCCCTGGAATATAATCTCGTTATATGCAGTTGTTACAAAATATAATGGGGGGTGGGACTTTTGGGACACACGGTATGTTTATTAGCTGTATTTAGATCACCCCACAATTCAGCAATGATGAATGTTTTCTGTTCCCAGTAAAAAACATAAGTAAACAGGCAGGAATTATTGTCAGGCCACTGAGATTGTAGCAAGTATAGTCTGTCTCCTAACCAGATACCTCTCCTGTCTAGGACGTGCACCACGGCAACGGAACCCAGCAGGTGTTCTACGATGATCCTCGCGTGCTCTACCTCTCCATCCACAGGCACGACGACGGAAACTTCTTCCCTGGAACTGGAGGGCCCACGGAGGTAACACGTTGTCACATATTGCCACTTGTCTTGCCACTGTCACACGTCTTGTAATAATAGATATTTCACAATTGCCGTAAGTGGTCTTTTCCAGTACGCAAATGTGTTCAATCAAGTACCGGAAAATCACTACGAGGTATGAACGATATTTTTTGTCACACTATAATAAACAGGATGAATAACATACGTCTTACAACACTACAAAGTATACTTACACTAATACTGTACTTACATATAAGACGGTAAAATATGCATAAAAGATGGTACAAGGCGATCGATTTCAACCAGTTACACCGTTCATCATCAGGCCCAATCAGAGAATGACAGAAACAAGATGGCAAACAGCTTACATACCGGAAGTTCGGTATTGGCTACCGGAAGTTCTGGAAACCAGTTGCGATAAGTACCACCAGAGGTTCCTAGCTGACGTACCCGTTCCTCGCACAGGGGTTTTCTTTACCCGTTCTTTAGTCAATGCAATTTGCATTTTAGTTAGCTTGAAACAGCTGTTCTTGCTTCTGCTCTTTAAGGTGTCAAATAGAATTATCCACAGCTGGTCGTATTACAGTTTCTGAATGTTTACTTTATTCTGAAATGTAAACATTGAAACTTAGGATGTTCACGGGGCGTAGCCCGAGGGGATTTTAAGGAAGTGAATAGGCCTATGTGTTGCATGGGTTCAAGATTTACCTATGTGTAAAGTTTCAGCCCTGTCGGTTCAGTAGTTTTTGCGTTCACCCGGAACATCAGACAGACAGACAGACAGCAACCATCTCTTCTTTATAATATAAAATCCAGGAAGTTAATTTTTATTTCTTCAATTTTGCTTATAAAACACTAATGAGGAGAGAAGATAAGCTGGAATTCTAAATCTACAGGACACTAACACAAACAACAAAAAAACCATCAACAGTAAGTCCATATATCCATCAAGCCACAAGACCGCTTCATTTCGTTCAATGCTGTACAGAGCCTACAAGATCCTATAAGTAAATCAAGCAGAAGAAAGGAAATAGCTACAATCAAATCTATAGCTCGAGCCAACTGGTACCAATCTACACTCATTGATGAAATAGGGGTGAAGATATTGTAGACGATGAAGAAACGAGAGCGGCTCCGAAACATGACAACTCTGAGCAACGAACGGGAGAAGGAGAGTACGAGATATGTTGCATTTAGCTTCACTGGCGATAAAACTCAGAATATTGCAAATCGATTTAAGAAGTCAGGAGTATCCGTAGCCTTCAAGACACTAAACAACATGAGTAAAATTCTGCATCCCAACTTAGAAGATTGTGATAAGTTTGATAAGTCCGGTGTATATAAAATCAGTTGTAATGAATGTGATAATTTTTATGTTGTTCAAACTGTTAATTTTGTAAAAAGATACAAGAATCAAGTTTCAGCATGGAAGAACTGAAACCGGAAAGATCGAATATCGCAAAACACTTCCTGGAAAATGGCCACTCCTTGGGAACAATTGAAGAAAATTTGAATAATCTCCATATTTGTAAGAAAGGAAATGTAATGAATGCATGGGAAGAATTGTTTATTTTTTAGGAAAAATTTAAGGATAGGGATACATTTTATTGATCAATGAACAGGTCAACTTTGACTCTGGTGGTACTTATCGCAACTGGTTTCCGGAACTTCCGGTATGTAAGCTGTTCGCCATCTTGTTTCTGTCATTCTCTGATTGGGCCTGATGACGACCGGTGTAACTGGTTGAAATCGATCGCCTTGTACTTGGGGTGTGCGAGTAGTGATTTTTTTAATCGAGTCGAGTCGAGTAATGCCAATTATTTTCGAGTTTCGAGTATTTTCGAGCGAGTATTTGCCATCAGTTGGTAGTTTAAAATAGTGTTATGGGATTTGGATACTACCCTATATTTGATAATCTAAACATGGTTTCTAACTAATACACGACTAGAAATACAAAGTTTTGGCCAGTACAATCAAACTGGATTACGTATTGACAAACAAAACACGGTTTGACATTCGTTTCCAGCCGATGAAACAACGGTCTGATTGTCATTTGGCAATTTCACCTGGTCCAGACATCGCTTATAATCAATATTAAATGACAAAATCGTTAGTCACGACCAAAATTACGCGGTCCGATCGTCATTTTCGGCCGATTTTACGTGATGCGGCCGTTACTACGCGTTTTGGCCGGTCGCAATCGTTAGCGATCGTCCGGAAATCGGCGGGAAATACTCGCTCGAACTTTCGAGTAGTTTTCAAAACTTCGAGTCGAGTTTGAGTATCAAAATACTCGGCCGAAAACTCGAAGTTTCGAGTACTCGCACACCCCTACCTTGTACCATTTTTTGTGTATATAAAACTGTATTGAATGTAAGTACAGTATAAGTATAAATATACTTTGTAGTGTTGTAAGACGTATTTTATTCATCCTATTTAGTTGTAACAACACGTATTATGCTACTCAAGAAATTATCTATAGTAATAGTAATGAAACATACTTTTCAGCACACATAGCACTTTAATTTATACTGCTAACTAAATGAAAAAGAACAGCTGATTTTGAATGCAACCCTGCTGCTGGTAGACGCAGAAAGCTACTAGTGCTTCTGATGTCAGAATAACTAATAACATTGCGGGAAAAATCACCAGCTGTTTTTATGGCACTAGGGTGAAAAAATATCACTTTCGGTAGCTGATGTAAAAAATACTTTTGGCACAGTGTGATGAAAATTATGTTTTGTGTCATCTCTAATATCCAGTTTAGGATAAGGAGTATTTCATTTTAAGATTCATGGGTGTTTTAATACATTCTCTTTGGTCTTAAATATTTAAAACATCAAATTTGTTATTGGTTTATTGCAATGTTACAACAAATTAATAAAAATGAAAAATGTATTATCAATGATTCTCTACTAGAAAATAGTAGAAATATTTCGAATAAGGTATCAAATTTCCCTTCAAAATCACATCATATCAGGCTTTTGTGGTTCTGTAGACGTCAGCCAACTCAAATTAAAATTTTACCTCGTGTTAGTTTTACCGTACAGCATACCAATTCTTGTTCAGCGGTTGATTCCATGACATCTGTAACTGGTGGTTGAGTTCCAGGGTGACATTCAACTGGTTTGTACCAGTTGTGAGGTTGACTGCGTACAGCAAATGAAGATGTCGTAACATAAGTCCTTTGGCTATCCATTATGACAAGCTTCCCTTTCACCTTGGTCCCTTTCATCTTGTTGACAGCAGGGGACGGAAATGTCTTACCTAAGATGTGGTCGGTCCCCAGCTGTTAAACATAGATACCTTGTCAGTCAGCCTAGAAGGGCAGAGCAGACCACCTGTTTGAGAGCAGACGCCATAGAAGTCGCGGATGTGCCCTAAAGGTTGATTGGCAACTCCATCCCATCCCACCTTTTCCATCCCTGCTTGTTCCTCTCCTTCCGCAATATTCCCATGTGGAAGACGTACCTAGCCACTCTGCCGAGGTTTCCTAATCTAACATCTGCCGAGGTCTAACATCTGTCTGTTGTTGCAGTGTGGCTCAGGGCCTGGTGTCGGGTTCAACGTGAATGTCGCGTGGTCGGGGGGTCTCAACCCTCCCCTCGGCGACGCAGAGTACCTGGCCGCCTTCCGCACCATCGTCATGCCCGTCGCCAAGGTACGTCAGGGTTATGGGTAATCAGAATGTTTATATACCCAACCATCGGTTGTGTTAGGTAGTTTTGTTAATACAGCAAAGCAGTTAAAGGTAGTTTTGGTAACACAGCAAAGCAGATAAGGTAGGCTAAGATTATCTTTAGAATGGCAAGTATAACAAACTATATTTCCAGTAAAATATGGAAGATGAAACAAATCTTTTCCACCTTTCCTATATTAGGGTCAGATTTTTGCTGCTGACCCAATCCCTCCCTGCTACCATGTTATTCACCTTTTTTATCTTCAGGGTCAGATATTTTGCTGCTTACCCCTTCCTACACCTCATCTTGTACACCTTTCCTATCTTTAAGGTTAGATTTTCTGCTGATGCAACACCTACCTTCACCTAGCCCTCTTGTCCACCTTTTTTCAAGGATAGATATTTTGATGCTAAACCAACCCACGTGCTCCCATCTTGCCCACCTTTTTTATCTTCTTTCATGCTTGTCAATGTCTTTTCACAAGAGGTGAAAGTAGTTTTGGGGCTTATTTCTCCCCTTAAGGATATGAATGGTTCGAGAGAGGGTTTAATCGTTTATTTTGTTAAACGTTGGTTACCTTATCTTTATATGTTTTTGTTTTTTTCATGTAGTAAACCCTACCGTACTGTACCAGGGTTATGTTCTGTATCATAAGCTTATCTGTATGTTCTGTGATGGTTATTAGTTTTTTGCTATACCAGTACAAGAGCAAAATTAATCCCCGATGGTTTATTTTAATTTATTTAAATTAAATTAACATGAAGATTACAATATGAAAAAATAATTTTGGTTAGAAAATTGAATTTTGAGATATCAACTGGGTTTTCATAAAACTTGAAATTGTCATATAACATCATCACCCTTACTTAAAAAATGGGTATTTACCAGTACGGTTTTTTTCGACTACGGTAATAGCTTCTTCCCTATAGGGGAAATTCGCTAAAAAAAAAGAACTAAATGAATGTGTAACGAAACCGTGTATGTAATGTTGTACTTTGATTTTTTTTAGTTGTTTTAAACCATTTCTTACCAATACACCCAACACGTAAAAGCCCGCAAAAAACTCTTAATTTGTTTGTATAATTTAAAATGTTTACCTACTGGTTAGTGAAGTTTCTATGAGTCAGTAACCTCACGAGCTATTTGTTCACAAATCAAAGGTTACCTAATTTTTGAACCAAGTCTTTTGATATCAAAAGTTTTTGTGTTAATGCAATTTAAACAAACTGTGGTGGCCAATCCTGTTTTAAATTAGTTTTAAAATACATTTTAACCCTGAGCGCTATGGGTCATCCAGTCCGACTAAAAAATGATAACTAGAGTTTTAATATAAATACGTCAAATCATTACATAATAGTGTAATTTACATTTAAAAAACTAATTATTATATAAATACGTCAAATCATTACATAATAGTGTAATTTACATTTAAAAAACTAATTATTATATTTGTCAATGTAACACAATTTCTTATAACCCACATGAAAGGAATAACTCCAATAAAACATTCAATGATATTACTTCAAAGCAGGAATTCCTGCTACCCGTATGATTACAGGGCGCTTTGCCCTTAGGCCACGTTGGTATTTGATATTTCACTCTTATTCCAAGCCCCGGGTGAATACCTAAAACGTGGGTATTTATGATTTGTATAACATTTAGGGGATTTTTACTAGGTTCATTGAATTTACCACGCTGTAAGGATTACAAAATGATCATAAAAACTGTTTTGAAGAGTATAACATGGTTAACACAAGCATTTAACTTCTAAACAAGATCTAGGTAAATACCCAGGACTGGGTATTTACTACTTTGATGACCTTTGGGAGGGTTTAATAAATCTTAAATTTTGGAGGAAAATAATTTCAATTAATTACATTGTAATTTTGTTCTGTATTTGTCCAATTATAAAATTACATATTTTTAAATTTGTATAGAATGTCTCGCATTTAACCAGTTCGTTCATAGTTTGGCGGAGGTGTGGTTTGTACGCTTGACAGGTCTTTTTACAACAATTGTCATGTTATTATTTATTTATTTGTAAAATAATTAATAATTGTAATCAATAAAATATTCTCGAATATTATACACTGATAATAACAAGGGTAGTAAGGGTAGATATAAATTAAATTGGCGTTTGTATATAAAATATCATAAAAACCCAAAATACCCGGGTATTTATAAGTATTGGGCATTTACCCCAAGTTTTAAATACCCGGGTATTTTACATCACCACCCTTACTTTAGATAATCTCAAGCTCTACACAAGGTCTACTGTCCAGCAACGAGGAGCAAGGAATCCCCTGCTTCCTCACCCCACCCATATTGCTGCAGATATCACAAAATTCTAAAAACATCGAGGTTTCCGGCAGAGTATTTTTATTTGTAGTAGTCTTGTCCCGGTGCAAATTTGTTATTAGTTTTTGTTCCCATGTGGGTCAGCTGAAGTTTATAATATTCGTATGACCTTGATTTTGTTTAAATTGTGAAACTACAGGCACACAGTTTAGTCTATGTCAATTAGTTGGCTAGTAGCGGCTCGACCAATTCCCCTCTTCTCGTTGCCGGATAGTACTTAGTTATCAATAAGCCGACCGACCGGTTCCTTTCTCCTCGTTGCCAGACCTTACCTAGTTATCTATAAGCCAGCCAACCAATTCCTTTCTCCTCGTTGCCAGACAGTACCTAGTTATCAATAAGCCGACCGACCGATTCCTTTCTCGTCATTGCCGGAGTGGTACCTAGTTATCAATAAGCCGCCTGACCGATTCCTTTCTCGTCGTTGCCAGACAGTACCTTTAGTTATCAATAAGCCGACCGACCGATTCCTTTCTCCTTGTTGCCAGACAGTACCTAGTTATCAATAAGCCGCCCGACCGATTCCTTTCTCGTCGTTGCCAGACAGTACCTTTAGTTATCAATAAGCCGACCAACCGATTCCTTTCTCCTCGTTGCCAGACAGTACCTAGTTATCAATAGGCAGAGGCTACGTACACGTCCGACGTGAGCCGCTACTGTTCACGTCCGTTCCAAATTATGCTACGTTACTTTTCCTGTGATTTTTAAAACAGATTGAGAGCCAGAAAACCTCCTAACCTATCCTAATGTAACGTAACGTAACCTAACCTGACGTAACGTAACCTAAGCGGTAGCGATGTGAATTTGCCTTTACATTCGACGTGTACGTATTCACTTCGTTATCAATAAGCCGCCCGACCGATTCCTTTCTCCTTGTTGCCAGACAGTACCTAGGTATCAGTAAGTTATATTGTGTTGAGGATGGGAGACTGACAGGTGATGTTTGATAGGAGTTTGACCCTGAGCTGGTGCTGGTATCGGCCGGGTTTGACGCAGCCACCGGCCACCCCCCACCCCTCGGCGGCTACAAGCTGTCTCCCGCGTGCTTCGGCTACATGACCAGGCAACTCATGCAACTCGCCCATGGAAAGGTGAGCTAAAGTGGTGGAAGTCAACATGGTTCACGCCCTCTGGAATATCAGGGTAAATTAGGGAGATTAAAAAAGGTCTAGAAGAGTCAGGGAATTTAAAAAATGTCGGGGGGTGTCAGAGAATTTGAAATAGGTTAGGGAAAATCAGAAAACTTGAAAAAGGTCAGGGAAAAATTTGAAAACACCAAAAGTTAAGGAAAATGCTTAATATTTTATACAAGTAGAGGAAACATTTTGATTTAATCGTAAATGCAAAGTACTAATGTGCGATTATCAAAACTTATTAGATATTTTTTAATCGGTTTTTATTGTGCAAAGAAGAGGAAGTGAATCATAATTGGCAATACAGTAATTGTATTGGACAACAACAAACTGTTATTGAAATAAAAAATAAACAGGAGAGTGTGGACAAATATGGGGAAAATGGAGGCTGATACAACAATTTTTGTTAAAATTATTAACTACTGTAAAAAGTTTGCAAATTCCGTTTTGCGAGTCGGGGAAAGTGAACTTTTACTGGTTAGGGTAATCATTGAATAAATAAAGTGTGAACTATGTTCAATTGTTTAACCTGTCATTCTCTTTTAGCAAAATGTCCAGTGTTGCTTATTTCTCTGGGAATTGGCAAAAGTAGACGTAAAACATGAAAAAATCCTATCGATTTAACTGTACTTTATCGTTTATTAACATTTGCAAAAATCAAAATACAACTTATAATTTTATCCTAAAATATTTTATGAGTTGAAAATTTATAACTTACCAAAATTTGGTGTAGAGCCTGTGGTGTAAAATTAATTTGATACACTGCTCTAGCGTTCTTGGGACTTTCATGTTCCATATTCTGTTTTTATTATTATTAAGTGCTCAAGGACTATGATTGACGCCGCTTGCGTGACCAGTTATCAAGTATATTCGATCCCGATATTCGATCCCGTCATACCGGTCAATATATTTGTTTTGTTTGTTTGTTTTTGTGTAAATTAAGATGTGTAAATGTTCTCAATTTTTAAATTTCCTGGCTTATAAAACCTGGCGAATTACCATTTTTTACCAATAATATCCAAAACACCACTTTTTTTGCCAAAAAAGCCACACTCAGTAATTAGCTGTAGCTAATAAATCATGTTTCATATTTGACATTTTTGGCCAGTAAAAGGCAATTCGGCTTTATTTATCGCCAATAAAATACCTTTTTTATGATTAAAGATGATTAGATTGTAATTTACAGCATAAGATACGCACAGGGTCGTTTTCTTGCTATTAACACGTTCCATGCGGGTGCAGAACCTGTACAACATGGCTCAACATTGAAACATGGGATTTTCATGAACATGTCTGCCAGAGCGGAAGTGTTACATGAGATTGTTTCCGCAGGTGGTGTTGTCGCTGGAGGGGGGCTACGACCTCGCTGCCATCTGTGACTCGGCCGAGGAGTGTGTGAAGGCGCTGCTGGGCGACGAGCCGCGACCTCTGACCTCGGAAGAGCTCCACCGCGCCCCCTGCCAGAACGCCGTTGACACCCTGCAGAAGACTATCGCCGTGCAGGTCAGTCTCACTGTGGATAGTAATCTTCGTGTAACCTTCTGGCCCAGGTCTGTTAGAGTTTTCAGGTCGCACTAGTGCCTCTGACATGACCTGTCGACCACTTATGTAGCCGGGACCAACGGCTTAACGTGCTTTCCAAAGCACGGTGCCAGTCTGAGTTTCAAAGTTACGTGGATTTCACAGGGAATTGAACCCGGGTCTTCTGAGTGGTAGGCCAGTACTCGACCCACTCAGCTATGACTGTCACTAATGTTACTATGGCCAGTACTCGACCCACTCAGCTATGACTGCCACTAATGTTACTATCTATGGCCAGTACTCGACCCACTCAGCTATGACTGTCACTAATATTACTATGGCCAGTACTCGACCCACTCAGCTATGACTGCCACTAATGTTACTATCTATGGCCAGTACTCGACCCACTCAGCTATGACTGCCACTAATGTTACTATGGCCAGTACTCGACCCACTCAGCTATGACTGCCACTAATGTTACTATCTATGGCCAGTACTCGACCCACTCAGCTATGACTGCCACTAATGTTACTATCTATGGCCAGTACTCGACCCACTCAGCTATGACTGCCACTAATGTTACTATCTATGGCCAGTACTCGACCCACTCAGCTATGACTGCCACTAATGTTACTATCTATGGCCAGTACTCGACCCACTCAGCTATGACTGCCACTAATGTTACTATCTATGGCCAGTACTCGACCCACTCAGCTATGACTGCCACTAATGTTACTATCTATGGCCAGTACTCGACCCACTCAGCTATGACTGCCACTAATGTTACTATCTATGGCCAGTACTCGACCCACTCAGCTATGACTGCCACTAATGTTACTATCTATGGCCAGTACTCGACCCACTCAGCTATGACTGCCACTAATGTTACTATCTATGGCCAGTACTCGACCCACTCAGCTATGACTGCCACTAATGTTACTATCTATGGCCAGTACTCGACCCACTCAGCTATGACTGCCACTAATGTTACTATCTATGGCCAGTACTCGACCCACTCAGCTATGACTGCCACTAATGTTACTATGGCCAGTACTCGACCCACTCAGCTATGACTGCCACTAATGTTACTATCTATGGCCAGTACTCGACCCACTAAGCTATGACTGCCACTAATGTTACTATCTATGGCCAGTACTCGACCCACTCAGCTATGACTGCCACTAATATTACTATGGCCAGTACTCGACCCACTCAGCTATGACTGCCACTAATGTTACTATGGCCAGCACTCGACCCACTCAGCTATGACTGCCACTAATGTTACTATCTATGGCCAGTACTCGACCCACTCAGCTATGACTGCCACTAATATTACTATGGCCAGTACTCGACCCACTCAGCTATGACTGCCACTAATGTTACTATGGCCAGTACTCGACCCACTCAGCTATGACTGTCACTAATGTTACTATCTATGGCCAGTACTCGACCCACTCAGCTATGACTGCCACTAATGTTACTATCTATGGCCAGTACTCAACCCACTCAGCTATGACTGCCACTAATGTTACTATCTATGGCCAGTACTCGACCCACTCAGCTACGACTGCCACTAATGTTACTATCTATGGCCAGTACTCGACCCACTCAGCTATGACTGCCACTAATGTTACTATCTATGGCCAGTACTCGACCCACTCAGCTATGACTGCCACTAATATTACTATGGCCAGTACTCGACCCACTCAGCTATGACTGCCACTAATATTACTATGGCCAGTACTCGACCCACTCAGCTATGACTGCCACTAATGTTACTATGGCCAGTACTCGACCCACTCAGCTATGACTGTCACTAATGTTACTATCTATGGCCAGTACTCGACCCACTCAGCTATGACTGCCACTAATGTTACTATCTATGGCCAGTACTCGACCCACTCAGCTATGACTGCCACTAATGTTACTATCTATGGCCAGTACTCGACCCACTCAGCTATGACTGCCACTAATATTACTATGGCCAGTACTCGACCCACTCAGCTATGACTGCCACTAATGTTACTATGGCCAGTACTCGACCCACTCAGCTATGACTGTCACTAATGTTACTATCTATGGCCAGTACTCGACCCACTCAGCTATGACTGCCACTAATGTTACTATCTATGGCCAGTACTCAACCCACTCAGCTATGACTGCCACTAATGTTACTATCTATGGCCAGTACTCGACCCACTCAGCTATGACTGCCACTAATGTTACTATGGAACAACTAGGAAAACAAGGTTTCTCTTCAGAAGGCAAAAGTTTACGTACTCTAGGGAACTTAAAACACAGGAAGATCAGACAAGGTGTCTGGTCATCCGGCCCTGCAAGTCCACCTTTGACAAAAAGTCCTCTAAAATTCCTCCTTTTTTATAGCTTTAAAAAATGCTGCAAGTTTTTTCTCAGGGCTACAAATTTATAATTGTTATGCAACTACCATCAGTCAGTTACCATGGTCTATGTTACAGCCACATATTAGCAGGTTTAATATAAATATATTTTTTTATATTCTTTTAACGCTTTCCCAGCTAAAGTACTGGAGCGTAAGGGTCCTCCAAATTTCATATAAGGTTCTCAGAAGGACCCCTGAAAGTCCTTATTTTTCTTGCCTTTTGCTTGGTAGACACACTGCAGTAGCCTTACAGGATGTACTTGCCAAGAAAGCAGTACTTTGCCTCCTCGATATCTTGCTAATGATGAGACTGTGCTTTATCAACAAGTTTGGCTAATTAAACGGTGGAGAATAGTTCCAAATGGGGGCAGATACATATTGCCTAGTCTAAATTTTAATTTTCAACATAACAGTAACGTTACAAACCCATTTATAAACAAGAATTGCAATGAAGGAAAAATAACATCACTACTGCAGTTGGCACAATGCAAAACACCCAACGCAGTGTTATGAAGTTTCATCACAAGGGATATTCTCTTTCTCTGTTTCCCTTCACTCATTCTCTTCTCTATCAGCCAGTACATTGCCACAAAACCGCCAAGAGATGACACATGACAAAGTGTGTACGGCAAACAACGCTGCACAGGTACTTCATTAGTTTTTTGTGTCTTAAGGGAGTAAAGTGTAACATCGTCTCCATCAGGGAAAATTTTGACAATTTTCCCGCGGGAGTCAATATATTTTACTCCTGAGATACAAACTAAATTTTTTCCCCCACCTGCCGTTTTAGTTAATAAAAAGTGCAACGCAGTAGTTTTTACAAAATAAACACTTTAAGGTTAGCTACAATTTGTTTGTTTGTGAAGTAAGCTGAACGTTGTGAACCTTCCCATTTTTGACATTGTCAGGTGTAATGACATCCTTTTAAAACATTTTTATCAGGTTTGCTGCATAAAATGTCTCACAACATGTTTACGTTAAGATGATTTTGAACACATAGCACTTCAATTTATACTGCTAACTAAATGAAAAATAACAGCTGATTTTGAATGCAACGCTGCTGTTGGTAGACGTAGCAAGCTGATAGACCTACTGGTAAAATATATGCCTCAAATTCCCAAGTGTGAGGGGGAGACAAAGTAATTCCCTTTTCCTTCCCTGTGGAGGGAAAAAGTATTTTCCCCCACCTACTGTGTAAAGTCCCGCCAGGAGGCAGAGTAAACCCAAAGAATAACATTGATAACCTGGCAACACAGTTCAGTGGAGAACTGGCAACGCTGGAGCTATAACATGCGGAACACAATCAGCTGATATTTTGCTGCAATAATTAACACTGCAGCTATAACGGAATCGGATCAGCTGATTGATATTCCGCTTTGCTCCAACTGCAATTAATGTTCCAAGTTCGGAGGTTAGTTATTACGCGTTTTGCAACCAAAATGCATAAAATGGTAAATGTGAATACTTATGGATACTTGTGGATTTTGGGGTGTGGGAAAAATGTTGTGTGTATTACGGGAGTAAAGTGCATCGTCTCCCTCAGGAAAATTGTCTCAGGGAGACAAAGTCGCACTTTACTCCCTTAATACGCAAATAACTATTGTTTACTCTTTGTTATGATGGAATAAAGTTGTACTTTACACAGTGTGGTAAAACTACATTGAAGGGTTTCTGAATTAGACCATAAACCGGATAGGTGATACCTGTAAGCGTGTAGCTAACCTACTGTCATGTTACTACAGCTGAGCCACTGGCCGGTGTTGAAGCAGACGGCTCACCTGGTGTCGTGCTCAGCCATGGAGGCCAGCTTCTCGGAGAGGGAGGAGTCGGACACAGTGTCAGCCATGGCGTCGCTCTCGATGCAACAACAAGCCTCCTCGCAGATACAGTGAGTTGACAATCAATCGCTCTTACCGGGGAGATTCTTTGAGAGAAACATTTGTTATTGCACTCTGTGGTGAACCTCGTGAACGTTATGGCTAATGAACGCATGTCTCTTATGGGTAGTTCTCAGTAATGTGTGGGACGGCTCTGACTGGTCTATACTAGTACAGAGGTCGACATTGGGTACAACAAAATGAAGCTGTCACAGTATTGGTAAGTCTTTTGGCTATCCAGTGTGGCCAATCCTTGTCTCTTCTGGGGGTTTGACTCTCAGTTGAGTCTGGATACCCAGTCTAGTCCAAGTCCTTTGAGGGAGTAGTGGATCTTCCTTGTAGCCTGGGAGGAAGGGCCCTTACCCAATGGTCTCCAGTCTGCCGGGTTGGGGGATGAACCATCCTGGGGCCACCCGACCCCTGAGAGATTGAAGGCTCTGTGCGATGGCAGTCGCTGTCTGGTGGACTTAGGGGGACATCGGGTTAGAGGGCAAATCGTCCTGGGGTTCTGTTACCCACAGAGCCCGGAAGCTAGGTAAGGTCCCTTTCTGGAGCGAGGCAGACTGACCCCGTCCTACCACCTTTCCCATCCCTCTTTTCACTCTTTCCGGTGGCTGCATAGTATCCCAAAGGAAGACATGCCTAGCCGGCTATGCGGGGGCCTCCTAATCCCCCCAAAAACAAACAATGTGTGGGTCAACTTCAATTTTTTGTCACATTGTGAGAAAATAATATACAGGAAACTTGGAAACAGAAAGTCAACCCTCGCAATATCTTGAAATATTTCATGCTCACTGACCACTTTTTTCATTCACAACGAGAGAAAGAAGGAGTCACTGAAGTGTCAGGAAGCGGTTGGGCCACCATTTCAAGTTGGCCCAACAATGGTACCTAACAATTTGTCTGTGTAAAATGTTTATACAGTGTGTCTACTGATACTGGGAATTACTATAAATACTGGAATTATATTTAAATTTCATAATGTGGACTGGAATTTTATTAAAATAAGATTGATTACCGATACACAACAAATTAAGATTTGACAGTTAACTCCGAGTTCCAAGCGCAAATTTCTTTGTTTTACTTTTTTAATCTGAATTAAACAGCATACATTTTCTTATACTTTTTTGTGTAAATTTTGTTGTGGAGGAATATTTTATTTATATCGACAGTTAAGAACCCCCGATTATTTAACTCTTTTCTTTTGAACCGTAATAAAATATTTGTAACATTAGTATTATTCCCTTCCTATTTAAATATTTTGCCATGTAATACTGGAATTTTGTCAACAATTGTACTGGAGATGCAGCAAATATCTTGGAATTCCAAAATCAAATTCAGTAGACACCCTGTTAAATATCAATCCCACTTGAAACAGTATATGTATAACATGAATATCATACATTTAAAAACATTAAAATGTAAAAAACTCCTCTGGTGTATCTATGAAAAGAATGAGTAACTGAGGTGGCTCTGCTGTAGTTGATTTTGTTGACCACCTGTTGTTGCAGGAGTCCCGAGAGGTCGAGAGAGGTCTCCGTCGAGCCGATGGAGGAGGATGAGGTCAAGTGAAGGGCCGGCGCGACTCGTCGGTTGCTCCTCTTGTGTCGTCGCTGGATGGCAGAGTCCGTCGTCGCTTGGTTGCGACCGGACGCCGTCCTCACGTCATTCCTCGTAGCATGCCTGTCTGTTACCGTTCGTTGTATGTTAACCCGCCCGGTGACGTTACTTTACGCGGCCTTCGCTACCTCAATTTCTTTTCGAAGGCCTTTTCACTTTTTCGTCTTCCATTAGTCTTGTTTTCGTCGTTAAGTTCTATCTTTGTGATGTTTCTCGGAATGTAATAATCGGTTTCTTTTGTACGGTTTTTCACTGTTGTCGACGATGTAACTGTTTCTACTTTTGTTTCCGGATGGATTCTACTCGCGGTAGAGAGGCTGGGTCGTTAACGAAGGGGAATATTTTCAAAACTATTCCGGGATGTGGAGGTCATTGAAGGGATGTATCGTTTTTGATGAATTGATATTTTTGGAAAACTGTTTGAATGTGAATATTTTCGTATCGAGTATAATAAAATGTTATATTACTAAAAAAGAACTTTATTGTGAAGTCGTCTATTTCCAGTTTATACATTTCCATGTTTTGAATTTCGCTTTGTAGTCTATAGTGTAGATGACAGATGCGAGTTATTTGGAAAATGGAAAAGACATAGGTTAAGATATCTGTCGTGACTAAGGCATTAAGTTTGCATTTGGAACCATGACATTTTCGCTGGACTGGACTCGTGTCGCCGAGACGGGTTCGTGTCACGTAATGAAGCACATATTCTCACCAAAAGTACCTAATGTTCTGTGTAATATCGTTACATTTAATAAAGCCACTGGTTCGTACCAACACTACGTATACAAATGAAAAGCTTTAAGAATAGGTATTAAAGAAGCCGAGTTCGTGTTACATTTTTGCATGTCGATCGAGTTTAACAGCTATTTAACTAAAATAGCCTTCTAATAATAGTTTTTCAAATATGTGTGACAATAAATAATTTTCGTTGCGAGTTACAACCTAACAAACGCCAGTTTCATTTTTTTCACTTAATGCCTAATCGTTAAGTTAGTCGTAACAAATGTGATTTACCCTTTTGTGTATAAAATTATTTTAACATTCCAAAAAAAACTTTTTTATTACAAAAATTTCCAGAATAAGGTTAATTATAAAAAGTAAATTATGTTTTGTATATAAAAGTTTGCGTCGTTAGAAGATTTATTTTTTGTAAGTAAGGCTTCAGCTTTGAGAACAATCATGTGATATACATATATTTATTGTTGTGCTATCGATATAAGAGTCTATCTGTGGACATTATACCTTGCTAGAAGTTTATTAATTGTTATTTGTTCGATGTATATAACTGTGAATAAGAATATCATATATTTTGAACGTAGATCATTGATTGTCTAGCTGCTCATAATTATATTTAAGGCGGAAATATTTATTGATGTATTTTGCTGCCGGCCCGCGGTTTGTGTTATTTTTTCACAGAAGTGTCGGGTCGTACATGCGGGTCGGCAGTCGTTAGTCTAGCTGGGCTCAATGTTGTTATTATCGGCCGGTCCGATCGATGTCGTGCAATAGTTTTAGTCGTTAGCCTTTATTTCCCACACGTTAATCCATTTTGTACTTTTTTACATGAATTATAAATTAAATAAGATGCTTAGTGAATTCTAAATTAAATCTTAATTTTATACGTCGATCTTAGAAGAGTTAATGAGGAAATCCTCTTCTAATGGAACATATTGAAAATTTCCGCTTCGATAGTTTTAAATGTATACTTATTTATTAGTCAGTTTTATTTGTGTAAAGTTTAGTGAAATGGAACATCTTTAGATTGTGTAAATCTTTTGTATCGAGGTAGAGAATGTAATTGATATAATGATTATATACCTGAGAAATACAATTTTTGAATTAATTCAGAACTAAATCTCAAGTAGCGGGCCAAGTCTAAGGGGTTTATAATAAACGTTCCTTCTTTTTTCCAATGTTAAACCACTTTATTTTCTGGTTAGAAGATAATGTACAACTCTATGCAGTTTAAATATTCCCAATTAAGTTTGTTAATTCTAATACATTGTCAAAAGTGTTCAAGGAATAAATATTATTAATTCTTAAAAAGAAAACTGGAGCAGGAGTTTAAATTTGTTTACTGGATTAATTTGCATCAGTTTTATTCCAATTACATTTCCATTATGAGTCGTAATTACAGGACTATTAATATTAAATTCCTCAGTCAAAATTGAATCAGCAATGAATAGTAGTAAAGTATTTGTTTTGATTTATCTTCATCGTAAATTTAATAAAGATGAGGAAATAAAACTGGAAACCTAATCAGCTTATGATCGTGTGTCTCAATATTTTGTCAGGCCCCTTCTCTGTGATTATTTTTCATTGCTTGGGAATGAAAACTGGAAAATTTTCTGGTGATTTTTGTTTACTAAGAAGAAGTCTGGCGATTTTTGCTTACTATGAAGGAGTCTTTATCAATTGTGTTATCCTTAGAAGTTAACACCTTATCCTTATCTTTGATCACTAGATCCTCTTTATTATCAATAAGTCTAGGGTCTCTGTATGTTTCCAATGTTTTTCAAACAGAGTAATGTGGTTTCACATTAGACGCGATGTCATAATTCGCTATGTAGCTTCTAAACTTCAATTTCACTAAACTTTACTTCATCGCACATCCACCATCACTGTAAGCTGCATCTTTAATCCTCTAGTCATAATCACTATCAGACATATATACACGCTTCCCAAGCCAATGAACTGTGTTAATTTTGTTTATCGATTCAGTTTTAATCTAAAATACTGTATTGTTATGTTTTTTAATTTTTATTTGAGGGTATGAATCTTGTAAAGTTTTTACACCGGATCTTATGTAGCATGTACATAAATGTCGAGACATATGAGTTGTTTGCTTTGAAATGTTTGTGTCTTTCTTAGTTTTTAAGTATTCTATTTCTACAAATATTGTGTCAGTTAAGTGTAAGAATGTATCTGCTACGTGCGTAGAATAAATTCCTGTTGAGGAACACAACAAAGTACACTCTTTGTTTTATTTAACCTTTTGATAGACTCTTTATTCTTAATGATTTCTTTACAAACTGCAATTTAATCATTGCATATGGTTTTGGATGAAGGAGTTGACGCTTTGATGGGATTAGATGGCTCAGTCAGTTTGGAAACAGTTGGAAAGTCGAGGGAAAGAAATTGGACTGTAATATTTCATATCACCAGCACCTCATTTCTTAAGAAGAGGTTTGATCTTGGAAATTTACTTTTTTTTAGAAAAACACCTTTTTGGAATTAAAACTTGATGTTTGTCATCCGAAATTTTAATTTGACAATGCTTAATCGCATCATAACCGGTGATGGTTATGGTGAGGTCGATCACTGTGACTATAACTAATTGTTTGGTAGAAACCGCCTGGAATAAAATATCTAAATTTAATTAACACTTTAACACTATCTCATACACACAAAACTTCCAAATCAGACCGTGTGACTGTGGGCCACGTATACCAATTCTGGCCACAGCAATAGTTTACTAAATGGTCTATACAATGAATGCAGGGTCTTATCAACCAATAGGTAACGAAGGCTGCAGCCCAGGTTGCCAACCCCGAAGGTAAATGGGGGGCACCGAAGGCACCACCCTCCACCCCCATTAAACCCTAGTAGTCAGTTGCCATTACTGAATATTATTTGTGTTTATAATATCTATTTTTAAAAACTATTCAACATTTGAACTAACATAACTTGCTATCATTATCAGTGAGGCAGAAAGCAAAAAGGCACCTCTTGACGGCAATTTCCGATTTTGAGTTATTGACAAATATCAAATTAAGATATGTTGAGTATATTTTAAAATTAAGCTTTTAATTACAAATAATTTGTTAAACAAATTGTGTCTCTACGATTTTTTTTTTTTTCAAGTTGCAGACGTTGAGTTTTGTAGAATAAATATTGGCTTTGTGAGAAAAACACATTTTAAAACACTACGAAATCTTTGTTTTTTACATTTAAGGAATGAATTTAATATTAAAACAAAGCTTAAAATAAATTCTTTAAAATTAAATAAAGTGTACCTAAGCCTTTTTTCAAAATGATCGCTTGCAATGCTTTGTCGAAGGGCCAGGATCAGCTGGCGGGTCGTCAGGCGGAGCCTCACCAGCATCATCCACGGGTAGAGGTTCAGGTTCGAAAGCAGGTCCTGGTTGTGGGCAAATAATATCCTTTATTATTAATGCATTTCAAGTTAACACAAAGCGATTGAAAAGGAAACAGTATTATAGATAGTTAGTCTGTTTCAAATGAAAGGGCGGATCAATGGGAATTTTCATCCTTCGCTTTCACAGCTGCATTACTGACAGATGGCAGCTCTGTTTCTGTTTTTTTTTTTTTTTTGGTGCATATAAACATTTAATTATAATCTCAAGTTTGACGGTATTGCGGGATGAAGAACAATTTCCAAAGTTTGCAAAGCAAAGTCAATGGGTGGTTCAGAGGAATATAAAAAAGGTAAAAGAAACTGACCTTTACCTTCTATGGAGAGTTTACTTCTATGAATTCACAAACTGTGGTTTGGTAGGCCTTGACAAATCGCGAAGAATGCTTGGCATTTCTGCAACTTGTCAGTGGCGCTTATTCTGTAAACATGGTTCCAAGCTTAGTCATTATGGTGTTAGGGGAATATCCCCTGGATTTGGCTTTAGCTTCCATGGTTCCAAGCTTAGTCATTATGGTGTTAGGGGAATATCCCCTGGCTTTGGCTTTAGCTTCCATGGTTCCAAGCTTAGTCATTATGGTGTCAGGGGAATATCCCCTGGCTTTGGCTTTAGCTTCCACTCCTTTATTTGCAGCCGTCTACAAAGGGTTGTAATCAAGGGCTCTTCAGGTATTGGTTCTGGAACCATCTTGCGAGGAGGTACCGAGTGGTGTTCCACAGGGGTGCATACACTCTCCAGCACTTTTCCTAGTCTGCATTAATGACCTTCAATCTCCAGGACTGGAAACAAAAGTAAATGTTTGCTGATGTCTCTATTTTAATTTCCGAACAACTCTCCACAAATATAAATAATAAGGTAAAAACAAAAATGGATGTTTTTAACAATTGGCTTAAGGACAGTGGCTTGTATTTTATTTTAATAAAACCACTTTTGTATATTTTCACCTAACTACCAATCAGCTCAAAGGCTTTTCTGTCAACCAACAGTCTGCTCCACATGTGAAATTTCCTGGAATCTTTGTTATCACTTGCTTTCAGTTAGTGTAAGATCTGCTACATTAGCAATAAGTGTATTAAAGCCCATGTGTGAAAGCCTGATTCAGTATGGTATAGGGATGTGGGAGAGTCACCACTGTTGGGTAAAATTCTGAAATGTCAGAAACAGGTTCCAGGAATTATCTTTGATGTTTCCCGTTAATCTTACACACAATTTTAAACAAAACAATATTCTGACCGCTCCTTCCCTTTATATCCAAGAACTTTTAACTTTAAAAACCTCTAGGGGTGGGCGAGTACTCAAGATTTCGAGTACCGGTCGAGTATTTTCTAATACTCGAAGGCCGGGCGAGTATTAGAGACTACTCGAAAATTTGAGTCGAGTAGTTGATTACTCCCGCCTACCCCAAATAGTTGAAAATGCAAAGCTACTCCCGCCTACCCAGTTTATGCTGCTAACCAATATTTAACAAAATATGTGACTGAAATAAAGAAAAATAAGTCTAACATTTATTTTTAGTTCACATGAAAGGAGACAATGACAGGTGGGTTATTTATCCTTTTTAATGGTTATTTATCCTTTTTATTTATCCTTTTTTTTGGATACCTGTGAGTTAAGATAAGTAAGAGAGGGGCACAGGGGATGTTTGGGTCAGGGTCAAAAATCACTTTCTTGTTAAAATATTCTGGTTTTGATAAAGTAACCCAAAATTGTTGTATATATTTGTAATACTTGTCTTTTGTTTGTTATGGTTGTTGAAAACAATATATATATATATATATATATATATTTCATTTAAATCATTATTCATTCATTGTTCTTTTAGTACATTTAAGGTTAAAATAAAATAAATAATAACATTAATAATTCAATAAAATTTTACATTTATAATTAAAGTTTAATATGTAAAAAAAATGTTTTTAATAAAAAAATTTGAATGAGTTTTTTTACTTTTTAAAGAACTACTCCACTCGACTCGACTCGATACTCGAGTAGTTTGGTTCAATATTTGATTATACTCGACTAGATTAAAAAAATACTTCTCGCCCAACCCTAAAAACCTCAGATAATATTTGTTTAGCTGGGGACTCACAATCATAACACTAGGCAAGGGGAAATACCCCCATCACAGCAAACCTGCGCACTCAGTGAATTTCCAATGCATCAAAATATATTCACAAATAAGCGATGTGTATAATTTTAATTATTCTCCATAAGAATAACATTAGTTTTGAGTACGCAGGTTTTCTGCACCAAAGAATACAAAATAATGGGTTTTATGCAAGTATAAATAGAACTCATCTAAGTGAAGTCACATACCCAGTTTCATCCATATACAATTCATAAATAAGTGATATATAACATTTTAATTATTCTCCGTAAGAATAACATGGGGACCAAGTACCTAGGTTTGCTGCTAAGGGAACCATATGCGAAAAATTTTTTTTGTGCAAACAACAACAAACCACAACCAGATGAAGCCATATAGCAAGTTTCACCAGTTTATGTTCATAAATAAGCAAGATATAAAATTTGTATTTTTCTCCATAAGAATAGCATTAGACAACGTTCTGTGTTTCAATATCTCAGTAACCAATTAACGTAGAGCAAAGGTAAAAGTAACTAAATTGTTTGTTTTTTAAGCTGAATTCATTAAAACAAATTAAAATTTATTTAAATAAAAATTACATGCGAAAATTTCAAAAAACCCATTTTTGGGGTAGAACCCCTCTTCGGTTAGTGTATTTGTCTGGTTTTCGAACTCGTTCAAATAAATAGTACATAATAAATAGTAGTAAATAAATAGTTTGTACAAAATTTTACTAAGATCGGACCTTTTTACGAGAGTTGTCGTGCTTACGGACACACATATCTAATATATATACAGCCGCATGTGTAACTGACTCACTCACTCACTCACTGAGGTACACGAATTCTAGACCACTTCTAGACGAGCTAGAAACCTGAAATTTTGCACGCAGGTAGCTTATAGCTTGTAACCCCCAGGAAAATCGCCAAAACTGACAATTTTTTTATTTTAACCCCCCTAAAAAAAATTAAACACCCCCCCCCCAAAAAAGGCTTATTTTAAACAGTTTTTGAGCTCTAGCGGCCGAACGGATTGACCTATCGAAAAACCGACACCATCACTTTCACTTGAGTTCCCACCCACCCAATTCATCATTAGATCACATTACTAGCAGACATTCTTAAGCCCCCTACAGGGGTTTGGGTGCAGAGCCCCCAGCGAGCGAAGCGAGTATATATATACACTAGCTGGCCCGACAGACGTCCTGTCCTAATGTCATTGAATTTGTTTTATGTCAAATACTCGTTCATTTTCAATATGAGCTCGTTCGCTTCGCTCACTCGCCTATCGAAAAAAAAAATTGTTTACGTCCTATTCTCCAAGTTTCTCCAACATACTTGAATAGGGTGTACAATTTAATTAACGCATCAAAATCAGCAACAAAATCTGCAAAGATCAGTTCCATATTCACCACACTGCCCTGAGCAGGGTATTGCCATGTCTGCAAGTGACTGAAGATTGCTTCTTTAACACTTTGTTGTTATAAAGCTTCACACCAGATTCTTGGATTTGCTCCTATCCGATCATAACAAATTGAATCTCCAAAGTAGGGTGATAAGCTTCGACTTGAACTAAAGGATCAGGAGCGAGCATGACTCCAACAGACGAAAAAACAAGATGCAACATTATGCCACGATCATTTGTTATACCATTAAACTGCTGAAGATTAAAAAGTTGAGCCAAATTAAAAATAGGTAAATTACAATACCAAAACTTTGCTTTATTTCTTATATGACTAGCAGTTAACTTGTGTTCTTTTGCATAGAAGATGAAAACTTGTTTGAGTGCTCAGGTTAAAACAATAATTATTTTGTATCAATTTTAAAATTACTGGCATAGAACATTTCAACATTCTATATCCTATATGCTTCTGTCTGGTTAGAAACTTCAATGACAATAAATTCTATACTAGAGTTTCCTGCTCGAAATCGAGGAATATTTCGTTTTTATAAGCACGGAGTTTATCAGTATCATCTGTATCACGAATTTTGTCCTTTTTATCTGGAGTTAATGATATGGGTAGGTGGCAACCCACATTTTAAAATTCTGATTGTGTATAAAAGTGTAAACATTTGTTTCCAATAAATATATGCCCATTATTTTTTGTTCAAACAAAAATACGTGATATTATAACTCTTACTTAGCTGTGGAAAACTCTCAGATCTACAGCGTGTCAATTCTCCAGATTCTAAGTTTAGTATTTGAATGCATTTCAGGTTATGAGCCACTGTAGTGTATAGTGATCAGAATGTGTAGTACCTATGCAAAAGAGTAAACAATCCAAAACACACTGTGTCCTGGGATAACCCTAAAGCAAAGTTAGAATGATTTAGAATGACTCTTGACTGACTTCGAATTTGAACACGTTTGAGAAGCTTGCATACAAGTTGTATTACGTTAACGTGTTCATATAAAAGAAAAATCGTCAGGAATACAGAAGGTGGGGGCAGAACAAAGGCATTGAACAAAATCTTGTAAAATTATACAGTGTAAGCACAACTTGTTCTATAAGTATAAAGTTCACTGGTAGCAGCAAGGCAGGCCCTCGATCTTCTATTATTGGAGTAAGAGTCACCAAGTATTAACTTAGATTATACTGTACCTCAACTGATCTTTGGTTTATAAAAATTGACGTAAAAGATATTCTAATTGTGATCAAATAAGTAAGCCTATACTCGTAATGCCTTAATCTCTTTCTCATTTATTAAAAAATACCTTTTGGGGAGCCCTTTAGGTTCGTGGGCCTCCAGAGGTCCCTCGCAATCGTCAACCAGCCGACCTGTAGAGGACACCCCTGGGCCTTTCCTTATGAGGACAGTGGAAAGAGATGTGTTCCGCGTCATCGGGAACGCCGTAGCAGTATATACAGCCCGTTAACTTTACTATCAATGGTCTAATTTATTACAGGAATAATTAGAGAAATTTTAACCTAGAAGCGGAAGACTTTTTTGGTGTTAGGAAATGTAAAACCCTCTATAAGGTTTCCGTGGCTGTGAGCAATAATTTTGTTCCTTAACTGTATTCAGTGAAGCTGACTCCCTTAAATGAGTCTACTTACAACAACTTTTCCACATGGCTCTTTGGTCGTTCCGCATAGAGTGTAACAGTGTTATTATTACAGTAATTCCATTGTATTTCTAATATAACAACAGGTTATTGAACTTTAAGGCTATTAAGAATTCTAGCTCTCATCGGGTTACCTTCATCCTCTAGCAAATCCAAATCCTTTACATACTTACTTTCAATAATTTAATGTGATAAGGATGCAGTGTTGAAGATAATATGACATAACATGTTTTATACCTCTTTATTTGGCAAACGACCCCGGTGTCTTTATACAAAATTAAGATTATTTTTGTTTGTTTCTTTTAGTATTAAGAATGTAGTACCAAGTGTAGGATGATCTAGATTCAAATGTTAATGTATTTTAGATGTTCTCATAGAGGAAATACTTGAAATAAAGGCCTGCGGCCATTGATCCTTAAACACATTCTCAGTAACGTGACAAAGTTATACAACTTATCAATTGTATGAGTTTATGGCATTTTAAATGAATTTTTGACTTGGACTAGAATTTCTTTGTCCCTATTACCATCATGGGGTTGTTTTGGATATTTTTCTGCTTTCAATGGTAGGCGAGTTCGCGAATTGCAAAATAATGAGGTTCTTAATTTATACAGTTTTTCAAACCAAATGTGAACAAAATCTGTCAACGTATTTTGAAATCGTGCAAATCTCACAACAACCTTATAAAAAAAATGCAAAAATAACCCTTAAGCAAAAAAAAACACGTTTATTCTTTCTTCAATATTTTCAGTCTAGTTTTCCAGGTACCTAAGTTTTTCGCCCAGTGGCATAACTGATTTTTTTGGACACCCCGCAAAATTATTTGTAGGCCCCCACCTCCTCCCCCCCATTTATCATAATCGTACAGCTTCAACCTATCCCTATCCATTATTCTAGATTCTGGGATAAGGTTGCATGACCCAGACGTTTCCTAACCTCTAAATACATAACTTATCAGTTTCAGTCTGCAGCATTGTATAGTTTTAGTGGTTTAATAACGCCCAAAAGGTTCTCATTTAGGCTAGCTATAATGTTTTTAATAGTTTAATCACGTAGCATAAAATACCTACAAATGAAGCTGACAAGCGTCGAGTCATAACGTGAAGCCACTGAAGCCAGACGTCCAGATCCAAGGTCGGCAATACGTTCCGTTCCTGTCCGGTACAAATGTAGAAAAGGTTTTTGGAGTGGATTTGTATTCAATTTGAAGTGAAATAACCGCTCTTGCGTACCTTGAGGGTTTGAAAAGGATCTTATCATGAGCCCCCGATTTATCAATTATCACTATCCTAATGCTGATTCACCTTCAAAAACACTGTTCAAAAACTGTACTGACACTACTAACAACTACTGTTATAAAATTGTTGTGCAAAAATTATGAAATTTGTTAAAATAGCTCACTTTAAAGTTTACTTTTAAAGTAATTAGAATCGAGGAAAATTAAAATAATAAACCTTATTGCAGTTTTAAAGTGTGTCATTTATTAAACACTAACCACAACGAATGAAAGATCTACTAGGCTAAAAATCAATTAATTCTTAAAGTTTGACTAACAAAATTATTGTTATTTTGAGAATAAAATATAATAATTTCATCCCATTTTGCAGCTTTTACCTCAGCCCGCGGGCCCCGCCGCATCGGTTTACGGGCCCCTTAGGCCCGTGGGCCCCCCGCACCGCGGGCTCTACGGGCCCGGCAGTTACGCCACTGTTTTCGCCAACTAATAATATTTTTAAAGTTTTTCTTATTCCGTTTTACACTAGCGAATTTCCCCTATAGAGAATAAACTATTACCGTAGGTGGTGCCATGGTAAGAGTTAAGCCCGAGACCATGATAACTTTTTATTTTGAGGTCCACAGATGTCAAAAACACTATTCGTTCAAATTTATATATATGTATATATATGCGTTAACACGATAACTTGAGTAAAAATCGTCTGATTTCGATGAAATTTGGCTCAAATGTGTAAAGTGACATTCATGACAAGTTCGAAAACCAGAAAAATCGGACCATATGGGGAGGGGTTTTATGGGGGGTTTACAATTTTCCAAAAATCTGTTTTTTTTGCATTTTTCATCCTAAAATTTTGAAAACACTTAATTTTGGTTTCAACCATTTTATACAGCTTAAAAAACAAATAATATAGTGTTTTGAATCATTAACCTATATGTTAAGTGGTTGCGGAGAAAATCCCAAAAACGTGCTCATAAAATCTCCCATGTTAATCTAATGGGAAAAAGGTTTTTTGCTTTTCCTCAGTTAATTTTGATGTAAACCTCACATTTGGTTTTACTAATAAGTTCAGCTCTATAAAACAATCATTTTGGTGTTTAAATTGTGATTTTACGCCCAACTGTTGCAGAGATATTCAAAGTGCTAAACACAGTACGTTGTCCAATGTTATCCTTATGTAGAATAATTAAGATTTAATATCTCGATTATTTATGAATGTATGTTGATGACACTTGGCATGTGACTTCACCTAGTATGTTGATATTTGCACAAAAAAAATAATTTTTTGCTGTTTTTCCCCGCAGCAGCAAACCTGCATACTCAGCCCCCATATTATCCTTATGGAGAATAAGTAAAATGTAATGTCTCCCTTAATTATGAACATAATTTAATCAAGCTTGGTATGCATCTTCGACCTGTTAAGTTATATTGATAACTGCATAAAAACACATATTTTGTGTTCCTTGTTGCAGCAAACCTGCGTACTCAGCTTTCAATGTTATTCTTATGGAGAATAAATAAAATGCTATATATCACCGTTTTATTCGTGTATTTTTATAAAACGTGGTGAATGGCTTTATGTGGTACTGTAGTGAGAAACATATGCATGCATTGGAAATTCGCTGAGTACGCAGGTTTGCTGCTACGGGGGTATTAATAACTAATACGTCTATCTTGGATTCATGACCATCTAATGTAAGCTGCGGTCGGGGCATTAGTGCAGTATGCATTGACCGTGTGCGCAAAACGAACAGTGGCGGATTTAAGCAATTGCCGCTTAAGGGCTATTTGGAAATCTGCCGCCCTCCCCCCCAACCCTATAATCTTTGTTCTTTTCGCCGACCAGGTTTACCCACATGTTATATATCTAGTTTAGTTATTTTGTGACAGTATCTAAATAAGTTACGAATTTACTGAATGAATAAGTTTAAGAAATTTCTGTTATTTCCTAGTTGAAAAAACCAGTAAAATAATGTATACTTCACTTGATTCACATTGACACAGTTTAATATTCATTATACTCTGCACATATCGCATGAAAAATGGAGACAAAAACCTAGCTGACGTTCAACTTCTATTTTCGTTTTAGCGAATTTCCCCTATAGGGAAGAAGCTATTACCGTAGTCGGCATGGTAAGACCTAGGCCCGGGACCATGATAACTTTTCGTTTTGAGGTCCCCAGACCCCAAAAACACCATTCGTTCGATACTGTATATATATATATATATATATATATATATATATATATATGTCCGTGAGCACGATAACTCTCGTAAAAATTATCCGATTTTGACGAAATTTGGTATAAACATGTAAAGCAGCATTTATGACTTTAAGTTCGAAAACGAGACCGATCGACCTATCCGAAGGGGTATTTTGGGGGGGTTATGTACCCCAAAAATGGGTTTTTTGAATATTTTACACATAATTTTTGAAAAAGTCAAATTTTTATTTTGACCATTCGATTCAGCTTAAAATAACACACAATTTGGTATTTCAATCATTCCTCTACGTCAATTGGTTACCGAGATATTGAAAGTGCTAAACACAGTACGTTGTCTAATGTTATTCTTATGGAGGAAAAGAAATTTTTTTTATCTCGCTTATTTATGAACGTATACTGACGAAACTTGGTATACAGCTTCATCTCGTTGAGGTCTATTGATATTTGCTCCAAAAAATTGTTTTTGCATAATTCTCCCGTAGCAGCAAACCTGCGTACTCAGGCCCCATGTTATTCTTATGGATAATAATTAAATGCTCCGTCTCCCTTAATTATGACAATAAATGAATAAAAACTGGTATACGACTTCACCTAGTTGAGTTATATTGATATAGCATAAAAACCAATTTTTTGTGTTCCTTGTTGCAGCAAACCTGCGTACTCAGCCCCAATGTTATTCTTATGGAGAATAATTAAAATTGTATATATCGCTTATTTGTGAATATATTTTTATGAAAATTGGTAAGTGGCTTTATGTAGTATTAAGACATTTATATCTCCATTGGAAATTCGCTGAGTATGCAGGTTTGCTGCGACGGGGGTATTTTATTCTATTATAAGAATAACATTATTAGGGCTGAGTGCAAAGGTTTACTGCCACGAGAACCAAAACAATGAGTTTCGTAGGCAAATAGCAATAGACTACATGTTCATAAGCGAGATGTCAAATTCGATGGTAGTAGTTACGTATCCAGGTCCTGTTTTAGGAGATTATAAAGCGTAAAGAAGCTCCTTTATCGGGTAAAATATTGGCATCATTATTTAATTTTTATTAGACGATATACAAATATTGGTACAAACAAAATAATACAGAGATCCCAGTAATTGTAGTTGGTGGAGAGCCACACACGTTAATAGTTTAATTTTGTAATGGCTTGTTTTAAATGTAGAGTTATTAATTGAAATGTTAAACATTACAACTTCGGTCACCCTCCAAACACACCATCTGACTATTAAAAACATCATGTGCCATCGTGTAGCCTGAACTGTCCGTTGTAACGTTCCGCTAGTGGCAGACGGGAACGTTGCCACCTGACGTTACGTCGGACGTCAGCGACGCTCGTGTGTCACCGGTCTTACTAATAAACAGCTGATCACTGATAAACAGCTGATCGGTCAAATCTTGAAACGAAGGAAAGTGAACAGTCGTTCATTCATGTTGTAACTTGTGTATGTTAGTGTCTCTAAATCGGTCCGGGAGTGATTTTAATGATTACAACTTTTTACTTTCTCCCCCTATACATAGTATATGGAGAAAGTATTGTTTTCGTAAAAATTTTCGAATTTGAGTTGTTAGTGGAAATATTCGTTTTGGTGCTCCCTGAACCCAAAAAAGTGGTTTTTACGTGATGTCTGTCTGTGTGTGTGTGTGTGTGTGTGTGTGTGTGTGTGTGTGTGTGTGTGTGTGTGTGTGTGTGTGTGTGTGCGTGTGTGTGTCTGTGTGGATGTTTACAGAGCTAGAGCCCTAACTTATGGGCCGATTTTTATGAAATTTGGTATGTAGGTACTAATCCACGATATCTCCAGGCGTTTTTTTCATTTTTTTGGATTTTTGATTTTTAAGGGTAATTATCCCCCAAAAACCGCCAAAAAACATAAAAAATCCAAATTTCTCAAAAACGGCTCTAACGATTTTGATTAAACTTTCGTGGTTTGTAGAACTTTAGGTTTGCAATAAAATGACACCACCCACATTTCTTGAAAAATTCGGGTTCAGAAATTACAAGACTTAAAACATCCAAAATTCAATTTTTTGGATTTTTTATAAAAAATCATAAATGTTAAAAACGATTACTATTCACCATTAAAAAGAGCTCAAAAAACTAAATAAATTAGTATTTTAAATTCCTATTCTACGATTGCTAGTTACGGAGAAAATTTAAGTTTTCATTTAGCGGTAAACACAGTACGTTGTCCAATGGTATTCTTATGGGGAATACAAATATAACTATTTCTCTCTTATTTACTGATCAATTTCATTAAAACTTGATATGCAGGTCAAGTTAGCATTGACCAACAGATGATGTTCGAAATGTGTTGCTATTTAACCCTGGGGGGGCAAGGGGGCATTTCCCCTCTCAAAACCACTGTGTGTAGCAACGGACTCTATAGTGCCTCCCAAAAAGGGATTTGGGTGGATATTTCTGAAAACAACTATTTTAGACAATTTTCTGTACTGTACATTTATCTATACTTCATATTCTATATTTAGTAAATAACAAATATTTTTGCCATTAAAGTTTGGCTAAAAGGGAGAAAGTATGTGTCAGTTTCCTGATACCGTTTATTATTTATGTGTTTCGTGTTCATTGTTTCGTGTAAGTGTACCGTTTTTGTGTTCGTGTAAATGTGCGAACTGTGACAATGAACAATCTTTTCGCTACAGTAAACAACCACTGTGGACCCCTTAAGGTAGGTTTAGTACCTGTTATTGGAAATTTAAATTCAGATGTGAAGGTATTAATTATTGTTTTATTCCTCGAGGCTCCATTACCATTTTGTCAGTACACGCCAAACATATCATGAGATTTAGATGATTTAAATAGTTAACTGCACCATGAACGCTATTTTACCTTCATACTAACCTTAATATACACAATATAACACCTTATTATTTCATATAAATAGAACCATATGCATAAGAACAGTAAACAAATAAAATAAGAATAATTGTACAAAATTTGTTTAAATATTGTTGTTTGTTACAATATAATACTTGTTTACTGTTGTAACAGATAATATTTGTACGGACAGCACACCGTCATTGTCATCCGCTTTCGTCAACATTTTCCCCGTTTCAACATTTATTTTGTAAACAACTTATTAATTTTTCTGTAAATTTGCCGCCCCTAAAAGTTTTTCCGCCCTGGGCTACAGCCCCTATAGCCCCCCCTAAATCCGCCACTGAAACGAATAGAACCGCGAGGGATCCCAAGTGACCGCTGTGCGCAAAACGAGTATGCCCCTCATAGCAACACCTCTAAAACACTGAAGGTGTGCATCTGACAAAAGATGGATACTGGTACCTTGATATAGCTACTAATATATTTTCCATTAGGATTTTGCTATTATCAGTGTTTTCCAATTGAATCCAATGGTTTTCAAAACATTTACCGAAGACCGTATGCAACCATTTAATATAGATCGGCTTTACGTATGATTAGAAATGACAGTATTTTCAACATTGTCAAGCTCTGCTACGACAGATTTAAATGCTTCTTTGCGTCTTGGAGGACGAAGTTTGGGTACATGATTGGTTTCACACGTCTGCTTCATTGTTCCCTACTACGTTCCGTGATTTCGGTGTTTATTATCTTCGATTTTGAGGACGAAATTGCTTGCATTTACTTCATTTTACATTGCATGTTTCACCTGTAACTTTATCCTACACAGAGTTCGTGGTGAAACATTACTTGCTGCGGTCACTGTTTCAGAAACTTTTTTAAATAAATATAAATAGAACATAACATATAGGGAAACAAATTTAATGAAGGAACTGTAAGCCATTACGTGACCAGTAACCGCCTTTTGTTAGATGCTCACATTCAGTGTTTGAGAGGTGTTGCTATGAGAGCTAGAAAAGCATAATACAACAAATAGTTCAAGTTAAAAAATAAATACCCCCGTCGCAGCAAACCTGCGTACTCAGCGAATTTCCAATGCATGCGTATGTTTCTCACTACCACATAAAGCCACTTACCAAGTTTCATAAAAATACATAAATAAATAAGTGATCTGTAGCATTTTATTTATTCTCCATAAGAATAACATAGGGCTGAGTATGCAGGTTTGCTGCAACAAGGAGCACAACTTTTTTACTTATTCTCCATAAGAATAAAATGAGGGCTGAGTATGCAGGTTTGCTGCTACTGGGATGATCAACAAAAAATCAGTTGTTTGTACAAATATCAATATACCAGTACTACGTGGAGCCACATACCAAGTTTCATCAATCTACATTCATAAATAATCGAGATATCAAATTTTATTTATCTATAATATTATAAAGAAGAGGTGGTTTCTGTCTGTCTGTCTGATGTTCCGGGTGAACGCAAAAACTACTGAACCGACTGGGCTGAAACTTTACACATAGGTAAATCTTAAACCCATGCAACACATAGGCCTATTCCTTAAAAATCCCCTCGGGCTACGCCCCGTGAACGTCCTAAGTTTCAATGTTTACATTTCAGAATGAAGTAAACGAATGGTGTTTACTCTCTTATGAACGAATGGTGTTTTTGGCATCTGGGGACCTCAAAACGAAAATTGATCATGGTCCCGGGCCTAGGTCTTACCATGCCGACCACGGTAATAGCTTCTTCCCCAAGGGGTGATTCGCTAAAACACAATTTAATTTAGTTATTGAAGTTATTGGTTCAAAATACGCGTACGCACATGAACATTATTGTCAGGAGCAGGAAAGAAGACAGTTGGGCTCCAGCAAATAATAAAAGGCCTCACACTTTCACTGTTGCTATTTTGCTTGCTGGTGTCAATGAATACAGAGTTTTATACTGCTGGTGTGCAGTTTTGCGATGCTGCACGTCTACTATTGGCTGCTCTTGGTTTACAGCCCAGTAAAACCACGCCTACTGTCTTTTCTCTTGCTCGCGGGAATAGATAAACCCCGCGAAGCGTCTGGACTCCCCCCAGATCACAAACTACGCATATGATTACAACACAAAAATTGTACTTATAAAACAATAAGTAGCCAGCTACCAAAGTCCCATATCATATCATATTTGGGGGGTATGGGCCAATTGTCTATACGATGTTGTCGCATCGGTAACATTTTGGATGGGGGGCAAGTTTTAATTAACGAAGGGCGATAACTTAGTTAACGTTGTTTAAATGTACCGATGGATTTCTTGACATTTTAAGAACACATGTGGTAGATATTCGCTGATTTGTCTCGGTTGAATCGTTTAATCTTAAAATGTCGCTCCATCCGGAGGGCTATTTTTGGGGGAGGGGGTTTGTACCCCAAAATTTGAAATACCCCCATGGTATTTAAGCCATGGGGGTTTGTAATTGCATGTGGTAGCTGTCTCTACGGTTTTTCCAAAAATTTTCAAATTATAACAATTAGCTAAAACAGAATGACCAAATTGTTTGGTCAATTTAGTGTCAGTTTTAGCGTACACATTAAATTTGTATACTATCTAAACGGCTTCAACCCCTTCTTCAAGAGGCTCCGGCGGCCGCCTTGGTTGACACCCCCAACACCTTGGGTGACACCGTCTGTCACCCTGTCACAGCCGACTCTGCCGCAAAGTTCTTGTGTGACGCTATGAGCCGCGGAGATGTTGCCGATGTTTACGCACGTCAACGGAGCAATAACAGCCCCGAGATTGACAGACGTCCTAGCCCACGCCGCTGACATGTTTGGAGACGACACTATATATTGGAGAACACCTGTTCTTGACTTCTCATATCTCCGCATTGCACAAGGTAAGTTCGACACGTTTCAGTAGCTAACAAATTAAAAGACTAGTTTTAGAAGCAGTGGTTTGTTAGGACTGAGTCGTTAATTTGCATCAGACTCAAAAACGTTGGGCGTTTGAAGAAATTTGAACAAGATATATTCTTGCTTCAAATATAAATTATATTAAAAACTGTGATTAGATTTTAAAATAAACTAGAAAAAGGTATTTTACTAAGGAGGGCTCCTCAGACGCCTAACGTTAAACGTGGGATTAGAAAGGGGTTTACTTGTCTATATGCCTTTAGTTATCGTTGTTTATATATACCGATGGATTTCTCGATATTTTAAGAACACATGTGGTAACATCTAGGTACATGCACTCTTCACTTTTCTCAGAGATTCGCTGATTTTATCCACCACTTTGAAAGAAGAACAAAATTAACATAAACAGGTTGCACAGCCGTACGAGACTAAAGCCTTATCCAAAATTTTTTAAGCAAGTCCTTTATTCTACTAAAAGTTGTTCGAAAATGTGGCAACAGAACAAGATATCGTTGGTTTACCAATTTTAGCTTTTTTATTTTTTTCAACCCATTCCTAAATACCATTATTTAAATTCATTGTTAAACAATTTATTCAACGGTCTTTATATTCCTCGAGACTTTTCAGTTTCACAAAGTTTGAAAGATATTTTTGTTTAACATATTTGAAAAGGCTCTTAAAGGTGAAAGAAAGTGATAACAAAGTTGTGAAGTTTAGCTTAACCTATTTTGTATGTTTATCCTTGATTCAAATTTATTTTAAGTTGCATAAACACATCTAAGTTGCATTTCTCTTACGTTTCGGCAAATTTGCAGTCGTTCGAAGCCAAAAACTCAATATCCTGAAACGTTTGAAAATTTTAGATTTTTTAAATTTACTGTCAATAACAATATTTTTGTATATTTTCTTATACTTCATAAATAAACTTGGGTTTTAACTTTATAGTTTCTTGCTATTTTTAGATTTTATTTTGGCTGAAATAACCCTAAGATAGATCTAAATTTAAAACAGTAGCTAACATCACGGACTTGTTTTTCAAATATATATTTAAACATTATAAACTGAAGAAATTAAATATAATTTCTCCCAGTAACGATTCATTGATTATTTAAGAGATTCTAAAACTTAATGTTTAACCATTGTAGTAAAAGCGGAGGTTATAGGTTATAGACCTTTACTCCTCAAAGGTCTAATACTCATTAAGGTTTTTTCTAGCGAAAATTTTTGTTTAACATTTTAGCGAATTTCCCCAATAGGGAAGAAGCTATTACCGTAGGTGGCAAGGTAAGACTTAAGCCCGAGACTATGATAACTTTTTTGTTTTGAGGTCCCCAGATGCCAAAAAGACTATTCGTTCAAATTTATATATATATGTATATATATATATATATATATATGTCCGTTACCGCGATAACTTTTGAAAGAAGCGCCCAATTTTGATGAAATTTGGCACAAGTGTGGAGAGTAACATTTATGACTTTAAGTTCGAAAACCAGATCGATCAGTCTATGGGGAGGGGGTTTTATGGGGTTTTAAAATTTTCCAAAAATCAGTTTTTGAACTTTTTACCCTAAAATTTTAAAAACACTAGATTTTGGTTAAAGCCATTTTATAGAGCTTAAAAATATAAACAATTTAGTATTTTGAATCATTAAGCTAGGTATAGTGGTTGTGGAGAAAAGTAAAAAAATGTGTCCATAAAATTTCCCATGTTAATCTTATGGGAATACGGTTTTTGGATTTTCCTCAGATAATTTCGCTAAAAACTCCACATTTTTTTCTACCAATCAGTTTAGCTCTACAAAATAATCATTTTGGCATTATAATTGTTGTTTTACGCCCAACCGTTGCAGTGATATTCAAAGTGCTAAACACAGTACGTCGTCCAATGTTATCCTTATGGAGAATAAATAAAGTGTTATATTTTGATTATTTATGTATGTATATTGATGAAACTTGGTATGTGGCTTCAACTAGTTGTGGTATATTGATAGTACCACAAAAAATGTTTTTTGTTGATTTTTACCGGTAGCAGCAAACCTGCATACTCGGGCCCCATGTTATTCATATGGATAACAAGTAAAGTTTTATATCTTCCTTAGTTATGAACCTAAGTTAATAAAATTTGGTATGTAGCTTCACCTGGTTGAGTTATATTGATAATTGCAAAAAAACACATTTCTTATCTTCCTTGTTGCAGCAAACCTTCGTACTCAATGCTAATGTTATTCTTATGGAGAATAAATCAAATTCTATGTATCACTTATTAATGAATGTATTTTTGTGAAACTTGGTAAGTGGCTCTAGGTAGTAGTGATACCCATATATATGCATTGGAAATTCGCTGAGTACGCAGGTTTGCTGCGACGGGGGTATTTATTAATCTCTTTCTGCCAAACGCACCTGGTTCTTGTCATACAAGTGACTGTTCTTTATGGCACAATTTAAAATCTGCCATTTTTATTTGTTACATTAAAAAATATATATTTGATTCTGCGATATAGATTTAACTCCAAGAATAACTAAAAGCTTTCCCAAAATCGTCATCCAACTTGCCTAAGTCGGACGGGGTATGAACAATATATAACAATATGTTTAGCTCAGTAGTGAAGTAATACTTTGTTGAAAAATTCAACGGTTCAAAACAAACTAATCGTTTAATATGGAAACGCTGATTTCCGAACTAGGCCTTTTGACTAGATTCTACATTCATCCTTTGAGCAGGTTTCTATCTCTTTTGGAGTGTAAAGTGTTTTTCTCCGACCTAGACCTCCCTGACCCGGATGTCCGACTCCATTCCGTCACTCACCCTCGCCTCCCGGGCAGCGGTAAACGGTTTAACATTAATTGGGGAACGGAATTAGCAAAAGTGTGCGTCCTGCCGTTGCCGGGCAACCTCGGGTACGGGGCAGCATTCGGTGGTGGCATTCGGTGGTGGCATTCGGTGGTGGCATTCGGTGGTGGCATTCGGTGGTGGTATCGAAACACCGACTGTTCGTCACTGTTGCTTCCCCGAAAGTTTCAATCCCCTATTAGCTGAAGTAGGGCGCACAATTTGCCTTGTCGGTTCACTAGAGCGCCCATTACTCGAAATCGAGCAAAGCTCCGTGTAAGCTTCAGGAAATCTAGTTTAAAAATCGTATCACAAACCATAATACGTAGGGTCTATAATAGCGGCCAAATAAATTGTCAGTTGGGCTGTAGCCAATAGCATGGCTGTACTCTGTCACTGTTGCCATTTTACCATGGAAAAATACCACTCGAATGTTATTCCGATCAGCTAGTGTGTAGTTTTGGAAATGTAGCACGCCTACTATTGGCTGATCTCGGTTGATAGCCCGGTAAACCACGCCCTCAACTGTCAATTTATTTGGTCGCTATTATAGTAATGTTCGTTATTAGGAACTGGCAATTAAGATAATCCCTGTATTGTAAAAGCTTTTAGACATGTGTTCAGCGTTTAACACAAATATACATGTTGTGTCTTAATTAATCAACTGTAATTAAGGCAATCAAAATTAAATGTTGAAATATATTGTTTAATGTATTTTATTAATTTAGAGACAAATATCATGAAAGTAATATAATAAAACTGAACTTTCATTTAGTACACACCGCATGTGAATCGGTCTTGTAGAAGTATCAGGCGAACTGTCCCAAGAACATCAAAAATGCTAATTTTACCCAATGTTAAATGCCATATAGAATTTAATTCTTGTTTTTAGCGAATTTCCCCTATAGGGAAGAAGCTATTACCGAAGTCGGCATGGTAAGACCTAGGCCCGGGACCATTACAACTTTTCGTTTTGAGGTCCCCAGACCCCAAAAACACCATTCGTTCGAAACTGTATAATATGTGTGTGTGTGTCCGTGAGCACGATAACTCTCGTAAAAATGATCCGATTTTGATGAAACTTGGTATAAACGTGTAAAGCAACATTTATGACTTTAAGTTCGAAAACCAGCCAGATCGCTCTATCTGGAGGGGTATTTTTGGGGGAGGGGGTTTGTACCCCAAAACTTCATTTTTTATTTTTTACATATAATGTTTGAAATAGTCAAATTTTAGTTTTTACCATTGGATTCAGCATAGAAAACACACAAGTTGGTATTTTATCATTTCTCTATTTCAATTGGTTACCGAGATATTGAAAGTGCTAAACACAGTACGTCGTCTAATGTTATTCTTTTATGGAGGGAAATAAAAATGTTATATCTCGCTTATATATGAACGTATACTGACGAAACTTGGTATACGGCTTCATCTCGTTATGGTCTATTGATATTTGCTAAAAAAATTGTTTTGCCAAAGGCCCCCGTAGCAGCAAATCTGCATAATCAGCCCCCATGTTATTCTTATGGAGAATTAAAAGCTCTTGTCTCCCTTAATTATGAACATAAATGAATAAAAACTGGTATGCGACTTCACCTATTGATATTAGTATAAAAACCCATTTTTTGTGTTCCTTGTTGCAGCAAACCTGCGTACTCAGCCCCAATGTTATTCTTATGGAAAATAATTAAAATTGTATATATCGCTTATTTGTGAATATATTTTTATGAAACTTGGTAAGTGGCTTTATGTAGTATTAAGACATTTATATCTCCATTGGAAATTCTCTGAGTATGCAGGTTTGCTGCGACGGGGGTGTTTTATTATTTAACGACAAAAGATAGTCCTAACACCTGCAAACCCTGTATAGAAACACATATCTTTATTAATCTTAATTCGGAACAAACCTACGCAAATCGACCTAATATAAGTAAGTCTCTGAAGAACTGGCCAAAGTTCTGGAAAAGTATGAAATTTGCCCACATGTTAAATGACCAAATTTAAAAAATGCAAATAAAAAATTCAAATATAGGAACAATTATCTTTCGCATGTAATCGGTCCAGTGAAAGTCTCAGGCAAACTGTATAGCAAAATTTTTTGCAATTTAAATAAGGACGGTTCAAAATTGGTGAATTTTTAACATGAGGTTCTTTCCCGATGGTCAGATGAAATAAAAATACTCGACGTTTGAAACTACCAACCAAAGCTAGTGTCTCAAATATACGAAGAATTACTGAAACAAATCCTAAAGGAATTGGCTGTAACTTTAATACATTTTACGCTAAGTGTTCAAAAGCTACAGCAGATTTACTATTTTAGATTCTACCTATGAAAAGTGTGGTGATGTGAGACGTAGTTTATATTATCCTGTTTAATTATAACAACACGTATTAAGCTACTAAGGAAATTATTTATAAATACATGTCTTATAAATAAATAAATATTACAAATAAAATAATTATTTAAAAACAGTACTCAGTTTACTTCAAAACACTAAGTTATCCTAAAAATGTTATTTTGTTTATAATACACGCAAAAGCAATTTTTGAAAAGAGAACTCTTCCGTTATTTCTGAATCGATTTAGAAAATTGAGGAAATAACTACCTCATTACGTAGTTTTGAGTCGTGGTCAATTTTCAAACTTGCATCCTGAAAGTCAAAATCCCCGAAGTTCAACATAAGGTTAGCATGGACGTAAATAGTATTTAGATTACATTCTAAAACCGTCTGTTCGTCTAAAATCAATGTACGGTTGGATGATGTTGGTTTCTCCCTGCTTTCGCTGAAACAACTTATAGGTGTTTATTAATACGAATATAAGTTATCCCTTTGTTGACACTATTTTTTTACAATTGATACTAAATACAAATATACCTTACGAGATGAATATAAATGTACAATCTATTAAAATGGCAACAAAGTGTGTGTGTAGTGTTTTGTGACAACTAGCTATTTCAATTAAATGTAAGATTTACAAGATATAACAATTTTGCTCTGTTTTAGCGAATTTCCTCTATAGGGAAGAAGCTATTACCGTAGGTCTCATGGTAAGACTTAAGCCGGAGACCATGATAACTTTTCATTTTGAGGTCCCCAGATGCCAAACACCATTCGTTCAAATTTTTATATATGTATATATATGTGTCCGTAAGCACGATAACTCTCGTAAAAAAGGTCCGATCTTAATGAAATTTGGTACAAATGTCTAAAGCACCATTTATTTGAATGAGTTCGAAAACCAGACGAATTGCACCATCCAAAGGGGGGTTTTTTGGGGGTTTTGTACCCCAAAAATGGGTCTTTTTGGGTTTCCATATGTAATTTTTATTTAAATCAAATTTTAATTTTCACCATTTAATTCAGCATAAAAAACAAACAATTTGGTATTTTTATCATTGCTCTACGTCAATTGGTTCCTGAGATATTGAAAGTGCTAAACACAGTAGGTTGTCTAATGTTATTCTTATTGAGAAAAAGAAAAATTGTATATCTCACTTATTTATGAACATAAACTGACGAAATTTGGTATATGGCTTCATCTGGTTGTGGTTTATTGTTGTTTGCACAAAAAAATTTTTCGCCTATGGTTCCCGTTGCAGCAAACCTAGGTACTCGGTCCCCATGTTATTCTTATGGAAAATAATTAAAATGTTATATATCGCTTATTTATGAATGTATATGGATGAAACTTGGTATGTGGCTTCACTTAGATGAGTTCTATTGATATTTGCATAAAAACCCATTATTTTGTATTCCTTGTTGCAGCAAACCTGCGTACTCATCCCCAATGTTGTTCTTATGGAGAATAATTAATATTTTAAATATCGCTTGTTTGTGAATATATTTCTTATGAATTCTGTTAAGTGGCTTATTGTGTTATGTTATATATTCATTGGAAATTCGCTGAGTATGCGGGTTTGCTGCGACGGGGGTATTATTAGTATTTTGTAAATTGTGTAATTAATAATACGTAGGGTGATCGTCTCCATGTTATCCTAAACAAATTGACGGTTTGGATATTAGAAGGTGATTGTTTTTGAATTGCTGATATAAAATATCCATATTGAATGAAAGAGTAATCTGTTTTGGACTAACTTTAACGAGGGGTTTGCACTTTAAAGTTTTCCGAAAGCGGATTGAATTTTGGCTTCATTAAAGGTGGGATTTGTATTTAAAAGCGTTGAGAGAACATACTGGTACTTTAAAATTATGATAAATATATTTATAAGTGAAAGTCGTGGATAAGTTAAACCAAAAAACCTGTTCTAAAATTTAAAAAAACCCAAAACCAGAAAAGATACTTTGTATTACTTTGGCGTATTTATCAGATACTAGTTTATAGTCTTTCCCAGTCGGTAAAACGTAATACCGGTATAATATAATAAAAATAATACTGGTATTAAATTCACCTTTATAGTAAAATCGGATGAATTATTTAAACTAAAAGCTTAGTTCTGTATCATTGACTATAGTATCCATAGTCAATGTTCTGTATATAAAACAAAACAAAACAAATTAATTCAACAACGTTTTACATTTTTCCAACATTTTAAGTAGGCCTAAACTATATTTTGCAAATAAAACGTACCTATTAAAATTAAAACAAATTAAAGTAGGCAAAAAATAACTTTGTTAATTCCTATATTTATTCTATGATATTATCAAAGAACCAATCCGATAGTTAATCGCATATCGAATGGCTCGCCCACAATCGATTGTGAGCGATGCGATATGCGACAATCCGATATCACTGGTCCATTGTTGGCCGATCCTCGCCGCCTACCACTGCTCTCCTCTGGTTGGTATACCTTCTGTATTGTCGAAATAAACAATTACTTGAATTTTATCGTATAAAATAATCATAACAAAATAACATTGAATGCATTTATAATATAATACGATTTGTCGTGAATATAATATGATCCGTTGTTGATACAATAAGATTGTGTATCGGCCGATTAAAAAAATACGTAATAATTCCAAGCTTAAATAACTAAGAGCACGCTATATTTATTAGTAATTATCGATTAATGTTGAGAGTAAATTTTTTTGGTGCCTCAATATATTTCTTAATTTAACAGCGAATTTAGAATAAAATATTAAAATGAAACCCAATAATTCGATAAAACAAAATATAAAATTAAAATACTGCTTGAAAATTTGATTATAGACAGGGCATGATGCAACAAACATTGCTCTTGAGAAAGTAAAAAATAACATAATTTAATAATAGAAATAATAAAATAAATACCCCCGTAGCAGCAAACCTGCGTACTTAGCGAATTTCCAATACATATATATTTATCTTAATACCACATAAAGCTACATACCAAGTTTCATCAATATACATTCATAAATAAACAGTTTATGACATTTTAATTATTCTCCATAAGAATAACATGGCGGCAGAGTATGCAGGTTTGCTGAAGCAAGGAACACAAAAATTGGGTTTTATGCTAATATCAATATGACTCAACTAGGTGAAGTCACATACCAAATTTCATTAATTTATTTTCATAATTAAGGGAGATAACACGTTACTTTTTCTCCATAAGAATAACATGGGGCTGAGTGCGCAGGTTTGCTGCTACGGGAGCCTTTGGCAAAAAATTGTTTTTTTGAGCAAATATCAATGGTTCACAACCATATGAAGCCGTATACCAAGTTTCGTCAGTATATGTTCATAAATAAGCGAGATATACAATTTTTATTTTCCTCCATAAGAATAACATTAGACAACGTACTGTGTTTAGCACTTTCAATATCTCGGTAACCAATTGACGTAGAGAAATGATCAAAACACCAAATTGTGTGTTTTTTTAAGCTGAATCCATTGGAAAACTAAAATTTCACTATTTCCAAAATTATATGTAAAAAATTCAAAAAACCCATTTTTGGGGTACAAAACCCCCCCAAAATACCCCTTTGGCTAGAGCGATCTGGCTGGTTTTCGAACTAAAGTCATAAATGTTGCTTTACACGTTTATACCAAATTTCATCAAAATCGGATAATTTTTACGAGAGTTATCGTGCTCACGGACACACACACACACATATATATATATATATATATATATATATATATATATACAGTTTCGAACGAATGGTGTTTTTGGGGTCTGGGGACCTCAAAACGAAAAGTTATCATGGTCCCGGGCCTAGGTCTTATCATGCCGACTACGGTAATAGCTTCTTCCCTATAGGGGAAATTCGCTAGTAAAAAATATATTTACAAATTAATTTTATTTCACTTGATTATTTGTACAAAAATGGTGTGGAAAAAAGGTTAAGTGTAAAAAAAATAATTCCTCCAATCAGTAACGATTAATGTTATTTATTTATTTAGTTTTTTTTTTACTAATCATTAATAATAATTTGTATTTAATTTTTCATAGATTTAAACAAGAATAATTTAAATCGTTTTCTTAATTCCCTAAGAATGTTTCTGTAAATGACAGATCTACGTTTTTATTTAATGGCTGATTTTTGCGGTTGAGGTGACAAATTATAAGGATTTTTTCAAGATTTCGAAAGTCATTGATTTTTCCTTCCGATCTCAGAGCCCTGCTTCACTGGCCCTAGCTCCCATGTTATACTTTCGGAAGGAAGATTTTATTGGGTTTGTATCACATGCGACTTATGTGTTAATTCTTTTAATTTTAATAAACAGCTAATATCAAACATTAAACTACAAACTGTCAATTCTATTTCATATTTGTACTGAATTGCTGTTTATGTCTCCAAGAAGAACGGGAAACCGACTAGTATATTTTAAAGTTTTCTCAAACCTATTTGGTCTTTTATAAGGATAATTTCAATTTCCTTTGTTAAAAAGACACAATAGTACTGGCAAAATAATATGTAATTGATAACAACACCTGTAAAGGTATTACTATTAGCAAAGCGATGTTCACCCATACGAATTACTGCTATGTCGTATCAAATAACAAAACAAATACATTCATATACTTCTGTAAATAATATACGATAAAACGATCAAAACCAACATGCAGGCCTTTAGTAAAACTCACTTAAAATGGAAATAAAAAAAAACGGAAAACTCAAACTGAAAGTATACAAAACAACACTTTGTTTATGAAAATTCTCTTATCGTCCATTTTCTAAATAACTCTAACAATTGATAGAAGTTTAAGTGAACTCATAAACCTTGAAGTAATGAAATAAAACTCCATACGCATTATTTTAGTATTTCGAAAGGCGGGGGAGGGGGATGGGCAAAATGATCGTGTTCGTGACTATTGTAAATGTTCAAATATTACAAAAATATGCTCTCCAATTCCCCCCCTTGCATCTCCCAAATTACGCCTATGCATACTAATTGTGATAATAATAATAAACAAACGATAACAATGTAATTATTTTCGCTTGGGTTTCACTTGACGATACATTAAACTCTATATTCGAAAATAGCCCATAACCATACAGCTGAGGTTTACGAAAATTATCGATTTCCTTGTAACAAAACAAACAATGACCAGCTAACTTTGCCTGTCCTAAACATTACTTTTCCTGTCCAAAACAATACATTGCCTGTCCCAAACAAAACTTTTCTTGCCTAAACAATTGAAGTTCCCGTTTTACTCAACAGGAGCACCAGTGTGATTTCGTTATTTTTGACGATTCTCTGTTCAAACAGCTGACTTTAACACTAAAATGAATTGTAAAACCGTGTTGTGTTTACTTATACAAAATTACTAGACTATGATATATCGGATAATTTTTGTTTACGTTTAATTTGGTTATTTGCATCGTGATGAAAAGTATCGTTCACTACTCGTCACAAAAGTCCTATTTCGTGACTAGTAGTGAAATATATTATTAAGAGTCTTCATCACCGGAAGTTGCCGGACGCCATATTGGTGTTTTGTTCCATAAGCCCAATGTTAACTTTGTGACTCCGTTACGCCTCACCTGATCATCACAAAAAATTAATTTTGGTGTCATATTAAAGGTTTCGTCGTCCTCTAGGGAAATACAATAGTCGAATTTGGATTTTTTTACAAATTAATGAGAACATGTACAGTGTTTCAGTTCAAAATTAAAATATTTATTATGAAACTATGATACCCAAATTAAGGAATTCGACATTGTATTTCCCTAGAGGACGACGAAACCTTTAGTTTGACACCAAAATGAATTGTATGTGACGATCAGGTGAGGAGTAATGGAGGCACAAAGTTAACATTGGCCTTATGGGGCAAAACTCCAAGGTGGCTTCCAGCAACTTCCGGTGATGAAGACTCTTAAGGGTGCGCCGTACCTCCCTTCCGCACGCTCAAGTAAGGGGTTTGCATCTCCCTCATTGTAGGCTAAATTGTTAACCAATTAAAAATAATTTGATGTTATTTAATTCAATAAATGTTCATCTAGAGATCATACGATTTAAAAATCGTGATTTTAATTCAAAATAAGTGGTAGGCCATTAGTAATGTTCTCAAATTAAGCGTTTTTCTAAAGATTCCTAACGTATGGAGAAAAATTATTTTGGAGAAAAGGAACCGTATGATCCCTAGATTGGAATCTGAAAAGTGTGAAACTGCAAACAGTTTGGTAGAAATCTGTAAAATAACAGTGCGATCGAGGAGAACAAAATGGTCTTCAAGCGTAAATATGCATGGCCCTGCTTGTTGGCGGCGCCGGCGCGGCGCTAAACAACAATGAATTCAATCTGGGTAGGGCGCACCCTTAACGGAACAGTACAAATGCGTGACAAATAAAAAAATATCACCCAACACAAACAAATCCAACATCGGCATTAGTGTGAACGTTTCTTTTTAACACACTAAGTTCTGTACTGAGTTAGTGTCAGGGTAGACATTCAACTTTTTTAACTGTACGGAATGACATATTGATAGGTGGATTATAAGGTTTGCTATTCTGTATTGGAGGTCTGGTTTATATATCGGTCACGTATACAATAAATACTCTCCCTCGGTCTGCAAGCCAAGGGTGGGGTAGGGGTGAGTCGGGTATGGGGGAGGGGGTGCGCGGGTTCATACCCCACGTGCGCCGATAAAGAAAACATCACAACACGCCGATTACTGTACATGAATATTTCAAATTTGGATCGAATTATCTTGTAGTAAATTAATTATTTGATAAATAGTAATAAATGATAATTAGTAATGGGAAAAGAATACAACAAATTAATATTCATGTATTTGGAAAAACACGTTTTAAGTGATAATTTTAATGTATTCTAACACTTTAGTGGTATTTAAACCATTCATTGTAAAATTGTATTTTGTCATATTATACTTTTTTTAATTAAAATTCGCAATGTACATTTTTAATCTTTTTGATTAATAATTTTGTTTTGATTGTATCTTTTTGGTGAAGATTTGAATGTATTTTTTATATTAGTGATACACACAACAAGTGCTACTGTTCCGTCAATAATGAACTAGCAATATTATAATATGCAATAAAATTCTGTCAAACTATTCTATATTCGAACTACCATCAAACAACTTAATACTGGTCATAGACACTAAAATAGTTTATCCTATATTTTCTTATACACAAGTAGGAAGGTTAAAACAAAAAAAGTGCTTTATGTTTGACTAAAAGTTAGGAATTTATCTCTTTTCTACCACTTTACAATAAAATGATTGTAAATGAATACAACAATTTTGCAAACATTACAAAGCATATCTTAAATAAGTATTAAAGATGGAGACTACAGGAACTTTCTGTAAAATATATATAGGCCTACTCTTATATATTAAAAATACTCTATTATTTTATAGTAAATGTAAATAATTTATTGTAAAAGGTTTATTGATGTGCAGGAATGTATTTATCATCCTAGAACTTTCCGGTAACAATAAATTCACTACCCAGATAGCTAGGCTTTTTGGAGATGTTACTCCAAAGCAGTGGACAAATAATAAACAACGAACCAATTAAATATCATGGTGATTATTTTTCTTCGCAAAATTCACTTATTCTCTTATTGTAATTAGTTTAAATAATATTTGGTTAGTGACGAAAGTCCTTGAGTTTGGAATCTGACGAGATCAACTCAAGGGGGAGTGATAATGAAGCAATAACTGACGATAAACCAACTAAAATAAAAACAGATGTAATTATATATTTCCCTTTCTTAGTACGTAAAATCATTAATTTTGAAATATAAACTATACAGCTTTAGTTCTCGAGTGTGTTTTATGTCATAATACTTTTTTTGTTTCCCCAAACCACAGGTTGATATTAAGGAGAGTACTGGGTATAGTGGGCATTCCGTAAAGATCAACTTTTTACAAATTACCCGCCGATATTTTGAAACGGATAAAGATAAATGAGTTCAGTGTCAAACAAAAATATTTTTGTGTTATCACAGAGAGAGAGAGAGAGAGAGAGAGAGAGAGAGAGAGAGAGAGAGAGAGAGAGAGAGAGAGAGAGAGGGGGGAGAGAGAGAGGGAGAGAGAGAGAGGGGAGAGAGAGGGAGAGAAAGAGAGGGGGGGAGAGAGAGAGGGAGAGGGAGAGAAATAGAGAAGGAGAGAGAGACAGAGAGAGGGAGAGAGCTTTTAAAAAATGTCCACAGTTATATATTTACGTTAAAAAATTAAATCGTGTTTTTAGAACACCCTCAGTTTTTGTAACACCCGCACTAAAAGAGGTTTAAATACCTTAGAGTTGATTAGTGATTGTCATGTTTTATCATGTTATGTCAAGCCGTTCGTAAGCGATATAAGCAATCAATTGTACAATACCAATAACTTAATTTATCGACTCCGTATCTGCCGATGAAAGTTTGAACCTTCCTATCCACTGTAGGCTACAGAATTTAAGATTTTGGATTAGTTGAGTTATTTTTTAGATAGTCATTAAATTAAGTGACTATAATTTAGTTTCATTAAGAATATAAATAAGAGTTATGAAAATCAGCCGATATGGTTTTATAGATCAGAATCAAATCAAAATCGAGTTCGTTAAATAGGTATTTAGATTCTGAATTAAAATTAAAAATGCTTTTTTACGCAAAATTGCATAATAAACAAATTATTGAAATCGCACCTGTCACAATGTTGTGTAGTCTTTTTATTAATTTATGCGAATAAATAATACACAGTATAAGGCATTAGTAAGCCCTTATGTCAGTGTTTTCTAAACGTCACTGGAATTATTGCACTAAATAGCTTACATTTAGCATATATTTAGAAATTTATTTACTTTATACACATTCGAAGTATAAAAGAACATTTGATTATGCCCTTTTCAAATACCTATCAGAAAAGGATCAAATACGTTTCAAAGATCAAAGATTATAAAGGTTTTGATCACAACGAAAAACGGAGGTTAAAATGTCCCATGGGTTTGAAACGAGCTTCAATATTGATCCACTGACTTTTAGTACCTACTCCCTCACTTGTAGATAGACCCAGGGCCAGCGAGAATAGCCCTGGATATACCCATGCATTTTTTACGTTTTTTGTTTATTGATAAACTAACTTATTAGTGCATATCTTTGCAGACTCACACAACGTTTACTAAAAGCAATTTCGATATCATTTATCACACCGGATTTGTCAGTTTATGACCGGTACAAAATATAATTAAATTTAAATTATTGAAAGGTTATCGCTGGCGTAACCTTTATAGATAGTAACATAGTCCTTGCCGAACTACCAGCCTAAAATGGATGTTCTATAGGAAGATACCCTAGTCCGAAAAATACTCCCTAATCTAGAATATATGGCTCTAGAACATATTTGATCAGCCAATCCAAACCTGATGTGGATGGCTCAGTTACTCAGAGTCACATAAGGTGTGGCCTAACCTCCTCGAGTTAACCTCCTGGAGCCCTAGAGCCCTGGAGCCCTAGAGCCCTGGAGCCCTAGAGCCCTGGAGCCCTGGAGCCCTAGAGCCCTGGAGCCCTGGAGCCCTAGAGCCCTGGAGCCCTAGAGCCCTGGAGCCCTAGAGCCCTGGAGCCCTAGAGCCTCTTTTTTCCACTTGGATTTGTCATTATTTCAACAGAGAACCCTTAATATATATATATATATATATATATATATATATATATATATATATATATCATCATCATCGATAAAATTAATTGTTATTGCAAATTTATACTATAATCAATTACCATTTATCTTAAATAGGTTACAATGATAATGTATTTTTTAATTTTCATAACAGGAAGAAAAGCAATTACGTGATTAAAGGCATTTAAGAATAAAACAAAATTGAAATTGTTGTAAATTTTATTTTGTACGAGTTTTAAAAGTGATATAGTAAAACTGCACTAGGAAACTAAAAGGAAATATCTTTAATTATTAAGTATTTATGTTTAATTGCACAAAAATATTCACAACAAAATGTTTTACAATATAACTTTATTGGAAGATATACTTTAATTCCAGCCCGGGTAGCAGGCATCTCCCTTTCTCTATCGAAATCAGACGTTAGCTCAATTGTTATTGTTAATTACATTTCAACTTTACTCCAAGCTGAGAATATTTAAATAGTTTTTTACTTTACTATTTTTGTCAGAATAGTATTTAAATTTTAATAGATTTGTCGGCGAAAACATTGTCCGGCACTACTTAACAGCCACTATAGGCGACAAAATCTTGGCTCAGTTAACATGTTATTTTATGCCCTGAGTTGACGAGTGTGTTGTGTCCAGCATGGAGATCACCTGGCTGGGTCTGACGGTCTGCGTGTTCCTGATGCGCGGCGCGGCGGCCACGGAGTACACCAACATGTGGATCGCCGAGGTCCGCGGCGGGGAGGAGGTCGCCCAGAGGGTGGCGCGGGACCTGGGGTACACCTACGGAGGCAAGGTAAGAGAGCTGCACCACAGACAACTAAACAATACAGAAGGCTAACTAGAATAGGAGGCGGGTTGCGCTCCCGGGCAGCGCCACAAGTCGGGTCGCCGGGAGGGGAGGCAGCGCGTGCACGGATACTATAAGAAGTGCAGTACTTTTCTTCTAGTATCCGTGCACCCCCTCCGAGCGACTTAGCCACTAGCGCTCACAGCGGCCGGCGACCACGCAGTTGCCGTTAACATGGTAGTCAACACTCTATAGCGCTTTGTAGTTTTCTGCATAATTACATTTCAGTTTATATTAGAACCTCTTTACCCGATTATAAAAACATACTGCCCATAGTTATAGCACTAGATTTAAAAATAAGTTGTTTTCTTTAATCCAAAACTGTTTCTATAGTTTGGTAGCATTTTTGGAGGCTAAATTACCTTAATTTTTGCCAAACTCCACCCAACAAATTACAACCAACCAACCCTAACCGAACCAACTAACCTACTTCAGGGAGATTGGAGCCTACTGATGATCCCAACACTTTAGTAAACAGCAACGGGAAAGAAGATATTAAGTAAGTAAGCAATCTAAAATCCATTCTTCCATACCAACGATGTAAAATGCGCACTTGCCTTGCCGTCACTGAAAATTGTATCAAATTATTATTTTGAACCAAAAGGTCTGAAAGAACAATTCTCCAGATCTTTGTCTTGTGATATTTTAATTTGCTTATAATTGTTGTTTATATCCTATAGGAAATAAATAACAATTTAGTTAAAATATGATTTTTTAAATTTACTTTTCTAACTTTATTTAATTTATAAAAATGGATACTCGATCACTCTTTTAATTTTGCGTTCATCATTCTATGTAATAATTAAAGCAAAGTATCATAATATTTGTTCAAAATTATGAATACAACTTGGGAAGAACAATTTAGAAACATCAAATAGCGTTCTTGTAAACTTTATAGCCTAAACACTTAATATTTTTTATGTTTACTAAAAAATCAATATTTTTGTTATAACTTTCTTAATTCTAAACCAGTTCAAATTAATGTTATGTAAAAAATCGATTGCATATTTGTATGGATATCGAAAACAATTTGAAACCATTGCAGCAGTTAACCGGCAGCAGCAGCGGCAGCAGTTCGTTTTCCAGTTATTGTTTTTTATAAAACTGCAAAATGGATATACAGCAGTCCATTAAAAATACTCAGTTCATTAAAAATTGCATAATTCCAATCTCATTATGATGTTTCCTCCAGATTTCAATTGTATGTAAAATACAGCCATATCCAATGGGGGAGACATTTCATAACATCCGTCTAGTCAATTAAAAATTAATTTGTATTGAACTTTTGATGTTTAAATGTCATAGTTCAAAATTTTTAAAAATTCAATTCAATTAAAAAAACACATCAGTGTAAGTAGTTACTTAAATTTCGGATGTGAAATGACTGATGAACAATCTTTGTTTAGAGACCGAATGTCTAATTGAAATTCTTCGTAATAACGTAAACGTGACGATACCCGACGACGGCGATGCTCTCCCCCCTCTCCCTCCCCCCCCCCCGACACTGAATAAACTGAGAGCAAATAATCGAGAGGCAAATTTAATAACCGAATATTAAAACATAAAGGTTATAAGATTTGCAATAATTTCATTATTAAGTGATTCCATGACATTAGGTAGACGTTTGTTTTAGAAAGTTGGGTATGGATTTTTATTTTTTTAGATAATTGTAACCGCACTCGGAAACATTTAAATTGATTAAATTAATTTTACTAAAACTGCAATTTAAGCAAGGTTGCATTTTTCACGTAATTTACAAAATAAAATACTCAAAAAATTTAAAATTATTTAACTAAATATCCACTAAAATACTGACATTTTATAAAACAGAAAAAAAGTAAACTCAATTTTATACGAACATTTCCATGAAATTAATGGAATAATTTGGATGTTAGTCCATCTCCATAGAAAAATGTAAGTACCTATGAGGCATCTTATACCTTTCCTGAATATTTGTCTAAACAACATTTAAAATCGGAATTATATAAATTAATTTATTGATCAGCAATATTGCATGTCGAACAAGAGTTAAAATTATGAAAACACAACGAATATTAATTATGTTGAATTATGAATTACTAGTGGCTTGAAGGGGCCATAGCCCCTACCCTTGCTGCAATACTCTGCCTTATTTGATTTTTTTTTTGTTAGTGCTTAAACAAAGTAGGCACTTGATCACATGTTTTAATGTAAACAAAGCAGACGTTTTTAAATTCCCATTCTTTTCTTATGGGGGATGTTTTACATTATTTCTCGTTTGCTGGTAAATCGCTGAGAAGAACTGAGTAATTTACATTTTTTTAAACACATTTGAAACTGATTGCTTTCGTTTTCTGGCCCGTTTCTGACGACACAACGAAAACGGGCGTATCGGAATAAAACATGTATAAAGTATATTGTACATCGATAGCATAAGCATACTCAACCACTTTTGCCGTCCTGGAAATGGGGCCATGAGTTTTTTTTACGGACTTAGATTGATTTCTTAATTTTTTTAACTACATAGGATTTTTGTACTGTTATTTTGCCCACAGCGTAATTTTAAAAATCCAAACAGTCCCAACATGTGGACTAAAACAAAAGCTCTATAATATCATTGATTTTGAATACAAAATGTATCATATATTATATGAGTAGGATGTATAATCAATGATAATATTGAGTTCACGTGAGTTACCCAAATATATGTTCTATGAACAAGTTCAAAGATTAAACGTTTGCGTTAAACAAAAAGTTGTTTGCACCTTTAGTAACCAGAGAAACCACCCCCTGACCTACCCGTGGCTGGTATTGAAAAGAGTATTGCTCTTACCCCATCTGGCAAAACAAGCCAGTCGTGCAGCTATTGCGGTGAACGCTGATTGCGGGGGTCCCGAAAGGAACATATGCTCAGATAAGATTAGGGGCGTTTTAACGCTCTCGCAAAGTGTTAACAGCTTTCACCTACTGTTCAAGCGATGTATAAAGCAACTAGCAGCTACCCGGCACGCGTTGCTGCGCCCAAAACTTTGATTTTTTTTAATTACAGCTGTTAATTAATTACAGCTGTTAATTTTGTAAACACTAAATTTCTAAAACCTGGCACTGCACCCTTGTATGCCCTCTGGGTCGGAGCCCTTTGGACAGATTTGCACCAAACTTCACACAAACCATCCTTAAATAATGCTTAATAATACCTGAAAGTTTCATTAAAATCTGTTGAGCGGTTTTGGAGTCCATAGGCTACATACATACTTCCTCTTTTATAGATATAGATGTATTCATAGGGCTATGTATACATTGTATATAGTCAGTAACGACTCGTAGGAATACAGCAGTTGTGTGTGCTGCATTCTGTTGTGAAGCTATTGAACCCTCTCTTGTAGATTTGACCCTATAGTAGGGTCGAGACCAACATATAAAACACCTTATGAACGTGGGTCTAAAATGCCTAGGTTTCTGAATGTCTAGCTGTTTGTAATGTTTTGTAATTTTGTCATAAGTCAGCTTTTATTAAATACAGATAGTTTAAATTCAGCCCCAATGCCGAAAACATTCAATTCAAATGTTAAATTCTTGAAACACTTGTTGGTAGGGCACACAACAAGTGTATACAATTTAATTCCTTTAACTAAAACAGTTTCAGAAAAGCGGCAATTTAAAATCTTTTATGTCAAATTTCGAAGATAGTATAAATGAGTGGCTTGAAGGGGCCAAAGCCCCTAACCTTTCTCCAATACTCTCTCATCTGATTTTCATGCTGAGGAAAATATTACATTTTAAGTAGGATCACGAATGTTTTTATGTAAACAAATGCAGACGATTTTAAATCCCCATGCTTTTTTTTGGGGAATGTTTTACGTTATTTCTTGTTTGCTGGTCACTTTTAGCGAATTTCCTCTATAGGGAAGAAGCTATTACCGTAGGTCTCATGGTAAGACTTAAGCCCGAGGCCATGATAACTTTTTGTTTTGAGGTCCCCAGATGCCAAAAAAATATTCGTTCAAATATATATATATATATATATATATATATATATATGTGTGTGTGTGTGTGTGTGTGTGTGTGTGTGTGTGTGTGTGTGTGTGTGTGTGTGTGTGTGTGTGTCCGTGAATGCGATAACTTGAGTAAAAAACGTCTGATTTCGATGAAATTTGGCTCAAATGTGTAAAGTGATATTCATGACTTTAAGTTCGAAAACCAGAAAAATCGGACCATGGCAAAGGTGGTTTATGGGGTTTTAAAATTTTTAAAAATCAGTTTTTTGAACTTTTTACCCCAAAATTTTTAAAACCCATAATTTTTGTTTTGACCATTTTATAGAGCTTAAAAAACAAACAATATAGTATTTTGAATCATTAACGTAGGTTAAGTGGTTGCGGAGAAAATCCAAAAAACGTGTTCATAAAATCTCCCATGTTAATCTTATGGAAAAATGGTTTTTAGCTTTTCCTCAATTAATTTTATTGTAAACTTCATTTTTGCTTTTGCCAATCAGTTTAGCTCCACAAAACAATAATTTTGGTGTTTAAATTGTGATTCTACGTCCAACAGTTGCCGAGATATTCAAAGTGCTAAACGTTGTCCAATATTACGTTGTAACACAGTACGTTGTCCTTACAGAGAATATTTAAAATTTGATATCTCGATTGTTTATGAACGTATATTGATGAAACTTGGTATGTGGCTTCACCTAGTACTGGTATATTGATATTTGCACACCAAATTGATTTTTTGTTGATTATCCCCTTAGCAGCAAACATGCATACTCATCCCTAATGTTAATCTTATGGAGAATACGTAAAGTTTTATATCTCCCTTAATTATGATCATAAATTATTAAAACTTGGTATTTAGCTTCACCTGGTTGAGTTGTATTGATAAATGCAAAAAAAAAAAATTTTTATCTTCCTTTTTGCAGCAAACCTACGTACTCATCCTCAATGTTATTGTTATGGAGAATAATTCAAATTGTATATGTAGCTTATTTGTGAATATATTTTTATGAAACTTGGTATGCGGCTTTATGTGGTATTAAGACATATATTATGCATTGGAAATTCGCTGAGTACGCAGGTTTGCTGCGACTCCCACAATTTTGACTTTAAAATTTTGCTTACAAAATTATATAAAAAGATTTCCAAAAGTGTTTGTATCGTAGATACCTACACTTTTAAAATAAGGTAGAGAATTCCAAGTCGAATAACCCAACACCTCCTTTGCTTAATACCGAGTAATTAGATAATTACCGAATAATTATCTAATTACATTAAAGACGTAGTTCAATATGTGTCCTTTCTACAAAGAATGTATATCACTTCTCTGTGTACTGTTTTAAATATATTGGCTGTTATAACACTACGGCAGACTGCTGTTATGTTACACCTGAATCCCAGAGAGCGCAGACAGAGGGAGACTTACAGTAAGGTTAACATAAAGAACACAACTCTATCAATGGAAGGGAGTGCTTCCGTTTTGTTGAGTCATTAATTCATTCTTTGAATAGCCATTCGTTCAATAACCTGTCAATTTAGTTTGGTAACAAGATTGAGACATGCCTTACTCAAAATAAAAACGTACACGAGGTTATACGTTTGAATATATAGATTAAATCAGTTTTGTGACATTCGTCATTGCGTGTTTATTAGTTCGTGTGTATTAATTCCTTCTGTGGAAATGACACTGATATGATTAACGCTAACTGATTACGTAAGGCAAAGAACTCAAAACAAAATACGCTTGTGAGCAAGGGTGACAGAATGAGTTTGGCGTCAATTTGCATGGCACCCTGCGACGTTCATCAATCGTAGTTAGGTAGAAGGGGTAGGTGGAAGGGAAGGGGGACAGTGATCCTTATTGTCCCTGTCACAGAAACAAGGGGTACTGTTATTAGTGAATTTCCTATGGAAAAGTGAACTATTAGCATGACCCGCACGGTGAAACTTAAGCCCGGGACCACCATAAAAGTTCCTAACGTGACTCCCTGAACACGTTTTGGAGGGGCGTTCATAATTTTATATATATATATATATATATATGTGTGTGCGTTTGCACTCTAGCGGTCGCATTTTTTGTTCGATTTACTTCAAATTTGGTAGGGACGTTCCTTTCTGTAATCAGTTGGACAAGTTCGTTGGGCAAAACAATCAGAAATCTCTAAACCCCTTTTTTTAAGGATTAATCTTTCAAATTTCGAGTTTTTGGGCCCAAAAAGGGTCAGAAAAGCCCAGGATGTAAAATTATTGCATATGTAAAAAGATGGGAATTAGTGAGACAAAAGTTTTAAGCCCTCTCTCGTCATTCTAGCATAAATATTTACCGAGTTATTAAAGAAAATGTGTTTCGCATAACACGCAGTACGTTGTCTTACGAGGGTTTTACACTAGAAAAGCTTGTTATTCCTTTGTTAGAGTACTTTTATCATCCACAGCAACCTCACGCCTACTTTCAAGCCTGGCTGGACCTTCTCCTAACATTACAATGCGCAAAATTGTATTCCCAGCTTTGCGGGTAAATGAAACCAGGAGCATCAGAACAGCCAAAAAATCACTGTTTTCAGATTTCAATAAAAATTGGAATAAATTTATGTTTTTACACTGATTTTGAGTTTTAAAAGTTTGTATGTGGAAATTCACTTCCCTCACGCCAGCGTGCTGCGTGCGAACTCGTTTAAGAATTTATTGCGTACATTTGCCATCACTGATGAGATAAATTAGTTTCACGTCATTTCGACAGGTGAGAATACATAGAATACAAAAATCGTGGCACAAAACACAGAGAACTGTAAAAACAGTCAAAAGCCTACATCACTGCCAATCGAGGCAGCGGGCAAAACAGTACAACTCTACGCAAGAACTCCAACGAAACTGATCATTTCTTTAAAAACATAAACACACCATCACGAACAATGAATTTCAAACAAATAATTCCGAAGGATAATTTCCTTAGTGTAGACAATGAACCAAACTAAAGGTAAAAGTAAATTAATGTCTTTGTGGTAGAGTTATCGGTGATGCAGTAAGACCTAACAGATCAAAAATGACTTCATAATACAGAATAAGATCATCCAAATTTTGGAGTTCCTCGTGCTTCCATAAGAGCAATGTTAACTGTCAAATCCTCAACGGATTCAGAAATCAATCTCAGGAATCGTTCTCTTTATGTATTATTAAAAAACCTAGTGAATCCAGTGAGTACGGTATAATTTTAAAATCGCAAATAACAACAGTTCAATAAAACATTATTAAAACAATGTTTTAGATTAGTTTAAGGAATAACAATTTGCTATCTGTTCTTGGTTAACAATTCATTGTTTGTGATGTCAAGTTTATGTTATTTAAGATATTATTCCGGACGTTTTCCATCACTTGATCTGCTTCATATTGCACTCGCGCGAGATAGCGGCGATCTCGCCGGTTAAAATCGCTCGTGTGAACCAAGCCTTTTGGTGTGAAAAGAACAGGAGTCAACGGTTAGGGGCTTTGGCCCCTTCAAGCCACTAGTTTAATTATATTTTAACACAGGCATCCATGTATCCATGTATGCCTGTATGTATCCATGTATTTTAACCAGGACATGTTATACATTCCTGGTTTCAATTATCGGCCATTAATATATAATCGTACAATTCCAGTTTCATTATTCCATTTTTACTCTCCAATTCCCATTTCTTAACTTAGCTACCTTAATTGACATCCTTTACCTTCACATTACAGGCAGACGTGTTCGAAAACCACTACGTCCTCAAGAGGGCGGACCACCCCGAGGTCTCCAAGAGGGGCAGTCACCACCTGACCCGCAGTCTGACGGACGTGGATGAGGCGAGTCATGTTATCCAATAACTTGATTGTTGGTTCTTTGAGTATCTGAAGCAACGCATGACACTGTCATACATTGGGTTGTATGTAGACCTTGCCTGAAGGATAATTGCAACGAGGTTAATACACCTTGAGGTCTCGTCTGAGGTAAAAATGTGAAGCCTTCATGCTGACTGCCATTTTCCTCAAAACCAATCAAATCCTCTATTCACAAGTTAAATGTTTGTCAACTGACTGTCATATAATTTGTAGAAAGATGATTTGATTGGTTACCATGTTGGTTGCCATAGGAGCAAAGTTTTTGGAAAAAGGGACAAACTGGCGGTCGACCATGTAGGCTACACTTCTTTATACAAGACGAGACCTCTAGATACATTAACCTCGTTGAACAATTAATTGGCATAGTCCATCGAGAATATAATAAAAAACGAACGTTGAAGTTGCACCTTGTGCAACCAGTCTCAACCTACATATTCATGGTAGTGAAGTAGGCTGTAAAAGAGGCAGCGTCAGCCTTTAGCAGTTATATGGCTATAAGGAAATTTAATTAGTCATTGGTCATTTTACAACAAACAACTTTAGTGGGATAAAACGAAATGTTGGCAACAACGAGGTTAATATATCTAGAGATTAATATAAATAATCGGAGGTTAACCAATAACTCCTAGACAACGTATTCTAGGAGGTATTGGGTTAACCCGTTCCCGTCCAAGCTGACGGGATGGGTAAATTCTTTGTGTGGTTGTGCATCTATTTACATGTTTTGCTACATTTACCTAACTTTACCGTGTCTGTGTCCACGGGAAGCATATTTTTTATAATTTTAAATGTTCAGGTATTCAAGAATTCAAATTAATACAGATTCAACCACCCTATTTTCAAGCTTATCACTGAAATGGTTAAACTTCGCACAGGTAATGACTACCTATATTATTTGACGGGCTACCTCACACAGTGACAAGGTATATAAGGTAGATTTGTTCAAGGTAGAGTACCTTCTATAACTCTACTATGGCTTGCAGGTGGCGTGGGCAGAACAGCAGGCGTTGGTGACCCGCACCAAGAGGGGCATCGTCCCCGAGGCACGAGCCGACATTGACGACCTCTGGTCCCTCTTAGGCGGCAAAAACCCCTTAAAAAACCCGGTGAGAAAAATCTCTACCTTTACTTATAGTCTTAATTATACTCTAGTCTTTTTACATTTATTTCAATGGTTGTTTTTATATATCGTTGATGTGATGGTAAATTGTGAAGATTTGTTCAACATAGTAATAGCTTTGTAATTATGCTTAACGCATAAAGAGGAATTAGAAGAGATTTCCCCACTCTGTACCTCCCCTTACTCCATATTTCTATACCCCCTCCTTTTATGTATATTTAAATACACTCATTTTTTAATACATGTAATCAAATAGGAAATCTGTCGTACCGAAATTGAAGTGTTATCAATTACAACCTGGTCTGCCTCTAATTTCACCAAGAGGTATTTAAAAATTGATTTTGTTGACAAGCCAATATATTTCTGTAAAACACCTCCTAGCAAATAAATAGTTCTGAGGTGTGTGTTAATGTTCTAGCAGACACTAAAAACCGGTAAGCTCTGCAGAAAAAGTGATAAAACAATGATTACATTGCATGTTGCATGTTAAACCCTTTATAACAAAGAAACATCTACCATAAACTGGAATGCTAATCAAAGTGTGCTTGACTTGTTTAGGGCAGTTTCTCATTCAAGCCATCGGCTAGTTCGTGGTTCTCCCCTGGTGGATCCTCCAACAAGGGGGACAGTTCCAAACTGGGGTCCTTCCCTACAGAACCAGTCAGTGCAGCCAACCTCAAGACCTACAGTGGGCCAACAAAGAACATCGGGTGTCTTAGCAGCAAAAGTAGCGCTTATGCCAAGGAGTTCAACGACCCTCTCTGGACCAAGCAGTGGTATGCGGTACGCACACACAAAATTATTTTGTCTTAATTGCAATCAGTTTTTTTTACCGCCAAATCACTGATGATTGCAGTTTAATCAATCATAGTGTTATTTTATGTTATGATGCTTCTGTGGCCTTGTCTGACATGTGGTGCAACCTGGAGGACAAAAACTGAACTTACTTGTCTAGTGCGTACCAACCCAGTCCGACACAGCTGCTGGTCTGATCAGTGACTGAGCGGTCTAAGGCGCTACCTCCCGGCCAGGGGGAGTAGCACTTGGATGTGGGTTTGAAGCCCATCTAAGTTTTTGGTTTGTTGTGTAACACATGAAGAGTTCACCTGTTTGTGGCAGAAATGAGGGTAGGGCGGGTGGCAGGCCTTAAGCAAATGGTCCAAGCTGACATGATGAATAAATTATTGTGAGTTGCACATCTGATCAGGGTGTTTTGCTAATTTTTACCCATCCTTACTGTATGTGCGTTATCATAAACATATTTGAAATAATTAAACGTTCAGTTGTTTTAAATATTGACGAAACAACTGATGTTTACCTATTTAATTTACAAGCTTGGCAGACAAAGGGTTAAAGGACGTATTAAAATATGATATTAGATAGTGCCAATTAGGATGAAATGTGTAGGGCCTCCCATACACTTCTCCTCCTCTGATCCGGTTTCACATATATAGAGTCACAGAGCAGTTACTAGAAAGTAACTCAGGGGCTGTTCTGTGTGAAGAACCATCTAATTGATTACACACTTTTTACATACAGATCTCTGTGGACCAGGAATCTAGTCAGAGGTGATTCTGAGGCTCGCGATTACTGCACTCTACACTTCATCCCCAGGCGATTGGGGGCCTGGGGCAAAAATTCTATGCGGGGCTCCAGAGACTCCTATTTTACTATCCAAGTAATTTTTTCTTTTGACCGGGGGCCCCCTGGAATTCGGGGGCCTAGGGCAAAGTGCCCCGGTTGCCCCCTGGAATTCGGGGGCCTAGGGCAAAGTTCCCCGGTTGCCCCCCCTTCCCTTGTGCCCTGTATCTCAAATGGCTCTGCCTGTACCCAGTGGTTGATAAAGGGTCGTGGCCTGTCTTCATTGTGGGTGAAAAATACTTAATTAAATCAAATTACGTTTTAATACTGAAAAGCTTAACACATATGTATACAAAAGGAAAGGAAAGTAACATGTTCTGCAGGTACACTAGGAAAACAATAACATTTATTCTTTCCTAATTCTATACTATGTTTTTCAACTAGATCTCACAGGAAAAGGGTCTATTAAAGTATCATAGGGCCTTTTGTTATTAACATGCTGATGATTGTCTTTTTTACAATGCACTATTTGAAAATAGCATAGTAAATCTTGTTAAAAATAAACTAGCAGTTACCCGCAGCTCCGCTCGCGACAAATTAAAATGCATTAAAATATTAACCTGACCAGCACCATAAAATCTTTGTTTAGTTTTACCATATGACTTCTTTTGCTCTAACTGACAAACAACTACAGCTGGTAATTTTATAAATGATATCCTCCCATAAGATTTGCATTAGAACCTACAGGACCCATGGGGAGAAGCCCTAAGGTTGGATGTGGTCATTATCAGGTCTATATGTTAATGTGATATGTAAGCTATGTTCATGCAAAATTTTAGCTTAGTCGGTCCAGTAGTTTATCCGCGATGGAACTCCAAATATCCATACATACATCCAAACTTTCACATTTATAATATTAGTAGGATATAAGGTATTATTCAATAAAAAAACAAATCACAATACTAAGATATTATTAAATTAAATGATACTACATTTTTCTGGAGCTTTAATAAGATCGTTGTTTAAAATCCATTATTGGTGATGTTGAGTTTATGTTATATAAGAAATTATTGCGAATATTTTCCATCATTGATAGTGAAACAACGTTCACTACGTTTCGGAATCTGGAACAGATCCTGTCTTTAGGAGAGAAAAATACCTACTGATTTCAGTATCTATTCACTGTTTCAGTCTCGCCCTGGTGGTCGCACTGTGCAGTCCGGTGCCGTGACACCATAGTGTGTTCCGATCTGTGCCTAACTTTTGTGTTTAGTTTGATTTATGTTTTTTTTTCCTTTTTGACTTCTTTTTCAGTCCTCTGTTTTAGCTTTTTTGTGTTTTTTCCAGCTTTGCCTGGATTTTTCCACTGATATTTTGTGAATTTTTGTTATATTTTAGGTATTTTTCTCTCCTGGAGTGGAATAAAATTCCAGATCCCGAAATATAGTGAAACGTTTTTTCCAACCAGTGATGGAAAATGTTTGCAATAATTTCTTAAATAACCTAAAGAAGTAGAGTCTGTATTTTGACTGTGACCGTAACGGGCATGTTGCAGCAAGACTACCGCACCAAGGATGTGCCCGTAATGGACCTGAACCTAGTGCCCGTCTACCACATGGGCATCACAGGCCAGTCGGTCAAAGTTGCCGTTGTGGACGACGGCGTACAGCACGGCCATCCTGACCTGCAGAAGAACTTTGTAAGTCCGTAAACTACTTCTGGTTTAATAAAGAGTTCGACCTGATTTAATTTGATTGGCTTAAAGTTACAAGTTAAGTTTTTAATTGTCCATTGCTCTTATTAATATCATCTGTGACTTTAAGAAGTGCTGCAGATGTGCTGTGCCCAGATTTGAAACCAGATTGAAGAGGACTTAATATTATGAGAATTGAAACAATGAACAATTTACTATGAACAACTCGTTCTAATGCTTTGGAAAGACAACATAAAAGACTTATTGGCCTGTAGTCACTTATTTAGGCTTTTTGGACTTTTTGGTTTTAGGGAAATACCAAGTGTTAGAGATAGGTATTACTTGACTGTATTTCCATGGTTTAGGAAAAAATGAATTTTGAGTAGAATATTTAAACATAGGCTATATACATAATGATCTTAACCATTTTAACAGATATTCCATCGACGCCTTTAGCATTTGTAGTGATGCACATTACTGATTTTTTACCTCATTTTGTGTAATAACTGTAAAGTTGAACTGATAAATGTACAGTCTGGGTTTTCTGATAAATCGTTAACCCGTTGATTGACCAGAACTATTATCTGAATACTACCACTTTGTAAGAAATGGTAACTTGACTTGATAGCGACTGAGTGAGCAGGAGGAGAGGTAAGTTACCCTCACAACTGTGATTCTCTCCTACTGTCAACACGGACAACTTAGAACCTATCAATCACTGTATAAGACGCCGACACAAGATTGTGCGTATTTTAAGGTGAACGTACAATTTTGTTTTATCTCAAATACCATTTTTTATTTTAAATACCAGTAAATCAAGGTAGATTTATAAACCCATAAGAGAAATGTCATCTTTCAAGTTACATCCAGTCTAAACGGGTGGTAAGATATGGTTGATTTATGGCTTGTTTTAAAGAGGAAAAAAATAAAGCGATTTCAGCGAGCAAAGTTTTGAATTTATTTTATATTTATTGATAATTATGCCTCAAAATACTAAAAACTAAGTAATTTTTGTATTAAATTTTAAAATGTAAATTGAAAAGGTTTTCACTGAAACTGCTTAGATAATCACTAGTATACCACATTCCTACCAAAATAAAAAAAATTATATGAAAAAATTTGTATTTTGATATTTGCGTATATCCACAAATAACTACTGGACGGAAATTGAAAGTTGACATTGGCCTTATGGGGGAAGCAGGTAGAAACGCCAAAAGTCTTGTGACTGGTGCCCCATCGTAATACTTAAAACTCACTTAATACAAAGAATGTAATAAAATATATTGTTCATCTCTGCAATACATATTTATACTAACTCCACTCACATAACTCTACCCTGTATCATTTTAACAAAGATGATGGTTGGGCCACTAACTGTTAGCGCTCAAGGGGTCCACACAAATTTGAGGGGTTTGGACCGCTTTCCCTAAAAGTGTTTGTGTACTATATTTACAAAAAATGCCATTGGCATTGAAATAAAGAAAAAAAGTGTACCATGGCGATCAAGATATAGTCTTATCATACCTCATTTATTATCCTTTGATTTTGTACCTGTATACTTTTTGCGTGTTGAATTTTATTGCTGAAATGTTTTGACAGTTGGAAGACCTGAGCTATGACATGTGCAACGACCGACCCGGGTCCAACCCTGACAACTCCCCGGGTCACCCGAACTCCCACGGGACCAAGTGCGCGGGTGAGATTGCGATGGTGGCCAACAACAATAAGTGTGGTGTGGGTGTCGCCTACAACGCCAAAGTCGCAGGTAGGTCAAACAATCGTCAAATCAAATAAACATTTCTTTATTCAACAAATACACATGGTACATGGAATAGAGTTAGTCATACATAAATTGAAAATGGTAGAGACAATATAAATCCCCTGGTGTTCTCTACTGTTAAACATACCCGGGTTCGAAGTTTGTGCCTACTAAATGATTGGTGACACTCAGGAATGGCTTTTAAAAAACAGGTAAAGAGGTTTTTACTTATGGCCAAGCTGAATTTCAAAGTAATCTTAGAGCCAGTGTTATCGGTGAAATAAACCGCATTTTATTGAGTATGTCGGCTGGATATATTTAAGTAAATAAAGGGCGAGGAAGTATAATACAGTGTAGGAGGGGTATATTTGTATCTATCATGTAGTCTCTCTTATCTTAGATAGTAAAAAAAAAAAAATACTGGAATTCGACAATTTAAATCGATTACCATCAGAAGGCAAGAAAATCATGTTTCATTTGAGCAGCAAAATAAGAAACGCAAAGACAAATTTGACAGATCACATAACCTGTATGATCAGTTAACTATCTATTTGATCGCCACAGGGTAGGTGGAAATGTTCACCTACATTTACGAAGAACGTTTGTTAAGCCCGGCAATTACTTTTTATCTTCCTTACAAACTTGTGTTCTCTACAAAGTGTCTTCAAACTGTGTCCTTTATTTTCTTGATTGCAGATTGTATGCAGCTGTAATATTCCATTTTAGATATAGTAAATGCTACTATAACTATGGTAAAGGATATCAGCATTGACTTTAAATAGTCAAGAATCAAGAATCAAGAATCAAGAATTTTATTTGCCATTAAATAAAACATTTTTACAATAGGCATCGTCAGAATACATTAAAATCAATAAACCTAACAATAGCAAAAGAGCATAAACAAACTTATCTAATACAATAAAAAACAGATATTACAAGCATTCCTTACACTAGTTCAAGTCATTCATATTACATTTTAAATACTCTTCAAGTGTATAAAATCCTTGTTTATTAAGCCAATTGTTGAAATATCCTTGGCGGGAGGGACCTAACAGAAATGGGAAGCCTATTAAAAATCAAAATTTGTTGATACTTGTAACTTTGATAATACTTATTTAATCTTATATTTGGTTTAACTAAATTTCCTTTGTCTCTTGTGTTGTACCCATGTATTGAGGATTGTTCATAAAAGTCATCAATATTATTTCTAACATAAATGAGATTTGAGAGAATAAAACTACATGCCAATGTCACAATCTTAAATTCTGGAAAAACTAATCTACAAGATTCAGTTGATGCAATACCTGCTATTATTCTTAATGCTTTTTTCTGCCATGTAAATGCTTTTCTTGCTGATGCTGAATTTCCCCATAAACGAATGCCATACGTCAAATGAGAGTGAAAAAGACCGAAATAAACCATGATAACGACTTCGAGGCTAACACATGTTTTTAGTTTTCTTAAAAGACAAGTTACTCTAGCTAATTTTTTACAAACATTGTTTACATGTTCATCCCAACACAATTTACTATCTACAAATATTCCTAATAGTTTGACAGGTTTGAACATTTCCTCATCTATATCTAAATGGTTTTGCAAAGAGAAAATTGTGTGTTCAGTTTTATTATTGTTCATACTTAAGCTATTTGCTGAAAACCAATTCTTTGCCTGATCAACTTCCTCACTGAGTTTAATCTTAACTCTATGAATATCCCTATCAGAATGAACCAACGTGGTATCATCCGCATACAGTACAGAAAATGAAGACATGTTGCAGCTGAAGTCGTTAATAAATACAATGAAAATGAAAGGGCCAAAAACTGAACCCTGAGGCACTCCTGCAAATATATCTGCAAATTCAGAATTTAATCCATTTACACAAACCATTTGTTTTCTACTTTTTAGATAGCTTTCTATTAATCTAAGTTCTTTGCCTTTTATTCCATAAAATTCTAACTTATTACATAAAACTACATGGGAAACAGTATCAAAAGCTTTACTTAGTTCCATGAGGCTTGAACCCACTACTTGTTTATTTTCAAACCCGTTTAAAATATAATCCACAGTTGACACAACAGCAAGTGTAGTTGAATGGCCAGGTCTAAAACCAAATTGATGACTATAAAGCAAATTATTTTTCATAAAATAGTCACACAGTTCTAATACCATACAAGATTCAATAACTTTACTTAAGATAGGAACAATTGTGATCGGACGATAATTCTCAGGATTTTTAATATCCCCTTTTTTAAATATGGGTGTGACCTTAGAAAACTTTAAACAATCATGAAAAATACCTTGGATAAAAATTAAATTAATTATACAGGTTAATGGTGATAAAATTGCATCTATAATATTTTTGGTTACATAGTTTGATATACCAAAAATGTCTTCACTGTGAGAAGTGCTCATTTTGTTAACCACATTTTTTACTTCTAATTCCGTCAATGTCAATGATATCAGTCAGTTTATCAGGAAGATTTTCTTCATTTATATCCCAGAATATTTTTAAAAGACACAGTTTAAAAGTAACTTTAAAAATTCTTAGTCAGTCTGCTAGTGTCATGTTATTTAATCAACACCTAATGATTACGGTCTTGGGTTTCTATGCAAGAGGTCACAGGTTCGACCACAGCCTGGAGCGACCACATGGCTTTGAGAGGTTTAAACTGGTTGTCCTCTAGCAACAGTTATAGTTTGAAAAAAATTAATGAAATAAATATATATTAAATCAAAAGTATTTATACCAAATAAAAGGGTTTTGTTATTTTTGCGATTTCACTCAAATTGGAGTTTTTACTACAGCGGCCTTATTGTTATTGAATTTATGGAGTTATTGGTATTATGTATATAATACGTAAACAGTTATTTATTAATAATAATAATGAATAATGAATATTTATTGTCATCAACACTATACAGGTTATAGACAAAGTCAAAATTAAATACCATAAATAATAAACAATCTCTACAAGTTGTATAATAAATAATACAAAACATATGACAAATATCAATCCAGATCAGCAATACAAATTCCAAACAAACAAAGACAATAATAAAAAAATCCTTCCTTAATGTAATGGGCTACTTTAACTCGTTCAATGCTGACAAACATGTTTAAACATGAAAATCACATAAGTTTCAATGTTAATTAGAGGGCGGGAATTATCGTCCTCCGCATCCAACGCGTTAAAATATAATATTACAATTATTAAAATTTAAAAACTCAGAAATTCAATAAAAAGGATTTAAAATAAGCCAGTTATAAAACTTGGTTTTAAAAACATTAAAAGATACATTAAAAGCTGAGTTGGGTAACTTATTGTAGAATTTCATGCCTAAAACTGCATGACTTTTTTGAGTTTTTGATAACCTGCAATAAGGTATATCAATTTTAAACTGACTTCTTGTTGTATAAGAATGGATATTGTCTCTTAATCTAAAACTGTCAATATTTTTAAAAATATATAGGGTAGTGTCAAAAATAAATAGGTTGTATACAGTTAAAATATTAAGGTCCCGAAATAAAGGTCTACATCAGTGGGAATCCCTTGGTGAATTTGTTAATATTCTAACAATCTTTTTTTGAATTAGAAGAATATCTTTAGTTTTACTTGATTGACCATAAAAAATTAATGCGTATCTTATAACTGACTGAAAAAATGCAAAGTATGAGGATATAACAAATTTCTAAATTCGCTAAAACATCATAACTAGCAAATCTCATAACTTAAATCAACTACTTATTGTGCGGGGTCTTTGATTTTGAATTTTAAAATATATTCCCGTATCTCTACAACCTACAAACTATTTAGGTTTAATTAAATAGGAGGTATTAGCACTGTTGGTTTCTTAGAAAATTTCATCCCAACATCGGACATTTTTCAAAACTGGTGATTATATAAGAACCAGAGCCCAGAGGACCTTTCTAAATGGAAATAGGCCTATGACACTCCTGGGTACATAGGCTAAATTTGTGCAAAATGTAGCAGAATTGCTCCAGTGGTTTTGTCTATAGAAATGAGGGGGGGGGGAAGAGTGCATCACTCACAACATACTGACAGTGCAGCCAATCCACTCGTGATCCACTGACACCTTACCAAATTTGCCTTTGTAAAGCCCCCGCTGGAACCGCCCCTGCTAACATGTAACTAATTGATTGGTTGACGGAGGCCATTGAGTATATATATATATATATATATATATATATATATATATATATAAAACTAGCTGCCCATAGTACCCGGTTTTACCCGGGAATAAAACCTGTGGTGTGTGTGAGATTATATGGTTAACCCATGGAACTACTACGAATCATGATCAGTGTTTGAATTTTCATCAGCTCAAACCAAAGTGAATAACTGCAAGAATAACACTGTATTGGAACTTTTACTCCCCATGGGGCCGAGCCCTATTAGAATTTGCTTTAAATCCTTTCTTAGTGGTTATTTATTTATTTTTCATTTATATTTATCAACAACATGCCAGAGCATGAATTTTTAAGTTGATAAAATTTCTTATAAACTATTGAATATACTTAATTAGGATTCAATTTACAATAATTTTGAAATTCTTCATGATCTAACTTCTTTATCTTTGTAATTTCTCTTATGATTCCTCTAAAACTCTCAAGTTATTAAAATAGATTTTCTATTAAATTAATCTTGAGCATTCTTTTTAATTTGATCATAAATGGATTCTCTTATATTTTTTGGACTTTTTCTCAAGAATTTATTTCCTATATAAGTAGTTTTTTCTTAAACATTTCTTCTTCATGCCTTTCAATATTTCTTTGTTTCTTGTATAATATTTGTGATCCATTTTATACTTTTTTCTGAATTTTAATGTTACCATAATTCCTTCAAAAATATACATATTATGGACTGTTAATATTCCAAGTTTTTTAAAATAATTTCAAACATGTTATGGAAGTAGTATACGTACCAATGTTGTGGTTGCAGTTGTAGAGGTTTGGCCTGGGGATGATCATTTTTTCGTATTTATAGATATAGATTATTTGTAAGCTCAGACTGAACTGTTGGTTGTCGCAGGTGTGAAGGTGCTAGGCCGCAATGCTGTAGACTACGTAGAGGCGCGGGGCCTGGCCTACAAGCTGGGTGTGTTTGACATCTACTCCAACTCGTGGGGCCCTGCGGACGACGGACAGACCATGGAGAAGATCGGCAGCATGTCTGTCAAGGCGCTGGAGAAAGGAGTCTCGGAGGTATGTGATTCCAGTCGCAAAGCCATTTTCACAACACTGGTTTGAAAGTTCAGTCAATCAACAGGGCTGTCAGGATCATTTGGGATCCTGGGGCAAAGAGGATGCATGTGGGGGTACCAGAGACCCCTATTTTTTTGACCGGGGGAACTATAGGGCTCCTGGAATTTAGGGATAGGGGCAAAGTGCCCTGTTTGCCCCCCTTGAGGTGGCCCTTTCGATCGATAAAATTAATCTTTTTTGCTTTACTTATTGATCAGCTATAAATTTCAAACCCATTTGAAAATTTGAAATTTGAAAACACATTATCTAGTTTCATTTTCTGTAGAATTAAGGCCTTTTGAATATATTATATACATCAACAGATAATTGAACAAGCAAATTATGTAGGTTAAAAATTATTACTATCTAAAAGTCCAAGTTAATGGTCAACTAACAGTCAACCTTTTGTTAGACTGTGTTAAACCGAGGTTTAAACTGTTCCCTGTCAACAACTTAAAAAACTTCCATTGGCGTTAACACGCAAAAAAATACTATAAATTTCTATAAATTAAACTTTTATTGCTAATCGAATGTAAATATTATATTTATATTTATATTAAAAATCGTTATTGAAGCAAATTTCACTTTTATGAAATAACAATGCTTATCTTTGTTGCCAGGACTTGCAGCTAGGCTATGTAGATGCTCACTAAACTTGGTAATGTTTAAATTTTCAAATTGATTGCTTATAAAAATTATAAACTTAGTTCAATTTTTAGGGACGAAACGGCAAAGGAGCAATCTACGTGTTCGCGGGCGGCAACGGGAAGCACAATGGTGACAACTGCGGAGCCGACGGACTCATCAACAACGCGCACACCATCGCCATCAGCAGCGTGTCGCAGAACGGCAAGACGGTGTTCTACAGTGAGCGGTGCTCGGCCATCTTCGCAGGGGCCTACTCTGGCGGCAATTCCAACGATGAGAAAGTGGTCAGTAACATCGGTTTACCTTAACATTATTAGTTATTTATGCACCTATGGTAGTAAGAACCAGGCGCGGAGACAGGAGGAAGGTCATGGGGGTCATGACCCCTCCAAAACCTCAGACCTTTACGTATTTTACCCATTTTTACTGTTAATGTTATTGTATTTTGACAGTTACCTAATATATTTTTGTCATTCATAACCCCTTTAAAACGACGATGTGTATCCGCCACTGGTAAGAGCGTCATTATACAGCCGGAGGGCGATGCTTGAAAGCATGAGTGCGTTAAACGCCCGAAGGCGTTATGGCTCTTACTACCCGAGGGTACACTATTTTATTGTGCCCCCCCCAACCACGCAAAACAGGCAACATAAATTAAAATACCCCCGTTGCAGCAAACCTGCGTACTCAGCGAATTTCCAATGCATAAGATATGTCTTAATACCACATAAAGCCGCATACCAAGTTTCATAAAAATAAATTCACAAAAAAGTGATATATACAATTTTAATTATTCTCTATATGAATAACATTGGGAATGAGTACGAAGGTTTGCTGAAACAAGGAACACAACAAATTAGTTTTTATGCAAATATAAATAGAATTCAACTAGATGAAACCACATACCAAGTTTCATCAATATTCATTCATAAATAAGCAACATATAATATTTTAATTATCCTCCATAAGAATTACATGGGAGCTGAGTAAGCAGGTTTGCTGCAACAAGGAACACAAAATATGGGTTTTCATACAAATATCAATATAACTCAACTAGGTGAAGCCACATACCAAGTTTCATCAATATACCTTCATAAATAAGTGATATATACCCTTTTGATTACATATATGTCAATTTGAACGAATAGTGTTGTTTTTGTCATCTGGGGACCTCAAAAAAAAATTGTCATGGTCTCGGGCTTAAATCTTACCATGAGACTTACATAGCTTCTTCCCTATAGGGAAAATTTGCTAAAAAGAAGAGAGTCTGTAATTTTGTAGTGATTTTTGGAAAAAATGGGGTTTTATGCAATTATCAATATAACTCAACCAAGTGAAGCTACATACCGAGTTGTATTAATTTATGTTCATAATTAAGGGAGTCATTATATTTTACTTATTCTCCATAAGAATAACATGGGGGCTGAGTACGCAGGTTTGCTGCTACGGGAATAATCAAACAAAAAATCAATTTGTTGTGCAAATATCAATATACCAGTACTACGTGAAGCCATCCAGCACATACCAAGTTTCATTAACATATATTCATAAATAATTGAGATATCAAATTTTATTTATTCTCCATAAGGATAACATTGGACAACGTACTGTGTTTAGCACTTTGAATATCTCAGCAACGGTTGGGCGTAGAATCACAATTTAAAAACCAAAATGATTGTTTTGTGGAACTGAACAGATTGGTAAAAGCAAATGTGAAGTTTACATTAAAACAACCTTAGGAAAAGCCAAACACCTTTTTCCCATAAGATTAAAATGGAATATTTTATGAGTAGGTTTTTTTGGATTTTCTCCACAACCACTTAACCCAGGTTAATAATTCAAAATACTATATTATTTGTTTTTTTAAGCTCTAAAACACGGTCAAAACCAAAATCAATCTTTTAAACAATTTTAGGGTGAAAAATGCTAAAAACTGATTTTTGGAAAATTTAAAACCCCCTTTCCCATGGTCCGATTTTTCTGATTTTCGAACTTCCAAAGTGATTTTCGAAAGTCATGAATGTCATTTTACACATTTGAGCCAAATTTCATCAAAATCGGGCGTTTTTAGCGAATTTCCCCTATAGGGAAGAAGCTATTACCGTAGGTCTCATGGTAAGATTTAAGCCCGAGACCATGACAAATTTTTTTTTTAGGTCCCCAGATGACTAAAACACTATTCGTTCAAATTTATATATATGTATATATATATCTATATATATATATATGTGTCCGTGAATGCGATAACTTGAGTAAAAAACGTCCGATTTCGATGAAATTTGGCTCAAATGTGTAAAGTGACATTTATGACTTTAAGTTCGAAAACCAGAAAAATCGGGCCATGGTAAGGGGGGTTTATGGGGGTTTTAAATTTTCCAAAAATCGGTTTTTTGCATTTTTTACCCTAAAATTTTTAAACCACTTAATTTTGGTTTTTACCATGTTATAGAGCTTAAAAAAACAAATAATATGGTATTTTGAATTATTAAGCTAGGTTAAGTGGTTGCGGAGAAAATCCAACAAAACCTGCTCATAAAATCTCCTATGTTAATCTTATGGGAAAAAGGTTTTTGGCTTTTCCTAAGTTAATTTTAATGTAAACTTCACATTTGCTTTTACCAATCAACTCAGCTCCACAAAACAATCATTTTGGTGTTTAAATTGTGATTCTACGTCCAACCGTTGCAGAGATATTCAAAGTGCTAAACATAGTACGTTGTCCAATGTTATCCTTATGGAGGATCAATAAAATTTGATATCTCCATTATTAATGAATGTATATTGATGAAACTTGGCACGTGGGGTCACGTAGAACTGGTATATTGATATTTGCACAAAATATTGATTTTTTGTTGATTATCCCCGTAGCAGCGAACCTGCGTACTCAGCCCCCATGTTATTCTTATGGAGAATAAGTAAAATGTAATGACTCCCTTAATTATAAACATAAATTAATAAAACTTGGTATGTGGCTTCACCTTGTTGAGTTATATTGATATTTGCATAAAACCCCATTTTTTTAGTTCCTTGTTGCAGCAAACCTGCTTACTCATCACCAATGCTATTCTTATGGAGAATAATTAAACTTGTACATATCGCTTTTATATGAATATATTTTTATGAAACTTGGTATGCGGCTTTATATGGTATTAAGACATATATTATGCATTGGAAATTCGCTGAGTACGCAGGTTTGCTGCGACGGGGGTATTTACTCAAGTTATCGCATTCACGGACACACACATATATATATATATATATATACATACACCCATATATACACCCATATAAATTTGAACGAACAGTGTTTTTGTCATCTGGGGACCTCAAAACAAAAAACTGTCATGGTCTCTGGCTTAAGTCTTACCATGAGACCTATGGTAATAGCTTCTTCCCTATAGGGGAAATTCGCTAAAAAGAAGAGAGTCTGTAATTTTGTAGTGATTTCCGACTCATACCATTACTAGAGGAACACGCAATGCAAATGAATGTTAGAGATTTGTCGACGGAGTTCCATGTTACGCCACCAGGGATCGTCACGTTTTTGTTCATCATATTTTTGTTAAGAATGTTTTCGTAGGGATTTTAAAATGTTTAAATAAACCTTTTTTTGTGATGGTCATCAAAGTGATATTTTGTTTACACGGATCGGGTACGGCGGACGAGTTAACTCGGCCTAATGACGCTGCAGATCAAGTTAATTATCTTAATATGACGCTAGATTGCAGCACTGCTTTTACTAATTTGGCTCCCATAAGGTGTCACCTCTAGTATATATAAACCCAATGCTCATACTAAATAATACCCCCCGTCGCAGCAAACCTGCATACTCAGCGAATTTCCAATGCATTGATATGTTTCTCACAAAATACATTCATAAATTAGTGATTTATTACATTTTATTTATTCCCCATAAGAATAACATTAGGACTGAGTACGCAGGTTTGCTGCAACGAGGAAGATAAGAAATGAGTTTTTATGCAATTATCAATATAACTGAACTAGGTGAAGCTACTTACCATGTTTTATTAATTTATGTTCATAATTAAGGGAGATATAAAACTTTACTTATTCTCCATAAGAATAACATTAGGGCTGAGTATGCAGGTTAGCTGCTACGGGGACAATCAACAAAACATTTATTTTTTGTGCAATTATCAATATACCAGTACAACATGAAGCCACATACCAAATTTCATCAATATACATTCATAAATAATCAAGATATCAAATTTTATTTATTCTCCATAAGGATAACATTGGACAACGTACTGTGTTTAGCACATTGAATATCTCTGCAACGGTTTGACGTAGAATCACAATTTAAACACCAAAATGATTGTTTTGTGGAGCTGAAGTGATTGGTAAAAGAAAATGTGAAGTTTAAAGTAAAATTAACTGAGGAAAAGCCAAAAACTGTTTTCCCATAAGATTAACATGGGAGATTTTATGAGCAAGTTTTTTGGATTTTTTCCGCAACCACTTAACCTAGGTTAATAATTCAAAATACCATATTATTTGTTTTTTTAAGCTCTATAACATGGTCTAAACCAAAATTAAGTGTTTTAAAAATTTTAGGGTAAAAAATGCAAAAAACTGATTTTTGGAAAATTTAAAACCCCCATAAACCCCCCTTCCCATGGTCCGATTTTTCTGGTTTTCGAACTTTAAGTCATAAATGTCAGTTTACACATTTGAGCCAAATTTCATCGAAATCGGACGTTTTTTACTCAAGTTATCGCATTCACGGACACATATATAGATATATATATATATATATATATATATATATATATATATATATAGATATATATATATACATATATATAAATTTGAACGAATAGTGTTTTGGACATCTGGGGACATCAAAACAAAAAGTTATCATGGTCTCGGGCTTAAGTCTTACCATGAGACCTACGGTAATAGCTTCTTCCCTAGGGGAAATTCGCTAAAACAAACGAGTTCGCACGCAGCACGCTGACGTGAGGGAAGTGAATTTCCACATAAAAACTTTTAAAACTCAAAATCAGTGTAAAAACATACATTTGTCCAATTTTTATTAAAATCTGAAAACATTGATTTTTTACTGTTCTGATACTCCTGGTTTCATTTACTTGCAAAGCTGGGAATACAATAATTTTACTCATTATAAGGTTAGGAGAAGGTCCAGGCAGGCTTTGAGAGTAGGCGTGAGGTTGCTGGGGATAATAAAAGTACTCTAACAAAGGAATAACAGGCTTTTCTAGTGTAAAACCCCCATAAGACAACGTACTGTGTTTAGCCGATACACATTTTCTTTAATAACTTGGTAAATATTTATGCTAGAATGACGAGAGAGGTTTTAAAACTTTCGCCTCTCTAATTCCCATCTTTTTACATGCATTAACTTTACATCTGGGGCTTTTTTGACCCTTTTTGGGCCCAAAAACTTGAAATTTGAAAGATTAATTCCCAAAAAATGGGTTTAGAGTTTTTCGATTGTTTTGCCCAACGAACTTGTCCAACAGATTATAGAAAGGAACGTCCCTACCAAATTTGAAGTAAATCGGACAAAAAATGCGACCGCTGGAGTGCATACACATATATATATATATATATATATATATATATATATATATATATATGTAGTGTGCGCTCCCATTGTGAGAAAGAGAGTAACTAAGAAAAAGGCTCCTTGGAGGGATGATACGATAAAACAGTTGACAAAAATAAAAAACAAATATAAAATTGAATCCAGCAAGAGCAAAACTGTAAGCAGTAAAGGAGCTTACTGTAAAGCACGAAATAATCTTAATTCTGCAATTAGAAAGGCTAAAAGAATTTATTTTCAAAATCAATTTAAAAATCACAAGGATTCCAAATCCTTCTGGTCCACAATCCGTGTTAGTGGAGTTTTAGGAAGTAATAATAATAATTATAACCATCCATTCCATCCAGATGAAATTAATGAATACTTCGTAAATATGGGAGCAGGAAACCGTATCTCCTATGATACACTAAATTTGTATAGAACTAACACTCAAGATCAAGTAAAAAATTCTTTTAAGTTTAAAACTGTAAGCGAACTAGAGGTGATTGAAGCAATGAATGCCATCAAAACCACAGCGACTGGTATAGATGGTTTATCCGTTCAAATGGTGAAGGCGGTCAGTCCATACTGCATTAGAGCTATTACTCATCTGATAAATTTGTCACTGTCTACATGCTGTTTTCCAACCGCCTGGAGGAAATCTATTGTCATTCCACTTCCTAAGATTAAAACACCAATTTCAATTTCTGATCTCAGGCCCATATCAATAGTAACAGCACTGTCAAAAATACTGGAGAAGGTTGTCGCTAGTCAACTAGTGCCATTTATTGAAAGTGAAGATATTCTACCAAAATGTCAATCTGGTTTTAGGAGAGGATTTTCCACTACTTCGGCATTATTGAACATTACTGATGAATTGTTGATGGCTAGAGACAATAGTATGAATAGTGTCCTTGTTAATCTAGATTTTTCCCAGGCATTTGATTCAGTGAACTTTGAAATGTTTTTGGCAAAATTAAAATTCTTTAAATTTGATGAAACTGTTATAAAATGGTTTAGATCATACCTATACGACAGAGTACAAGTTACTAAGGTTGGAGAAACATTATCAAAAGATCTTTCAAAAACTACAGGAGTACCCCAGGGTTCCTGTTTAGGACCGATAATGTTTATTTTGTACTGTGCTGGCCTTGAAAAGAGCTTATCATTTTGCTCTTTATTTTCTTATGCAGATGACTCTCAACTATTGTTATCATATCCACGATCAAACTCCCATCAAGCTTTTGATCAATTAAACTTTGATTTAAGCAGTGTGAAAACTTGGTCGGATGCTCATGGCCTTAAGTTGAATTTAAATAAATGCTCTGTTGTCCACCTTAACTCTCCGTCATTATCACAGAATGTTATCCAATGCGATACTACTATAAATTTGGAGGGTATTCAACTGATCATGAAGGATGTTGTAAAGGTATTAGGTGTGTGGGTTGATAATGAGCTTAACTTTTCAATACATATAAAATCAATCCTTATTCGTGTTGTGGGCTTATTGCGAGTCTTAAACAGATTTAAGGGATTATTTCCTGAAGATGCTAAGCTGCAAATGGTCAAATCCCTGGTATTCCCTATTATTGAATATGCGTTACTAGTTTTTGGGAACAGTCTTTCTAATGAAAACTGCACGGTTCTCACACGTCTTCAAAATAGCGCATTACGATTTGTGTATAACCTTAAAAAGTTTGACCACATTTCGGATTACAGAAAGAGTGCTAAGGTTCTGTCTATAAGGAGTCTTTGCAAACTGCAAACTGTAACACTTGTACATAGAGTCCTTACCACTGGTCTTCCAGCATATTTAAAAGAAAAACTTAAGAACAGAGTAGACGTGCGAGAAAAACACACTTGGCAGGATTATTTACTGGAAGTGCCACGCATCAAGCTAGAAGTAGGAAGAAGGGGATTTGGATACTTTGGGCCAAAGCAGTACAATGCTCTTCCAAAGAAATTAAAATTGTTCAGTATTAAAACTTTAAGAAGAAAAGTTCGGGACAACCTCATTGTTGCAGAACTATAGACAATTCTATTATTATAAAACATGTTAGTTATTTTGCAAAACAAACATTATTGTTTGAAAATCGCTAATTAAAGACCTTATTTATTTTATTTATTTATATATATATATATATATATATATATATATATATATATAAAATTTTGAACGACCCCCCAAAACGTGTTCAGGGGGTCACGTTAGGAACTTCTATGGTGTTCCCGGGCTTAATTTTCACCGTGCGGGTCATGCTAATAGTTCACTTTCCAAAGGAAATTTACAACCAATGTTAAAATTACTCCCTTGTTGGATGAGGAGTTTTGCAACATTCAATTTGATGAGTTTACATAACCTAATATATTTTTCATTGAACTATTTGTTTCATGTATTCTGCAATGCTGTTAACAGGCTACAATTGATCTCAACGGAGGATGCACAACCTCGTTCAGTGGGACATCGGCCGCCGCACCGATCGCCTCCGGCATCATCGCCCTGACCTTGGATGCCAAGTAAGTTGGACCTTGATAGCCGAGAAAATTTTAATTCTTTCTGATTTTGACAAGGAACAAAGTTAACAGATTCATTCTATTAGTTGTTTTCAATAACGATGCTAGACATCCTGAGATAGAATAACAGTTTGGTTTATTTATATTACTACACTTTGTTTTATAATGTACTAATTTTCTTCCTTTACAATGCACCTTATAAAAAGCTACCCCTTATTAGCCGGTTGACACAGGTTCTACTGTTAGCTGTGAGGAGCACCTTTCTTCTTCCACCTTATTGGCTTGTTAACACCGTTTTACTGTTAGCTATAAGAAGCACATTTTGTTTCTTCTCCTTATTGTCACCAAGGTTCATAGAGCTTTTAGACCAGGTGTGCTGAGTCGATCCATTTAAGGTTTTCTACTTAACCGGAAGAGACATCATAAAAACAGCTGGAAGGTCACGTGATCACCAATCCAATCTGCAGTGTTGCTGGAAACACGATATTTATCACACGAGTACCATATTTTCCTCATCAGTGTAATTAGAATTAACATTGTTTAACTGCTTAAATTCTATGATAAGCTGTGATTTTATGAAACTAATATATTGTTTTGATGTGTTTGTATTATTAGATTAATCGAGTAAGGGTTTAAATTTTCTTTCTGCATGTCCAATGACAATTTAAAAATAGCTGTACCATTTTTATACTCTTAAGGTTGGCAACACTTTATGGTATGTTGTTGATTTATGAATCAGCTGGACACCCTCGTAGGATATCTTTGCTGTGAACATTACTCTTATGTAAATATGCACACCTGGTCTGAAAGCTCTACCAACCTTGGGTTGACACAGGTTCTACTGTAAGGAGCAAGATTCAAGATTCAGGATTCAAGATTATTTATTGTCATCAAACACAAAACCAGTGCATGGACAAGCGTCAAGTTTTGTATACCAAATATAAATATAGCCTAAAATACTTATTAACAGATTTAAAAAATAGTCTAAGTTAAAATAGTATCACAATGCAATAGTGTTATGTTAAAAAAGTATCACAATGCAAAACAATATAAATGTGATACAAATAAGTTTTACAATGCAATTCATATGTATAAAAATGACTAGAACAATAAAATGAACAAATAACAATCCAATAATCTAAATCCATACCAAGCAACAACGTTAAATAATAATCAAGGCCCTAATGCTAAAGCTAGTGATATCATTCCCAACATATATTGAACAAATCATCAACTTTATAAAGACATTCATCAGTTAGTATATTCTTAATTATTTCTTTAAATTTAGAGTGAGGCAGTAATTTAATTTCAGTCGGCAACAAATTGTAAAGTTTAGTAGAATTATAAAACCAATTTTTTGTGAGCTGCTATACTTATATTGTTGAACTCTTAAACAATCTTTATGCCTGGTATTATAAGAATGGAAATCAGCATTAACACTGAACAATTCTAGATTTACCTTTCCTCCACCTTACTACCTGGTTGACGCAGGTTGAAATGTTAGCTGTAAGGAGCTCCTTTTGTCCTTTTTATTGGCTGGTTGACACAGGTTCTAATATTAGCTGTTATAAGGAGCTCCTTTTGTCCTTCTTATTGGCTGGTTGACACAGGTTCTAATTTTAGCTGTAAGGAGCTCCTTTTGTCCTTCTTGTTGCCTCGTTAATGCAGGTTCTATTGTTAGCTGTAAGGAGCTCCTTTCCTCCTCCTTACTGCCTGGTTGGCGCAGGTTGTACTGTTAGCTGTAAGGAGCTCCTTTTGTCCTTCTTATTGGCTGGTTGACGCAGGTTCTAATGTTAGCTGGAAGGAGCTTCTTTTGTCCTTCTTCTTGGTTGATTAACGCAGGTTCTAATTTTAGCTGGAAGGAGCTCCTTTTGTCCTTCTTATTGCCTGGGTAATGCAGGTTCTAATGTTAGCTGGAAGGAGCTCCTTTTGTCCTTCTTCTTGGTTGATTAACGCAGGTTCTAATTTTAGCTGTAAGGAGCTCCTTTTGTCCTTCTTATTGCCTGGGTGATGCAGGTTCTATTGTTAGCTGTAAGGAGCTCCTTTTGCCCTCCTGATTATTGTCTGGTTGACACAGGTTTTACTGTTAGCTAAAAGAAGCATCTTTTTTCTTCTCCGTATTGGCTGGTTGACACAGGTTCTACTGTTAGCTATAAGAAGCACCTTTTTTTATTTTCCTTATTGGCTGGTTGACGCAAGTTCAGCTGTTATCAGTAAGGAGCACCGGTTACTCTTGTGTTACCAAAGAAATTTGTTTGATGTCTAATCAAATGGCCACAATTTTCATCTGAAAAAGGTTTTGAGATGTTTGAAAAAAATTCAGTTAAACTATTAAATATATTAACCAAATTGCAGATTAAATATGTGTGTTTATTTATAATTTTAATTCAAATTAAATTTGTATTCAGTCCAAAGCTGACAGTTCGAGACGTCTACCACATAATCACGATGGGGGCTGAGGTCGCTCCAGTGGCAGACAACGGGGACATCTGGTACAAGAACGGCAAGGGGTTCTGGGTCAGCAACGACTTCGGCTTCGGCCTACTCAATGCTGAGAACATGGTCAAACTCGCCAAGAAGTGGACAAACGTTCCGGAAAAGAAAACCTGTATTACCAGCCTCGTGCTTGAGTAAGAGATATTTTATGCTAGAATGACGAGAGAGGGCTTCAAACTTTTTCCTCACTAATCCCCATATTTTTACATGCTTTAATGTTACATCCGGTGCTTTTCTGTCCCTTTTTGGGCCCAAAAACTCAAAATTTGAAAGGTTAATCCCAAAAAAGGGTTTAGTGTTTTCCGATTCTTTTGCCCAACAAACTTGTTCAACTGATTATAGAAAGAAACGTCCTTACCAAATTTGAAGTAAGTCGGATAAAAAATGTGACCGCTAGAGTGTATACACACACATATATACATATAATTTTGAACGAGTCCCCAAAACGTGTTCAGGGGGTCATGTTAGGAACTTGTATGGTGGTCCCAGTCTTAAGTTTCACCGTGCGGGTCATGCTAATAGTTCACTTTCCATAGGAAATTCACTAATAAATCCCCTTTTAATTACCACGTGAAATACTTGCAAAGTTTCTCTCAACCTTTTAATGCTATCATTAATTCGGTTTGTAAGACATTCAATATCCTGCATCTAGCCACAAATGATCTGTTACCAACTTTAATCTTTTATAGACTACGGTGTCATATATATTCATAGTCCTCTGCCTGTAACCAACCTCATGTGTTGTCCGCTAAAATCAGTATTGCCAATTTTATATTATTTGAATACTTGTTTTAACAATGGATTGCTCGGTATATAAGAATTATATTATCAGAACCACTTTTAATATGAAAAGCACTTATATTGTTAGTTTATTTTAACCTTAAAATTAAACTCAAATGAGAAGTTTTAATTTCAAAGCTATTTACTTTCACCTTATTAACCATAAAATAATAAGAAAAAAACACTTTAAAACACTCAAACATTATACATTTTAATTGAAATTTGAGATTAAATACAAAGTGCTTTATTGAAACCAAATCCACCATTACAATTATTTTGTTCCCCATAGGAAAATAATATCATCACTTTTTTTATTGAAATGTTTTACTTCTACCAAAATAATTAAAAATGATTAAATAAGCCAACAAACCCACACGCTTAGCATCGATTACCAGTACTAAAGAAAATCGAAAATTAATAGCAAAGTATAATTATACAAAGGAAAAATGTTGATGTAGGTTTTATAAAGATGAAATGAAATTGCAGTGAGCCCCAATATTTCACAGTGGGTGAAATTGCTGAAATACAGTTCGACATGGAGGCATGCCAAGATACAGAGAAGGACTCGGTGAAGTATTTGGAGCAGATCGAGGTGAACTGCAACATCGAGTATCCATACAGGGGTGCCATCACGATAACACTCACCTCCCCCGCAGGTGGGTACAACGCAAAATACAAAGTGAAGAGCTAATTCTTTATGTTAATTGTTATGAGAAAATTGGAAATTGTCTAGAGAAGGTAATTTTTGGACTTTGAAGTCTTGCAAAACTGTGTAAATTGCTTAGAGATTTGAAGTCTTGCAAAACTGTGTAAATTGCTTAGAGATTTGAAGTCTTGCAAAACTGTGTAAATTGCTTAGAGATGGTTTTTTAGAGAGGCAAAGGAGTGTTGGTAACGAAAACACTTGGTTTGGTTTTTACGTTAGTATTTATAACTAGCTGTTAAATGAGAAAACTGAAAGGCTTCTTATAGTTTTTAGATTGCTCGTTAATTCTTTCGTAGTGTTGGATGTTCGTAAGAACTTAGGTAAGACATCAAACATCCAAGGAGAATCACATTTATTGGTTCTTTCTGACTATTATTGACCCAAAATTAAAAACAAAATGAATTAAAAATTAAAATTAATTAATCAAAATAAAAAATTAACTAAAATTAAATTTGTAATAATTTACATTAATTAATTATTCATTATTTCTGGTATTAAAAACCCAAACAAAATGGCAACAGATTTAATAAAAAATTGCATGATGTAAGTACACTTGAACAAGAACAGTTCATGACATAGCTCGGGCAAAGACAATGGCGACTTATTTTGTTATGATGCCACAATTACAACATGAAGTATTAATCTATGTAGTGTACTCTAACTAACCGGTATATACGTTATATACAGTGTGTATCACGTAAGATGTCTCAAACAGATTCTATACAATAAACCACTTAGTAAAATAATGGTAACTTGTTTAAAATACAGGGAGTTACAAAAACTGAGAGTCACCAGGTCAAGTCTTGGGATTTTCAAATGTAAATATACATCATGTTATAAACCATTTTAAAGCCCTGTAACAGACAAACATTTTAATGAAAACAAAACTCACTTATCTCCATCCATTTCAAAATGGCAGCCATTTTTGCAAAAAATATTAATATATACAGAGTACCCTGTACCTGCTAAACCACAAGAAATAACTTTGTTCTGATTCAAATTGTAGTATGTTACGTTTCTAATACAATTTTGTAAAGTTGCACTATTGCAAATAAAAGAATTTGAATTTGATACCTGAGTGGCAAACACCACCTAAAAGGTCACTTTTGTGGCAGAAAAGGCCTTGAGTATTATGGCAGGTATTCCTCAACAAGATAGCTGTAAACCTTTTTTCAAAAAGTTTCAAATCATGTCTGTGCAAAGTATTTTCATCTATCAAAATATTCTGTATGTAAAAGAGAATAATGAACAATTTTCATTTACGAATGAGGTCCATGGATATGAAACCAGAGACTGCCAAAATCTAAATATTAGCAGACCTCGTTTATAAAAATGTTCAAGTTCCCATAAATATTTGCAAATATCAATGTTTAATGAATTGCCTATAGATTTCCCTAGATTGCCTTTCAATTCTTTTAAACACAAACTCAATACTTTCCTCATTAACAATGTTTTAGTGAATTTCCCCTGTAGGAAAGAAGCTATTACCGTAGTCGGCATGGTAAGACTTAGGCCCGGGACCATGATAACTTTTTGTTTTGAGGTCCCCAGACCCCAAAGACACCATTTGTTCGAAACTGTATACATACGCGAACTGTATACTGTATGCTGATTTACACGTCTATATCAAAATCGGATTATTTTTACGAGAGTTATCGTGCTCATATATATATATATATATATATATATATATATATATGTGTCCGTGAGCACGATAACTCTCGTAAAAATGGTCCGATTTTGTTGGAATTTGGCATAAACATCTAAAGCAGCATTTATGACTTTAAGTTCAAGAACCAGACAGATCGACCTATTCAAAAGGATTTTGGGGGGGGTTTTGTATCCCAAAAATGGGTTTTTTGAGTTTTTACATATAATTTTTTTTAATTAAAATTTTAGTTGTTTCCATTGGAATCATCTTAAAAAGGCGCACAATTTGGTGTTTTGATCATTGCTCTAAGTCAAATGGTTGCAGAGATATTGAAAGTGCTAAACACAGTACGTTGTCCAATGTTATTCTTAAGGAGAATAAGAAAAATTGTAAACTTATTTATCAACTTATCCTGATGAAACTTGGTATATTGCTTCATATCGTTGTGGTCTATTGATATTTGCACTAAAAAACATTTTTGGCCGATAGTTCCCGTTGCAGCAAACCTGCGTACTCAGCTCCCATGGTGGTGGCTCCCTTAATTATGAACATAAATTAATAAAATTTGGTATGTGGCTTTGCCGTCTTGAGTTATATTGATATTTGGATAAAACCCCATTTTTTGTGTTCCTTGCTTCAGCAACCCTGCATACTCAGCCACCATGTTATTCTTATGGAGAATAATTAAAATGTCATAAATCGTATATTTATAAATGTATATTGATGAAACTTGGTATATGGCTTTATGTGGTATATATATGCATTGTAAATTCGCCGAGTATGCAAGTTTGCTGTTACGGGGGCATTTTTATTACGACCACTATTTTTTATTATTGATTATAATAATAATTGCCATGTTCAGACGATGTCCATTACACAATGTAACTTGTGTTCAAAGACAAATAAAGATATTATTATTATTATTATTGTCATAGTTCTGTTAGACTACTGCACAGCTGCGCTCTACAAACTCTCCTTGATTGTTATCAGGAACAAAAACCACTCTTGTGGAACCGCGGCCCAAGGACAGAAGCCAAGACGGACTGCAGGACTGGAGCTTCAAGTCAGTCCACAACTGGGGGGAGGATCCCAAGGGCACGTGGGAGATAGAGGTCAAGGCTGCCGTGAGTTTGCTTGGAGTTATCTCATCTGATCTCAGTGACGCTATGATCGCGATTAATATTAACATCTACACAAAATTATTCGGTTGCACTTTTTTACTTAGGGTTGTCACCCATTATTATTAAGAAGGCGCTCCAGTCACAAAACTTTTCGAGTTTCTATCTGCTTCGCCCTTAAGGCCAATGTTAACTTTCAAAGCCCGTTCCTCTTCAATGGATTATTCGATATCGTTGATTATGGCTCATTTTAAAGAGCAAATATACCTAGCGATTTCAGTAAGCAAAATTTTGATATCGCAAATACTAATAGATCAATAAAATTCCAAAATATTCATTATTTATGATTTTTTTATATGCGAACTAGTTATGATAACGAAATTTTGCTTACTGAAATCACTAGATATATTTTTTATCTTTAAAACGAACCATTAATAATCCATTTCGGACAACCCGTTGAGGAGGGACGGACTTTGAAAGTTAACATTGGTCTTATGGGAGAAGCAGAGGACTGGAGCCCCTCTTAATGGAATTATTTCATTAATAGCGATGATAGTATACTTGAGTTTCCCATGCGCAGCTTGCGTATTGAAATACTTCTGAGTCAGTTGTAGTGTAAGATCAGTAAGTCACCAGCAAATAAGTAAGTGAGAACCACACATTAATGAATGCACAAACAATACCTCACAAAAACCCATACCTCCCAGGCGCGGTATTAAGAATTTTATTTTGGGTGGGCCCTGTTACGCATGATAATACATATACAATTATTATTTTGTATCAGTTAATCTTCAAATTTCTAAAGCAAATTGTTTTGTTGAATTTTTTAGTAGTTTTTAAACCGCTACTTGCATTCAGAACTGTCTGCTGTAGGATATTAGCAAGGTCCCAATTCTGTCGTTACCTTAAGTATGGTTATTCTGGGATTGCTGTATTAAAATGGTACATTTTTTTAATGCCACTTTAGGAGAACAAATTAATACTTTTCTGTGGATTTAACTGATTTGGACTGATTTACGAGTTTATGAAAACCGGCATGGTGATTCATTCGTTGGAGTTAAAAACATAGAAGGGACAGTCGATCACCATGATCAGTCGATCATGAATGTTTGTCTGCAAATTCTTTTTGTGAGTTAGACATTATACTCTCCAAATTGTTTTTAAAACCCACCGTTTTCCCAAAATCTCGAATGCTGGTTGAAACAGTTCAAATTTAGTATACATCTACTTCTACTTCAATGTCTAGTGACACATGTAACTTTCTTATACTTTTTTCCTAGGCGATATCGGGCGTGAAAAAGTACAGCGGCTACGTCAAAGACTTCACCTTAACCTTCCACGGGACGAAGGAAAAGCCCGCACACTACGACCAGTTACCCAGGAAATATGCTGCCTTCCGGCTGCCGAATGGCAAAACCAGCGAGGTATAGTTTGTAAAATAAATGTTATTGCATGCCATCTTTTATTTGTTGCTATTTTCTTTATTCCTTGTTTTTACCTGACTAGTTATAAAACAGTTTTTCCTTTGGTTAGCTTTTTAATTGCAATTATTCTTTTGAAAAATAATACTTATTTATGTTCATGAGTGCATGTAACAAAATGTGTAGGTTTATGGAGCTGTGTTCATGAGGAGAAGCAACGTGAATAAAAATAAGGATTTGAGGACAAGGTTTAGGTGTCATAAAAAACCATAGAAGCTGTTCTTCAGGCTGAGAAATCAGTAAAGTGATATGTATTGAACCGACCATCTTAATTTAATGAACTGCAAAAGAGGCCACGACCAAGATAGATACAGTGGAGTCCCACAAACTTGACACTGTGTGGACCTAGACACTGTCGAGTTTCCAAGAGTTGCATTGGGGGAGAAATAACCAAGCTTGAGTTTTCAATTGTATATTAGATCGTATTTAAATACTAAATACATAACAGTAAGTTACTGAAACATGATTACGAAACATAGGAAAACCATAAACCTTACATTGATGGATTTTAAGACCGTGACACAGACTGAGTCCAAAATGTTCCAAGACCGACCAAAACAACAGAAGCACGTGAGGTGTGGTCGATAATTGGAGACAAATAATCACCTTTTTGCAATAACAATAGTTTTCTAAAGGTGTATATGGCTGACCTTATTAGTAATCTAATAAGTCATAACATATTTTTAATGCAAGTTAAAATTGATTGTAGCACAAAGGTTGCTGCTTGATTATCATTATTGGTTTTAGAGAGTGTGATTATCCAAAAATAATACCAATCAAATATTCTAAAATTGTTAAACTTAAATGGCCATACACTAAGTCAAGTGGCAGAAGTGATGATTTTTGGTAACACGGAGAATGTGTCTTAGAGAAGGGCGTTATTTAACTAACAGGATTAATAACACTGTTAATAACTTGTAACCTGTTACCAAGATAACACGTTACTCAAAATACCCTGTTATTTTTGTAACGCCATCTGCTCCACGCTGAGTGGACTCTGAACTGATTTCCTGTAACGGTTCAGTCAGGAACGAAGCCCTGTAAGCGACAAAACATGTTTATAATGTGAGGAAGCGTTCTACTCCAGCTGGAATTTAACATAAACGAGAACTGTATGTAGCGGTAACATTAACACCAACAATACAAGGATATTTAGGTTTCATTACGGCAAAACTGGATTGAATGATCATCTAGGACACCCATGATAGAATTAAGTTACAGCCCTGGCGGGACGAAACGAACGAGCGGTCAGTAACAGGGTAGAGCAATAACACCAAGCGAGAATTTTGTTACATTCCCGCCGAGCTGGGCTGTGTCACGGTGTGGTGAGGGGAGGAACGGACTGGTAACAGGTTAAAACATTAACAGGTTACTGTAACCTGTTACCAAGTTGTAATGGAACGGTGTAACATGTTTCTCAAAAGTAACGGCAATTCCCATCTCTAATGTGTCTATGACAGTTATTTAGCTGATCTAAGTAAATCTAAGTATATTTGATTTGGATTCATAATTCAGTAAATTGTTAGTTTTGTTATTGTAATATGAAAAGAAAATTATTTTGAAAAACTAGTTAAAATTACATAATAGAACTTGTTATAATAGAACAACCAGCAGAAATTAATGTGGGATTTAAGGATACAATACCATCTATAGCTTGCCTTCTTAATATTTAAAAATAAAAGCTGTTCATAAAAAATGCTGCAACTTCCTGAATTGCTGCAGTGGTGAAATTTGGTACACACTAATTTTTTGATCTAAAATAGGAATAGTTTGTATACCGATTTTATTTTAGGCTTCGTCCTTTGGGTCGTCAAAGTTCCAGTGTTAGCTTATGAACATTAAAAAAAGAAAGGGAAATGCAAATTTGACTGTTGTCAAAAGTGGAGCAAGCCAAACAGTCGACTGCAAAATAGAAATTTCTACTGCAGACCAATGTGGATGCAGTAAACACCTATTAAGACTTAATTAATAGTATTAATATTCAATATAACTAATATATTTAATATATTTATATAACTATACAATTTTCAGTAAATTAACAAAGAAAATATTAACTGGCTAAAGAATCATTTGGTCTTAGTTGGTAACAAGGCTTCACAAGGCATCTCATACTGCATTATTGGGGCAAATAATGCATGGTACGCAATTAATTTGGTATTCACATCTATTCTATTTTGTAGTATACTATATATTACAATAATCAGGTCATTTAGTTCACACAGATTGCAATACAACCAATTGACTGATTTCGATGATTTTTTTATATGAAGGTAATTTTGCATAGAAAGTCGTAACAGAGCCAAAATTTGTACTTAGGCCTCAGGGCTCTGCCGCACAAGACTTCCAAGATACATGTTATTCATATGGAGGAGAGTTTTATTTGGTTTATGTCACATGTGTTATTGAAATAAACAGCTGTTAAAAGGATTATACCTAACTACAGACTGGTATCATTTATAATTTTTATTTATTATGCGTTTTTCCCAACAAGATTTTGCGGGGGAGCTGCTGCTCGTATACATTTGAAAACATGATGAATTTCATTTCTTAGCTAAAATATCAATGTCAGTTTTTCAAATTAATTTTTAATCTATTTCTAGAGGAAATTTAATGTCTGAACAATTGACAAGGGGCTCTGTTATTGAAAATGACCTGATGTTGGAATTGCTCCTGACAGCGAGCAGTCTTAAAGCTGATAATTTGAGTTTTATTACTGTTTATTTTTATGTCATGTCGATTTGAAAAGACGAGTGTACTTGGTGTAGCATAAACTCAGAACTGTTTTATTCGCCAGAAATATTATAATAAATACATTGGCACCAATAATATACATGAACTTGAGTCAGTTTATTTTCAACTCAAGTCAATGATGGGACGCCTTATGCCAACGATGGAAAAGAGTAATACCCTCGTAGCAGCAAACCTGCGTACTCAGCGAATTTCCAATGCAGATATAAATATCTTAATACTACATAGCGCCACTTACCAAGTTTCATAAAAATATATTCACAAGTAAGCGATATATACGATTTTAATTATTCTCCTTAAGAATAACATTGGGGCTGAGTGCGCAGGTTTGCTGCAACAAGGAACACAAAATAATGGGTTTTTATGCAAATATCATTAGAACTCATCTCAGTAAAGTCACATACCAAGTTTCATCCATATACATTCATAAATAACCGATATATAACATTTTAAGTATTTTCCATATGGGGACCAAGTACCTAGGTTTGCTGCTACAGGAACCATAGGCGAAAAATTTTTTTTGTGCAAACAACAATAAACCACAACCAGATCAAGCCATATACCAAATGTCGCCAGTTTATGTTCATAAATAAGCGAGATATACAATTTTTCTTTTTCTCCATAAGAATAACATTAGACAACGTGCTGTGTTTAGCACTTTCAATATCTTGGTAACCAATTGACGTAGAGCAATGATCAAAATACCAAATTGTTTGTTTTTTAAGCTGAATTTAATGGTATAAATTAAAATTAAATTTAAATTAAAATTACATGTAAAAACCCCAAAAAACACATTTTTGGGGTACAAAACCCCCCAAAAACCCCCCTTCGGATGGTGCAATTCATCTGGTTTTCAAACTCGTTCAAATAAATGGTACTTTACACATTTGTACCAAATTTCATTAAGATCGGACTTTTTTTACGAGAGTGCTTACGGACACATATATATATATATATACATATATAAAAATTTGAACGAATGGTGTTTTTGGCATCTGGGGACCTCAAAATGAAAAGTTATCATGGTCTCGGGCTTAAGTCTTACCATGAGACCTACGGAAATAGCTTCTTCCCGATAGGGGAAATTCGCTAAAACCAAACTCGCAAGAAGGAAATGCTTCAGCCTTTCTAGACTTTGGTCCATTAACACCCACTCGTTCTACCTAGGCAAGCCAAGTAGACCGATCGACTCATGACACTGAAATGCTATTGGCTCCAAATCGGCGAGTCCTTCCACGCACTCAACTCTCAGACTCTCCCCTCCACTCCTCGCGGTGGCTGCAGGACTCGACTCACAGCTCAAGTTGATGGGAGTAAACTAAAGTCGAGTCACTCAATTCATTAAAATTCTTTCCCAATGCATTATTAATTTGAACCGCCCAACAGTAGACAGCTACTTTGCACGAGACGTCAGCTACTGTCACTGGTCAATTGTCGCATCAGAACTCACCAGTTCCATTTACACGATGCGTAATAGAAACCGACAGCAACTACTACTGACTACTGACGTCTCTACTTGGCACCAAGGAGATCAGAACATTAATATGTATATCAAGCCAAACTATAATAGCAGTAAAAAGAAACACACATAATAATCATTGTCTAAGACAACGACGCAAGTAGGGCGTATTTTAAGGTGAATATGAATGAATGATGAGTGTAGAATGGATGAGATGCCTTGTGTAGCCTTGTTACTGACTAAGACTGACTGATTCTTTAGCAAGAATCGTAATTAATAGCCCAATGGCCAGTGGCAGCTGGATCCAGTACCGAACTTTCACAACATTTCCTCAGGATTTTGATCAGGATCGATCTGGCAAACTTCAGATTACGAAGCGAGACCGCTAACCACGGTGCTGCCTATAACCTTGAGATATTCTAAGCGGATTTGGAGTAAAGTGGTAGTCAAGTTTGAAGACATTTTTTAAAACTATTTTGGGAAGGTCACATACATATGCTAACATATAGATGAAGGAAATTGTAATATGTGGAAAGATAATATAGTCATTTGAAACGTTGAATTTATTTTGTGCTATATATACTAATTGGTTCAATTTGAAATAATTTTGGTTGAGTTCAGTGGTGGCTCATCCTTTAGAATACAGGAGCATGTGAGTCCCTGAGATCCCGCGCTTCACTGTTGTGCAGTAGTGTTGTCTTTTTTCTGTGTTTTTCTAATTTTTATTTTTTGACTGATTTTACAGTTGTTTGTTTAAACTTATTATATTTTTTTCAGCTTTGCCTGTATTAGGCCACTAATTTTTTTACGTTCTAGGTATTCTTCACCTGAAGACGGGACCAGATTCCAGATCCCAAAATGTTGTGAAACTTTTTTTTCTGACCGGTGATGAAAAATGTCCGCAGTAATTAATTTACTAAACAAATCACAATGTACTCGAAACAGAATTCTTGATTTACCCAAAGAAAAATACAGACAAGTTAGTATAAAGCAAGTCAGTATGTATTAAAACATATAAAGATACACTGATATTTAATGTTTTTCATTACAAATTAATAACCAAAGTAATTTTAATAAATATAGCAACTTAATACAATTAATCAAATTTGATTTAATTAGAACGAACGAGTGATATTGTGATACACAGATGAAAGACTTAGAAAAAAGTCGTCTTGAGAAGCTTACTTATCACCTCAGCTTTATTGGCTTAGCTTATCACTAAGTTTTGCCTTACAAATTTGTGAATGAACGATTTTAGGGAAGATCCCCCACTCCCACTTTCCACTATTAGTGATGTGCGATACGTATCGTATTAGAATATCGCGATACGCTAAGGACGATACGATATTTTGTCACGATATTTTTGAAACAATACGTATTGTATCGTCTAAAACGATACTCGATTTTGTATCAGCACATCGAGTCGATATTTTGATATTATTTTCTTGGCTGTAAAACAATGAGGTTATATCTACATTCGACAAGAATTCTTCAAAGCTGTGGTACTACAATTAAATCAGGTGGAAATATTTCGATTACCACATTTTTAACTGCAGTGTATAATACGATATACGTCGTATCGTTTATGCACAGTATGTTAAGCAATACGATACACGTTTGGCGATACACAGCACCGAAACGATACGGCCGATACGATATCTGACTCCGATACGTATCGTATCGCTGTATCGCGATACACGGCCGTATCGCACATCACTATCCACTATTAAGAATTCTTTCACTTCTTGCCTCACAGTTTTCTTTCACTTTGCTCTCTCAATCCTTTCCATGCATTGTCAGATTTCGCTCCTCCCACTCTTCTCTAGATACTCTGAATTTCCTCACACAGGATGATGCCAAGAAAATTGAACTATTCTCATATAAATATTATAAATGTGAAAGTATGGATGTTTGTGCGTACCTCTAAAGTTCCATCACGTGAAAACTACTGGACCCATTGAGCTGAAATTTTGCAGAGAGGTACTTGATAGTCCTGAGTAAGATGTAGGCATATTGAAGTTGTGAAAATCCTATAGGGCTATGCCCCGCGAGGGTTCAAAGTTCCCATGTATTCCTTATGGACATTCATTTTTGTGTGAGCTGATGAAAATTCAGCTGATCTTTATTCATAGTAGTTCCACAGGCTAACCACAGAATGCAGCACACAAAACTATCAAAGTTTTTATAAATAATTCGCGGGGCGAAGCCTGCGGGTAACAGCTATTAACTGCATCCTATAATATCCTATAACTATCTTGTTTACTTATGAATTTGGTTAAATTAAATTTGCATAATTAAAATTAATGACATTTTTAAAAGTATAGGAGAGTACAGTCCTTTCCAGTCCAGTCCAGTAGAAAGGTTGCAGTAACTTATTTTGGCTCACTAAACTTAAAGCATTATTAATTAGCAGATTAAATTAAATTATTAAATAAACAACAACAATAACCGTGTTTGTGTGTTGTTGTTGTTAACCCTTTCAGTGCTATGGACCGATATATCGTCTTTTGAATCTGTTATCAATAAACACTGTTACTGCTTCATAAGCGATTGTACCGTTAGGCGCTCAGTCTGCAATTTGAGTCTGACTTGTGGTGAAACCTGGTAGACACGAACTGAACTACCTCGTCCAGCGCCTAGTCTCTATAATACCAACTGATCCACTGCAGCTGCTAGTCTGATCAGTGGCTGTGCGGTCTAAGGCGTTACCTTCCTGGCCGGGGGTAACACTTGGATCGAGGGTTCGAATCCCGTCACAGTCGGTGGTTTTTATATGCAACTCATGGAGAGTTCACCTGTCTGTTGAAGGGGAGGGCGGACCTTAAGCAAACGGTGGACAGCTTGGGTCCAAGCTGACGGGATGGGTGGATTCTTTGTGAGTTGCACATCTGATCAGGTGTTTTGCTACTTTTTACCCATCCTTTACTGTGTGTGTCCAGCGGAAGCACGTTTTTATTAATTTTAACTGTTCAGGCGTTCAATATATTTAAAAAAACAACAAAACATCACGGGTTCAACTACTCCTTTCAGAAGCTTAGCATTCAAAGAGTTAAGCAGTTTGATTTTAACTATTGCGTACATCCTGTCCTGAAGTGTCTCTGGAATTTTGTTGTTAAAGAACACTATTTTAGGGTTAGAGAAGTTAGTGTTCTCATATTATATTTTCCTAAAACCATATTTTTTTATTTCAGCTCTTGTTGCGGATTTTGGAGATAGCAGTTCAGATCCTGAACATGATAACAAACTCTTTCGAGGGCTCCGGGTCAACACAAACCGTAAGTTATACTAGGTGTCGTAGAGTTTCTGACAAATTTTCACATACATTTCAACGGCGTATTAGGAGCTATTATGGTTGTTATAAAGATTAGCCAGAAACTGTATTTAGTTGCATGTGTTTGCTGATTTTTCAACGAAAGTATTCACATAGTTTAAAATAATTACAAAATATGAAAAATACATTATATTAATGCACAAACCTTCCAATGACATAAAATTCTTTAAATGATAGTTTAAAAAAACATTCATTCAAAAATTGTAAGAGTTTATAATTTAAACACCCCCATTTTGTTTGGGTATGGTGGCATTTCCTATGGTAAAGGACACAGACAGCAAGTCTTGTAATGCTGTTTTTATCGAAGGCTAGCATTATGAAGTTGAGATTTAATAAGTTTTCGAATAAGAATTAAAATTACTTTTAAACGGGATGAATAAAATACGTCTTACAACACTATAAAGTATACTTGCACTTATACTGTACTTACATACAAGACGGTAAAATATACATAAAAGATGGTACAACAAGGCCTTGCAATCATCTTGGTGTGAACTAAAAAATCATATTTTATTTTGCACAAGAGCCAGTATCTTACTGAACCTCACTCTTCCGGGTCGTTACATTATCTGTTTGGTTTGTACTGAAGGTAATAATTTTATTTTATTCCCTCTTGTAATTTCTGTAGGTGAGAAATCTGCAAAATATTAGTGTGCATGGTTCATCTATAAGGAAATAATGTGCATAAAACAATTTAAACTTTTAACTGATCGCTGAGATATTCAATGTTACTGCCTCATTATATATGTTCCAGGTATTTCCGAACAGTGAAGAGCTTGAACCATCATCTAGTTGAAACATTATCACAGCTAATTTATTTCTGTATTTCCCTACATATGACTCAACAACAAGTGAAATAAGACTATAAATAAGTTGTACCAAATATAAATACATCAATGATTTGTATGCAAACAGTAATAAATATATTTTTTGTTCCAATAATATTATTTTTATTCTGCCTTTACCTTTAATCCTGGATTTTAAGAAATTAGTCGATCTTTAATTTCAGATGTTATAGTTTTACTAACAGATGTTATAGTTTTACTCAGGCCGGATGATACAGGCCATCATTTTAGGGGGGACATGAGTTAAAAATATAGTACTGAGTGTGTACTATAATATAATATAGTACTGAGTGTCATGAGTATACATTGTTTGAGGGGGTTAGTAGTCAAGGGAAAACCTCCAAATACGACTGGAAGAAAATGGTACTGTATGAATAACATTGCATAAGTTATATGAGTTTTAGGACGGCTTTATTTTTTTGCTGTATTTGAAGAAATTACAAATTTACTGTTATTTCCTAATTGAAAAAGTGGATACAGTAAATACATATTGTAGAACTGACTTATTGACTCCATGAACACAATTCAATAGATGCAATATATGCAATGACGACAAGGTTGGCAATGATGACCAAAAATTGTACTACACTATACTTAAGTTATAATTAAAGGAAAATACTATATGAGAGGGTTGTCATTAGCCCTTTTCTTTTAGAGTTGTCAAAGTAATATTTAAATATAAATAAGTTTTGTTGTTGTTATAAAAATCAAAAATTACAATATCGGTTATGTCAAATTATGTTACAGAAAAATTAACGGCTTATTTATCTTTAAATTGTTGTTTGAAAAGATCACAGTTTTAATAAAAGAATTAAAATTGTAAACTAACTCAATGGGGTTTGGTTTGATTATGAAGTTTTTAAATAAATCAAATAAAAATAATTCAAAATTTCAGTTTAAACAAATTTGTTAATTTTGTACATACAATTTTTACTTTACAATATCTTCATATATTTTTTTAAATTTTCTATAATATTAGTTGTTTTGATAATTATATTTTACATTAAATGTGTATAAAGGCTGTTGTGACGGTTGTCACCATTTTCCAAAATTATTGTTGTAAATTTGGTTTTACAGAATAAAGAGACCTGATATTGGGATTTCACAATCCACTTACCAGTGTTGTAATTGGCACATAGAGTTCAGAGTATTTGATGACACTCTGCTTTCTACCGGGAAACCGCTGAATCTGATGAGTTCAGCGATTGACACATCTGTGAGCTGGGGCCTAGTTAGCCAGAAGTGACCGACTGGGGTCCTGGGCAACAGCTGGAACATACCTACTTCTTATTTCAGTGGTAAGGCGGCATCTCTGCTTAAAGTAATTTTTCTTATTTTATTTTATTGTTTATAAAGATTGTCCAGGGAATATTAATCAAATTGGACCTTTGATTCTTTGATTGACTTTTATTCTAATTATTTTTATTAGTCTTTTTTAATCGTTTGAGTCATTAAATTAAAAGTAGAGTTCATCGAATATTATGGTAGGTAGTCTACTATTTTTTAGAATGGTTTTTGTTAATTTTGAATATTGTTCTGCCATTCTGATTAAAAATTAACTTGTGGAGAGGTGATTGTTTTTTTTTTTATTATTCTGTCTGTCAAACATAGTTTTTTTGTAACTACGGTATTTGAAATATTTATTTTATTAAATTATATCCTGTTATTGTAATAACAATTCTCTTACACATTTTCACCCTCTCATTGGAAAAGCGAGTCTAACCCTCTAATTTGTGTTCTAAATTAATATTTGAGAGTATAAATTAAGATCCCGTTGTATACCTCCATGTCAAATCAAACATGGCATTGTAACACACTCCTCGTGAACAGGTCTGAACATTCGGCCGAACATTCCGTCCCGCAATCAAAGTTCGTGTAGCTCCCACACTTCTCGCAAGCGAATACTCAGCTCGCGAGCACCTTAATAAATTGCAAAGAAGAGTTAAATAATTTTGCTTTATTCTGAGGTAAATCTGGTGAACCTGATCAACAAATGTTTCAAATGATGTGCGATGATCAAGTAATTAAGAAAGTTGTAATTGTTTACTACTTATGAGATTAAAAAAAAAAAATTCATCCCATTATAAAAGCATGGGAAATTTTGACTTCTGCCATAGAAGCAGCTGGGGATGAATTTTCCTTCTACATATTAGAACAACTTCAAAAAGGGACAGTCAATAATCAACACCATTGGAGATATTCAGAAAGCAGTGTAAGCACTGTATGCACAAAGAGCTATAGCCATTATTCTCATCGGTTAGTGCATCTTGTTTTGCTTGATGTCAGGAATGCCTTCAGTTTGATGAGATGTGTCGGTATGAGGGGAGACATTTTGAGAATCTCCCACTCTGTGTCTCAGTTTATCTGTGAATCACAGCCGCTCATTGAAGATTACCTCCGAGGCAAACTTATTTTGGTCTACGAAATGAAGAACAGTCCGCGGATGATGGATGTCACTTCCTGGTCCAATAGGGTTCGACACTTGGCTTGAATCAATGGAATGCTAGTTACGACAGCCTCTTGCGTTTCAGTTATGAGATGCCAGAAGAAATTATTATTTTGTTTTGTTACGCTGATGTCTTTGACGCCCATGTCACACTGCACGGTCGATAAAAAATTAAAGCTAATTAAAAACCAGGTGATGCTTGATCATTGTAGACAATTAGATGGCCGATCATGGACTCTTGCTTGCTTATTTGAGCAAAACCGAGATCGTGATTCTCATGAAGAATCTATAATCCGTTCCACATCAATTCCTCTTTATGATAGTGGGCGGGGATATTGTTGTCGTCTGGACCACATGTGCTGCCAATAAGTACCTCCAAGTTATGGTGGCTGGACGCAGAGCCGGGCTTAAGCATAGGCTACATAGATGCGCGCCTAGAGGCCCGCACCAAACGAATCCCACATACAAAACCCTAAAACATGCAAAAAAAGGTCACCACCTTGCTGACCTGGGTAGTAAGGACCAGCACCAACGGCTGTCCTAGGGGCAAACAGCTCCTAAATACGGCGCTGGCCGGACAATAGGCTTATTTAGAGGTATCAGATTTTTGGTAAGGAAGACAAGACTTCTAAGATAATCTTTTCTTATCAAGAGAGATTTTCTTATCAAACTGATGGCAAATGTCAGGGACGTCCCCGAGATCCAGCAGAAGATGTTTGATTATGTCTGCAGTCCGTGCTCGTGCATGGAACTGAGGTGTAGGCAGATGCGCTAAATAAAGAACCATCAGGTTGCGGATCGCCCAAGTGATGCGTCAAACTCCACTCAGGTGGGTCATCTGTACCGTACAAAGTCTGAACCGGCCGTCCTGGTATAGCCGTAGTCATCCGGCCCTGTCAGCTCTTGGTAGCGGAGCTAAAATAAAAGAAGGCAAGGACAGGTGCCAGACGGGGAGATAAGGCAAGGGTGCAGGAAAAGCTGCGGATAGGGCCCGCATAATTTTGGAATAGCAGGGGAGCTGGTAGCAAAATGCCCGATGACGTTTGACTGCGAGACTCATTCTCATAACGAATCATGAGTGGAACGTTGCGTCGGCACGGCGAGTTGGAAAGTTACGGTACCTCACACAATTCTTGTCGGGTTATGGATATTTTCGGTGACGTATCTGTACGCTATGGGCAAGACCGGTTCAATGTTTGCATTTACTGTCCCGGCATTCCCAAGGAGGCTAAGAACACTTTGGGAAATGCCACGTCTGATGGAGGCCTAGACCACACACAGCGTGATAGACACGACCTGTGTTAAAGGTAAGGACTACTCTGGGATCAGGGACGGATTGAAGCGTTAGCTACATAGGCGCTGGCTTGTCAGAGACCTGCACCAATGGTTGCGCCTAGGGGCATGCAGCTCCTAAATTCGGCCCTGACTGGGACTGTGTGTGTCACACACACGGCTAGTCCAAAGGCATCATCCGTATAATTAGGTTAGACTGGGATGAGGGCTGGTTCTTATCATATTTTTGTCAGCTAGAGAAGAGCTAAGCCAGGTGATGCTCGATCATTGCAGACAATTAGATGGCCGATCATGGACTCTTGCTTGCTTATTTGAGCAAAACCGAGATCGTGATTCTCATGAAGAACCTATAATCCGTTCCACATCAATTCCTCTTTGTGATAATGGGCGAGGATATTGTTGTCGGATTGTTGCCCAGGTCAACGAACTTTTTTAGTACTATCATTGACTAACTACAGTAGTTAGTCTATGGTAGTATGTCGTTTTTAAGTGGTGCGGGACTCTAGGCGCGCGCCTAAGTACCCTTAAATCCGTCCCTCTCGTAGTCTAACTTACGTCTATTCTGAATTTATGTGATTAACAGTTCCCGGGTTAGTGTCAAAAAAATAGAGGTTTTTTTATTGGCAAACTTAACGAGGTAAAAATAGATATCAATCTCGATGCGAGTTAAAAAATGAAGCCTCACTGGAGTATATTTTTGGCCAAAGACTATCATAACTTGTGAAGAGAGTATTTGATCGGATGTTGTCATGGGAGCAGAGTTGACTGAGGTCAAAATGGTGGTCAGTATGTAGGCTCCAATTTTTGTTACCCTAAAAGGGGTAAAATTAGTGAAGGGGTAATAAAAGGGATCTAGATACATTTACCTCGTTGACTGGGCCAGATTGAAGCATAGGCTACATAGGTGCGCGCTTGGGGGCCTCACCACAAAGTGGGCCCGCACCACACAGAATCATACACAAAAGCCCACAAAAAAAGGTCACCACTTTGGATCTGGACGTCAACAAGGACACTCACCACAGGTTTAGGGCCAGCGGATCCTAAATCCGGCGCTGCTCGTTGGGCAAATTACATCAGTAAGGAGGCCTGCACCACAGGCTGGTCACCTATGTGCCTAAGTATTTTCCCACCTATTACTAAAAAACTTTACAAAATTCTTTTAATTACCGACCATCTTCATTTTATTATGGCCCCGGAAAAAAACTCCATAATTTTTGTTTATGTTTGGAATTTGTTTGGTTCTAGTTCAAATTTGTTTTTGTGGGTTGAGGTTATGTGCTTTCATATTTTAACCTAAATTAATTGGATCTGAGGTAATTATCTATTGACGCGTGGAGAATTATACCACTCACTTGTATATTCTTTATGATAGCAAATTACGAGAGGTTATAATAACTTACATTACCAAATTGATATGCAAATGGTTTCTAAGAGAAAGTTTAGGTTAAAGTATAAACAGTTTCTCTCAACTGGGCCTATTAATTATATTTCAAAATCACTTACAGTCACATTTGTTTTGTGAAATCATAATAAAGTATAAATAACGAATATAGGGATGTTATACTTATTAGGTTAAATGCATTTTTACAGTTAGGTGTTTTTGTTTCAACATTATAATTCTAACTAGTCCTTGGTTCTCTTTAGGCTCTTTTCTTATATAGCTATCTATTACCTTTTTTTAATTATAAATTTACCTTTTTTATATACAGGCATGAGTTTAAAAATAAATATACAACAAGCATTTCAAAAGGTGTTTAGCATTAAAAAAATATTGATTCCTTTAACTGATCATGGATGGATTTCTTTTGATTACTAATAAATTGTTAAACCTTCTTAGACTCTTCACAATATCTCAGGGATTTACACCTGCTCTTAACCAAACTCCTACTATAACATGCAACATAGATTTACTTATGCGTTTCACAACAACCAGCCATTGTAACTTAATTGATGATGGAACGAAGTGAAAGAATCTATGTATTAGCAGTGACAATGATTCGATGTCTGTCAGTGATTGTGTGATTGTGTGGTTATGTTCGAAACGCAATAACTTGAAAACGGCTGAATGGATTTCCTTAAAATTTGACACAAAGGTTTTCCATTACATTTTTCGCTACCAGTTCAAAAACTGAATTCAATTCATTCAACCGTCTTTTAATAATTAACATTTAAAAATTGGAAAATTTCTATAAGGTAAAGCATTGAGAAATATGTATATTAGTAAAGTACGAGATACTATTTAAATATTGTTTACTAATGACAAGAAACTATTTTAAAATGATTATATTCATATGTTTAATAGTTAAATAATTGAAGTAGTGCCCATTTAAACAGCACAAACACTTATGGTTGGAATGAATTAATTTTTAATTCATTCAGTTTTACAAAGGTTTTTGAGTAAAGTTTTTTACAAATTCAAGTTCTATAAATAAAGATAACGTTCTTCTTTGATCTGAGAAGGTTTTTATTTGTTCCGTTAGAGTGTAGCATCACTTGATTTAGTATTTATATTTTCCAGCTGTACATTTTTGTCAGTTGATGTTATTACCCTGTCACAGCAAACCTTCGTACTTACTGAATTTAAACTATTATGTATAACAAACTGCTCCTCCGCAAGATTTTGCGAAACGCTAAATAAGGGAGAGAGGAAAAAAATTTAAACAAAACAATGACAGTCTGTAGTTAGATATAATCCTTTAACAGCTGTCTATTTTAATGAATTTAATCAAGAAAAACGTGATATGAACCAAGTTAAACTCTCTTTTATATGAATAACATGGGAACTTGGAAGTCCCGTGGGGCAGAGCCCTGAGGCCTAAATCGAACTTCTGGCTCTGTTACGACTTTTTTCGTAAAATTACCTTCATATTAAAGAAAGAATGATCGAAATCCGTCAAGTGGTTGCCTCGAAATCTGCGTGAAATAAATAACCCGATTACTTAAAAATATATACGATTCAGTAAACGATATGACTACTATGGACGCCCCCTCACTGCTTTTCGACCTTTGACCCCTGACGTCACGCCCGCTCCCCCTCCCCTCCCCACACGCTCCCCACCCCTCCCCAACCCCCTCCCCACCGGACCCCTCCCGACCCCCTCCTACCATTTCTTCTAACCTACTTTTGTGAAGGGTTGCCAACCTAACTTGTTTGCGTAGGATTGCCAACCTATATATATTTTTTTTCCTTGCAATACTATGTCACGCTAAATTATACTGACTGTTATATGTATATAATTATTACGTCACGCTACTTTTGTTTGCTGCGCTCGGCCCCCTCTCACCCGCTTGTTTACTTATCCGAACATCTTACTTATCCGAACATGATACTTATCCGAACATGTGACTTGGAACATGTGATCCAATCTTGTTACTTGTCCAAACCTGTTACGTATCCGAACATGGTACTTATCCAGCCAGCCCACTGGACCACCCCCCCGAGTCCTTTTTGACCTTTGACCCCTGACGTCACGCCCGCTCCCCCTCCCCCTTCCCCCTCCCCGCCACTCCCTCTCCCCCTTCCCACCCCTCCCCCTCCCCTCCCCCTCCCGTCACCCCCTCCCCCTCCCTATCCCCCCTCCCACCGGGCCTCTCATACCATTTTACCTAACCTACATTTGGACAGTGTTGCCAACCTGGTTTTTTTCTTTGTAGTACTGCCAACCTATTTTTTCTTGCAATACTATGTCACGCTAAATTATACTGATTGTTATATATATATATATATGTGTATTACGTCACACTACTTTCATTTTCTACGCTTGGCCCCCTCACACTGTTTATATACCTTTTAATACCTTCCTCTGTTAAAATATATTAGTAAAATATGAAGAAGTACCAGGTGTATCAGATCAGACTGAAATAAAATCTATGCATTTATAAAACAAAAGTTGATATTTGTAAGTAGTGATTTCTCTTTACGGTGGAAATCATACCTTGTGGATAATTTTATATCCTTATCGGGTTCACCACTCCTGTTTCAACTTGTCCAGACCTGTCACTACTTATTCAGTAGATATGACCCCTATAGAGCTCTATAACTTATTTGCTATGCCAAACCTTTTTCACCTGTAATACTGTTTCATTATATGCTTTTTAAAACTAATTTCATCTAAATTGTACCTTGTGTAAGTCCAATACTAAACTATGCAAACAAGGGAAAATAATAAGTAATAAATTACAAACCAAACTTTATTGATACATTTAATTGGTCTACTATTTACAAAAACAGTAATTAAGTGAAAAATCAAACAAATTCAATTCCTTTTCCGATTCCCCGGTATACCAGAGACAGTCTGTCGCCCTCTCCTTTGTTGTAGCTCTCGATGGCGGCGTCCGAGAGGATAGCGAGGAACCTGTGTGGGAGGTAGACGTTCAGGAGTAGGTCATCGCCGGTTATACCTTCAACGACGGTGGTGCGGATTGTTTCGCCGAAACGTGTTTGCGCTTTTCCAAACTGGATGATCTTGTAGGGGATCATCGGGCTGAGATCGCTGATCCTGGTATATTGCGGCACGTAACAACTGTTCAAGTGTACTTTCAAATCGGCAGTGTCCATTGTCGATTGATTTTATCTCCCCGTAACTGCTGCCTCTCGTCCAGGTGGCGTGGAACTGACTGAATCTCAACTAGATAATTTACTTTTGGTAGTGGTGGGGGTGGGGTGGTTGGAGGGAGTGGGGGAATGGTTTGGGGACAAAAAAAGTCCCAGATGCAGGGAATATTTCCCTCCGATATACTTCTTTTTTATTGGTTGTGGTATTGAACCAGTTTCAACACGTTATTCAATGCGCACATCTTTTTTGATTTTCCGTGAAAAAAAACAATACACATTCGATGTCGTCAGCACCTTTAAAGAAGGGTAGGCTTCCAGGTCGATCACTAGACACGATCTGAAAAATTCTTTAATATAGTTTGCTTTTTCCAGTCCCTTTACGTACACTACCGAAGAATACAGAATGGAGTACAACTGTCTGTGTAGCGCTTGAATGGTTGTGTCGCCGTCCTGCCAGCGTAGCCCGTGATAGTGATTGGTCGTCCACGTACACTGTTTCTTGGTTTTGGCGTCCAAAGTGGTGTATGGGCACGGAGATTTCACTGTCCAATGTTGAATGGTGGTTCCGTCCGACGTGGCAACTGCAAATTCCTTAACTACGAATTCGTTGTTTGGGTTTTTAAAGCCTTGAAAATCAACAAACAGTTCCATGTTCCGCCCGAAGCGACTGGCACCGCCTGAGGTTAGAATGAGAATGAGGCCTGCCGGGCTAGACAGCGGCTCGTTCTATCCCCACTACTACCTTCCTACCACTAACTCCTTTCCAATACCTCTCCCCACCACTATTGCCCCCTCCCCACCCGTTCTCCTCCTCCTCCTCCAACTACAACCAACTATCTTTCTAATATTCAAAATCTTTTCAAAAACTGGACAGGGACAAGGATTAATAATAATAACAACGTTTCAAATACAGACACAAGTACGTATTTAATAAATCAAATCTTCTTATATATATATATATACGCCTTTTACACACACACACACACACACACACACACACTAATTGTATACATTTCATTATCATATTAAATTCATGATAGTTTTACCATGTTATTTTTAATTTTTCTTTGTTAAATAAAAACAACACTTTGAAAACCGGACTAAATATATTTACACTCCGACAACAACAACAAATATTTTCTTTTATTTAAACAAAACAAAATCTTGTTCGAAAACTGTCCCAGTTATTACACCGTTGGTTTCAATAGAGGTTAGTTATAGTCAACTGTGACGTTTCTATACTTGTCCACTTCGATGATGTTGCAAAACTCTCCAAAGACGATGCAGTTGACCGCTTCCGTGAGGGCGACGCCAAAATTGATTTCTATGCGAAGACTGCCTCTTCTGACCAGGTTCCAATGGGGCGCAGCGGCTGCCAAATCCGATGTCAAATCGAACGCGTACAGACAATAGCCGTTGGGGTACATGCTTCGTGAAATTCCGTTTCCGTGGTTTTTGTTGTGAATACCACATCCGGAAAATAACGTGTTGTAGCAACTGATGTATAACTGATGATTTGTAAAGTCTGGCTGAAGCGCTTTAGCAGGTACTTGCTGTCCGTCAACGTAGAGGGCCAGAAAGTTTACGTTGTAGTGGGCAAAATTAAAAGGGTTGTGCTTAAAACTGCCGTTATAAGCGTTGTTACTCACTAGCCCCAACACGATCCTTTTAGGCAACTGTCCCAGGTAAACATTGTCTATAGTTTTGCCGAGCACATCACTTGGAATAGTAAAGGCCTTAACGTCCACGCGTGTTATGGGATACTTTGCAGCGCACGTTTCTAGCTTTTTGGCGTGTTCAACCAACAGTGTGGGGTTAATCTTCACTCTTCTCACCATCAGGCTGGCTTCCATCACGTTTATCACGAACCCAGACTTGGATATTAGACTAAAGTTATCGCGGGATCTCGTAAATCTAACTTTAAGCTCGACTCCGTTCAGCAGATACTTTCCTTGGTGGAATACGTCAGCGTGTATATATCCCATCATGTCCACAGGGTGGCTATTGGCAAAGTAACTTCGTCTTTTCTTCAGTCCGTCGTTTTCATCTTCAGTTTTGTCCATTTGACCAGCTGTATCGCTCACCCAAAGGGCAGATGATTGGTGGGTTTCTTTAGCGGCATCATCGTAATTCAAAAGAGTTTCAATGTACGCTCGGTAAGGGTAAGTGTTTCCATTTGCCGATACCAGTTTTTGGTTAAAGTATACCTCCACCTGGCTAAACAGCGAATGCAGAAAATAGTTTACAGGTCCAACTTTATCGCAGGTTGCGTCCAAAACATTACCGTCCTCTTGCAAAATTCTCACTTTCACAGCAATCAAGGTTTGAGACAAGTCCAAATATTCGTCACCGTGGCCAGGCACGACAAACTCGATGGGGGATTCGTCAGTGAGTGAGGACAGAGGTTTGTATTGGACCCACTGACCTCCTTCGATGCTGGTCTGAGTCGGTGGTAGAGAAAACAAATCCAATTCGGTTTTAGAACAATCGGCAGAGAGGTTATGTACGTAGGCCATTATGAAAAAATGTCGGAGGGATAGTTCCTTTTTGAATTCTTCTTCTTCTTTGAAACTTTGGGCTTCTTCTTCCGTATTAGCTTCTTACGTGAGTTTTCTACTTGCTTCCGACCTTTTGGTTTCTGTACTGCTTTCCGCTTCTTAACAGCTGACGAAGAGTCGGGACTGTTGTTCACGCTGCGACGCTTGGGCAAAGACTGAGCCTCGGTTTTTATAGTACCACCAGATATAGGCATAGGAGCGCGGCCTGCAGCACCAAATATACCACCGACACCAGCCATGTTCACTCGACGGTGTCTCGGACCAGACTGACAGCGGCACCAGTATTCACCGGGTTAAATCCAAAAGGCTAGACGCGGGAATCCAGGAGTTGAACTTTGCAGGGTAACCTTTCCACTTGACTAACACCTTCCTCCCTTTTCCCCCACCTTTCATTTCCAGTATTTTCTCAATTTTGTAAGCCTTGTTCTTCGGAACTATTACTTTTTGAAGTTCCGCCTCGTAAAAGGCCCCGTCAATAACTTCTCCGGCCAGGTCTTGAACTTGGTACACTGGAATTGGATGCCTTATGACGCGTATTACTTTAAAGATTTCCTCTGTCCAGTTGCTTTCGTATCCTTTGGCAAAATGTTTCTTCTCCTTTGCTATACGCACTGTGTCACCGACATCGAGTTTGGGGGCGATATACGTTTCCTTCTTGGAATAGAGCGTCTTCCAGACTCGCAGAACGTTTTCGTCATTGACGTCAGCTGGTGCCATCTTGATTGTATTGAGGTTTGTATTGGACCCACTGACCTCCTTCGATGCTGGTCTGAGTCGGTGGTAGAGAAAACAAATCCAATTCGGTTTTAGAACAATCGGCAGAGAGGTTATGTACGTAGGCCACTATGAAAAAATGTCGGAGGGATAGTTCCTTTTTGAATTCTTCTTCTTCTTTGAAACTTTGGGCTTCTTCTTCCGTATTAGCTTCTTACGTGAGTTTTCTACTTGCTTCCGACCTTTTGGTTTCTGTACTGCTTTCCGCTTCTTAACAGCTGACGAAGAGTCGGGACTGTTGTTCACGCTGCGACGCTTGGGCAAAGACTGAGCCTCGGTTTTTATAGTACCACCAGATATAGGCATAGGAGCGCGGCCTGCAGCACCAAACATACCACCGACACCAGCCATGTTCACTCGACGGTGTCTCGGACCAGACTGACAGCGGCACCAGTATTCACCGGGTTAAATCCAAAAGGCTAGACGCGGGAATCCAGGAGTTGAACTTTGCAGGGTAACCTTTCCACTTGACTAACACCTTCCTCCCTTTTCCCCCACCTTTCATTTCCAGTATTTTCTCAATTTTGTAAGCCTTGTTCTTCGGAACTATTACTTTTTGAAGTTCCGCCTCGTAAAAGGCCCCGTCAATAACTTCTCCGGCCAGGTCTTGAACTTGGTACACTGGAATTGGATGCCTTATGACGCGTATTACTTTAAAGATTTCCTCTGTCCAGTTGCTTTCGTATCCTTTGGCAAAATGTTTCTTCTCCTTTGCTATACGCACTGTGTCACCGACATCGAGTTTGGGGGCGATATACGTTTCCTTCTTGGAATAGAGCGTCTTCCAGACTCGCAGAACGTTTTCGTCATTGACGTCAGCTGGTGCCATCTTGATTGTATTGAGGTTTGTATTGGACCCACTGACCTCCTTCGATGCTGGTCTGAGTCGGTGGTAGAGAAAACAAATCCAATTCGGTTTTAGAACAATCGGCAGAGAGGTTATGTACGTAGGCCACTATGAAAAAATGTCGGAGGGATAGTTCCTTTTTGAATTCTTCTTCTTCTTTGAAACTTTGGGCTTCTTCTTCCGTATTAGCTTCTTACGTGAGTTTTCTACTTGCTTCCGACCTTTTGGTTTCTGTACTGCTTTCCGCTTCTTAACAGCTGACGAAGAGTCGGGACTGTTGTTCACGCTGCGACGCTTGGGCAAAGACTGAGCCTCGGTTTTTATAGTACCACCAGATATAGGCATAGGAGCGCGGCCTGCAGCACCAAACATACCACCGACACCAGCCATGTTCACTCGACGGTGTCTCGGACCAGACTGACAGCGGCACCAGTATTCACCGGGTTAAATCCAAAAGGCTAGACGCGGGAATCCAGGAGTTGAACTTTGCAGGGTAACCTTTCCACTTGACTAACACCTTCCTCCCTTTTCCCCCACCTTTCATTTCCAGTATTTTCTCAATTTTGTAAGCCTTGTTCTTCGGAACTATTACTTTTTGAAGTTCCGCCTCGTAAAAGGCCCCGTCAATAACTTCTCCGGCCAGGTCTTGAACTTGGTACACTGGAATTGGATGCCTTATGACGCGTATTACTTTAAAGATTTCCTCTGTCCAGTTGCTTTCGTATCCTTTGGCAAAATGTTTCTTCTCCTTTGCTATACGCACTGTGTCACCGACATCGAGTTTGGGGGCGATATACGTTTCCTTCTTGGAATAGAGCGTCTTCCAGACTCGCAGAACGTTTTCGTCATTGACGTCAGCTGGTGCCATCTTGATTGTCGAATGCACTGTATTATTGTAGGCCCGTACCAAGTCTTGAATAATGTCCACATAGCGTAAAGTGTTTTTGTGAGTAAAGTAGCGCCACAATCTTGATTTTATAGTTTTTACAAACCGCTCCACCACTGCAGCTTTGGTATCGGGATTGCGGGTCGTGTAAAAATGTATTCCACGCTGTTTAAAAAACTTTGCAGAGGCCACGGAAACAAACTCTCTACCTTTGTCACACTGGATATCGCGTGGTTTTCGTCCATCGGTTTTTAAAATAGACTCAAAAGCCTCATTAACCGTTTTAGCAGTCTTGTTTTTCAACGGGCGCAACCAACCGTATTTTGAGAAAACGTCCACCACCACAAGCAGATACTTGACGCCGTCGTTGTATTTGGAAATGTTTTTAAAAATGGCCAAATCCGCTTGCCATAAATCGTCGATATTACTGACGATATACCTGTTTCTGGCAAAATTTCTTCTTTTTTGCGTATGCAGTGTGTAGGGGTCCTGAGTGAGAAGCCAATCTTTAATTTTTCGGGTCCTAATTTTATTTTTGGTTTTTGTAATAAGAGGGTGGCTTCCTGCGTAGCAAGCAGAACTTGCCAGGTCGTAGTATATTTTTTCCAGAGTCTTGTTCATGGTTGTTGCGGGTGCATACGAGCCCACGCCTTAGACACTAATCTTCTTCTTCTGTCTGGGACTGGTGGTGTAATTGTTTTCCGCCTTCTAGCGGTGAGTGTAGGAAATGCTGGTCGCGGTGAAGGAACTGGTCGTCTCGGTGAGGAGGGTCCGGCTTGCTGATGTCTGCGCTGAGGGTTGCCGATGAATTCTTGAGGAACGTTAATCTGGCGTCGAGCTTCCAAAAACGGCTCCCAACCGACAGGGCCGGCAGCTGTCTTCTTGCACCTTACCACATCGCAGACCAGATCGACAATGTTCGAGTTGGGGATTGCGGCTCCATTTATACTGACGGTACCGTTTCTGTCCCATGAAATTAGTTCGTTGTCACAAAGCCGTTCAAAAAGGAGTTCTCCTTTTGTTTTAAACGCCTTGGGAATCGTGCGTAAGATATCGTCTCTAAAGTTTCGGGTGCCGTTGTGTGATGCTTCTACAATAGGAATTTCCATAGGTTTGCGCATTTCATCGTGAAAATACTGTCTCCGTTGAAGCATCTGCTGGTACTGCGCCCATTTAGCCCGGTCTTCAAGGTCCGAAGCGTGAAGCACTTTATTCATATCCTCTTCCAGAACGTTCAACGTTTCGTTTTTCGGTGTAGCAGCGTTCAACCGCTGCAAGACGTCGGGTGAAATCAACACCATCTTCTTAGCTTGATTCATCCTTGAAATACTCCAGGGCCGTAACAATAACTAGAGGGACCAGTACTTCACTGTGTTTCACCAACAATGCTTGTTTAGATTTCCACGAGCCTTTCGAAGACGCTACGGAACGAATAGTTTGCTTGAATCTTTCGAGTTTCCGTCTCACCTCAGAAGTAAGAGGTATGTTGGCGTTTAAAATGTTCAAAAAGCACTCGCAAATAGCGGTAACCAAACTCTCGTCAGCTACACGTAGCAACGACAGACGTGGACTAGGCTGCAACTTGACTATGGCCTGCAGGAGCTGGAAATTGATCCGCACGGTGCGGGACATTCCGCAGAACTGACTCGGGAAACCAAACGCTGCCCCTATTTATAGGAATCTCACAACAGCTGGTAGCAACAAGGATACAGAAGATAAATATACATATGCGCATGCTAAACGGCAGTTGGATTAATTTAAATGAAAGATAAAACGGCTGCCAAAACAGATATCTCAAAATCGGGCTCGTTTTGTGCCGAAAGGTAAACTGTCAAAGTCGCCTACACGGCAACGTTTACTGTACACGACCCTGTACGTTTTTGATTCAGGGCATGTCACAACAACTCCTGTCTGGGGGCGGACGATCTTGTGGGGGATGGGCACTACAGTGGCCGGGGCGTCATGAAGTAGCATCTTCTTCAAGGTGTCGAAACATACGATGCCGCGGTTCCTGTAGTTCATCGTTATTCCATGGACTTTACACACAGTCTTGAATTCATTCGGGCCGATCCGAATGACATAGGCGTAGTTCTTGGGCCCTCCCAGATGACCAACGAGTTGGCCAAGTATGGCCCCGACGCTTACATCGTGGAATTTGTTTCCGGGGCCCAAGAACTAAAATATAATATACTAATATATATATGTGTTGACTCTTGGTAAATGAAACATTTATATTAAATTGAATCCATTATATTGAATCCATTTACGTAGGTAATTAAACAATTTAGAAAGTCAACCAAAAGACAGTTCAATCGGTTAGTTAAGTTTTTACTAATGACCCTAAGACTGTATTAGTAAATATAATAATACATTGCCTAAAGTAGCAATTTATATAAGATATGGTGTCCAAGTTTTATATTTTTGCTGTTCTTATGTACCTGGTTATTTTCTATTCAAATAGATACTTTGTTGTAAATATTATGTTTAGTTTATAAACTAAAATGTTCATTTGTAAATATGTAAAGTTTAAGTATAAAATAAAATTAGCAACGGCCCTGCACATCTGTAATTAAGGCGAATCTTTATACTTCATCAACAAAATATGTTGCAATCTAATTTCATGTTGTTTAATACGAAATGAGAATAGAACAAGTTAGCTTTCGGAGACTCGTTTATAAATGATGATGATTATTTCTTACATTAAATTTTTGGTGTTTGGAATTTGAATGGAAAACCCGTTTATTACAACAAGGGAAGTACGGATATTCGAATAGGGCTGGGTACAAAGTCAATTATTTACTAGGGGCGAATATTTAACTGTCAACACTCCAAGTACTTTGTTGTAAAAACAACAAAATAAACTGAGTCCAATGTTTATATTTTTGGCTGGTCTGAAGCACCTGGTTCTGTTTCGACAGTACAACTTTTAAAATAATTATACTTTGTTTTAGATGTAAGGGTATTGTTTTTGATTTTAGTCGTTTTGGTATACCTGGTTATCATAAATTCAGTTAACCAACACAATTTTCAATTGTTTAAATATATCAGAGTACGTTTTATATCTGTAGGGTAACTTTTATCGATTTTGATGAATCTGACACATTTTAATAATTCAAGTCAATATCTACCACTAATAATTCTCTGTATCATTTTTTTTTTTGTACGATCAGTCAAATAAGAATCTACTAAGATAACTCATGGAACCATATCTGAGAATTAAATGACAAGTTCAACATGTAAATACAAATATACAAGGCAATATACCAAATCTTAAAAATAAAAGGCTATAGTAAATACACGTTAATTAAAGTTTACGACTGGAAATGTATTTTACCTGTAAGTTAATGCATCGGATAGTTTTGTCACAAGACTCTAAATACTTGTTTAAGTAAATCCGGCTTTAGGTTTACTAAGTTATCAACAAATTTAAAATAAGCCCAATGAGAACACGATCTGTGAGGTTACGAATGGTATCTGACTTGGAAATATCAAATTCTACCTTACAACGCGCTTAAAATAAAATTTCCAATGTCATTTATAAAAAAAAAAAAAATATTTATTTATGAAAACTATACCTTCGGTATTATAAATTGTTTATGTCTTGCATTAAAATGTTATATTTCAGGTAAATCTCATTTAAGTGTTAAACTCTTACATAAAATGTTTAAAATCAGCAAAATAAAGTCAGATCAGATAGCCTAGAAGTTCGATAGAAAACAAAGACCGTTAAGTAGCTTTCCGAACCTAAACGCAACAATCTAATTTGCAATGAAAGTTTACAAAGTTTATAAATGAAAAACTAAACTAATTGTAGAAATTATAAAACTTACTATTAAAAATAGTTTTTAAAATATTTATAAAATATTATTTCAGAAAAAAATAACTCGTTATAGGTTTCAGTTAGTATTTGAACCCTGCTGCTAAAGTCCTGTGTTAAAGTCCTGCTGCTGTGAAAATAAAAACGTTAAGCTGGTAGAAAAAAAACTTATAAAAAGACAAATATTCACTACCCAAAAACTATCTGTTCACAACCAGAAAGATAACTAACTGATGGGAAAATATAAGAATAGATTGTAATACATTTACCCTAAAATACTCTCATTCAATAAATACACATGCCCAAACTACTAAATGTATGTTAAAATCGTATTAATTGCGTAATAGAAATAATAATCTGCCAATCTGGAAGTAGTGATCATTATCAAGAAGTAGAAATGACAAGTTCGAAATAATAGTTAAACTACCATCTCTGTGAAATAAATATGTAAAAATTAGTTTGCCAATGGATGTAACTAATATTAAAAGGTTGGAAATACTATACTAAAGTCACTAAAAATATAGGTTGACAACTCTGCAAAAGAAAATTTCACAAAGTAAGGTTGGCGACGCTGTGAAAGATCCAGAATTTAAGTCGGAAACTCTGCACAAAAACCGAAAAACATAAAGCTAGGTTAACAACTCTACGAAACAAAATTTCAAAAAGCTATTTTAGCAACACTGCAAAAGAGATTGAGACGCTAAGTTGGCAACATTATGACCAAAAATTAGAAATTGTATTGGCGGCATTAAGAACGAAAACATACAACATCTAGGTTGACCACTTTGAGAAAGAAAGAAAGAAAGAACACAAAGTACTTAGGTTGGCAAACACTGCACAAAATAAAATTATGTAAGTAAAGGTGTGAAAGAGAATGTAGAGAAAGTTTTGTTGGAAATTCCTTGAACGAAAACCTACAGAAATACACCACGAAAACAAAACACAACATTTAGGCTGGCAACAACATGTAGGAAAAAAGTTAAGTTGGCAACAGTGTCAGATTAAAATATTAATAGTTAGTTTGGCAACATTGGTATAGAAAAATTGCAAAGATTTTAGGTGGAAACATTAAGAATGAAGAATTTGCCAATGCCTTTAAAAATTATTAAAAGGTTGGAAACACTACAACCGAGTTAATCAAAAAGGTAGGTTGGCAACTCTGCGAAAGAACATTTCAGAAAGTTAGGTTGGCGAAACTGTGAAATATTTAGAGTTAGGTAGGAAACTCTGAACAAAAACCGAAATCCAAAAAGTTAGGTAGCAACCTTCGAAACAAAATGTCAAAAAGTTAAGGTGGCGACACAGTGAAAGACAGATTAAGACGTTATGTTTGCAACATTAGGACAACAAATCAGAAATTGTATTGGCAGCATTAAGAACGAAAATATAAAACATCTAGGTTGCCCACTTTGAGAAAGAAAGAACACAAAGTACTTAGTAACCACTGCAAAAAATAAAAGTGAGAAGATGATGTAGTTAAGGTTTTGCTGACAATTACTTGAACAAAAAAGTACAGAAGTACACTGCAAATAAATTATTAAAAGATTGGAAACACTATACCAAAATGTACACCTACAAACAGGTAGGTAGGCAACTCTGAGAAAGAAGATTTTAGAAAGTTAGGTTGGCGACACAGCAAATGATTCAGAAGTTAGATAGGAAACCATACAAAAAAACGAGAAAAAAATTAGGTTAACCCTACAAAACAGAATTTCAAAAATTCTGGTTCGCAACTTTGTGAAAGAAAGATCACAAAATACATAGGTTGGCAAACATTGCACAAAATAAAGTTATGTTAGTAAACATGTGAAAGAGAATATTCAGAAAGTTATGTTTGCAATTCCGTTACGGTAACGAAAAAATACAGAAAGACACTGCGATATTTAACAATTCAACATTTAGGTTGGCAACAACAAGTAGGATAAAAGTAAGATTGACATCAGAAAGCAGGAAAAAAGTTAGTGTGGCAACACTGGCAATAACAAATTGCAAAAAGTAAAGTTGGTATTTTTGAGAATGAACGATACAAAAATCAGGTTTGAACCCCCTTAAAAGAAAATACAAACAGTTGAGTTGGCAACTTTGTGAAAGAAGAATGTTAGTATGACAATACTGCGAAATATAAAAGTCGACAATTCTACTAAAGATTTATTTAAATGCAAATAGTAGGCTGGCAAAAACAAGCAGGGAAAAGTTAGCTTGGGAACAGTGTGACCTAAGATATTAAGATTTAGCTTGGCAACACTGGCAAAGAAAGATTGCAAAATGTTAAGTTGAGAACAAAAGAGTAAAACAAGGTTTGAAACCCTATAAACCCATTAACTAAAAAGAAAATGCCAACATTCAAGTTAGCAACTTTGTAAATGAAACATACACCAATACCTTTAATAGGTTGGAAACACTACCCCAAAGTTAAATAAAGGTAGGTTGGCAACTCTGCGAAATAAAATGTTATAAATTTAGGTTGGCGACACAGTGCGTGATTCAGTAGTTCGTTAGGAAACTCTGCATTAACACCGAAATTCAAATATAAATTAGCAATCCTGCGAAAAACATTTCAAAAAGTTAGGTTGGCAACACTGCTTGGTAAAGATTGAGACATTATGTTAGTAATATAATTGAAAAGGTTAGAAATTATATAGGTAACATTAAGAACGAAAAAATACAAACTCTAGGTTAGCAACTTTGTAAAAGAAAGAACGCAAAATACTAAGGTTGGCAAACATTGCAAAACAAGTGTAAAAGAGAATGCTCAGAAAGTTATGTTGGCTATTCCGTTAGCAAAAAAGTACAGAAAGACTTTGAGAAATAAAAATTTACATTTAGGTTGACAACAACAAGTACGAAAAGAGTTGGCAATAACAAACAGTAAAAATGCTTGGTTTGCAACAGCTGAATCACAGTATAATATCAAGAGGTTGGCAACAATGGCAAGGATTAATTTAAAAAAAGTTAATTTAGTAACATTGATAATGAAAAGTGTAAAAACAATTAGGTTTGAAACCCTTTCTAAGAGAAAACAAAAACAATTAAGTTTGTAAAATTGTGAAAGAAAAATGGAATGAAAAATTCCAACTCGCGTATCTAAATACTCAGCCAATACAAATTAACGTATGTTTAATTAGTTTTTTAGTAACTTTTGTATCAGGGTGAATTAAATAATTTAATAAATTTAACTTAATTTTTCTTTTTTTATTATGTTGAAATGATAACGACAATACTGTGAAATAAGAGATTTTGTTATGCAAAAGGTAGGTTGGCAACATTGTGGAACGGAGATGCCGCCAGGATGTCTCTAGTGTACCGCAGCAACGGTAAAGGAATAGAATTTGTTTAAAAATAATATCATTTTGTTAATAGTTATAGTACACAATGTATAAATAAACGTTTTGGTTTGTAATTTATTACTTATTATTTTACCTTGTTTGCATAGTTTAGTACTGGACTTACACAAGGTACAATTTAGATGAAATTAGTTTTAAAAAGCATATAATGAAACAGTATTACAGGTGAAAAAGGTTTGGCATAGCAAATAAGTTATAGAGCTCTATAGGGGTCATATCTACTGAACAAGTAGTGACAGGTCTGGACAAGTTGAAACAGGAGTGGTGAACCCGATAAGGATATAAAATTATCCACAAGGTATGATTTCCACCGTAAAGAGAAATCACTACTTACAAATATCAACTTTTGTTTTATAAATGCATAGATTTTATTTCAGTCTGATCTGATACACCTGGTACTACTTCATATTTTACTAATATATTTTAACAGAGGAAGGGTATTAAAAGGTATATAAACAGTGTGAGGGGGCCAAGCGTAGAAAATGAAAGTAGTGTGACGTAATACACATATATATATATATATATATATATATATATAACAATCAGTATAATTTAGCGTGACATAGTATTGCAAGAAAAAATAGGTTGGCAGTACTACAAAGAAAAAAACCAGGTTGGCAACACTGTCCAAATGTAGGTTAGGTAAAATGGTATGAGAGGCCCGGTGGGAGGGGGGATAGGGAGGGGATAGGGGGTGACGGGAGGGGGAGGGGAGGGGGTGACGGGAGGGGGAGGGGAGGGGGAGGGGTGGGATGGGGGAGAGGGAGTGGCGGGGAGGGGGGAGGGGGAGCGGGCGTGACGTCAGGGGTCAAAGGTCAAAAAGGACTCGGGGGGGTGGTCCAGTGGGCTGGCTGGATAAGTACCATGTTCGGATACGTAACAGGTTCGGACAAGTAACAAGATTGGATCACATGTTCCAAGTCACATGTTCGGATAAGTATCATGTTCGGATAAGTAAGATGTTCGGATAAGTAAACAAGCGGGTGAGAGGGGGCCGAGCGCAGCAAACAAAAGTAGCGTGACGTAATAATTATATACATATAACAGTCAGTATAATTTAGCGCGACATAGTATTGCAAGGATAAAAATATATAGGTTGGCAATCCTACGCAAACAAGTTAGGTTGGCAACCCTTCACAAAAGTAGGTTAGAAGAAATGGTAGGAGGGGGTCGGGAGGGGTCCGGTGGGGAGGGGGTTGGGGAGGGGTGGGGAGCGTGTGGGGAGGGGAGGGGGAGCGGGCGTGACGTCAGGGGTCAAAGGTCAAAAAGCAGTGAGGGGGCGTCCATAGTAGTGATATGTTTAAGTCAAAATTGTGGGAGTTTGGCAAAACGTAGGATGATGGGAGATGGCTCAAATTAAAGGACTTGATCCCAGGGACGCGGGAAAAATAGCAGTGTTTCTAAATAAATACCCCCCAAGCAGCAAACCTGCATACTCAGCGAATTTCCAATGCATATATATGTATGTATCTTAATGCCATATAAAGCAACACACCAAGTTTCATCAATATAAGTACATTCATAAATAAACTATTTATCACATTTTTAGCGAATTTCCCTATAGGGAAGAAGCTATTACCGTAGTCGGCATGGTAATACCTAGGCCCGGGACCATGATAACTTTTCGTTTTGAGGTCCCCAGACCCCAAAAACACCATTCGTTCGAAACTGTATATATATATATATATATATATATATATATATATATATGTGTGTGTGTGTCCGTGAGCACGATAACTCTCGTAAAAATTATCCGATTTTGATGAAATTTGGTATAAACGTGTAAAGCAACATTTATGACTTTAAGTTCGAAAACCAGCCAGATCGCTTTATCCGAAGGGGTATTTTGTAGCCCAGGCAATGAAGGTAAAAAACGAGCAAATGTCGGAAGAAATTAGTAACAGGCTGAAACCTATACCAGTCGATAGTACCCACCTAGAGGTACAAAAACCCAAAAGTCCCCTAAATTCCCCCCAGTGCTTATCTCGTAGCCCCCCTTTAAACCTCCCTAGCCCCCATTCCTGCAAGCATTTACAAAAACGCTCATATCTCCATTACTATTGTTTGCAGCTTAATATTTCTTTTTTTGTTTGATTGCCTAAATAATGATCTACAAAAAAGGTTGAGTCATTAAAATAGCTCAAACCAACGGTTCAAAAGATATTCGCATTATAATAATACATATTTGACAATTTTAAAATACTTTTTAACATTATTCTTCTCTAAAATTAAAATACGCAATTTTTCCAGAAAATACTACAAACAAAGGTTGTGGTAAATTATATTCCGCGTAGAATGATATATACATTGTTATAGTTTCAATAATGACAACGTAACTTAAGAGGCTCAAACACAGCGTGTGCACTTTGGGCCGCTGCGCCACAGCGGCGGGAGAATTTCTGCAATTTATTCGCCACTCACGTTTTAAGGCTGAATATCACAAGCAATAATCAAGTACCCTTTATTGATATTGTAAAAAGACTATGTTATTCAAGATATTATTTAACAAATTTATTACGTCGAACATGGGTAATGGTTGATAGCTGATTTTTACATAACAAAATTTTACCAGTAACAACCATTGTATATTGTATGAATAATATAGTTCAGTGTAGTCGTGTGGTAAATAAACGATTAAATTTTTGAAAGAAAAATTCCAAAGGTTCATTCAACAACAAGTTTTAAATAAAAGTGATTGCAACACTGAAATGCAATGCACGCACCTTGATGCTCGATATGCAGCAGCTACCGTACTAGCGCATCGCATGCCTAGCTGCATCGTTAGGTCAAAAATATTTCACTTTTGGTTACTGGTACAAAATTTTGCACGTTGTATCTTCATACAACTAGCGTTTATATAAATACTCTCAGAGCTCCCTAACACCCTGTGATGACGTCATCAAGATGGCGGACTAGAAACATTACAGGGTATGCTTTAAACGTTAATAACTAACTCCCTCACCTGTTGCTTGATTTCGACTTTTAAGGAATTATTTTAAAGAAAACCAATCTAACTACGATAAATTACATTTATTGAAATTTGTATATGTATACTTTTGAATATGACCCATTTTGTACATATACATTCTTTTTGGATTCGAAGCCGTTTACACTGTAACTTATGAACTAACCCTTAGATTTTGAATAAAAATGGTATCATCATTTAAGACAGTATTTTATGTCACGATTTCAAAAACCAGAAATTTTGTATCAGGGGAAAGGGGTTTTATTGTGTTTGAATTAGATTCAAAACAACCTTTTTATATATTTTATTAATGTTTTTAAAACACACAGTTTTGGCTTACCGTACATTTTTCATCTTCCTCCCTTCACAATCGTCAAGACTGGAAAGTCGTCAATTCAAGGTCAATTCTGGGTTCTATGATTTGTTGAGTGTTATAGTTTGTATGTATGTTTCAGTGTCACGATTTCAAAAACCAGAAATATTAACCAGAAAGGAGGGGTTTTATGGTGTTTTAATTATATATATATAATATTCTCTTCATATATTTTATTCATGTTTTAAAACCCACAGTTTTGGCTTAGACACCGTTTAGAGCATAACAATCTAAATAATTTATGATGTTGAATTTATAACCTAGGTTGTGTGGTTGCAAAATAAATCAAAAAAACCTTCCAAGAAATTATCTAAATTTATCTTACGGGGTATTGGTATTCAGACTTTTCACAGTAAGTGTTAATAAAAAATTAATTTATTATTTTACCAACTATTGTAGCTTAAAAGTATATTTCACCTTTTTCACATAGGTTAAAAGAAGACTTTTCAAATTTGGTATTACGTCAATCCGTTGCCGAGCTATCGAAAAAGCTAAACACAGAACGTTGTTTAACGTTATTCATATGGAGAATAAATAACATGTAATACCTAGCTTATTTATAAACATAATTTGAGGAACTTGGTATTTAGCTTAATGTTCTTGTGGTCCAATAATTACTAAAAAATTACTAAAAACCTACATCTTACACTTTCTGTTGCAGCAAATATATGTAGACATCTCTTACGTTATTCTTATGGGGTATGAACTAATTATATATATATATATATATATATATATATATATATATATATATATATATATTAATTATCAATATATTTTAATGACCCTTGTCAAGATGATTCTTGTAGTAGTGACGTACATATATACGTATTGAAAATTTGGTGAGTACGCAGGTTTGGTGCAATAGGTTTAAAAAAAATCTATATATAAACCAGCATGAAATGGAATTTTAATCTTCTTCATAAGGATAACATTAGGGAGTGTACTGCAGCCATGCTTTTAAAAACCATGTTTTGCTCGATTTTGAGCAATGGGTACTCTTCTTAACACTTATTGTGAACAATCTAAACTCTATTCCCCATAAGATTAACGTGGGTAATTTTTTGAACTTTTTTAAATTTTATCCACAACCATTTAACCAGAGGAAGATAAAAAATGTACGTTAAGCCAAAACTGTGTGTTTTAAAAACATTAATAAAATATATAAAAAGGTTGTTTTGAATCTAATTCAAACACAATAAAACCCCTTTCCCCTGATACAAAATTTCTGGTTTTTGAAATCGTGACATAAAATACTGTCTTAAATGATGATACCATTTTTATTTAAAATCTAAGGGTTAGTTCATAAGTTACAGTGTAAACGGCTTCGAATCCAAAAAGAAAGTATATGTACAAAATGGGTCATGTTCAAAAGTATACATATACAAATTTCAAAAAATGTAATTTATCGTAGTTAGATTGGTTTTCTTTAAAATAATTCCTTAAAAGTCGAAATCAAGCAACAGGTGAGGGAGTTAGTTATTAACGTTTAAAGCATACCCTGTAATGTTTCTAGTCCGCCATCTTGATGATGTCATCACAGGGTGTTAGGGAGCTCTGAGAGTATTTATATAAACGCTAGTTGTATGAAGATACAACGTGCAAAATTTTGTACCTGTAACCAGAAGTGAAATATTTTTGACCTAACGATGCAGCTAGGCATGCGATGCGCTAGTACGGTAGCTGCTGCATATCGAGCATCAAGGTGCGCGCATTGCATTTCAGTGTTGCAATCACTTTTATTTAAAACTTGTTGTTAAATGAACCTTTGGAATTTTTCTTTCAAAAATTTAATCGTTTATTTACCACACGACTACACTGAACTATATTATTCATACAATATACAATGGTTGTTAGTGGTAAAATTTTTTTATGTAAAAATCAGCTATCAACCATTACCCATGTTCGACGTAATAAATTTGTTAAATAATATCTTAAATAACATAGTCTTTTTACAATATCAATAAAGGGTACTTGATTATTGCTTGTGATATTCAGCCTTAAAACGTGAGTGGCGAATAAATTGCCGAAATTCCGCCGCCGCTGTTTCGCAGCGGCCCAAAGTGCTCGCGCTGTGTTTGAGCCTCTTAAGTTACGTTGTCATTATTGAAACTATAACAATGTGTATATCATTCTACGCGGAATATAATTTACCACAACCTTTGTTTGAAGTATTTTCTGGAAAAATTGCGTATTTTAATTTTAGAGAAGAATAATGTTAAAAAGTATTTTAAAATTGTCAAATATGTATTATTATAATGCGAATATCTTTTGAACCGTTGGTCTGAGCTATTTTAATGACTGAACCTTTTTTGTAGATCATTATTTAGGCAATCAAACAAAAAAAGAAATATTAAGCTGCAAACAATAGTAATGGAGATATGAGCGTTTTTGTAAATGCTTGCAGGAATGGAGGCTAGGGGGGTTTAAAGGGGGGCTACAAGATAAGCACTGGGGGGAATTTAGGGGACTTTTGGGTTTTTGGACCTCTAGGTGGGTACTATCGACTGGTATAGGTTTCAGCCTGTTACTAATTTCTTCCGACATTTTTCCTTCATTGCCTGTGCTATTGGGGGGGGGGTTTTGTACCCCAAAAATGGTTTTTTGAATTTTTTACATATAATTTTGGAAATAGTCAAATTTTAGTTTTTACCATTGGATTCAGCTTAAAAAAACACACAATTTGGTATTTTTATAATTTCTCTACATCAATTGGTTACCGAGATATTGAAAGTGCTAAACACAGTACGTTGTCTAATGTTATTCTTATGGAGGAAAAGAAAAATTTTATATCTCGCTTATTTATGAACGTATACTGACAAAACTTGGTATACGGCTTCACCTGGTTGTGGACCATTGATATTTGCTCAAAAAAACAATTTTTTGCCAAAGGCTCCCGTAGCAGCAAACCTGCGTACTCAGCCCCATGTTATTCTTATGGAGAATAAGTAACGTGTTATCTCCCTTAATTATGAAAATAAATTAATGAAATTTGGTATGTGGCTTTACCTAAATGAGTTATATTGATATTTGTATAAAACCCCATTTTTTGTTTTCCTTCCTTCAGCAAACCTGCATACTCAGCCGCCATGTTATTCTTATGGAGAATAATTAAAATGTCACAAATCGTTTATTTATGAATGTATATTGATGAAACTTGGTATGTGGCTTTATGTGGTATTAAGATACATATATATGCATTGGAAATTCGCTGAGTACGCAGGTTTGCTGCTACAGGGGTATTAATTTTTCTCCATAAGAATAACATGGCGGCTGAGTATGCAGGTTTGCTGAAATAAGGAACACAAAAAATGGGTTTTAGCGAATTTCCCCTATAGGGAAGAACCTATTACCGTAGTCGGCATGGTAAGACCTTGGCCCGGGACCATGATACCTTTTGTCTTGAGGTCCCCAGACCCCAAAAACACCATTCGTTCGAAACTATATATATATATGTGTGTCCGTGAGTGCGATAACTCTCGTAAAAAAGGTCCGATGTTGATGAAATTTGGTACAAACATGTAAAGCAGCATTTATGACTTTAAGTTCGAAAACCAGACAGATCGCCCCATCGGAAGTGGTATTTTGGGGGGGGGGTTTGTACCCCAAAAATGTTTTTTTTGAAGTTTTTACATGTAATATTTAATGAAATCAAATTTTAGTTTTCACCATTGAATTCAGCTTTAAAAAACACAAAATTTGGTGTTTTTATCAATTCTCTACGTCAATTGGTTACAGAGATATTGAAAGTGCTAAACACAGTATGTTGTCCAATGTTATTCTTATGGAGAATAAGAAAAAAATTATATCTCGCTTATTTATGAATGTATACTAACGAAACTTGGTTTACAGCTTCATCTGGTTGTGGTCTATTGTTATTTGCTCAAAAAAAGCTATTTTTAAGGATTATTCCCATAGCAGCAAACTTGCATACTCAGCCCCCATGTTATTCTTATAGAGAATAAGTCAAATGTAATGTCTCCCTTAATTATGAACATAATTATTTAGTAAAACTTGGGATGTGGCTTCACCTAGTTGAGTTATATTGATGTTCACATAAAAACCCATTTTTTGTGTGCCTTCTTATGGAGAATAATTAAAATTGTATAAATCGCTTATTTATGAATGAATATTGATCAAACTTGGTATGTACCTTCACTTAGTTGAATTATGTTTATGTATGCATAAATACCAATTGTTTGTGATCCTTGTTTCAGCAAACCTACGTACTCATTCCCAATGTTATTCTTATTAAGAATAATTATAATTGTATATATCGCTTATTTATGAATATATTTTTATGCAACTTGGTATGCGGCTTTATGTGGGGGCTGAGTACGCAGGTTTGCTGCTACGGGAACTATCGGCAAAAAAATTGTTTTTTGTGCAAATATCAATAGACCACAACGATATAAAGCAATATATCAAGTTTTGTCAGGATAAGTTGAAAAATAAGTGAGATATACAATTGTTCTTATTCTCCATAAGAATAATATTGGACAACGTACTGTGTTTGGCACTTTCAATATCTCTGTAACCAAATGACATAGAGAAATAACAAAAACACCAAATTGTTAGTTTTTTTAAGCCAAATCCGAGCTTGAAAAAAATCCCAAAGTAAAATTTGATCTACTAAAATATTATATGTAAAAAACTCATAACACCTATTTTTGGGGTACAAAACCCCCAAAATACCCTTTTGGATAGAGCGATCTGGCTGGTTTTCGAACTTTAAGTCATAAATGTTGCTTTACATGTTTGTACCGAATTTCATAAAATTCGGACCAATTTTACAAGAGTTATCGCACCCACGGACACACACACACACACACACACACACACACACACACACACATATATATATATATATATATACAATTTTGAACGAATGGTGTTCCTACTTATATCGTTTAATTTTCCTCAGCATGAAAAGAGTAAAATATCGGATGGGGTAGAGTATTTGAGCAAAGTTGGGGCTATGGCCTCTTCAAGCCATTAGTAAAATATATTTTAAGAAGTTGTGGCCATTCGTGTGTGTTTGCGTCTTAAAAACTCAAAAACTATCAAGCATTTTGTAATTACATTATCATGAGTTGTTTTTAAAATCCAAAAGGTGTTTACTTACAACATTAGTATTTTATTTTCTATTTTTAATAAATAAACAAATGTTTGCCTTAACGTAAGTTGGATTTGTTTTGTTAAAGCCACATCTCTTGAAAAATGTCCTCACGTTGGATAGGCCCCGCGCTCGCCCCCTCAACCGTAGACCTCCTCCCCATCGGTAAAGTTTGTATGTTATTCTTTACGTTTTTTTTTGTGATTTTAGTAAATTTTCAGTTATAAAAAATGTGGATACTTTTTTTAACATCAACCTTAGGGCTCCACCCTACTGGCTTTAAAACCATATCATCTTTGTAGAGGACAGATGTTCCTTGGAGTGACGAAAGAAGTTTGGTTTACGTACTAGGCTGTATTAAAATCATTTGATAATGTATTCCTAACATGACGATAAAACACACTAGGCAGCAATTCGGTTTTGGAAATTTAAACTTTAATCACGCAGCGCCACCTGTAGGATCTGATATAATCATAGGCCATATAGTCTCGTAAAAAAAAGGTCACCAACCGGCATCGGCCTGGTTGCACTCGCAAGTAGGGGTAGCCTAGGGGCCTACAGATCTAAATCTATCCCTGGCCATCTGTATTCAACCTTAAAACTTTCAAAAATCCAGAATCATAACCCTGGTCTCGTGTCCACTACATGTGTCTAAGAATAAGAATATGTTACAGTCAATCAACACATTTAAATATGTGATATATGTGTGCTGTTGCGCAGGTTTAGTGACGTCATCTTTGGGGGAAATCAGCTGTTGGTCGTTCAAAAAATCACTATCTGTCATTTTATTCTTTTTGTCTTTGTGTTTGTTTACTTTTTAATGTTTACATCAACACGGAAAGCTTTATGGTTAAACAAAAAACATATGTTTAAAATCAAAACAAATTATGTCAACTTCTTGGGATGTGCAGAACATTACTGAATTTGGTTGGCGTTGGAGCAAACCTATGTCTGGTATTTACATCATGAATACATACCTGAGCGGACAATGATCCATTATAAAATCTGGAGCGACATTTAAACATACAGGAAATAGGAAAATTAGCTAAGTAAATCTGCTCATCAGTAGGGGGACGTGGTAAAAAATTACTCCAAGTCATCTAAACAAACTTACTGACCTTCCCCGACCAAAGCTCAGTTTCCCAGGTGCCAGTAGGTTTATAATAGTACAAACACAAACCTAACTACACTCTCCAAAGATCGGTCTCCCAGGTACTAATACTGGTTTATAATACTATAACAGTACTATAAAACTACTATGTCTGAGCGATTGATTTAATTTGACCCTCATTATTCTTCAATTTAAATATTTTTTCATAGAGAACCATTCTTAAGACGTAGACCAAACGTTAAAGGTAAAGAATTTGTATAAGTAATAAGGGAAAGAATAAACCTAAACATGTTGATAAGCATAATTGTCCCCATAGTAGTGGTATAACCATAACCCCTTTAGTGGACCAAAGTTCAAATAACTACTGTACTCTAAAACCCATCTGTTCTGACTGACCGATTTTGGACCCCATTGTTCTCTATAATATTCCGTATTTTCTTTGAACTGTATCCAAAATCCTTAAATACTCCACTTGAAGAACATGAACGTAGAGTTTTTAATGTTTGGGCGTTCAAAACTCATTGACCGATTTTAAAACATATTGTTCTATTCATATATACAAGCTGTAATTACAATACCAAGCTACAATAACAATGGAGGCGTATAGGCCTCCAGGAATACCATAAAGAAAAAATAATTAATTTTAAATATCTTGCTCTAACTGATTGCGGACTTATTTTGCATTCATCTTGTATACATTTGTATTTTATCAAAATTTAGGGGGCACCACCCGGGCCTGGAAGGCATTGTCCCCACTGACACCAAAGGGCGAACAATTATCCTTACTATGTGTGTATCCACTTGATGCATTATTTGTCTTTTTTTGGGAGGGGGGTTATGTTTCGGCATAGTTTCGGTGAAACCTGATGGCTGATTTTAATCCTTATTTTTCTTTAAGTTCTGTATTTATAAATATTTGAGCAACTAATTTACGTTGCAGTACCATTGGGGGCCATTAGCGTCCCAGTCTGTAAAGTGCAAATAACTACTTGGTTTTACTAGTTGACTGATTCTGGATCTCGTTTTCTTACAAATTATGACTATTTTTGAATTTTAACAACACTTTAAAGGTATTACTGGACAAAAATCTGGGCCTGGGGGATGTAGCCCTGGGGAACTGTAAGGCGAGTAACTATTTAATGTGTGTGTGTATGCGTGCCTCAAGCATAATTAATTCATGTTTAGGACTCTAAACCCGATAGACTGTTCTGTATATATACACACTTCAACTATAATACCAAGGTACAATAATAGCGAGGGGGTGGGGGGGAGGGCGCAGTCCTCTGGTGGGATAAAGGTGCAAATAACTATTTCAGTAGTTCTTAGTCCGACTGACTGATTGTGAACCTCATTGTCCTCCAGATGATGTATCTGTTTCTGGAGGTACAGCACCCCCTTTGTGTGACTAAAGGGGCGAAAAACTACTCTAAATCTGCTTCGTAAGACTACCCAATACAAGATTGCTACTCTCCAAATTCAGTATTGTGATTCACCAAATTCAGTATTTAAACAGTACTATCAAGATAAAATAATAGCAAATGAGTGGGGGGGGGCGCAGCCCCCCCCCCTGAGATAAAAGTGGAAATAATTACTTCGGTAGTTATTGATCTGACTGGTTGACTTATTCTTACCTCATTGTTGTTCAAATGGCGTCTCTTTTTGCAGGGTGTACATCCCCCCCATCATAAGACTAAGAGGGTGAGAAACTATTCTAAATCTGCTTCGTAAGACTGGCCAATTCAAGATTTTTTTACTCCAAGTTCTGTATGTATTTCTATACGTTTTAACAATAATATCAATATAAAATAATAGCAAATGAGGGGGGGGGTTGGGGGGCGCAGCAATTACTTCAGAAGTTATTAATCCGACTGGTTGACTTATTCTTACCTCATTGTCGTCCAAATGGCGTCCCTGTGTGTAGGGTGTACAGCCCCCCATCGTAAGACTAAAGGGGTGAGAAACTATTCTAAATCTGCTTGGTGACTACAATTCAAGATTGTTTTACTCCATGTTCTGTATTTCTATACGTTTTAACAATAATATCAAGATAAAATAATAGGAAGGGGGGGGGGTTGGTGGGTTGGGGGGCCCAGCTCCCCACTGAGGTAAAAGTAGAAGTAATTGATGATGGACCGAAGTGAAGGATGTATTAGCAGAGACAATGATTGGTTGTTAGTCAGTGTGTGTGCGTGTGGGTGTGTGTGTTTGTAATGCAATAACGTGAAAATGGCTGCATGGATCGTTTTAAGATTTTACACAATTGTTTTCCAGTACACTTCACGCTTCCATTTAAAATATGGAACACATTCGTTAAACCGTCTTCAATTAATTTACATTTCAAATTTGTAAAATTTCCATAAGGTAAAGCGTTGGATAAGAATTACTGCTTGAGATACTAATACAATATTGTTTCGTAATTATCAAAACTACTAAAAAAGGGCCTGTATATATTTCTTATGATTTAATCAATAAAGTACTGTCCGCTTAACATGAGTTTATTCAATTTATTAGAGGTTTTTGAAATTTTTATATTGAAAAATTAATACCAGTTCTAATAAATAAAGATAACATTCTCCTATAATGTGAGTAGGTTAATTGTTTATCCGCTAGATTGCAACTGCCATTTATATCATATTTATTTCTGCCAGCTGTGTTCTTTTGTCAGTTTATGATATTTAAATACCCCGTCATAGCAAACCTGCGTACTCAGCAAAGTTCCAATGTACCTCACTACATAGGAAACCTACTTTGTTATATTTTGTTGAAGAATTTTCAACTCTAATATAATATAATTAAGAACGATTTATTCTATAACCTAAAATTAACCAAAAGAAAAGTTGTAGACATTTTCCTACAGAGTCCCCAGGACTATTATTTAATACTTTGTGTATTTTGGTTAGAACTTACGTAACAGCAGAAACTCTTATCTACCATTTCTGAGTTCGGTCATCCCATTACACGAATATTTGAGCGTACTCCTAGTAAGGCCTAAATTGTGTCTTTATATACCGGTAACCGAATGTTTCATTTCACACAGCAAGTGTTTCACAATACAAAATCAAATAGGCAAGATATGTCAGTAGTATGACTGTGTGATTTATTTAGTGATTTAAATAAACCATTTTCCATTTCAATAGTTGATTTGCTATTTTAATGTTAAGTTCTTGAAAACTTAATAATTAAAATTGACATATTCCTAGAGGACATTCATGAAGGAAGGGGTTTAAAAAAAAACGTTAATTTCAGTAAGTGGTAGGTGGCATCAGAGGTAGTGGGATACCTCTCTTTTCAGTAAGTGGTAGGTGGTATCAGTGGTAGTGGGATACCTCTCTTTTTAGTAAGTGGTAGGTGGTATCAGTGGTAGTGGGATACCTCTCTTTTCAGTAAGTGGTAGGTGGTATCAGTGGTAGTGGGATACCTCTCTTTTCAGTAAGTGGTAGGTGGTATCATGGGTAGTGGGATACCTCTCTTTTCAGTAAGTGGTAGGTGGTATCAGTGGTAGTGGGATACCTCTATTTTCAGTAAGTGGTAGGTGGCATCAGAGGTAGTGGGATACCTCTCTTTTCAGTAAGTGGTAGGTGGTATCAGAGGTAGTGGGATACCGCTCTTTTCAGTAAGTGGTAGGTGGTATCAGTGGTAGTGGGATACCTCTCTTTTTAGTAAGTGGTAGGTGGTATCGGTGGTAGTGGGATACCTCTCTTTTCAGTAAGTGGTAGGTGGTATCAGTGGTAGTGGGATACCTCTCTTTTCAGTAAGTGGTAGGTGGTATCATGGGTAGTGGGATAACTCTCTTTTCAGTAAGTGGTAGGTGGTATCAGTGGTAGTGGGATACCTCTCTTTTCAGTAAGTGGTAGGTGGCATCAGACGTAGTGGGATACCTCTCTTTTCAGTAAGTGGTAGGTGGTATCAGTGGTAGTGAGATCCCTTTCTTTTCAGTAAGTGGTAGGTGGCATCAGAGGTAGTGGGATACCTCTCTTTTCAGTAAGTGATAGGTGGCATCAGAGGTAGTGGGATACCTCTCTTTTCAGTAAGTGGTAGGTGGCATCAGAGGTAGTGGGATACCTCTCTCTTCAGTAAGTGGTAGGTGGCATCAGTGGTAGTGGGATACCTCTCTTTTCAGTAAGTGGTAGGTGGGATCAGAGGTAGTGGGATACCTCTCTTTTCAGTAAGTGGTAGGTGGCATCAGAGGTAGTGGGATACCTCTCTTTTCAGTAAGTGGTAGGTGGTATCAGAGGTAGTGGGATACCTCTCTTTTCAGTAAGTGGTAGGTGGCATCAGAGGTAGTGGGATACCTCTCTTTTCAGTAAGTGGTAGGTTATCAGTGGTAGTGGGATACCTCTCTTTTCAGTAAGTGGTAGGTGGCATCAGAGGTAGTGGGATACCTCTCTTTTCAGTAAGTGGTAGTTGGTATCAGAGGTAGTGGGATACCTCTCTTTTCAGTAAGTGGTAGGTGGCATCGGAGGTAGTGGGATACCTCTCTTTTCAGTAAGTGGTAGGTGGCATCAGAGGTAGTGGGATACCTCTCTTTTCAGTAAGTGGTAGGTGGTATCAGAGGTAGTGGGATACCTCTCTTTTCAGTAAGTGGTAGGTGGCATCAGAGGTAGTGGGATACCTCTCTTTTCAGTAAGTGGTAGGTGGTATCAGTGGTAGTGGGATACCTCTCTTTTCAGTAAGTGGTAGGTGGCATCAGAGGTAGTGGGATACCCCTCTTTTCAGTAAGTGGTAAGTGGTATCAGAGGTAGTGGGATACTTCTCTTTTCAGTAAGTGGTAGGTGGCATCAGAGGTAGTGGGATACCTCTCTCTTCAGTAAGTGGTAGGTGGCATCAGTGGTAGTGGGATACCTCTCTTTTCAGTAAGTGGTAGGTGGGATCAGAGGTAGTGGGATACCTCTCTTTTCAGTAAGTGGTAGGTGGCATCAGAGGTAGTGGGATACCTCTCTTTTCAGTAAGTGGTAGGTGGTATCAGAGGTAGTGGGATACCTCTCTTTTCAGTAAGTGGTAGGTGGCATCAGAGGTAGTGGGATACCTCTCTTTTCAGTAAGTGGTAGGTTATCAGTGGTAGTGGGATACCTCTCTTTTCAGTAAGTGGTAGGTGGTATCAGAGGTAGTGGGATACCTCTCTTTTCAGTAAGTGGTAGGTGGCATCAGAGGTAGTGGGATACCGCTCTTTTCAGTAAGTGGTAGGTGGTATCAGTGGTAGTGGGATACCTCTCTTTTTAGTAAGTGGTAGGTGGTATCAGTGGTAGTGGGATACCTCTCTTTTCAGTAAGTGGTAGGTGGTATCAGTGGTAGTGGGATACCTCTCTTTTCAGTAAGTGGTAGGTGGTATCATGGGTAGTGGGATACCTCTCTTTTCAGTAAGTGGTAGGTGGTATCAGTGGTAGTGGGATACCTCTATTTTCAGTAAGTGGTAGGTGGCATCAGAGGTAGTGGGATACCTCTCTTTTCAGTAAGTGGTAGGTGGTATCAGAGGTAGTGGGATACCTCTCTTTTCAGTAAGTGGTAGGTGGTATCAGTCGTAGTGGGATACCGCTCTTTTCAGTAAGTGGTAGGTGGCATCAGAGGTAGTGGGATACCTCTCTTTTCAGTAAGTGGTAGGTGGTATCAGTGGTAGTCGGATACCTCTCTTTTCATTAAGTGGTAGGTGGTATCAGAGGTAGTGGGATAACTCTCTTTTCAGTAAGTGGTAGGTGGTATCAGTGGTAGTGGGATACCTCTCTTTTCAGTAAGTGGTAGGTGGCATCAGAGGTAGTGGGATACCTCTCTTTTCAGTAAGTGGTAGGTGGTATCAGTGGTAGTGAGATCCCTTTCTTTTCAGTAAGTGGTAGGTGGCTTCAGAGGTAGTGGGATACCTCTCTTTTCAGTAAGTGATAGGTGGCATCAGAGGTAGTGGGATACCTCTCTTTTCAGTAAGTGGTAGGTGGCATCAGAGGTAGTGGGATACCTCTCTCTTCAGTAAGTGGTAGGTGGCATCAGTGGTAGTGGGATACCTCTCTTTTCAGTAAGTGGTAGGTGGGATCAGAGGTAGTGGGATACCTCTCTTTTCAGTAAGTGGTAGGTGGCATCAGAGGTAGTGGGATACCTCTCTTTTCAGTAAGTGGTAGGTGGTATCAGAGGTAGTGGGATACCTCTCTTTTCAGTAAGTGGTAGGTGGCATCAGAGGTAGTGGGATACCTCTCTTTTCAGTAAGTGGTAGGTTATCAGTGGTAGTGGGATACCTCTCTTTTCAGTAAGTGGTAGGTGGCATCAGAGGTAGTGGGATACCTCTCTTTTCAGTAAGTGGTAGGTGGTATCAGAGGTAGTGGGATACCTCTCTTTTCAGTAAGTGGTAGGTGGCATCAGAGGTAGTGGGATACCTCTCTTTTCAGTAAGTGGTAGGTGGCATCAGAGGTAGTGGGATACCTCTCTTTTCAGTAAGTGGTAGGTGGTATCAGAGGTAGTGGGATACCTCTCTTTTCAGTAAGTGGTAGGTGGCATCAGAGGTAGTGGGATACCTCTCTTTTCAGTAAGTGGTAGGTGGTATCAGTGGTAGTGGGATACCTCTCTTTTCAGTAAGTGGTAGGTGGCATCAGAGGTAGTGGGATACCCCTCTTTTCAGTAAGTGGTAGGTGGTATCAGAGGTAGTGGGATACTTCTCTTTTCAGTAAGTGGTAGGTGGCATCAGAGGTAGTGGGATACCTCTCTCTTCAGTAAGTGGTAGGTGGCATCAGTGGTAGTGGGATACCTCTCTTTTCAGTAAGTGGTAGGTGGGATCAGAGGTAGTGGGATACCTCTCTTTTCAGTAAGTGGTAGGTGGCATCAGAGGTAGTGGGATACCTCTCTTTTCAGTAAGTGGTAGGTGGTATCAGAGGTAGTGGGATACCTCTCTTTTCAGTAAGTGGTAGGTGGCATCAGAGGTAGTGGGATACCTCTCTTTTCAGTAAGTGGTAGGTTATTAGTGGTAGTGGGATACCTCTCTATTCAGTAAGTGGTAGGTGGCATCAGAGGTAGTGGGATACCTCTCTTTTCAGTAAGTGGTAGGTGGTATCAGAGGTAGTGGGATACCTCTCTTTTCAGTAAGTGGTAGGTGGCATCAGAGGTTGTGGGATACCTCTCTTTTCAGTAAGTGGTAGGTGGCATCAGAGGTAGTGGGATACCTCTCTTTTCAGTAAGTGGTAGGTGGTATCAGAGGTAGTGGGATACCTCTCTTTTCAGTAAGTGGTAGGTGGCATCAGAGGTAGTGGGATACCTCTCTTTTCAGTAAGTGGTAGGTGGTATCAGTGGTAGTGGGATACCTCTCTTTTCAGTAAGTGGTAGGTGGCATCAGAGGTAGTGGGATACCCCTCTTTTCAGTAAGTGGTAGGTGGTATCAGAGGTAGTAGGATACTTCTCTTTTCAGTAAGTGGTAGGTGGCATCAGAGGTAGTGGGATACCTCTCTTTTCAGTAAGTGGTAGGTGGTATCAGTGGTAGTGGGATACCTCTCTTTTCAGTAAGTGGTAGGTGGCATCAGAGGTAGTGGGATACCTCTCTTTCGTACCTCTCTATACCTCCTACTAAGCTCCACCAATAGATTAATTGTGCTCAGCCTTCCGACTTTTAAACATCATATGGTATGAGAAGTTAATAGTGGTATTTGTGTTACCTAATATGATTAAGCTTTGTTACATGGTATAAGCACTGACTTTTTTTGGGTCATTGGACAATCCACCTGTGTTACTGTATCTTTATTACAATTTTGATTGAAATAATCACTTAACACTTCTGTCTGCTTATCAAACTTTGATTTTGACTCAAGCTTGGCCGAACCGTCTTTAAATAACAGTTTAAAAACGTGATTATGAACTGAGCATTTATTTAAAACACAGATAGGCCTATCTAAATGTTGCGTTCAAACTAAACTCTGCAATATTAGATATGGGGTTGTCTTTTAGGTAAGTTTGAAAACTTGGCCTCTAAGATTGTTACTGTACATCAATTCCCTGAATAACATTGACATACTGTGACTCTTTAATAGTAGACTATTCATCAAGTAAAATCGTCCCAGGCATAAATACCGTCCAAGGGTAGTAAGGGTGGGGGAATAGTTCCCCCTCCCCCCAATATCTGTAGAATATGTTCTTGAAATAACCTGACATGAAAGTCTCAATTGTCACAACTACAATCATTTCATCAAACCGTTTCACAACGTCAAGGTTCAGAACGTTAGGGTCCTATTTAAATAATACGTGGTTTCAGAACGTAAAGGTAGATAACATCAAGTTTCAGTTTTTAAATTTAAGATAAGATTGTTTTCAAAACCTCCAGTTTCAAAACGTAAAGGTATGAAACGTCAAGGTTTGGTATTTGTTATAACCGTAAACGCTGAAAGCGATTTCACTCCAAACCAAATCTGGATCCACTCCGGTTAAACTACAGCCAACCTCAATATTTTGGTTTCCCTCCAAGTGGACTGAAAGCGACCGAGTTACTGACCTGGACATTGTGAAACTATATACGTTTTGAAACTAGTTGTTTTTCATATAATGTATTTATACAACCTTTACGTTTTGTACTTTGACTTTCTGAAACAACTACCTAAATTAAAAACAATACATTCTAAATAAGAACATTGACGTTTTGAACCTTGACGATTTGAAACAGTCAGGGTTTACTAAGTTTAAATAAAACAGTACCTTGACGTTCTGTTCCTGGAGGTTATGAAATGTTCCCATTTCCCCAATCAAAAATGTAAAGTGCAAATGCTTATGTGCACATCTTAATATCAGCTTAGGAGTACTGTACTTTAAACCTTAAAAAAATATAAGATATTGTGTTCTAACAAAATATGGCATGGTACCTCTTACCATATTAAAGGTTTTTGTTCAGAATGCACTTTATTCTGCAGGTCATGTTGATGTAATTATTTGTTATTTTGGTGCATATGATTAACCAAATATCTTATGAGTTACAGGTCTACAATAAGTTCTCAAAATGGCTTCAGATGAAGAGAAACCTGGGAAATCCAAGTTCATGACTGCCCTGCCGTTGCTGTTACTGTTGGTTTCGATTCCATTATCATTAACATTATGGCTTGGAAATATGGCTTTCTCAGCTTTTTCGGAAAGTGAAAGTGGTAAGTAGGAACACTGAGAAAAGTGTTGAATACCTTAGTCTATACAGGGTGTCTGTAAACTCTGTTCCAGTAATTTATGGCAATATAGGCATTATGGGTCACAAATTCCTGATTGGTCCTAAAACACTTTTCTTTCCACCTGTTAATCTGTGAGTTATGTGATTAAAAAAAAATATATATGCATAAATTAATCCCTATTTCCCTTTTTCATTCCATAACTTGAGAATGAGTGCACTAAGAATTGAATAGTTCATTTTTTGTTGAGTTTGTTAATGTCAGGACAAGGTTCTTATAAAAGAAAATTTCTAACCCGACCTAAGGGCTCTGTCCCACTGGCCTTCGAAGTTCCCATTGATTTGATCAAAGTTCAGTTAGTCACACCAAAACAAACTTGAAAGGTATAAACATGTATTCATTATGGGAATAAAAAACTACTTGAATGGCAACTCAAACTCTTTTTTTTGATAGGCGAGTGAGCGAAGCGAACGAGCTCATCTTGAAAATGAACGAGTATTTGACATAAAACAAATTCAGTGACATTAGGACAAGACAACGTCTGTCGGGCCAGCTAATATATATATGTGTGTCTGTGGTTGCGATAACTCTTGTAAAAATAGTCCGATTTTGATGAAATTTGATACAAACATGTAAAGCAGCATTTATGACTTAAGTTTGAAAACCAAACAGATCGCTCTATCCAAAGGGGTATTTTGTACCCCAATTCCCATCTGGGAATTGTTAATGATCCCACTTAGCAGGGTTGGAACCGACCGTTGAAAATAAAGATCACACGGAAAATATAAAAATTCTCAAAATTAAAATCTTTATGAGATACCGCACAGAACTTAAAAAAGTTTCCTAAGTTTTTTCAACAAATTTGTTCTATATGACCGAGCCATCAACCCGTTTTTGCCTAGAGACCAGGCATAGTTAACTAAACTTAATGACAGACCGATATTGTGAACACCCCAAATATGTGTGTTGTCTTTGACCCCAAATAAGTCGGTACTCATGTCCAACATGGCTTGTTAGAGTAGTTGTTAGCACATTCATCTCTTAAAGCTTTTTTTATTTTTTCTTAAAGTTTTTTTTTTTAGCTTTTCGGGATAGATCCTGAGCAAAACCAAACATTTTGTGACAGTATTTGACTGTGGAAATAGCTGCCATTTTTCAATAGGCCATTAATCAACTATGCTTATTAACACGTTGACTGCTAAAAAGACATGCCATATACTTCGTAAAATGTGAAAATGTGATTTATAAAAATTTCACTTAATTTAATTCTGAAATGATGAATCTTGGCGCCAAATGTCCTCAGAAGCCAAAGTGAGTTGTCAGCGGCCATTTTGAAAATGTGGGCGTTTAAACGCCCATCCGCTCTCAGGGACGCTCTCCCCTGTTGGTTTGCGATAAATAAGGTCTATGATCCTTTGTAACACTAGTTGATGACGAAAGTTCCATAATACAAAGTTTAGAAAACACAAACTAAGCTAAAAAGTCATAACAATTGATAACAAACTTAAAAAAAGGCATATCAAATCGTAACTGAAATATACGATTTTACATGCCTTTCTTCGGAGACGAAAACAAAACCCACCAAAATGATGCGTGGTCTGGTCCCAAACTACGACGCCAACACGGTCTACCTGCTAGTGGTCTGGTAGGTTCAGCGCTAGGCTATGGATGACACTGGCCTCTGGTGAAGGTTGGGGCAGCACCTATGTTTGACATTTTGCAGTTTTTTGCATTTTTATATTTTGGATTTTTAGTGTGGTGCTGTTTTTTTTTTTAATTTGGTAGCGAATATATCAAGCTAACAATCTGTTACAACATGGCTAATTAGAAGACCTTACTACTCCCCATAACATTTCCTTCAGAAGGGAGAACTCTCTTCAGTGAATTCAGAGAGATTTAAAAACTTTTCACAGTTGCTTTCATAGGCTAATTTGTTTTGATTGATTAATGGAATGTTCAATTTTGATCCAAAGTAGAGTAAGGAGACTCTATAGGCATAAACTCGCCTGAGTTATAAATTTCACTGTCCAATACAAGTTTAAAGAAATTATTGAGGCTAAATAAACGTTCGCTTGGTACTTTTAATTTCAGTGGATTGGTAGATTATCGAATATTCTGATATTTGAGTAAGATGGTAGGGAAGAAAATAAATCTAGGGAGTCTATTTGGTTGAGATTTATAATTTTAAATAATTATTACATATGTAATAATCATGGTGAAGGTTTTAAATGAATGTAACTTTATTTTCCAGAACCAATTGCTCCCACCAGGTGGTTATTTTCAGTCATCACACCGATATTATTCGCTGTCTACGGACTAAAGAAAAAAAGTTTAAGTGTTAGTGGAGCAGTTCTAGGTAAGTTATTCTTATAAATGTGTCGATGTAAAAAATATATATTAAAATATATTGGAAATTGTTATGTAAAACAGTGGTTGCTCTTTAATTTGATTTAAAAATGTATCATTCAGGTCAGTTTTATTTTTAGATTTAAATCACACAGATTAATGTAACTGCAAGTTATAAACCCTCACCAGACAATAGATAATGGACAAGTTTATTTATCATTAGGTAATTTACAACAATTACAATAGATTTTGTCACTACCTTTAAGATTGAAAACAAATTTTCTTTAACACAATTTAACCACGTTTCTTTTGAACTCCTCAGTCGTTATATTGATTATATTATTTTTGTTAAGAGAATTCGGGTATAAACGATCTAAACCCAAATTTGGCTTTTGTATGAAGTATGAACAAACTTTGTTGTCAGCAAGCGTGTAACTAACCTGTCACTGTGCCTTTTCAAAGATAAACGAGTTCGCACGCAGCACGCTGACGTGAGGGAAGTGAATTTCCACATACAAACTTGTAAAACTCAAAATCAGTGTAAAAACATAAATGTATTCCAATTTTTATTGAAATCTGAAAACATTGATTTTTTGGCTGTTCTGATGCTCCTGGTTTCATTTACCTGCAAAGCTGGGAATACAATTTTGCGCATTATAATGTTAGGAGAAGGTTCAAGCAGGCTTGAAAGTAGGTGTGAGTTGCTGGGGATGATAAAAGTACTGTAACAAAGGAATTACAGGCTTTTCTAGTGTAAAACCCCCATAAGACAACGTACTGTGTTTAGTCGAAACACATTTCTTTAATAACTTTACTCAGTAAATATGTATGCTAGAATGACGAGAGAGGGCTTAAAACTTTTGCCTCACTAATTCCCGTCTTTTTACATGTATTAATTTTTCATACGGGGCTTTTCTGACCCTTTTTGGGCCCAAAAACTCGAAATTTGAAAGATTAATCCCCAAAAAAGGGGTTTAGAGTTTTCCGATTGTTTTGCCCAACGAACGTGTCTAACTGATTATAGAAAGGAACATCCCTACCAAATTTGAAGTAAATTGGACAAAAAATGTGACCGCTAGAGTTCAAACACACATATATAGATATATATGTATATATATATATATACATATATATATAAAATTTTGAACGACCCCCCAAAAAGTTCAGGGGGTCACGTTAGGAACTTTTATGGTAGTCCCGGGCTTAAGTTTCACCGTGCGGGTCATGCTAATAGTTCACTTTCCAAAGGAAATTCACTAATAATTGATAACAGTCACAAGAAGAAGGGAGTGAGGTATTCATGTATAGACCTGAACTCGAGATATCGTTAACTTAAAAAAATCCGTTCTGTCAATTTATGATCGCGGAACAATGCAATAAAATAACTGAATTTGTGCTATGAACGTAGAAATTCTGCTGCAAAGTTTATTGATGCTGCAGGTCTGTTGGTGGGTTTCGTGCTTACGCTCAGCAGCTATCTGTTCCTCGTCTGTCTCATTGTGTTCTTCATCACATCGAGTCGAGCGACCAAGTTCCGCAGTGACAGAAAACGCAAACTGGAAGACGAGTTCAAGGAAGGTGAGTTGCTCGCAAGTTATTGTCAACTGGGAGATCTTATAAGCACGGAAAAGTGTTTCTATGCTTTTTAAGATTTATAACTGACTAGCTGTTCCCCATGTCTTTGTTCACGACAAATTAAAACACATCCCCTGCCCCAGAAATTCCCCCCCTCCTTGATCAGCCTGCTATAAAATCTTTGTTTAGTTTTACCATATGACTTCCTTTGCTCTAACTGACAAACAACTACAGCTGGTAATTTTGTAAATGACATCCTCCCTGAAGATTTGCATTGTACAGGACCCATGGGGTAGAGCCCTAAGGTTGGCTGTAGACATTATCATGACTATATGTTAATGTGATATGTAAGCTAAGTTCATGCAAAGTATTAGCTTAATCGGTCCTGAAGTTTATGCGTGATGGGACTAAAAATATTCATACATACATCCAAACTTTCACATTTATATTAGTAGGATTATTATAAAAAAATATGATTGAACTTCAAGATCAGTGACACAGTAATAATTAGAGAAGTGATAAATAATATATTTATTGTTGATTTACTTTTGCTATACCCATAAATTCTTGTGTTTACAACTACAACACGGTTCTACAGCAGTAGTAACACGTTATGTATAGTAATACATAAATAATGTCTTACTGCAGATTATTTTGTGTGCCACAACATAGGTTAGTGGTTTAGTTTAAATTGCGAAATACAGAAATCTTATACCTTTTAGTGTTGTTTTAATGGAACTTTTGGAAGTAGCCTATCTACATGTTATTTGACAATCCACCGAATGTGAGGTCTCATGCTTGTCTGATTATCAAGAATCTTTATAATGGATCGGGCTAGCTAAACTTTGTTTACAACAAGAGAATCAGCAAACTTGTCCTAACCACATCTGTGCAACTTGGTACACCCAACAATACAAATACATAAACTCTAATATTTCCAGCTCAATGACTCACTTTTAACCATACTCTAATTGAGTTCCTGAGACTAAGTCATTTATAAACTGTAACTTTATCCAAACTTTATCTCTAACCAAACCTCAGGCAGTGGTGACTGTTAGTTCATATTTCTGTCTCCAGGGGGCCAGCGCAACTGGGTGCAAGTACTATGCAACAGCGGCATGGCCTTACAACTCTCCCTGCTGTATATCCTAGACACTGGCTGCGGTGAGAGACCCATAGACTTCTACTCTGACTATCGGTCTTCCTGGCTCGCTCTTGGTGTCCTCGGTACGGTAATTTGACATCCACATATTTACTTTTGCATTTGCACAATAATTCTAAGAACAAAAACATAACTTTTTACGTTCCTTGAAAAGAATTTGATGATCTGTTTACCGGGTACCTAGTTTTTTAGTTTGGTTTTGACAACTTTTATGCCTATACCGTTTTATTTCTTAACGGTAGGTAGACTCCAAGAAATCTGGATTAGTGTGACATATAGCCGGTCCAGATTTTGAAAAATATGGATTTCCCGGAGGTGCATGAGTCATACAAGTCACAAACAAGGCAAAATTATGTGTACACTAACGAAATGAGGGCAGTGAACTGTGACCTGCCCCCTCCTCCCCAAGTGAGATAACTTCCACTGCCTTGACATAAATTACACCAGTTTTATTGAAACACAGAGCTCCCGATGATCCAAGCTGCATGACATTGTGTATTGCAGGCTAGTCATGTTAAAACTGAAGTCGCTAAAACATTAAGTTTTTTTAACTTGCTACAAATATTTTTCTCCAGATTTCTGAGAATCTACTGTTTATAGGGAGGTGACTAACAAATATTATTCCCGCATAGGTTGTCTTCCTTTTGAATAGTTTCAACCCATACCAGGAAAAAGCTGGTTCATTACGACTTCTGGTTATATCGACGATGACTGTAATGGCACTGACCAAGAATTAACATGGTTCACACTTTCTGGAAAGTTAGGGAATTTGAAGAAGGTCAGGGAAATATGTGGAAAATGCCGAAGTCATGAAAAATGACTTGACATATAGAAGTCAGAATTTTTTGTTTAATTAATTAAAAAAAGGCAATACTGTGCAAATATGATCACTTTTTACTAAATCAGTTTTTATGGTGCAACGAAGAGGAAGTGAAAAAGATAAGGCAAAGTATGTGTATTTACAAGACAAAGTCTTGTAAACATTCAACTAAAAAAATAACATGAGAGGGTTGGACAGCTAAAGGAAAGGTGGAAGCCGATAAAAAGAATCGTTAAATATTAAGTATTTTAAGTAAAGTATGCAGTCAGTATCGAGTCGAGAGTCAGAGAAAATAAACTTTTTTGGTTAGGGGAAATCAGGGAAATCATTAACCAAATAGGTGTAAACCACGATTAAACTTGATGCTTTGGCACGTGTGATCAGCATCACGCTGACTAGACCATCATCTGTAGTTTACATAGCAAAGTTAAGTTATCATTACTGATCAGTGTTGCGGTGTGCGCAGGTTCGTTGTCATGCTGCAATGGAGACACGTGGGCGTCGGAGCTGGGGACGGTGGTGGGGGGAGGACAGCCTCGCCTGATCACCTCGGGCCGACCCGTGCCTCCCGGTAACTCAGCTGATGACTGTAATGTTGGAGTGGTTGGAAGGAAAGGAATCAAGAGAGTTATAGAAATTTGAAGTAACAATTATTGGTAACAGGAAAAGCCTTAATTGAAGTATTATTCAGGCTTTGTGTTTTAGTAGGCACTACCTACACTAAACCAGTAATGTAGCTTACATTGTAAGAAATAGGTTAACTGGTAATCAGACCATGCAGAGATTTAAAAATATGTTTATGATTTCCCCCACTGTCATTGTAGTGCTATACATATCGGTAAAGCAGTGTAAAACCATTAATAATCAATCAGTATTGGTTATTAATGATTTATCCTGTATCATTTTGTCATTAACACATTTATTGCTTATTTTGTTAGTTTTAACACTTTGGGCGCTGATATATCGGCTTTTGAATCTGCTTCCTAAAAACAAAGTTAAGCAAACAGTGGTACAGATGGGCCAAAGTTTCTGCGTGCATGGCCTAACCAGCAGTCAGATGGACAGGGAGGGGGGCTCTTTCCTACAAATATTTCAATATACATATTTTTACTAAACATTTCACTTAAAGCTTAATGTTTAGGTTAAGAAAATTGACTCTGTCTATTCCTTGTTAATAAGGTCAATGAAAATAAAACTCTTGATTCTTATCTGTTTGTTTTCCCACGCCGGTTTTTTTGGTACCGGTACCGACGGCCTGGAATCGATAGCATTGGAATCGACTTTGGGTCATCGATTCTCAGTTCCAATTTTAAGCCTGAGATCTGGTGGAATTGAGAATCGACAATTGGAATCAACTCATCCCTAAATAAAATATATAATCATGATTTTATTTTGTTAATAAAAGTAAATTAATAGTAAGTCAATAATTATTTTAGCGTCTTTTACAATTTTGATTATTCCTCACCAGACAGTTTGTCTGTGCAGGCACCAATGGCGGGGTGTCACCGCAGGGCCTGTTGTTCAGCCTGCTGGGAGGGCTGGTGGTGGGGGTAGGCTACTACGTGGCTCTGCTGTATCTCGTGGACGCTACCTCCCTGGCCCGCAGCCCGCCCCAGTGGCCCGTCATACTCTGGGCTGGGTTCGCTGGTCTCTTCGGAAGCCTGGTTGACTCCCTGCTAGGTGCCACTGTTCAGTTTTCAGGTAAAAGTAGGGTAACTGATTTAATACTTTGGAAAAATAGTACTTTATATAAAATTTCAGGGTAAACAATTTTGTTATACATCCACGACACTTGGGTCATGTGTGAAATGCTCCTTTTTTACTACATGTACTTATTGATTTTACGCTAGATGTACTTGTTGGTTTTCACAACTTTGTAATGTACTACATGATTGTGGATGAAGTCCCTACACTCTGTAAGCATTTCAATACGCTATGACATTCTGTACTGCTTACAAAAACTGCTTTGGCCAAAAATTGTGAACCGAGTTAAATTTAAATCTAAGAAGTAAACCAGTGTGGTCTTGAAAAGTCTGAAGATTATTATGACGTACGTTCACTATTTAATTATCTTTTGACTAGTTGTTTCATTTTTTTTATTTAAAAAACCTTAACTGCATGTTGCTATGAAAGACTTAAAACTACTGGACCGCTCGCGCCCGTGGTGAAGCGAACCAAATTTCGGTCTGGCCGCGTTCAAGGTCGCGCCGCAAATGGTGGGCCACCGCGGCAGTGCTTAGCGTGGGGGATATAGGGAAAAACACGACGCACACTCAGTTGAATTGAATTTGCAGCCAGGGAACATTTTTTATGGTTGAATGGCCTTCTTATACGTATTCCTGAATAGTTTCTCGAATATTTAATACCAAAATTAACTATATTCGACCAGGGTTAGTTGCGTAAAAAGAACAGAGAGTTGAGAGTTTTGTAAAATAATCTCCTCGATGGCTGAATCTTTCATATTTCCAGTCATATAAATTTATGTTCGATCCACTAGGCTTTAGGTGTTGTCCAATAATGATGTTTTGAAGTTTTTGGTACTGGAATGAATTTTTTATGAGCAGTAATATCGTTCTTTGGACTAGTAAAACTTTGAATTTTAGCATATAAACTTCGACGTTCGCCAAAAGTTGTAGATAGCATGAAAGTTAACTGGCCTATATCATAAAATTTTGTTGATGAATGAATACCATACAAGACAAATACTTTTTAATAGCAAATGTATTCTTAATAAACATTAATTACCAACATGGTTACCAACGTTAAACGTTACTATTAGATCTATAACTAAATTTCGTTGATCAAATGTGATTAAATTGAAAGTTGGTTTGTTAATTTACTTAGTTAATTGGGAAGGGTAAAAGCGATACTAAAACGTAACCCGAATTCAATGACTAAAACAAAAGTCGTATAACTTTGTATTTTATCAAAAAACTAGACCATGTTGTAACACAGCATAACTGAGTTGAATTTAGACGGCGCGTGGCACGTCTTGGATAGAGCGCGGCGAAAGGTTTCAGCATCTTACCAAACTAATTGTAGGCAAACACACAACTTTACCGAAAAATGTTTGAAATAAAAGTTTTAAAGAAACTAATTATGTACAACTTTCCCGCTGGAAGTTTGTTTCTAACCTAAAAATAAAAAACTTCCTCTCTGAGTAACTTTTTCATGTCCCTCTTTAATAACACGTAAGAGTTTTTAATTATTAAAAATATTAAAACACGGTAAAATAAAACAATATTTATACTTTCGGATTCCGTAGTTCACGTCCACAAAGGATATATAAATTTCATTACAATTCAAACATGGCAGTGAAGTCCAGGAGCTTGTAAACGACAGCGCGTTCAACGCCAGTAATAGCTCTGAGCACACAGTGGCCCACCATTTCTGTTCCGCACAGTCCCACGCAGACCGTTTTTAGCTCCCTTGGCGATCTCTCCAGTAATTTTACCTCGATGGTTGCTATAGGCAAATAGGCCTGCTCGGCAAACTAAAGACAGCGAGGTACTGTAACAGCATTATTCACATTGGCAAGACAGTGGTGATAGTTTGTGAAAAAATATCACGGCAGTCAGTCAGAGTCGACCCTACAGTTGATCATGGGTAACTTGCGAGCGCTCTACCTCTGAGCTACCATGTCCGGTAATCACCAGTAATCATAGATCTATGTAAGTTCTTATAAACTCTTCCAACACTATGATAATCTTGATAGGCTGGTAAATTAAGTGATTGTGTTCCAGGCCTGGACAAGAAGCGAGGTTGTGTGGTGGAGTGTCCGGGTCCTGGAGTGAGGCACATCAGCGGGCTCGGACTGCTAGACAACCACAGTGTCAACCTGGTGTCCAGCATCATCACTGGTCTAGTCACCCCTGTGCTGGCTAACCTACTCTGGCCCCACTAGTCACCACAGGTTGGTAACTGCAATTGTCAGACCTGATATGTGCCTATTAAAGTCATAACTTTACTTTCTCCCCTTATACATGGTGTATGAAGAAAGTATTGTTTACATCAAAGTTTTCGAATTTTAGTTGTTGATGGAAATATTTGTTTTGGTGCTCCCTGAATCCAAAAATGTGGCCTCTGGTCCCTCGCCTAGAGCCCTCGCCAATGGGCCGGTTTTAATAAAATTTGGTGTTTGGGTACTAATCTACAGTGTATCCAGGCATTTTTTAAATTTCTGAATTTTGTTTTTTGAGGACGCTAAACTAAAATGTTGTTTTTTAAATATACAATTCTTATTACAATTTAGTAGTTTATAGAGCTTTAGGTTTCTAATAAAATGATACCACCCACATTTCTGGGAAAATTCAGGTGCAGAAATTACAGGACTTAGAGGTTCCAAAATTCAGTTATTTTTCTTAAAACCTTAAAATTGACTTCATGATCAATAAAAAAACCTGAAAAAATGAAATCATTTAGTATTTTGAATTATTATTCTACAACTACTTGTTGTGGTAAACGCAGTATGTTATCCAATGTTATTCTTATAGGAAAATTCCATTTCTCTCTTATTTACTGACCAATTTCAATGAAACTTGATATGTATGTCAAATTAGCATTGACCATCAGGGGATATTCAGATTGTGATCTAATCAGAATGTGCCATCTAAGCCTATGGGGAGGCATATGCTTTATTAAAGCTACTGTAAATATTTTCTATGCTTGCTATTATTCCATTCACGATAACCTACCACAGGCTTTGATTTGGTGCAGCACTCTAGTAGCAAAATTTGTCTCTAATGATTGCGGGCAGCTATGGTTCTCTCCGCTAAGGGTACAAACTGACTGTTAATCTATCCAGTGCCTCTAGGCTACTGGTCGAGATAGCTGAGTGGGCTAAGTCGTAGAAACACCTTGGCCAGGTGTTCTTACACAGTTCCTGGGTTTGATTCCCACTTATGACCGAAACTGACCGGTCATGTAACTCTCAAAGAGTTAACCGATCTGTGATATTGTTTGTGGGAGAGCCCAAGTAAAATAAACGATGGCATGTAACTCTCAAAGAGTTAACCGATCTGTGATATTGTTTGTGGGAGAGCCCAAGTAAAATAAACGATGGCATGTAACTCTCAAAGAGTTAACCGATCTGTGATATTGTTTGTGGGAGAGCCCAAGTAAAATAAACGATGGCAGGTTTGCTTGGAAGATGATGAGATTGGTTACTTCTTTGTGAGTTGCAAATGTTTTTGACTGAAATTACATGACTATTTCTTTGGCAGGGTAAGTTTATACTTATTTTTTAGTTATTTGGGCAACACCCACCTTAGTAACAAATGCAGCGTGGATCATTGGTCAATATTTAAAACCACACAACACAACCTGGATCCACACACCACGTCCCGACGTTTCGCGCGAACAACCAAACGACGCGCCTCTTCGGGGGAATTTTACTGTCGCCCATGGTGTTTGGGGAGGAGTCGCTCCGAGCGTCTTACTGCGACTAACCTGTCCGGCGGGTTCACATCCTTATCAGCAGTAGGGGGCGGGGGTTCTATTGTTCTGGCGCTGTTTACTTTCATTTTAATTTATTTTTCCTCCAACAGGACAAACATCGGATGGAGTGAGGCACTGGGCTGCGAGATACAACTCCCATCAACTGCCATACACGCCGCCTCCAATATTTTACGTTGTTTCCACTCCAATATGTTACGTTGTTTCCATTTCGGCTCGTTAACCCGATGGAAAATGATAGTCAGTTTTTGAACTTCCCAAAAATCCCGACGTGCGCCACCGGTGGCACATGGCAAACTTTCTAAAACTCCAACCTATACCACCTGTGGCGCATTGTTTCCATTGGATTTGATGCCTTTTTAAAGTGCATTCGGAGCTTTGCTGCGTTATTTAAACTATGTATTTGTGGTTTAGGTTTATATATACACACCGTGGCCATCGGTGGCGCACGTGAGTAGGGGGCATGCCCCCTACTCACGTGTAATTTTTTTGTCAGAAAATATATATTTTGGTTCTTAAAAATAATGTTTTGTTTGAGAAGATTTTGTATACATACTTCTTTACCTTGAAACTTACCTAATGGTTTTTAAGGGAAATAAATAATAACAAATTTGAAATTTGAAAATGTTAACATTTTATTGAAACAAAAATTATTTTAACAATAGTAATAACATTTTGTCAAAATGTAATAAATCTAAAAACCATTCATTTTGTAATTTTAAGTACGACCAGCTTGCAACTCATTCCCCATCAGTTCCATCACTACCTTTTCAGCATGGCCCTCCTTAGCAAGAATATCAGACTTTCCAGCATACACTTTAATTCTTAAAGTGTAACCATTTGTTGAGCACAGTTTATAAAGCTTCACACCATACTTGTGCGATTTCCCTGGCAAATATTGCCTGAAGATGAGTCTTCCTTGCCACGGAACCATTGACTCGTCAATCACAAGATGTTGGTCAGGTACGAGGACTTCCCTGAATTTCTTCTTGAGTAAGTTAACCAAGGTTTTTAATTTGGCTAACCGAGGCTCACTTGAAACAGGAATTTGGTTGTTATGAAAGTGTAGGCACTTCATCAAGCAATCAAACCGCTCTCTCGTCATAGCGTTTTTGATAACCTGGTTTCCATACATAGGATTCTTAGACCAATACATCTTGCGCTGTGGCATTGGAAAAATACCCATAACCATCAAAATGCCAAGATGTTTTTTTTGTCTCTTCTTTTGTGCAGTCTACCCATTTATTCATAGGTGAACGTTTTTTGGGAGGTCTTTTGTTCAAATATTGATGCGCATACGTATTAGTCTCTGTAACAATTAGGTTTAGGATTTCGTCATCTATGAATTGCGAATACACAGTGAAAGGTTCCTCAGTATCAAAATCACGTGTCAGGCCTGGTTCTGCAGTGAATGGAAATTGCCTACTAGTATGGTTGAATTCAGTCCATTCAACCAAATTTCGTACAAAATCATTGTGGATATCACTTACCACCGCTTGTACGGGATCGATTCCACTTTCATTGTTAATAGGGCTAATGTTGGTACCTGCAGCCTCCTCAACCTCAATATGTTCACTTACTCCTATGTCCATTCCAGAACTTTCATCACTTACACCTGTAACGTCAGTGTCACTGTGTTCATCAGATGGCACATCCCGATACCGAGAAATCCGTCAAGTCATCATCATAATCAAGTGCTCGATCAATTTCGGAGGTATCCATTTTATAGCATAACTAGGCAAACCACCAAAACGCAAAGTAACTGACACTACTTCTAAACACCAGAATGGCGGGAAGGATCGACAGAAGACCTGGGAAGTGCTGCTCTTATACGACGATTTCAATAACTAACTGAATGTAGTTCGCCGCTTGGCCGTGCGCCGTGCCATCCGCAAAGAGTGCATATGTCCACATATGGCGCATGTCAGCCGGTGGGAATTCTAGAATACCCACCGGCCGACGTGCGCCACCGGTGTTACACTTACAAAATTACGTAAATTCACTCCCAAAACAAAGTTTTGGTGTATGCGAGACAATATCAATAGAGATTTTGACTACTGTTAAAATTACCAGTTAATTTAGTTTTGTCTTCTTGTCCCGATCACCGTTTGCTATATCGTATTTTTAATCAATCCCGGTGGTACACGTCGGGCTGAACGTGTTAAACACAATATTAGCAGAGGCCCATTCCACTATATGATAATTAGTGTAGATGCAATAATTAGTATAGAGTTGCAAATGGTCAACAATGGTTTTGTTACTTTCATTTATGTTTACTGTATGTATGTCACTACTTCTCTTTAAACTGGTAGGAAAAAATCCATTAACCCATTTAAATAGACAATTTGTTATTCCATTTCATAGGTTTTATTTTAAATGAGACAAGTTATTATGGAACCAGCTTGTCATTCTATGCCTATGGGTTAGTAACAATAGTATGACGAGAGCATTTGATGACTGTTATTTTATCATATCCTTTTTGTTATGATTATGATTGTTTTGTGTGTTTGTGTCTAGTAATGATTACATTTTTAATTCATATTACAAGGCCTAATCTAACATTGTTGTAATACCCCATTTTCAATTTCAGGATTCCAAGAACCTCGTTATAAACCGCTGATCCAGGCCAGTGTCCGTGCATTTTCTATCATTTTGTAAATATTATTTTATATATTGTAAATAAGGAATGAAAATGCAAAATACTATTATATGACTATATCTTTGAAGAACCTCATTCTCTTTCTCTCGGCTTTAGAGGAAGCCTCGATTTGACAAAATGAAGGACGTGTGGAGTGGTAAAGAACAGTTACAAAAATGAAGGGTTCTGCAGTAAGAAAGGAACAGTTTTAAAAGTTCAGTAGGCAATAATTGTGTTGTTAAATATTCACAAACTTAACAAAAGGAACAACTAGAATTTTGTTATTGACTGTGCTCCATTGGCCTTGACTCATTGAGCCACTTCGGAGGTTGGCAACATGCCAGGCTGTGCAGTTGTTAATATTTTGGCACCTCCACCACTGTGTATTTGTGTTTGTCTTGCCCAATAATACTTATTTATAATGACAATGGCACTGAAGCATGATCTTTAACGTTTTGGTAAGGATAATTTAGCCCTACATTGATATGCCTCATGTATTCTACGAGGCTAAATATTTTTTAAACAGGCGGGACCACATATTCACATCAACTTCCCTTGCTCTTTAGCAGATCATTTACAATGTGGAAAAAGTTCATAGTTAGACCGTAGTGCTCACCAAAGCTGCATTGTGCTTTTGAGTAGCCTCACACCATTAGATAACTGTAATGGTTTTCAAAAGGTACCATATATTTCACCCCTAACCTATCTAAAGCAGGTTTCTAAAATAGTTGGGTTGAATTATATTGCTCTTTTTATTTAAATTCACTATGTTAAACAACAATGTAACTAATTATATTTATTTTTATTTATATATTTTACTTAGTCTAATGTGATTTAAGTTTTTTATTTAGAATGTTTGATTAAAAATGTGGAAAAGGGGTGATAAATACCAGTTTGATCAGCCAAACTACATGTACCACAGATGTTTCTTGTAATAATTGTAACTATATTTTACTACCATAGACTTTTAATTTTACTTTTGTATATTTTTGTTTAATTTCAAACCGATGTACATGCTTTATTTAAATAAGACTTAAAACAAAAATTTAGTTTGATAATAAATGACATAGTGAAATATTTTGTTAAATTTTATAAAAAGAATAATAATAATGTAATTTATGTGTTAAAAATATTTAAAATCAGGATTTCAAACCCTATTTTTTACTTTCTAAAAAGCTGTGCCGTGTCACGCTACCTTCGTACTATATTCCCCTTGAGCCAACCAGCTTACTGGCTGATCCAGAAGTAGGGTGACATCACCTTGTTTCCCCCTTCCGTCAGCATCAATGAATCAATCAAATCTCTTTATTTACATTTTCTTTGAGAAAAGTAATGGCGCCAAGACAATTACAATACATTCAAAATTGTAATAAAATAAAGTATAAGTTACAACAGTATTTAATAATGCAGAGAACTTTTGTTGGTTATAGATAAGTGTTTCCCCAATTTAGGAATTCTTCTTTAGAATAGAAAGGTCGATTTGTTAACCATCCAGAGAGTGTGGTCTTCAGCTTTTGTCCATGTAATTTCCTGATGTCTTCTGGCAAGAGATTGTGCCAGCTTCTTCTTTTGTCCCCGATGTGCGCAACCTCATACACGCCTTTTATTCGTCGGAGCAGACCTTCCAGATAGTTCGTCCGGAATCATCGCAAATGTCTAGCTAAGTTCTAATATTAAGGGGGGGAAGCTAGGGCGAGTCAAGCAATATACATAAATTGGCAATTAGTTAGTTACATATATGTGATATAAATCAATAATCTCGTGGTATGAGCTAGCCTCACGCCATGCTGCACGATTTCCAGTATTAGTTAAATAGTTTTTTCGCAGTTATTGTTATTTAGTTTTTATCGTTATGTGTTTATGTGGTAGTAAATGGTTAGGTTGAATTTGTATTTAACGTTAGCCTCAGATTAAATCAGTAGTTGCATTAGTTTGGCACTTCGCCAAATCTACTAGGTCACGTTTCAATAGTATTAATTGTTTAGGAACCTCATGAAGGCTATGGCAAGGCAATAAATCTGGCAGTTCGATTGGATCCTGGGTAAAATACTCCTTCCAATAGCAGTCCAGCATGCATTTCAAGTAGTAATTTCATAGTAGCAAACATCATGGCTAGGACTAGTTTCATTTAGAGAATCAATGTAATTCATGTCCGTCCCCTTCAGTTATAATAATTAGTTTAGTAGAGCCCAAAGCAAGGTATCTTACCATAATGGTACGATTCGGCTCAAGTCAATACTAGATACCAATAGAGTTATAACTTTCGGGTCCCTTTTTTAATATAAAATAAATTACTTGTCATCAAAATAGATTGTGTGGATTAAAAGCCATCATGATAAATTATGGTTTTGTTTTAATTAATGAAAAATATTGTTTTTTAAGTGCACTAATAACTTTAGTGTGCATATTATTTACATGCACTCCAATTAGCTAAATGTACTTAAACTAAGTAAATTTTCAGCATCTAAATGTCAAATGGTTGTCATACTTATTAAAATTGTATATTCGTTTTTAGGGGTTAATAACAATAAACTTAATGATATCTAATTTATTACACATTTTGGTTAAACTGCACCAACATGAAAACGTAGAAGAAAATTAAGTTTTTTGTCACTTAGTGATAAGGATTAGTTGTTATGAAGAACTGTATTCTGGAACAATCTGAGTAGTCATTGGTTTCCGAAATAAAATTGTTAATGCTATTTCCTTTGGTACTCAGTTGGCATGTTATTCAATATTGATAACCTTTCATAAGATGTCTACTTCAAATTAATTCAACATTAACAGCCTTTTATCTGGTCTCTACTTCAAATTAATCCAATATTAACAACCTTTCATCTGGTCTCTACTCCTTATTAATTCAAAATTAACATTCTTTCACCTGGTACCTACTTCATATTAACAGCCTTTCATCTGATCTCTACTTCGTATTAATTTAACATCGACAGCCTTTCATCTCTTCTCTCTCTACTTCATATTAATTCAACATTAACAACATTTTATCTGGTCTCTACTTCATATTAATTCAACATCAACAGCCTTTCATCTGGTCACAACTTAATATTAATTCAAGATTAACATCCTTTCATCTGGTCCCTATTTCATATTAATTCAACATTAACAACCTTTTATCTGGCCTCAACTTAATATTAATTCAATATAAACATCCTTTCATCTGTTCTCACTTCATATAAATTCATCAATAAAAACCTTTTATCTGGTCTCTATTTCATATTAATGCAACATCAACAACCTTTCATCTGGTCTCTACTTCTTATTCATTCAACATTAACAACCTTTCAACCTGATCTCTTATTCATATTAATTAAACATTAACAGACTCTCGTCTGATCTCTACTTCGTATTAATTCAACGTGAACAGCCTTTCATCAGGTCTCTACTTTGTATTAATTCATCATGAAAAACCTTTTATCTGGTCTCTACTTCATAATAATTCAACGTGAACAGCCTTTCATCTGGTCTCTACTTCATATTAATTTAAGATTAACAGGCTTTCATCTTATCTCAACTTAATATTAATTCAACACAAACAACCTTTCATCTGGCTGCTACTTCATATTAATTCAACATTAACAACCTTTCAACCTGATCTCTTCTTCATATTAATTCAACATAAACAACGTTTCATCTGATCTCTTATTTCATATTAAATAAACATTTACAAACTTCATTTGGTCTCTACTTCATATTAACAACAACTTGTTTATTAAGATTTCAGAATAATTTTAAACAAAACTTTGTACTCTTTGCAACAGTGTATGTCCAGCGGGGGAGTTAAATGTCGGTTAAAAGTTTTTCAGAACCTTAAAATTCTCAAAGATTAAATCGTGTTGGTTGAGTTACTGTACTTAATAAATTCACTCAATTTGGTCTCACATTCCAAAATAAAATTTACAAAGGGCTTTGTTTATTATATTGAAGTTATTAAAATGATTAAGGCTCAAAAGTAACCACTCAAAGTATATATTAGGGTCAACATTATTTGGTCCAGCTAAACAAAATTATTTCTACACTTTGTATCAAAAATACATTTTATTTTCCCATTAATAAATGAGTTTTTTTATAAATATCCAACCTGTCATATAATGTTAATTTTAATACAGACAACACTTCCATACATTACTAAGAAAATATTCAATAGGTAACAGACAACATACTTATTTAGAACTATTTCCTAAGATGAGAAAACTAGCCATGTTTTAGCAAAACATCCATTTCAAAGGCATAAGGCAGAAACATGATTATTTCACTTGTGGATTTTCATGCAATGAAAATACATTAATTGAAAGCTAATGCTGGAAGCCTAAACAAAAAAATAGGAACTACTTTCTATGCATAAGCCGCCTAATGATTGTACTACAGAAAAATGTTCGACACTCCTAAAATGGTCATAACTATCAGTAGATAAAACATTTTGGCATTCATGCAATTTGATACTAGACACCAATTAATTATGTCTACATTACCAATACACAATAAATTAAACTTTGAAAGCGGACACAAAATGCCATTTATTATATAATAAATGACATATTGTGTTCACTTTCAAAGTTTAATTTATTGTGTATTATTATATAATAACAGCTAGCTAAAAAATAGCAGTGTATATTTTTACAGTTCAATTAGCCTAACTTAAAATATAACAGTTTTTACCAACTCTGATGCTTTTATTATTAGTGTGCAGTAGCGAAAATATTAGGGACACCATTTTAACTTGTTATAAGATTAACGATAATACGTTTTTTATACAACTCACATGTATATTTAAAACACAAATCGTAATGAAACAACAATCCAAAAACAAAACAAAAATTTAATTTCTATATTATCGATATCTTTATAGATAAAACATACTGCCTTACATAAAACCTTGATTTTTACTATGAACATCGATATATCACAGCTTCTCACATACGACTGAATAATTTGTTATACAACAATAAAGAGTATAACACTTATATAAATAAATACTTTGAACTATAACGTCCAAAACTAAAATAGAAGGTACATAAAAGTTACCGATATTTAAAGTAAACTTAAAAACAAAACCTGCTAAAAATCCTTCAAAAAATATACTCGGTAACATTTCTTTGAAATAATATTTACAAAAAATAAAATTATTTGGCGACTTAGTTACACTATAGATTAATTTACTGGGTGATCTCGGGTCATGTGTTGCCGGTCACTTTGAGTTTGATCGTCTGCATCGACGCTACTCCGAACCGGCGCTCAGCCTCGTCGAAGAACGCTGACTCCATTTGGCGCACAAGCTCGTTGAAGAACATGTGCGCCAGCTGCGAGTGGAGCACCGACTTGAATTGAAAGTCTACGTTGAAGTCGATAACGCAGCTGCGCTTCTTGTTCTTCAACCCCGGACTGAACTTCCAGCTGGTGACCAGGTGGTCGAACAGCTTGCCGTCCTTGCACTCCGCGACGACGAGACGCGGCCGGTCCAGGGTCACGTGGGAGACGTAGCTCTCCACGATCGGCGGGAACCCAATCTCCAGCTCGCCTTTGAGATAGGTGTCGGAGCGGGTCGACACGTTGGAACGCTTGCAGAACGGGACGAACGCCTTGTAGTTCTCTACGTCGGACACTACATCGTACATCTCTTCCATCGTGAATCTGCGACAAGTTGTAAATCAACACCTCGTTGTAGAGAGTGAAGGATAATACTATAAAAATGTAAATAACTCAAATTTAGATTTTATAATCTGGTCTTATTCTTAGTTTGCTGGTGTAGAAACAGAAATCAGAAATATTTATTTCACGTTTTATAGAAAAATATTTTACAATGTGTTTAGTTATTTGACAATGTGTTAATTTAAACGGGATGTAATAAAAGACGTCGTACAACACTTAAGATATATTTACACTTATACTGATTCACATACAGACGGTAAACATATATAAAAGATGGTACTAGGCTATCGATTTCGACCAGTCACACCAGTCATCATCAGGCCAATGAGAGAACTCATTGTACCATCATTGTACCATCTTTTATATATGTTTACCGTCTGTATGTGAATCAGTATAAGTGTAAGTATATCTTAAGTGTTGTTAGACGTCTTTTATTAAATCCCGTAAGTAATAACAACACGTAATATGCTAATAAAAAAGTTGGTAATTTAACTTAAAAAGTTGCAGATTGTTTTAGCAACAGAAGATCTTTCAACTAAAATGCCAGATATCCCAAATGAAAAGCTTAATGTTTTTACTATTGGTGATTATATTTTTAATAGCGCCAACCGAACACTCACCCGACTAACTTGCGCCCAGTGAACTTCCGTGAACGGTTGGCCTGAGCACCGGGAAGGGTGAAGAACGATCGACATGGCGAGACCAAAACTTCTTCACTGTGACTAGAGTTGACAGTCCTTAAAGTAGGTAACGTTTCTGGTTGGCATTCCCTGGAAAAAAGGTTTTCTACATTGAAAAAAATTCTTTTAATTGCACATTGTAGCATAGAATGCTGTCCCCAAGATTGTCTTCTTGGTCCTGGCTGAACTAACAGGGTTTGGGATTTCACGCTATTGCTTACGTATGCAACACAAGAAAAAGAAAATTGGGAAAAGTACAGCTTCAGGGAGAGATTAATCATCTCAAATTTGGTAATCTTATATGAATAAAAGCTATGTCTATGTATAAGGTGGCCAAAAATGTAATGGTCCGACAATCTGTAGGCCTGTGCCGTGGGCCCCTGTCGTTCCTGGTTTTCTAGAAATTACTAGAAAAGTAAAAAAGGTCATCATGAGCCTGTAATAATGGGTTTCCTCTTGATTGAAAGTGTTTTGTAGCCAAATGTCTTTCACATGATTTACATTTTGTCTAGGCTATTTTTTATTTGTTTGCAACATAATGAGATTTCCAAAAAAGAAACGACGAGACCTTTCAGAAACCGATGGGTGGCCCTAAAAAGATTGAAGTAACAAGTCGTACGGCCACCCTAGCTGTATGTAAGGTTATTATTGTTAGTGTGAGTATCGGTTTTGCCTACAGGTTGTACCATTACATGAGCTAAATGGTATATATTACACCAGCTTATCAAGCCTCTCTTTTACGGGTTGTACCATTACATGAGCTACATGGTATATATTACACCAGTTTATCAAGCCTCTCTTTTACGGGTTGTGCCATTTCATGAGCTACATGGTATATATTACACCAGTTTAACAAGCCTCTCTTTTACGGGTTGTACCATTTCATGAGCTACATGGTATATATTACACCAGCTTATCAAGCCTCTCTTTTACGGGTTGTACCATTACATGAGCTACATGGTATATATTACACCAGTTTATCAAGCCTCTCTTTTACGGGTTGTGCCATTTCATGAGCTACATGGTATATATTACACCAGTTTAACAAGCCTCTCTTTTACGGGTTGTACCATTTCATGAGCTACATGGTATATATTACACCAGTTTAACAAGCCTCTCTTTTACGGGTTGTACCATTTCATGAGCTACATGGTATATATTACACCAGTTTATCAAGCCTCTCTTTTACGGTTTGTACCATTACATGAGCTACATGGTATATATTACACCAGTTTATCAAGCCTCTCTTTTACGGGTTGTACCATTACATGAGCTACATGGTATATATTACACAAGTTTAACAAGCCTCTCTTTTACGTGTTGTACCATTACATGAGCTACATGGTATATATTACACCAGTATAACAAGCCTCTCTTTTACACGTTGTACCATTTCATGAGCTACATGGTATATATTACACCAGTTTAACAAGCCTCTCTTTTACGGGTTGTACCATTTCATGAGCTACATGGTATATATTACACCAGTTTATCAAGCCTCTCTTTTACGGTTTGTACCATTACATGAGCTACATGGTATATATTACACCAGTTTATCAAGCCTCTCTTTTACGGGTTGTACCATTACATGAGCTACATGGTATATATTACACAAGTTTAACAAGCCTCTCTTTTACGTGTTGTACCATTACATGAGCTACATGGTATATATTACACCAGTATAACAAGCCTCTCTTTTACACGTTGTACCATTTCATGAGCTACATGGTATATATTACACCAGTTTATCAAGCCTCTCTTTTACAGATTGTACCATTACATGAGCTACATGGTATATATTACACCAGTTTATCAAGCCTCTCTTTTACGGGTTGTACCATTACATGAGCTACATGGTATATATTACACCAGTTTAACAAGCCTCTCTTTTACGTGTTGTACCATTACATGAACTACATGGTATATATTACAACAGTTTAACAAGCCTCTCTTTTACGGGTTGTACCATTACATGAGCTACATGGTATATATTACACCAGTTTAACAAGCCTCTCTTTTACACGTTGTACCATTTCATGAGCTACATGGTATATATTACACCAGTTTAACAAGCCTCTCTTTTAAACGTACCATTACATGAGCTATATGGTATATATCACACCAGTTTAACAAGCCTCTCTTTTACGGGTTGTACCATTACATGAGCTACATGGTATATATTACACCAGTTTAACAAGCCTCTCTTTTACGGGTTGTACATTACATGAGCTACATGGTATATATTACACCAGTTTAACAAGCCTCTCTTTTACGTGTTGTACCATTTCATGAGCTACATGGTATATATATCACACCAGTTTAACAAGCCTCTCTTTTACGGGTTGTACATTACATGAGCTACATGGTATATATTTCACCAGTTTAACAAGCCTCTATTTTACGGGTTGTACCATTACATGAGCTATATGTTATATATTACACCAGTTTAACAAGCCTCTCTTTTACGGGTTGTACATTACATGAGCTACATGGTATATATCACACCAGTTTAACAAGCCTCTCTTTTACGGGTTGTACATTACATGAGCTACATGGTATATATTACACCAGTTTAACAAGCCTCTCTTTTACGTGTTGTACCATTACATGAGCTACATGGTATATATTACACCAGTTTAACAAGCCTCTCTTTTACGTGTTGTACCATTACATGAGTACATGGTATATATTACACCAGTTTAACAAGCCTCTCTTTTACGTGTTGTACCATTACATGAGCTACATAGTATATATTACACCAGTTTAACAAGCCTCTCTTTTACACGTTGTACCATTTCATGAGCTACATGGTATATATTACACCAGTTTAACAAGCCTCTCTTTTACGGGTTGTACCATTACATGAGCTACATGGTATATATTACACCAGTTTAACAAGCCTCTCTTTTACACGTTGTACCATTTCATGAGCTACATGGTATATATTACACCAGTTTAACAAGCCTCTCTTTTACACGTTGTACCATTACATGAGCTATATGGTATATATTACACCAGTTTAACAAGCCTCTCTTTTACGGGTTGTACCATTACATGAGCTACATAGTATATATTACACCAGTTTAACAAGCCTCTCTTTTACACGTTGTACCATTACATGAGCTATATGGTATATATCACACCAGTTTAACAAGCCTCTCTTTTACGGGTTGCACATTACATGAGCTATATGGTATATATCACACCAGTTTAACAAACCTCTCTTTTACGTGTTGTACCATTTCATGAGCTACATGGTATATCTCACACCAGTTTAACAAGCCTCTCTTTTACGGGTTGTACATTACATGAGCTACATGGTATATATCACACCAGTTTAACAGGCCTCTCTTTTACGGGTTGTACCATTACATGAGCTACATGGTATATAGTACACCAGTTTAACAAGCCTCTCTTTTACACGTTGTACCATTACATGAGCTATATAGTATATATCACACCAGTTTAACAAGCCTCTCTTTTACGGGTTGTACATTACATAAGCTACATGGTATATATTACATCAGTTTAACAAGCCTCTCTTTTACGTGTTGTACCATTTCATGAGCTACATGGTATATATCACACCAGTTTAACAAGCCTCTCTTTTACGGGTTGTACATTACATGAGCTACATGGTATATATTTCACCAGTTTAACAAGCCTCTCTTTTACGGGTTGTATCATTACATGAGCTATATGGTATATATCACACCAGTTTAACAAGCCTCTCTTTTACGGGTTGTACATTACATGAGCTACATGGTATATATTACACCAGTTTAACAAGCCTCTCTTTTACGGGTTGTACCATTACATGAGCTACATGGTATATATTACACCAGTTTAACAAGCCTCTCTTTTACACGTTGTACCATTTTATGAGCTACATGGTATATATTACACCAGTTTAACAAGCCTCTCTTTTACGCGTTGTACCATTACATGAGCTACATAGTATATATTACACCAGTTTAACAAGCCTCTCATTTTACACGTTTCATTACATGTGGTATCTTTGTCAGTAGCACGTGTTATGGAATTTTAATGATCAACTCTAATAAGTTATATAAATTGTGACGTAATCTAGAGAAATTGGTACTTCATTCTCCAACATCAAAATCTTGGTTATATGAAAATATACGGTTGATCTCTGAAAAGAATGAAACCAACAATGTAGTCTTCAGTGCCTAAATACCCGAATGAACCAAAACTAGCCAAAAACAAGTTCAAATATTAATCAAGATCTTAAAAGAAACATCCTTAATTCAAATGGTTGTGTTGTAAGGAACAGCAACTCTGATTAAATAGTCATCATCTCGCAAACAAAAGTGGATTTTAACCAGGCCAAATAGTATTACTTACTCGACAACCACAATGAAGTCTAGCTCCCTCGGATCAATCTCCTCGTCCTCTACTACTTCGGCAGTTGCTTTAATCTTGCTTTCTGAGTAAACCCATTTTCATGCGTATGATAAAATAAAGGCTAACTATTCTATAATTTCCAATGCAAAATTAGTGGGATTAATTGTCCTTTTTATTATTACATGATGTCACTCAAAACATAAATGTACTATTAAAAGTACATCTAAAGCCCCCCGCATATTTTTGATTTTAAATCTTAGCTAAAACACAAGTCGAGGGTATCCAGTATTAAAAATCATCATTAATATGTGATGCTTTTGTTATCTATATTTAATTTATGAAACATAAATAACGTTGATTGCTATAATCAAACTTGTCTGATTAAAGATTGACTTAGATTTTAGTTTGGATTATCTTAATAGAACGATTGTGAAATTAATTTAACGAATATTGTTGACTTTCATGTTGTGTATGTTAATTTTTAAGTTTACTGGTTTGAAAAGGCCAAAAATAAAAATTTAAATTGTGTTCTTAAGTTAATATTTGGAAACTATTAACTGACGTTATTTAGCTATGAAATTAAGAGGTGGATTCAAAGCAAAGTTTGTCTGTTAAGTTTGCTTTTTTCTCTGTAGTGGTCGTCATCCCTTGAATGCTATTTCCTAAATTAAGATTATCTCTATATATATAAATCAATGTTTGTCTGTCTGTTTATTCTTTATGAGCTCCGATACCACTCATCAGATTGTGATGAAACTTTGCATGGTCACTCAAGTTAATCCTAGGAAGGTCTAGCCCCTAATCAAGGTCCTAGGACTTGAGGCCTTTGCCTAAGGTGACCAGACGTCCCGATTATGGCGGGACAGTCCCGCTTTAGCGAGGTATGTCTCGGCATCCCTACGATTCCTGTGGAGACAGCCTAATGTCCCACTTTAGCAGTTTGACATGAAAATACTCATTGATTCATAAAAACCAATATATTTTTTTATATGAGGAACACAAAACTCCCGTCGACCAGCATTGTGTTGAGTTGTTCAAACACTTTGAAGCAAAACAAAAGTATCGGATCCTAACATTTTTTCTAAACTTTTAACTGAGCTAATGAACTCGTTATGCCTGGAACCTATGCACCATTAACAATTTATAGACAGAGAACAAGTCATACTAGTTAAAACTAGAAACAAAGAAATGCATGTTGTTGCTAAAAAGTAACGTGAATTTAAGCTGATTTCAGTTTTAATTAAGATTCAAATTGATGAAAGCTATTCACTCCTCTGATGATTATCAGTAATTTTGGTCGATATTTTCTTTTATTAGTTAAGTTTTGCGTATCTAAGTGATGGTTCTGTATTGTATAATAATTTTATGAATGTGATTACAAAACCTGTTGTTACAATACTAAGTAATATTTGGGCAAAAACTGCACAGCACTCACAATTTTGTTCCCGGTATCTAATTGTCTAAAACCTTCCAGGGAGGGCCTTCGAACCCCCCCTTTTTTTGGGGGGGGTACCGCCCCCCACAGTATTTCCAGTTATTTAAAGTGTGTCCCGCTTTAGGCTTCTACAGATCTGGTCACCTAACCTTTGCCCCACTAGACTTTAAAGTTGCCATGTTATTCTTATGGAGAAAAGATGTATAAAGCCTTCATCACAACTTTTCTAATTTTTCATGTTCTACTAATAACCTACTTTTTGACAACAAATTAACTATTCAAACAATGTTATTCTTAGGTTTCAACTGTAATCTAATGTTCAAATACAGTCATATCGCTTATACCCTATGTTGTCATAATAGATCAAGAATACCTAGGGGGCCTAATCTTCAATACCGTAGCATAACTCCAGAGATTTTGTACACAAAACTTAAAAAATATCAAAATTTGGTTTCAAAGACACTTAAATAATGCTCTATTTTGCTTCTATGGATTATCAGTAGATTTTGTTATCAATCGGTATAATATTGTGGAACTATCAGACCCGTTGCGGCTTCGCCCGCGTATACTATGACAGTTGTGTGTGCTGCATTCTGTGCTTAGCCAGTGGAACCACTACGAATCAAGATCAGCAGTTTGAATTTTCATCAGATCAAACCAAAGAGAATGTCCATAAGGAATATATTGTAACTTTGAAGCAGTTAAATTGGTATGAAAACATTAATTTTACTATTTTAGATCTAAAGAATCAATGTACCAAATTTCACCACTCTAACTTGTCGGGAAGTTGGAGAGTTACCGATGAGTGAGTGAGGGCTTTGCCTTTTATTAGTACTTAAGGCAAACAAAAAATAACGGCTGCATAGAAGAAGATATCAAAACTTAATTTTGACAACAAAATTCTTATCCTGCTAAAAAGAGCTCTGTGAGCAATATTGAACCATTGATTATAAATCCCATGGAGAACAAACCTTTTAGGAGAACCATGCAATCGGCCAATTTGGCAATGGGACAACTATGATGAATAAAAACCTAGTTAGCCAATGAAAACGTTCGGTTTCGTTAAATTCAGATGCTACTGGCCAGTGGCAAGTCCATTCAATGTCTGTACTCAGTTTATCACGGCTTAAAATGCAACCCAAAACAACAAACTTAAAGTAGGCTCTTTACTGGACAATCTATTATTAAAAAGTTATCATGTGTTTTACGTTTAATGCCCTATAATTTTAAAATAATAAACTAAACCTTCTCTTGCCAAACTAGTTATGAGATATTTTTCCCCACTATGTATGATGGTACTCACAGAACTGAGTGTAAAAATTACCAAAGGGAAGGTAATAAAAGCCTCGACTGACAGGTGCTTCAGTGAGCTAACAGCTGATTGGCTATGATTGTAGCGGTGAACTCTCTGTTTGACTGGCTCTGCTAAACATGACCCGGCGAGAGACTACTTGCCCCATTGCCGAATTGACCCGTTGGCTTGTCCCCCTTTTTTGCACAGTTCAAATTTTAATTGTACTCTATTTACTTTTGTCTCAATATAGTTTTTGAACTCCTTTTTTTATTAATCGTACAATCTGACCTAAAGCTAATGTTTCAGCTTTATATTTTTCTTAAATCTGAGCTTATCCACTCCTGTTTTTTAAGTCCAATTATAATGACAGGAAGAGGCATATATTAAAGTATTAGGCCCATATCAAAATACTGTATAACATCATACTTTATCTAATGGCACTGAATAAGAATAACCAAGTTTAATTTTGTATTGTACCATTATTATTATCATTACCATATTTATTTGTCTACACCAGTGGCATTGTCTATTATGGACCTAATCTGTCATATGTTTTAAGAAATTCAAACATTAATTCTGCTCAAATTACATTTTCATAAATTTCAGCAAGGTGTTTATTGCCAAGTCTAGTTTATCCAGAAAAATTCTAGGGCCTACTATAATTATTTCCTGAGTGATATACAACCCCACCAATGCAAAATAAAAATCAAAAGTAACTCAATTACAGGTAACAGTACACTACACCGTATCTCTACACATCATTATTAGGAATATTTATTTTGTTTAAATTGAACAAAGGCTTTACATAGATTCATAACACCTCCAACGACACCAGGAGTTTGATAGATTGATATTCCCTCTCAAGATTACGAGTCGGCAGCTCTGTGGGTAACACGACAGACTGTGACGGAAGAATTCTGGGTCAATTCTCGAGATGTGCTGACATTTTATTGCTGGCAATATTTGTTTTCATATAGCCTAACCTAACTAGACAGTCATTTAAAAAATCCTTGTGAACAATCAGCAGAATTCAGTTACTTTAGGTTTGGCAAAGTTACATTATCAAAGTTAAACTAATACACCCGGCTACTATTGCTGAAAATGCCAGTGCTTTCTGGTGGCACCTCAATAAACCAACTCGCTATGCAATCCAACCGTAACACTGAGTATCTAGACGCTAATCCAACCTAGTGGGCAGGGTATTTATAATTGGGTATTTATCCAAAGCACTGGGTAAGTTCCCAAAATGTGGGAATTTTTTATAAACTTTAGTTGTATTGTGCAAGGTTTATTACAATTATTATAAAAGGATAAGATATGACTATCGTAATAAATATCATGATAATGTAAATGAGAAAGTTTATGAAAATGCGCCACCTAAGCATTTTACTTCCGAACTAGATTGTGATAAATATCCAGGATGAGGATGAGGGTAAACTTATTTATAGTTTTCATGATCTTCAATAGTGTTATACTTATATTCAACAACTAGCTGTTCACGCAGGCTTTGCCCCGCAAATAATAATTTATAAAAACTATGACAGTTGTGTGTGCTGCATTCTGTGGTTATCCCGTGGAACTACTATGAATCAAGATAAGCTGTTTGTATTTTCATCAGCTCAAACTTAAAGTTAATGTCCATAAGAATAACTCAGAATTGGAACTTTGACTCCCCGTGGGGCGGAGCCCTATGGGAATTTCTTAAAACCCTTTCTTAGTGAGTGAGTGAGTCAGTCAGATTGTGGTATTTGAGTTTTATATATTAAGATTATGTAAAAGAGCTCTAAAAAATAAAAACACATTTCATTCATGATTGGTTCTGAGAGGACGTTCCATTCCCAACAACCAGTGACACTAAAAGATTTAGTGAACATTACTATTTTGTGGATTGGAATATGGTTTAAAAGCCCTTTATCTGAGTCCTCGACTACTTATCTTTTAAAAAGATGAAACTTGGTGATAAATAACTAGGAGTTTTGGTATGGTCGACCTTATGAAGCATGATATAACTAATTTATATGATATGGATACATCTATTTTCAACCATCCTAAAAAAAACTCTATATAACAAAACATTTCATTTGAAATAATAAATGAATAACTTAGGCCTATAAGGGGTCAGAACAGAGAAGATTGAACAAATAATGAAATGTTTAGTTTTGGATATTTTGGTACCAGTTGGGAAGGTGTGTTAACTTACCTGCACCTTTTGAAGCCTTCTAAGTTTAAGTTTTAATATAAATAATAAAAAAGTGATTGTATAAAAACTATTGGGCTTTAACTGTTCTTACTTATTCCTGAAATGGTGTCTCAAGTTAAATGGCTTGACATGAGTTTTTATTTAGCTAATACACAATATCATTCAGCAACCTAACCTAAAATACATTTTTTAGTTTTGTAATTAACTAGTCTTGAATTCAAATGGTGTTAATTGACCACTTGATAGCCGATTACAGTAAAAAAGTTGATAGTTAGCAAATGCAAAAAGTAGTTTAGTCCTGTACAAAATCAATCGGTCTAGAGTAGTCCCTGGTTTATGTTGAATGCTTTTCTTACTGTCCCCTGAATGTATTTTCTTACAGGTTTACGAAATTTAGTTTTTTTAGGTTATGAATGTTTGTGGGTTTCTGCATTCACTTTGCTGCTTATATAGGCAATTACTTTTGTATAAGTTACCGAGTATAAATAGTCATAAGTTTTTATTCATTACAAACAGCTGAGGCTGGGGAAATTACATGTTGAGACTCCAGAAATATGCCGTCAGGCTGATTACTTTCAGTGAATGCATGGTGTTATATTTAATGGTGACATGGCCCACTGTAGGCCAAAGGAAATTTAGGTAATGGTACTTAAAATTAAATTAAATATACAAAAAAAAAATTATTTATTGACACATTTAACTTAGTTTTTTCTTAAAGGAAATTAATAATTTTAATTTAAAATGTTTAAGAGTTGCCTTGAGATAAGCAAATATCTATTTTAACTAAGTAGGCCTAGATAAATATATAGTTTCACAACGATCAGTAGGTTAAGGTTAAGGTTAAGACTGTCTTATGACCTTCACCCTCTTTGATGTTATTCACCAACATTAACCTTAATTGTGACTGGGGCCTGTATATGAATAATTGATGAGGGATTTAAAAAAGATGATTTATAATCCTGAAGTAAATTTAAAATAATGCAATTTTGAAATACGTCTTCTTTGAGGTTATGGTCAAGGACTTTCATGAATTTGGAACTGTACACCTAGGTTAGTACAGAAAGTCTGTTACCTGGACAAAAGTCTTGGGCTCTGGCTTCTGCTTCTTCTGCAAAAACAATTTAAAGCCTTATTACTAACAGAAAGAACATTCCTCCGCGAACACATAATTAATATTAGAAAACTAAACTACATTGAAGACAAATTGACATTTCAGATATATAACCTGGCTCTGATCCAGGGTGAAAACAACAATGTCAAGATGTCAAGTCAGCAGACAGCATTTTAACATCTAGCCACTGCCTTTAAGAGTTCAAGCATCAATAATTATAGAATACATCAGTTATGTGTGAAAATACTATGCTTTACATACATTTTATTATGCACATTTATCTCATAATTTTATACAATTTAAATTATGTTTACTAAGGCCTCACTAAAAATAGTTATTTCATAAACTCGTCCCGACTTATTTGGTTATGTGTACATCGGTAAATGGGTGTGCCTCAGTTAAATCCTCCTGATTTCGTGTTGGGTGCTTCCAGTCAAGAAGTGCACATTGAATACGAAAAAGTGCAAGAGGCAATTCAAACCAAACTCAACGATTCTCTGGGCCACAGGGCATGTATGTGTGTGGCGATGTAAGTGAAGAAGGACGTTGGCGATATATATATATATCAGAGTTGTTCATAAAGCTGTCTTGGCGGTATTTGTGTTTTGGCAGTCAAGTACAGGTGTACTTTGTTTAAATTTATGCATCTCGATTGGGAAAGTGTTATTTTGCCTAAAGAGTTTTCGATCGTTTCACAAAGCCGATTCTATCGTCTGTCAATAACAATTGCATGTCGAAAGGGTTCATGAAGGAGTATATATACATACTGGGCTCTGAATCCAATACCTCATAAATAAACAATACTATAGTTTAACAGAATTTTTTGAAGATCACAACCATAATCTAAGGGCCTAAAAAAAGAAACCAAACCAAACCTGACACAACTCCCCTACTCTTCAGGAGGGCAGTGAAGAATTTTTCCTGAGATGACGTCACCCCGGTCTTGATGACTGCGGAGAAGAGGACGATGGTAAATGGTAAATGAATCAACAATTATGAAAACCTTTACAAAGAGTTTATTGGCATAACTGACAGACTACTTCGCTCCGTCAACGAATCTATACAGTTTAATGTGTAAAGTCTGTGGATGACCTAAACTTCAGCTCCATCAGTATCAAAAAGCTTAGGCTTCGCTTTAAAATGTCTCAATCATTCATTTCATAGCAGGTCAGACCCCTTTAAAGATTTATATACCCAGTAGATGGCCACGTCCAGTGAATCTAGATTCTAACAAAATTCGCCATCGACCAACCGACGTAAACGGCGAGGGCCCGCACCACTGGTTATGCCTAGGGGCGTACAGCTCCTAAATTCGGCCCTGTAGCAGAGTGTGACGTTGCGTCTACCCAGTTACGGCGGTGTATGTCACTGTAGCAGTGGCTTAACTGCCGGGTCTGCAGGGCCCGCGGTGCGGGGGACCACAAGCCTAGGGGGCCTACGAGCCAAGGGAGCCCGTGGGCTGAGGCAAAAGCTCTGGCGGGCCCACTTGGTTTGAAATTGTAATATTTAATTTGGATAAATGTTAATAGCTTGCCTAATATTGCCTAAATAAAGTCGGAAGCACCATGTCCCTTGATAAAGATGTAAATTGGCATGAGGTGAAGAAGCAGACAGTTCAGAGAAGCCCCAGAATACATTCCAAAATTAGCGTTTTGCATATATTTGGAATGTAACCTTCCACTTTAAACAAACTAATGAAGTATAACTGCCACATAGATACTCTTTTGTTCAGTTTTTAACATGGAATATTTTTAGAACAGGATTATTTTATGATTTCTTTTGTTAGGGTTGATGTGAGGGAGGTTTCTCCAGGCATCCAACAGAAAATCTGATTCGCCCATAAATGATAAAGTTGGGAAAATGAGTGTTGTAGAGGCTAGCAGGATTACCGACCTCAAAATTTACAAATTATGTTAACAACACTCTCCAAACTGAATTTGAAAGAAGAAAGTAAATGCTACTATTAGCCGTTCTAAATAGGCTAATGATTGATTTTTAAATTGTTGAACTTTGAAACCTTTATCTACATTTAAAAGGGCTTGTACAAACAATCACAGAGACGATCTCTGTGATTCAATTAGTTACTTCTAAAAACGAAAAATGGCTAGACTAGATAATTTTTCATCTTTAAATGAAACTTCCAATTCTAGGGTTTATATTTATGTAGCCAGTCTATAGCGTAACCCTGCACACTCTTACACTGTATTGATGTAAAGCCACTAATTTTAAGCCTAATCTTATCATTCTAGCATAAATATTTTATTGGGTTATTGAAGAAAATGTAAACTGACAGTAGGTTGTCTGATGGGGATTTTACATTTGAAAAGACTGTTTTTCACTTCTTTATATAGATATATTATCCCCAATATCGCCATTTCAACTTTTACTCCTGACTTGACCCCCTCCTTAACTTATATGCACCATTTGCTAACTCAACATTGCAAATAAATAGAACCAGGAGCAACAGAAAAGACAAAATAATAAATGTTTTAAGATTTATATAAAAACTGGAATGAGTCCATGTTTTATCATCGTTTTCGATTTGCCTAAGTTTTTAATGCGGAAATTCTCTGCCCTGGCGTCAGCGTACTGCGTGTGAACTCGTTTATTTCAGTGTGGAATTCTTTGGTCATACATGACATGGGTCGGAGTGTGTTTTGTAGATTTATTGAACCATGACACAAAATAACAGAGGGCAGTAAAAAACACACATAAGTAAGTTTTATAGTTTTATTTTTTTGATTTTGTAATAAATTAATAAAGTAATATTTTAAATGCATCTTTAAGATCACTAATTTCATTCCGCTTCATGTTTGAGTATTATCATGGATTGCTCTGAGATATAAAATTTATTATTTTACTTATTCTCTAGTTACATCAATAAAAACATCAAATAGATTTACAATTACAAAATGTTATTTAGCACACTTCAGAATATAATATTTCTATGTAATGCAACTAGAGCCGGTAACAATGTCTACTGCCATTATACTATTTAGTTCTTCATAATGACAGCTCTTAATTTCGAAATAAGTTCAAGTTGAATATTTCTTTGTCTAAAGTATTTCAGTTTGACTAAATTATGTTTGACTGCAGGATGTTTTAAAAGAAATATAGTACATGTTTGTTATGGTTAGCATAAATGCCATTCTGTTTTAAACTTTGAAATGGTGGATGGAATCAACTAGAATGAACCTACATATATATATATATATATATATATATATGTATGCAGCTGATATATATATGTATTTATTGTAGATATTTAAATTTACACTCCGGTTTTCAAAAGATGACACAATTTCTATTTAAAACAAACTTTTAGAAATGTATACTACACACCATCAAATTAAGTTAATTTAAAAACATATATACATAATATATGTAATTTGTATATGCAGCTTACCAGCCAAAGCCCAAAATATTGTTCACCCACTTGTTCAAGTTTTAAAACTTACAAGTGGAAGCAAAACAGACTATGGTTTGTGTTCCACTACTACTACTGAAACCAGATTTTTTTACTGATGTATATGTTGTAATAACTAATAAAATGCGGAAGCATTTACTTTAACTACATCCAGAGTTTATTTAATCAAACTGAAAATAATATATCAATACAAACATACAATCATAATTTTAAAAGTAAACTTAAAGAAGGTGATGCTAATTTTATCACAGTTACTTTAGCACAACATTCACTAGACCTACCATGTACAAATGTTTACAGTTGAGCACTTTCAAGGCTACAGTTCAAGATGGAAGTAAAAATACAAAGTTATAGAAAATATACACATACAACACCCTATAGATATGCCAATAGTTTTTATGTTGAACCAAATATTTGCAACAAATAAAATTTTCAAATGTTGACAATACGGTACGCCTCAGATTATCCGGACTAATGTGGTGGAATGGTGGAACATCTATCCGGATAGCGAAAAATTTTGAATCTGAAGCTACGGAAGCGCCTACAATGTTGATGCTGCGAATTGCGTGGAAAGACTGTAAAACAGAATAGACGTGCAAATTTTGTTGGCATTTAACTTGCAATATATTTGATTATAAATTTGGACAAAAAATCAATTTAATGATCATAAATTGCATTATGAATTTGGATATTTTTTCACCAATCAAACTCTTAACACACTGTTTGTTTACTATCGTAACACACAATACACTCACAGCTATAAACGCAACATAATCTTACAAATTATGGTTAGTAATGAACGGTCAATAGTAATAAAAGGCGCGAAATGCCGGTCGCTTGCGCATGCGCTACTGGTGCGACTATATGGTGGCTCACTCTACATTGCAGTTTCTATGATACTGCAAGCATATATTAATGTATTGCAGTTGTGTCTGAGACTTATAAAGCGCTAACGCGGGAGAAAAACTGCGTTTTGACCGTAACTTACAATTTATTTATTTCGGACAACCTCCTCCGGTTAATCCGGGATCTGGATGATTCGTGTCCGGGTAGTCCGAGGTGTACTGTATGAGGGTCATAACATTGTTACGTAACTTATTTAATAATTCTTGAGTCTGGTTTGTGTTGTTAAAAGATAACGTTTCATTCCAAAATATAATGGAAAACATTTTTTATCCCGTTTACTAATAAGTCTGAAGATGAACTTATCTCGTGAGGCATTTGGGACTAAAGAATAATTTATTCTGGTCCAACTTTTTATAAATAAAAATGTAGAAAGTTCACTAATTTTTTCAGTTTAAGCTCTGACATCAGAACTCAACTTCAAAAGTTTTTGAACTTTATATTTGGAAAGCTTGGTTCAACATAAACACTAAGTAAGACACATTTGTTGCACATCAATTAAAAATAATATCAATTTGTAATTGAGAACACTCTCAAACCTTTATAGTTGGTCGAGAAAAATACAATAAGTCAATAGTCAAAGTCAATTTAAAAATAGTAAAATATAGCGGAAAATGTATATTTTAAAATGGAAACAATAAGTGGCATACAAAAAAATATAAATTATAATAACAGCATGTTTAATGATGGATCAAAATAATAAAATTCCTTTTATCTCAGCTAATAAGTCTTTAAAAATCCTTGTAATTTTTAACTTGGCACAATAATCCCAAATCTAAGAAAATACTAATTTTATATAGAGCAATACAAAAAGAGATCATGAACAGATTCCTGAGGACACTTGGTGATAACAATGTTATTGCATTATTCAATAAAATAGAACACATTTGGATTGTTATTGGTCGATTGAACACATGGTCGTTGTTAGTTCTCCTGAGATTGTATTGAGCTTGTATTGTTATATTTAGTCCTTATGAGCGATTACTGTTACTGATTATTGCTCAATAATAACAAACAACCCAAACTAAAGTATTAAAATTTTACAACAAAGTTATCGATTTTGTTGATTTACTTTTTGCTAAAGAGATCACAGAAGCAACAGTAGCTTTGAGCAAGAAAGAGATTCATAATCTGTTGAGACGAAGATCATTCCAGAGTACAGAACCATCAGTTTACTAATACATTATGTACAAATAAATACAGTTGTATTTTTGGAGGTTTAAGCTACACTTACACTGGTGTCATATCTTGTGATTTTTTTGTCTAACTCGTGTCACATATATGTTGCAACTGACGAAAAAAGAGATAGTATTTACTTAAGTCACTTAGGACTCACAAAATTCTAACCAGTCTAACTGTAGCTTAAAGCTTCATAAATAAAACACAATATAACCACCGTTAGCACTAGAGATGTGCGAGTACAGGTTTTTTAAGTCGAGTCGAGTTTGAGTCGAGTAAATGGCAAAAGATTTGTATCTCGAGTTTGAGTATACAAATAAAAAAAAAACACAAAGGTCGAGTTGAATTGGATCAAAACAGTGTATAGAGTTCCATTTATAAATTTTGTTATTAAAGTGTACTTTTCTAGTCACTATGTTCTGAAAATAACAATAGTAAGTAAAATAAATGGATTCCTGCTTCATTGGAAAAAGGTAAGTACTTTATTTCTGAAAATAAATCATACCAAAGTAATTGCATAAATTTTGCCATGAAGATAAAATACTTTTAATCTTTTGGTATTAAGTTTGTTATAGCCTATATAGCATTAATAAACAGTTTCATTAAAAAATTCTCAGTTTTTTATTTTATTTCCTCCTTTTTATTTTTTATTTCCTCCTTTTTATTTATTTTATGTTTTGTATATTATGTTTAGGTCTAAACTACATCTTTCTACTATGGAGAAAATAAAATTACATCAGGCCTACAAGTTAAAATAAACTTTATTTTAATATTTAAAAGGCCTATTGCATGGCCACTTGTGGTACTAAGTTTTGTGGCTTACTTACCACACAACATGTATTTACTAACATCTTAGCATTAATTTTAACACTAATAGCCCTAATAAGAACAATCAGTTAGTAACAACATGAAGATATGTTCGATATAATCAATTCAATGAAATCAATTAATGAGATTGAAGCCATGTCTTAAATAGGCCTATAGTTTTAAAATGTTACAAATTATTTAAAAAAATAATTAATGAAACTTAAACAAGGCCAAAACAAATCACTCGTGTTTAAAAACAGCTCAATGCCAAAGGACAGTTGTTGATCCTAAAGTTAATGGATTGACTCAATTTTGATTATTATGGAACAAAAAACATGCACAAACTTCTTATGCTTACCTATTACATTTCATTACATTTTTTTATATCTTACTTTACAAAATTACAAGGTTAGGTTAACCTAAACTATACAGACAGGGTTCATACAACTCAATCTGAAGGTCCTGGTAAATCTTCCAATTTGGTGTAAAGAGTAACACAAATTTATAAGTAACAACTTACTTATTTATTAATAAAACACTAAAATCCCCATCACAACTCTTAACACCTCAAATGCACTGACACTCAATTTGAATTTACAGACGACGCACGGCCGCGGACGACCCTTGGTAGCGCGGGTAAACGGCGGGAGTAAACTCGCTCGAAACTTTCGAGTTTCAGTGCCGAACTCGGCTCGAACTCGAAATTTCGAGTACTCGCACATCTCTAGTTAGCACAAAATAATTCTAAATTATAATCACAACACTTCAACTATATATATATATATATATATATATATATATATATATATATATATATATATTACTTATAGATAGGGCTCCTTATATATTTTTTTAGTCTATAGAAAGAAGATGAACTAATAATCTGAACTATGAGAAGAAAATCTCTTTTTCGGAGACATTATTCAGGCCGATGTAGTTCGTTTTGTCTTTAACTGGCGGAGGCTAAATAAAGTAATGTATCAAACAAATAAAACAACGTAATGATCTTTGGGTTACTTGTGGCAAACAACTACGTCAGTTGTTAATGTCACAAGTAAAAAGTAAATAATACATCTATTTTCCAATGATATTTTATTTTTTGGTAGTTTACTTTAAAAATAAACCAATTAAAGACACTTAAGTCACTTATAAATGGTTTGATTTTGAAAAATATGTTTTTTCTACAACTGTCCCTAAAGTGATTTTTAAAGATCTAAAAAACAACGTAAGATAGCTGTTTTCTGTTTAGTGAGGGAGAAATAATTTTTCTCTTGCTCGCTGATTGTTACTGTGGATCAAGCTAACTGACTGTGTTTATAACCTCAATCTCGTAAATTCAGCCAAAATGGACGAAAGTGAATTTTTGATGTTGTGAGAGTGTCCAAAATTGCAGTTGTAGGAAGATGTCTATGTAATTTGAGTGTAAAGGGTCTTTCAGAGAATTCCTGCGCAACAAGTAGCAGAGCAATTTAACAGTTTTCTCCCAAGCGATAAAGACCTACTTTACGCTCTTAATACATAAATAACTATTTTGTACCAACTCAAATGTTGTAAATTCAAAGATCGGCAATATCAACACAAGTTTTATTAAAGAACTAGTAGCAGCTTCGCTCGCGATCACAACGTAATATTATATATTTATGTAAGCTCTTCTGTTATCATGTGTTTTACTATCAACAGCTGTTTTGGTATGCAATTAATACAAATTATTCATCTGTTTAAGTAAACAAAATCTTATCTTCATAAGGAATACACTATAACTTTGAAGGCCTGTAGGGCAAAGCCCGAGGACTTTTATTACAGGAATTGGTGAAAGGGGGCGTCTATATAAAAAACACTTAAATTTGACACATCGTTTGTAAAAATCCGTCCATTATTAACGGAGGAGTAGTGTTTCGTAGAAATCGCCTTCACGTATTATATATAAGGATTTCAGTGTCTTTAATTGGTTTTACAAGTATTTTGAGAACTGATACATCAAACTGATAGATCATACTTTCTATAAACAAAGTTTGTTCTTTTTATTGCACATAATTATATTATCTGACTGAGATAGAGGTTGGTCTTTTCCCATCAGTACACTATTATGTCTTTTAACCCCACCTTAGCCTACATTTATCCTACGGTTAAAAACGAAACACAATATACACATATCTTAAACAATATAAAAATACAAAGGAGTAAAAAATAGCTCATGCTTGTCTGACAGCAATGCAACATGCTTGAAACACTTAATTTATGCCATACTTATTTTTATTTTACAGAATATGTGTAAACACATTTGTTCCAAAAGATCATATAAATATTATGACATGTATAAAACCATAATTTATTAAAGTTCACATCGATTTAAAAACATTCCAAGTGCTATACAAGATTGTTTTGTCATATTTTACTAGTTACAAAATACAGTAACCAAAATACCACCACTTACCTTCAATATAGTAATCATTTGTTGGTAACTTATACACATACAGTGGACGCTCTTTGAACTGGCACGTTTGGGACCTCGGCCATGCCGGATAACTGTTTTTGCCGGATAATAGAACAAACGTTGTTTTTAAAGGGAATGTTGAATATAACTACCACGTACAAAACCCAAATGAACGAAACATATATTTTTACATGACAAGGTTGTGAAGTAAAACCCAGAATACAAAATACTGTAAAGTTTAAACACTGACAATGGTGTGCACTGGTAGCTAATGTCAATAGATGTCCGTGATGATCGCGAGTGACTCGGCTGATGGCCTTGGTTAGTAGAACGTGCCGGGTCTTGGAATGCCGGCTAAAAGAGCGTCTACTGTACTCTGTAAGGAAATCAAACAGTCTAATTTCCAGATGCCTTTAGTTGTAATAATATGAAATACATCTGTAAGCAATTTCTATTAGGTACCACGTTATGGGGAAAGAAGTCGCCAAATAGGTTGAGGTTGGTTGTTAGCACTTGGAAAGTTTTGTCACTGAAATGGAGCAGGTATTTTATAAAGCAGCAAAAGTGTATGCCTCGACAAATTAAAGCATACAAAATAAACATGAATTTGTTTAAGTTAGTGAACAATAACTAAATGACGTGATAACAAAATTATTGTAAATGGTAAACACATGACACCTATCAGACAAACATCGCTGTGAGGAAAAGTAATTAACTAACAAAAGAAATATTACTAATTGAAAATGGCAGTTACACTGATTCGGGCCGAAACAAAACCGAGATTAGGACTATAAAGTCTCGTTGTCAAGATCCAATCAGCATCTTGATAGGACTCGGGCCAAAACGGATTCCTGGATGAAAATATACCAACTTATTGAAGCCTTGATTGGACACTATGATTTGAAGGTCGTCTCCGAAACCAAGCCTGTATCCCTCTTGCATCACCTACAACCACCAAGCAGTGTACAATCGCCGACGGAGCAAGTTCAGTCCAAATCAGCATTAACGATTCAAAAAATTCAGAGTGAAGCTTATATTGCAATTTAAACACCAGGAAATTTAAAAACATTGATAATACATAACTAATTTTTAAAAATGTTGAAAAGTTTATATATTAACTTTTAACTTGTGTTCAAATTAGTGGGGTCAGATAGCTCCGAATACCATAACACACAATTATATAACTTTTCAAATCGACCCAAAATGGAATGTGTGTTTTATCTCCGAATACATTTGTTGAATTTCAGAGTTGTGGCACAAACAGGAGGATTCTTGAGCCCACCAATTCTCAGACTTAGAATCAGAACCGAGAATCGATGGCCCAAAGCCGATTCCGATTCTATCGATTCCAGGCTGTCAATAACAAATAAACAACTGAATGTGGAAAAACGAACAGAGATAACCTAAACAACCTAATAAAATAACAAGATAAATTGATTAAACTTATCACAGCCGATGTTTGAATTTTAATGATAGGCATAAGCTACTGTTATGTCTAGTTAAAGGTTATTATTTTACAAAGTAATTGAAGTGTTCACAACACATTCAGTTTATTAAAAATTATTACCAAATGATTGTCTTAATTTATTAAATAAAATTCAATTACTGAGTAACTTATTTTAAATCATGTTTAAAGCATTAATTTGATATTTCACCTGTTATTAGGAAATTATGGAATCAGAATCGAGAATCGATTTGTAAGAATCGGGATTGAAAAAATTGGAATAGACTCATCTCATGTTATCTGTTTTTCATATGTCGGGGATGTGGAATTTGGTAATTTAAATATAAATGAGGACAATACCAAAATGTGTGTAAAATTTAAAAGTGATACAGCATAGCTGGGATATCAATGGAATGGATGTTATAAAAAAGATAGATTCCAAACCAAATCTTTAGTTTTCTAAGGAAATTTAAATAGAACTGTAACTTAAAGCAGGCTTGCAATTTCTACCATGCTACACAGCATCGTGAAAGTGTAAAGGTTACCGCTGAGATTTGGCAGGCGCTATTCAAGTACAGGACTAAGGTTTGACCTGCTTTTGGTGCTTTGAAGAGTTTCTGCCTATGCCAACTAATCCAGATAACCTGGGAACCGGATAATTCAAGTTGGGATAAACCAGGCTTTACTGTACTTTTATTTTGAGCCATATCCCATTATCCTGAAATTATCAAACGCCAAAATTGATTTTACATAAATATAGATATATAGTTGGGTTGAAAGGTGGATTTTTTTGCATAAAAAAAGCCATGAAGAATATTTTTAAACCATTAATTTTTAAAATAAGAATACTCCATACTCCAGCTGTCACCATATTTCTGAACACCATTCCCTTTACCAAAAAACTGTCGGCTAAAAATAACTTGCTCCATTTCAGCGAAACTATGAAAATTCAATTAACAGTTTGATTATGCCTGATATTTATGATAGTTAATCAATAAATAAATGTGCGATGATTTCAGGCTCTGAAGTCAAAAGTCACTAATGAAAACACACGAACGTTACAACACAAAAATCGGGCCCTTGCACTACATCGACATTTCACGGGTAAATAAAAACAACCCGCTTCTTCAGGATTTTATGGCAGTCTGGATGTTTGACTGCATAGCCGCTCCAAACGACGCACTGCGACTATCCAGTCAGTTGGCGCCTTATCACTGTTATCAGCAATGAGGGGAAAAGGAGAGTAATCCCTCTTGCATTGTATATTTTTCCTTTTATTTCCTGCTCCATTACTGATACCAACATTTTATGAACTGAAGCACTAGGCTGAGAAATACAATCAGTGTCAACAGACATACCCACCGTCTCCAAAATGTTGCGTTCTTTCCACTTCAGTTCTTTAAAAACAATTCCAGCAGATGATCAATTAACCTTATGCATCGTAACTTTTTTCATCAGATTTTTGCAACATCTTTTTTGTTCGCTAATACTCATCTTGGCAGGCCTTGATGATTGGCCATAAATTCTTATCACAGCTACATGGAACCTAATAAACAATGTTAACTGTTGACTTGAGAGCCTGAAATCATCGCACATAATCTACCAAGGTGGGTGAAGTTTAATCAATTTCAGAATAAATCACAACCCACCACAAAACATGTCATTCAGGCATAAAATAAATACCAGGTTGAAAATAAAGTTTTTTATGAAGAGTGTGGTCAAATGAACTTGTCTGTTGAGCGCCCCAATGTTCCATACTGTTGATTATTCGATCAACCTGAAAATGTTAACATTTTCAATCTAAATATTAAACAAATTTTAGTAGAAGTTGTTGTTTGGTACCTGAACAAGTATAACTATCCTAAATGTATTACAAGCCCACTTTAATGAAAAAATATTTTAACAAGCTTTATACATATACTGAAATATAGGATATTTGATTGGAGGATAGTATTGATGAAGTTTTCTTTTACACGCTACCCTGCGGACAGCTAAAATTTATTTTTAAGTTTATTGGTGTTGTAGGGAAGGTTATTGTTTCAAGAAGAGCATTAGAAGCTGGTCTTATTTAACTCATCTAGTAAAGGCTACATGCTATATGCCCTAATAAAATGCTACTTTATTCCCGGGATGAGCGATTTGCCAATCGGCAAAAGGAAAGCAAATGAACAAAGGAAATGTGTAAGTGGCCTTTAAATTAATTTAATTTAAGTAAACAATCAAGGAGCTATATGCTATTATCTGAGGGATATATATGAGAAATCATGATTTATTTTTATTCAGGTAATTCGGGATCCGGAAGATTCAGTTGGGATAAACCAGTATTTACTGTACTTTTATTTGTACCCATTTCCCATCATCCTACAAATTACCAAATGTCCAAAATTAATCTTATGTAAATAGATATTTGGATGGGTTGATAGGTGGATAATGCTTTTTGGCATAAAGAGAACCATGAAGAATATTTGTAAAAGATTACTTTTTATTATAAGAATGCAAAATCCAGGCTCCAGCTTCTGCTATATTACTGAACAATTTTCTACCTTTTTATCAGGTAGTAAAAGTAAAATTAACTTGCTCCATTTCAGGGAATCTATGTACAAAAAATAATAGGGGTCTGCAGTGCACCGAAAAATCGGTACCAGTTCAGTACAAAACGAATTACCGAATTCGGTTCAGTACCACTAACGGCGCCAGTACTAAGTCGGTACGGTACAGCCTAGAACTACAAAAAATCAGTATTCACCGTTTATCAACCACATTTGTCCTTCAGTTTTATTTATAACATCTTATTTGTCCGTTGAAATTCTATTGACATGCCTTTGCTAACGACAACAACTTTCATCTTTAACCGGCATTCGCGAGTTTATAGGTTCACGATCGGATCACGAATGATGACGAGATGCCTTTACAGCATTGATAAAGCCGGCTCCAGAGACTGGCCGAATGTTTCGTCGAGTTGCGTACGACTCGGCGAGTAATGTAATAATGTACATAAACATCGATAGTAACAGAGGTTAATAACAAACTACTACGCATTTACACTGTCATGTTCATCTTTGCTCGCCTAGACTTGGCCAGTGTATGGAGGCGGTATAAACGTAAACAAAAACCTACAATCAAATTTGTATGACATTTAATAATTTTTAAATGAAACTGAGGGATAAACACATAAATATCTGTTTGTTTTTTATATCAAAAAAATTATAACACCGTTTTGTGTTGTACATTGCTGATTGTATTATGGCCCCCTAACCTCAAATGAGTACTTGATACTACTTAAAATCGCCAGGTATTTGGTAAACAGATTCTGATCTACGATCGTGTGTTACAGAGAGTAATATCATGCAGAAGGTTGACACTTATTTTGATATGCAAACGTAATAACATGCATATCAATTCAAAAACACAAAATCGGGCTTGTCATAACATTTTCCTAAGAGGCATTATGACACTTCGTAACGTTTTATGGATAGAAATTAAACCAACCGAAAGAAACTGTTTGAATTCAATTTTAAATATGCCGTGAACGGTTTAGAAGAGTGTTTAGGTTAAATATTAGTTGCATTGCTAAAACGTTGTAACACACTACTGTTGTAACAAATAAAAAAGGGTTAGCCTACATTGGTATTTCTTTCTCTCTGATATTCACTTTCTTTGTCTTTGTTGATAAAATGTTTTGAACAAGCCTTGATAACAAGTTTTGTGATAGCCTTTATAATTAGACTATTTAAAACAAACAATGAATGATTGTGATGGATTCTTGATTCTCGATGAACCGCCATCGCCATCGACTTCTGTTACAACGAGTAGGCTACAACTTTGACGTCTGCTGAGTATGTGTCATCTGATTGCAATACAAATTCTTATTCTGTTGCGGTATTTGGTTATAGGATTTAAAATTTGTTGGAGGCTATAATTTATAATTCATACAACCTGGTATTTAATTTGAAAACAAACCTTCCTTTCTTTTATTATTATTTTATTGTCTTACTTGTGAATAAAAGTTTATAAAGAAATAGATTTGTCTTATTTGTGTTTTATGTAACTGTTATTTGTATTATCTTGTAGAGATTAATTTTGATTATCTACATGTATGAAATGTATTTGAGATAGCTTTACAATTTAAATTAACTAGGAAATTACCTAACATAACTAGTGAATATGGGGAAAATTGAATAAATGGTATCTATGTGAAATTATTACAAATACAAACAACAAAATCTTATAGATGAAATAAGCCTAGATAACTAAATTAACATAATTATTGAACATAAAGAGAATTATTACTGTTAGTAGGCCTATATAAATTTTTATGTCTGCTAGAATGTTTTTCTTTAACGATATTTTTTATGTATTTATTCTGTTTGGTTTCCGAATACACTTAGACTATGATAAATTACGGCTATTTTATTACCGCGTACCATACCGATTTTGTACCGAGAACCGAGGTACAAAAGTATTTACCGAACCGAACCGTACCGACCTTAAATTTCTGGTACCGCAGACCCCTTATTTAAATAAAAATTTGTACATGCCTGGTATTTATAATCAATCACAAATACCAGGTTGAAAATAAATCTTTTTATCTAGAGTGTTATAAAATGTACTTGTCTGTCAAGCCCCCCCCCCCTGATACCATACTCTTGATTGTTCGATCAACCTAAAAATGTTAATATTTTAAATCTAAATAAATCTTGTAAAGTGGACATGTATTACAGCCTACTTTAATGACAAAATCACAGTAATGAGTTCACAGTCCCTTCTGACGGAGCAGGCACTGATATGGTCATGCATTGCGATATAACAATATAATACAAATATCGAACCATCGGCTTTGATATGGTATGTTACAAACAAGACGAAGTCTGTTGCTATTAGAGGCCAAAAACTCCTACAAATTATTTTCTCCGAGTGAAATAAATTTTGTTAACTATTTTAACATTTTACATCCAATAGGAGGCCAGAAGCTACTTAAAGGTTGTGGGAGTTTTGATTTCTTTCCGCCATTAGTATTTTGTATTTCTGTACTTTCCAACAACTTATTGAAATGTTTAAAAAAGCTTAAAAGAACAGGGGCTCTTCTCAAAATCATTTAATATCTTAGGTATATACAGTAGACACTCTCTTAACCGCCCCCCATGAGGCGGATAAGTAATAGAGTGGTTAAAACTAAAAACACCTCGGCGTTGTCATATTAAAATGATAAAACTTATAATGCCGTTAAAAAATATGCATCAAAAATAGGTAACACCAAGCAATAACTTGATTAACTATGGAAACATAAGATCGACTTGTGACCTGGATGATTTTAATGGTACAGTATCAGGGTATTAGCTGCTGCGGTGGTTTTGAGTAATTTCCTGGAAAGAAGGTGGTTAATCCGACAGGTGGATGAAGAGAGGACGGTTTAGAGCGACCATAGCAATATTAAAATATTATGTTAATATATCACTACTTTTCCAATAAGATTCAATTTATTAAATGTCTTAATACATTTATTGAAGCTTCTAAATCCGTTAAGGAGTTTTTCATTGAAACTAAATAGAGGTGACAACAAACGACATTATCGTCTTTTTATAAAAATAATTGAGAGGATTTGGGTTAGTAATTAAAAAATATATGTTTTTCAAATAACTTACTATACGAATCGGAATAACTACTTTAAAACTACTCAGTCTGACTGAGTGATTTGATTTAATCACTAAAAAAAACTTACAGTTAGAAGCATGGTATGGAGGTCCTCATGCCATGCGTGTCGGGCAAAGACTCGACACAGAGTCTGGATGTACCAGCTGCCGTTGTCAGGGTCTCTCATGGACAACATTCCTGCGGGACGGAGTATCAAATGAAATGAACGACTACAGATATTGTGATGTTAGTGACCTATTGATGTAATTGGATAGGTAATTTATACACACAGACAATACATAAATACCCCCGTAGCAGCAAACCTGCGTACTCAGTGAATTTCCAATGCATATATGTATCTTAATACCACATAAAGCCACATCCCAAGTTTCATCAATATACATTCATAAATAAACGATTTATGACATTTTAATTAGGCCTATCCTCTATAAGAATATCATGGCGGCTGAGTATGCAGGTTAGCTGAAATAAGGAACACAAAAAATGGGTTTTATACAAATATCAATATAACTCAACTAGGTAAAGCCACATACCAAGTTTTATTAATTTACGTTCATAGTTAACGGAGATAACATTTTACTCCTTAAGAATAACATGGGGGCTGAGAACACACGTTTGTTGCTACGGGAACTATCGGCAAAAAAATAGTTTTTCGTGTAAATATCAATAGACCACAACAATATGAAGCAATGTACCAAGTTTCATCAGGATAAGTTGATAAATAAGCGAGATATACAATTTTTCTTATTCTCCATAAGAATAACATTGGACAACGTACTAGGTTTAGTAAGGGTCTGCGGTACGAAAAATCGGTACCGGTTCGGTACAAAACGAATTACCGAATTCAGTTCGGTACCACTAACGGCGCCGATACTAAGTCGGTACGGTACAGCCTAGAACTACAAAAAATCGGTATTCAATGTTTATCAACCACATTTTTCCTTCAGTTTTATTCATATAACATCTTTTTCGTCGTTGACATTCTATTGACACGCCTTTGCTCACGACAGCAACTTTCAACTTTGACCGGCATTCGCAAGTTTATAAGTTCACGATCGGATCACGAATAATGACGAGATGCCTTTACAGCACTGATAAAGCCGCCTCCACAGACTGGCCGAATGTTTCGTCGAGTTACATACGACTCGGCGAGTAATGTAATAATGTACATAAACATCGATAGTAACAGAGATTAATAACAAACTACTACGCATTTGCACAGTCACGCTCGTCCTTGCTCGCCTAGACTTGGCCAGTGGATGGAGGCTGTATAAACGTAAACAAAAACCTACAACCGAATTTGTATGACATTTAATCATTTTTAAATCAAACTGAGGGATAAACACATAAATATCTGTTTTTTTTTTATATCAACGAAATTATAACACCATTTTGAGTTGTACATTGCCGATTGTATAACAGCCCCCTAACCACAAATGAGTACTTGATACTACTCACTGAGCTCTATGTTATGTCTGGAGTCACTACTCTCTGCCTAAATATTTTCCAAAAACGTGCCGGCAACACTGACTTTTTGCTCTATTGTGTTGTCACCTCACCGTTAACTGGACCAATCAAAATGCATTGGGTGGACGATGTCAACATTTTAACCATTAGGAAATGATAACTATACCACCAAAACGTCAAAAACACATCTGGCCAACATAACGACCATAAACACAGCGGCACGCTTTTTCACCACGGAGTGGTGACTCCAGATGTAACATAGAGCTCAGTGATACTACTTAATACCCACGTCGCAGCAAACCTGCGTACTCAGCGAATTTCCAATGCATATATATGTGACAAACTACTACATAGAGCTACTTACCAAGTTTCACAAAAATACATCCATAAATAAGTGATATATAGCATTTTATTTATTCTCCATAAGAATAACATTAGGGTTGAGGACGCAGGTTTGCTGCAATGAGGAAGATAAGTAATATTTTTTTGCAATTATCAATATAACTGAACCAGGTGAAGCTATATACCAAGTTTTATTAATTTAGGTTCATAATTAAGGGAGATATACAACTTTACTTATTCTCCATATGAATAACATGGGGGCCGTGTATGCAGGTTTGCTGCTACGGGGACTATCAACAAAAACTTGTTTTTTGTGCTAATATCAATATACCACAACTAGGTGAAGCCACATACTAAGTTTCATCAATATACATTCAAAAATAATCGAGATATAGAATTTTATTTATTCTCCATAAGGATAACATTGGACAACGTACTGTGTTTAGCACTTTGAATATCTCTGCAACGGTTGGACGTAGAACAACGATTAAAACACCAAAATGTTTGTTTTGTTGAGCTAAACACATTCATAAATAGAAATGTGAAGTTTTTAGTAAAACTATCTGAGAAAAATCTAAAAACCTTTTTCCTATAAGATTAAGATGGGACACGTTTTTTTGGATTTTCTCCGCAACCACTTAACCTAGGTTAATGATTCAAAATACTAAATTATTTGTTTTTTTAAGCTCTATAAAATTGCCATAACCAAAATTGAGTGTTTTTAACATTTTGGGGTCAAATTTGCAAAAAACAGATTTTTGGAAAATTGTAAACCCCCATAAAAGCCCCTTCCCATAGTGCGATCGATCTGGTTTTCGAACTTAAAGTCATAAATGCTACTCTCCACATTTGTGCCAAATTTCATCAAAATCGGGTGTTTCTTTCAAAAGTTATCGTGGTATAGATATACCGGGTGTCCCAAACCACCCGTCCACCCCATTTAATTTTGTAACGGTTTGATCTAGAATCACCAGAAAAAAATCTTAATGACTAAATCGCATATGGAGAATCCAATAAAAGTAGTTTCATTATGAAATATCTACAGGGTGTTCCAGAACTAATGGTCAAGAGCTCAAATCTCGAAGATTTGTTATGTAAACATATGACAAATTTCATATCGTTTTAAAGGTCTCGTCAAAAAAAAACACTTTGGTGAAAACAGAAATAAATTATCTCAATCCGTTCCAAAATGACGGCCATTTGAAATTTTTTTAGAGGTATTTTTGACACCCTGTATCTCGTAATCCACTGAATATTTTTTGTTCGGATTAAAACATAAATTCTTCTTACACTTAGCAATACTAAGATATGTCACATAGCAACACTTCAAAATATAAGTTTCTTCAAAAAACAAAAATAAATACAACAAAATTAACGTTTGGAATCCCAAAAATCTAAATTTGTTAACCGATATCAAAATTCAAACAAAATATTATAATAACAAAATTTTTTAAATACGTTTAACCTTTTTGATGTACATTTACTAATTTTTTTTACTTTTTTCGCAATAAATAAAATTTGTTTCATTTAAGATAGGTCTAAATGTTGATTTCAATAACAAACAATACTGATGGTTGTAATGGACAATCCACAGCTGTAATGAGTAAATGGAAACATGATTTTTGACGACACTATTATAAAGTGAACTAAAACAGCTGATGCAATAAAACAGCTGATTTAACTTTTATTATTGTACTTGTATTTGTTTTCACTATTTGTGCCATGTCATGGTTCCGTGTTATAATTATGCAGTTATCTGAATATTCACATTGATATTCAAATGACTGCATGATTACGACACGTAAGTTCATGTAAAATCGTGTAAAGTTTATGATAAATAAAAACCTTACTATTAATAGTAGTTTAATTTTGTTTTAAATCTACAAATTGACAATGAAACATTAATTTCAGGTTAAGGATATGTTTTTATTTACAGGTCTTATGATATTTGGGCAATTCTTAATCTTCTATTAATATAATACGTTTTACAACATATAAATATCTACTATTTGGCTCATGAAGTCCATTCTACAGATACCGTATAGTGGCACAAAACACTGATTTCTTAGTATTCAATATACCCACCGTTTCGTCGAATGCGAGTTCGCACTCTTTTTTTTAAATGATTTACTGCACGGCAAATTTCTTCCACCTCAAGCGACTGAATCGCGTCTCGGTTAAATCAGCTGTTTTATTGCATCAGCTGTTTTAGTTCACTTTATAATATGGTCGTCAAAAATCATATGTTTCCATTTGCTCATTACAGCTGTGGATTGTCTATTACAACCATCAGTATTGTTAGTGAATTTCCTTTGGAAAGTGAACTATTAGCATGACCCGCACGGTGAAACTTAAGCCCGGGACCACCATAGAAGTTCCTAACGTGACCCCCTGAACACGTTTTGGGGGGTCGTTCAAAATTCTATATATATATATATATATGTGTGTATGCACTCTAGTGGTCGCATTTTTTGTCCGATTTACTTCAAATTTGGTAGGGACGTTCCTTTCTATAATCTGTTGGACAAGTTCGTTGGGCAAAACAATCGGAAAACTCTAAGCAAATTTTTTGGGGATTAATATTTCAAATTTCGAGTTTTTGGGCCCAAAAAGGGTCATAAAAGCCCCAGAAATAAAATTAATGCATTTAAAAAAATGGGAATTAGGAAGGCGAAAGTTTTAAGCCCTCTCTCGTCATTCTAGCATAAATATTTACCGAGTTATTAAAGAAAATGTGTATCGGCTAAACACAGTACGTTGTCTTATGGGGGTTTTACACTAGAAAAGCCTGTTATTCCTTTGTTAGAGTACTTTTATTATCCCCAACAACCTCACGCCTACTTCAAGCCTGTCTGGACCTTCTCCTAACCTTATAATGCGCAAAATTATATTCCCAGCTTTGCAAGTAAATGAAACCAGGAATATCAGAACAGCCAAAAAATCAATGTTTTCAGATTTCAATAAAAATTGGAAAAATGCATGTTTTTACACTGATTTTGAGTTTTAAAAGTTTTAATATGGAAATTCACTTCCCTCACGTCAGCGTGCTGCGTGCGAACTCATTTGTTATTGAAATCAACATTTAGACCTATCTTAAATGAAAACAATTTTATTTATTCCGAAAAAGTAAAAAAATTGGTAAATGTACATCAAAAAAGTTAAACGTATTTAAAATATTGTTATTATAATATTTTGTTTGACTTTTGATACCGGTTAACAAATTTAGATTTTTGGGATTCCAAATGTAAAATTTTGGTATTATTTTGGTTTTTAGTTGTTTTTTTTGGTATTTTTTTAAAGAAATTTAGTAATATATTTTAGTATTGCTAAGTGTAAGAGTAATTTATGTTTTGAATCAGAACAAAAAATATTCAGTGGATTACGATTTAGACTTTTGGGATTCCAAACGTTAAATTTTGGTATTATTTTGGTTTTTAGTTGTTTTTTTTTTTTGGTATTTTTTTAAAGAAATTTAGTAATATATTTTAGTATTGCTAAGTGTAAGAGTAATTTATGTTTTTAATCAGAACAAAAAATATTCAGTGGATTACGATTTAGATTTTTGGGATTCCAAACGTTAAATTTTGGTATTATTTTGGTTTTTAGTTGTTTTTTTTTGTATTTTTTTTAAAGAAATTTAGTAATATATTTTAGTATTGCTAAGTGTAAGAGTAATTTATGTTTTGAATCAGAACAAAAAATATTCAGTGGATTACGAGATACAGGGTGTCAAAAATACCTCTAAAAAAATTTCAAATGGCCGCCATTTTGGAACGGATTGAGATAATTTATTTCTGTTTTCACCAAAGTGTTTTTTTTTATGAGACCTTTAAAACGATATGAAATTTGTCATATGTTTACATAACAAATCTTCGAGATTTGAGCTCTTGACCATTAGTTCTGGAACATCCTGTAGGTATTTCATAATAAAACTACTTTTATTGGATTCTCCATATGCGATTTAGTGTTTAAGATTTTTTTCTGGTGATTCTAGATCAAACCGTTAAAAAATTAAATGGGGTGGACGGGTGGTTTGGGACACCCGGTATATATACATATATATAAATTTGAACGAATAGTGTTTTTGGCATCTGGGGACCTCAAAACGAAAAGTTATCATGGTCTCCGGCTTAAGTCTTACCATGCCACCTACGGTAATAGCTTCTTCCCTATAGGGGAAATTCGCTAAAATCGCCAATCATTTGGCAAACGCATTCTGATCTACGATTGTGTGTTACAGAGAGTAATAACATGCAGAAGGTTGACACTTATTTTGATATGCAAATGTAATAACATGCACATCAATTCAAAAACACAAATCGGGCTTGTCATAACATTTTCCTAATAGGCATTATGACACTTCCTAATGTTTTATGGATAGAAATTAAACCAACCAAAAGAAACTGTTTGAATTCAATATTAAATATGCCGAGAACAGTTTAGAAGAGTGTTTAGGTTAAATATTAGTTCCATTGCTAAAACCTTGATTAATAAACAAAGTTTTACACAACTATTGTTGTAACAAATATAAAAGGTTAGCCTACATTGGTTCATAATTTTATGGCGTATATCATAATTTTGGAAACTGTGTATTTCTTTCTCTCTGATATTCACTTTCTAGGTATACTCTTTGTGTGACGATAACGTTTGGACGTAATCATCACTTCCACTGATCGCGCGACGTCTTTGCTGATAAAATGTGTTGATCAAGCCTTGATAACAAGTTTTTTAACTATTTTAAACAAACTATGAGTGATTGTGATGAATTCTTGATTCTTGATGAACCGCCATCGCCTACTTCTGTTACAACGACTAGGCTACAACTTTAACGTTGACTGAGTGTGTCATCTGATTGCAATACAAATACTTATTCTGTTGTGTTAAGTTACTTGGTTATAGGATTTAAAATCTGTTGGAGGCTATAATTAATTTATAATTCATTCAACCTGTATTTAATTTGAAAGTACACACATACCTTCCTTTCTTTTAATATTATTTTACCTTCTTACTTGTGAATAAAAGTTTATAAAGAAATAGATTTGTCTTATATGTGTTTTATGTGACTTTTATTTGTATTATTTTGTATGAGATCAATTTTAATTATCTATATATATGAAATGTATTTGAGATAGCTTTACAATTTAAATTAACTACAAAATTACCTAACATAACTCGTGAATATGGGGAAAATTGAATAAATGGTATCTATGTGAAATTATTACAAATACAAACAACAAAATCTTATCTTATAGATGATATCAGGGTACTTTGGTATTATACGGATGCCACCCTTATACAGCGCGCTGCAGCAGTTATGTTAGGATGGGTTATCATAAAAATGATTGTAGGACTTTTCTTGTTTCATTACAAATCGAATGATACCTGATGAGTCATACTTCCGGCCGCCAAACCCCCTCCAAATAGGCCAAGGTCAGGTCGTTGACTGGAGCGCGCGCATCACCTGTCACCGTCTGTATCTGGGTCAGTGTCATGAGTGATTTATTGCCGTGCACTACGTTACATTTGTTTTCATAATGAGTGACGTTCTTTTGGTGTGGGATTACCTCGAAATGAAGAGGAAACCGTACATATTTTTATGATAACCCATCCTAACATAACTGCCGCAGCGCGCTGTATGTTTGGCGGAGTACATGTGGCGATCGGGTGTGGCTGCTAGCGGCGGCGACGCATTCAACACGATCCTAGCGGACATCGCTGTCTTTTGGGAGACACAACACAAAGACCGCTCATCAGAATGATGTAAAATTTGTACAGTAAGTCAATAAAAGTACGTTTTTTCGAATTATGTAGTTATCCTTTGTATCCGGTAAAAATTAACCTCCAAAAATAGTGGCATCCGTGTAATACCAAAGTACCGATATCAGCCTCCATAACTAAATTAACATAATTATTTAACATAAAGGGGATTATTACTGTTGGGGTTATATATAAATTGGGCTTTCTTTCTTTCTTTATTTACGAGATTAACACATTATTATTGATATTAGGCCTATATCAATATTTGCGAACTATTACAAATTATAATCAAAAGCTTACCGAAAAACATTTTTATGTCTGTTAGTATATATTTCTTTAAAAATATTTTTTCTGTATTTGTTCTGTTTGGTTTCCGAATACACTAAGGCCATGATAAATTACGACTATTTTATTACCACGAACCATACCGATTTTGTACTGAGAACCAAGGTACAAAAATATTTACCATACCGGACCGTACCAACCTTAAATTTCTGGTATCGCAGACCCATAATGTCTTACAATACCTCTGTAACCAATTGACGTAGGGCAATGATCAAAACACCAAATTGTTTTTTTTTTTTTAACTGAATTCAATGGTGAAAAAAGTTTGATTTACTTGAATATTTTATGTAAAAACTCAAAAAACCCATTTTTGGGGTACAAAACTCCTGCAAAATACCCCTAATATTGGAGTGATCTGGCTGGTTTTTGAACTTAGTCATAAATGTTGCTTTACAAGTTTATACCAAATTTCATCACAAACGGACCATTTTTACAAGAGTTATCACACCCACGGACACACACATACACACACACACACACACACACATATATATATATATATATATACAGTTTTGAACGGAAGATGTTTTTGGCATCTGGGGACCTCAAAACGAAAAGTTATCATGGTCCCGGGCCTAGGTCTTACCATGCTGACTACAGTAATAGCTTCTTCCCTACAGGGGAAATCCGCTAATAAAACATACTTAACGTATTAAATACATCAATTATTTAACGTATTAAATACATAAATTACACCTTCTACTTCTACGTACAACAACTGTATACAGGATCTCACGAAAGGTCTTTCAAATAGATTACAAACCAACTACTTGGCCTAGAAGGATGAAACAAATTTAAGACCCACAAAATTTACTTCAAAGAATATCCTAAAATATTTTTAACTTTTTAAAATACAGAATGTTCTAAAAACTTACGGTCACTAATGCAAATCTCAGAGTTTTCAAATAAAAACACATGTTGGATTGTGCATTTTAAAGCCCTATAACAGACAAACATTTTGGTGAAAACATAACTCACTTATCTTTATCTATTTTATTCTTTATATATTTTTGAGTAAATATTGAAATTTACAGATAGAGTGCCCATCCACTAAATCCCTCTCTTCCCTCTCCCAGAACTCGCTCCATTCCTGCCGTTCCCTCTCCCCGCCACCTCTCAGCTCCTAATCCCGCCGTTCCTTCTCACCCCTCCCCCACCACTCTCCTCCGAACCCGCTGTTCCCTCTCTCCCTCCCCCGCCATTCAGCTTCCTTTGTTGCCTCAATTTATGAATAGAGCTTTAAGCCAATTACCTGGAATTTCCTTTAAGAATTTTAAAATCTTTAAACCTTTTGCTAATACAGTAGACTCCCGATTATCCGCGGTAATGGGTGGCTGAGCGATCGTGTATAATCGAAATCGCGGATATACCAAACCTAACCTAAAATACACTTGAAATAGTTAAAAACGACTGTGAAAGCAAAATAATAACCTTTAGGCTACCGAATGTTAGGTTTAATAATGTGAAAGACTTCAAATACAAGATTACTGTACGTACCTTTTAATAAACACACAATTATTTTACAAACAATATTTTCACATTGGTAAAAAAACAGTCCAATACGTGAGACAAGTGCACTATATTACAGGCCTAATGTCGAAGTTGCCGTCTTTATTGGCTTTGAGGAAAATAGTCCATTATTGATTTTTGTTTCTTGGCAGAATGACACTGAGGAGTAAGTGAAGGTCAGGAGGGATGGTGCGAGATGACTAATGTTTTGGCGGGCGGGCTTCCGTTTGACCGCTAGTAACCCCTTTCTCTCGCCCAAGGCCAAGTGCGTCGCGCGCGGTAGCTATAATATGCAGGCGCGAGGATAGACGTTTACGCGCTAAACTTCGCTTGCCGCATTTGTGGTTTTTTTTTGCCGATCGCGGATAAGCCGCAACGCGGGTAATACAATTTCAGGTCGTGGATAATCAGGAGTCTACTGTATTATCGACTTTCTTTACCCTCTCTTAATTTACTGTCAACTTACCTATACTTATTTGAAACATATTGTGAAAGTAACTTTCTCGTCACGGAATAATCCTGACAGTTCAAGTCCTTAATCGTTATAGAATCTTCCCGGTTTTACGATGAAATTCACAAATTTGTTTTTTGAGCCTTCCAAATTCACGGCTATACAGGTGGGTGGCAACCCTGTAAAATTACCTGGTGACGTGGCATGTCCGATGAAAATATCGGAATCACTCCTGACCACGTCTGTTCTGCCCGTCATTACACCATCCGTCTGCAGAGCCTGCCGCTCCGGAACATCGTCCGAGTCTCCGTTCCTTAACCCCTCCGGACTCTCGTTCTCCACTCTTGCTCCGTTCTGATTTGATAACTTCACAGGGTGATTGAAGTTACTCCCCCTGTAATAAAGAAGTTGTGAGCTTGCGGAACTTCAACAGGACTTACAGTTGAACATGGCCGTGCATGATTTTTGAAGACTGTGTGAGTAGCGCCTGGGGTGGCAAATAACTCCAGCTGCCACGTTTGCGCCACGTTTACTACACGGGTTAACCCCACGAAAGCTAAACATTTTGCTGGAAAACTCATTTAAAAATGGAAAGTTTTAAAACTGGTCTTTTGGGGTTTGAAATCATAACAAAATAGTCTAAAAAATCATAAAAGCTAATACAAAATGTCCAGTAGGCTACCAAATTTACACTAACATGGTCAAGTATAGCTTAAAAATGAATTTCCTTTGAGCGAAGCTCAAATATCATTTCCTGGCATTCACTGACATTTTGATATAAATCCAATTTATCTCCCACATAGAAAATTGCTGTGCCATTCCAGCTGTTCCTTTCCTGTTTCGCACAACGCATCAAAAGAACAACTTTAGGAAAAACCCCTGAAACATTGTTACTGAATACACAGTAGACGCCCTCCATGGGACCGAACCCTGGGTTGGATAGCTAAAGGGGCAGTTAAAACGAGTAACACGTAGGTATTATCATATAAAGCACTAAAAATGAAAAAAAAAAAAAAAATTATACTGCAGTTACAAAATATGTACTAAGAGATGCAATACTTGATTAACTACGGAAACATATGATCGACTTATTGTGACCTGAATGATTTTTTTATGGTAGAGTAACCAATCGGGCAGTTAATCCAATGGGCGGTTGAAGCGAGAACGGTTAAGAGGGTGTCTACTGTATCACAACTGGCGGTGAAACAGAATTAACTGAAATGAACGTCACCAATCCGATTTCAAGCAACTGACCTGCAGGTTTGGAAAAAAAACATCTTTGGCTTCCCCCGCAGTGCATCACACAGTCTGGCCGAGAGCATGTCAACCAGTTCGTAACAGTTGACGAGGTTGATGTCGCTCCCGGCGATCAATACTGTCTTGGACCCGTCCTGCCGGCCCTTGCCGTGACTCATGATGAAGACCATGGCGGAGTCGTACGACCAGTGTTTGATGTGTTGGGAGAACTCGTGTACTTTCTCCCGGATTCCCTTTATAAACAAAATATTTATAATTTGTCTGTAGAGTAAATAATGTGCACCCCTGCCCAATTATAATAGTATATTTCATCATTAGGACCAAAAGTAAAGCTTTTCGATATGAAATCAAGTTAACAAATTTGTGAGGATCGAAAAACCAATTTTAGTCACAGTGATGAACTAAAATTTTCATACTGCAAATAAAACTAAGATAAAAATTTCACAAAAACTATATTTTGTTTAATTTTTTACTAGGTCTATTAAAAGTTTGTTCCATCTTGATCTTGCTATTCTGAATAAACAGCTGTACCTCAAGTTTTTATTGTTTACAAGTTCAATAACTCGTTCAATTCTTATTTAACAGCTGATGACCCCGACCAAAAAGTATCATAACATGATGTTTTTTGCCCTAAGATGAAAAAGATCATCAGAGCAATACTTTTTATCTAAAGAATAAAAAGAACAACTTTAGCATCTCAATGAATGTGTTGATAACGGCTGTTTTGGAAGAAGTGAGACAAAAATATTAAAAAATTATGTCCGGTTAACCCAGACTAATGTCCTGATTCGGATATTTTATCACCTGGATAAACTGGCACAGTGACAAGATTGTAGCTCATGACATATAGCTCGACATATGGGCACCTACATTCAACAACACGCAAGATTTTCAACATTATATTACAGTAGACAGTGGGTCCTCTTAACCGACCTCCGTGGGTCGGATAATCAAAAGGGCAATTAAAAGGAATAACACCTTTCCTTTATAAGGTATTATCATATTAAGCACTAAAAATTATGAAACGGCAGTTAAAAAAAGGGCACTAAAAATAGGAACCAGGATGAAATACTGATGAACTTGTAACATGTGACTGACTTGTGACTTGAACGTGTTTTGAATGTTCACAAACAAACGTAAACATGGTCAATTTTTGCAGTAGTGTGTCCCTAGCCTTGCCAATAGATGCAGGTAAACAGCACAGAATGCGGATATGCCAACCGCACCGCTGCAACGGCAGAATTGAAAACGGAATTTACTTTAACCTCACATAAGGTCCCATATCAGTCGCCTCATAAGAGACTTCCGTATTGAATCATGAGGAAGTCATAAGAATTCTTCGATCATTTTTGAGAATCTGTTTAAGAGTGTATTTACTGATTGGGATGTAGGCATCAAAACATTTTTTAACATGAACTAAATTTTAAATCTATAATATTATAAAGAAGAGGTGGTTTCTGTCTGTCTGTCTGATGTTCCGGGTGAACGCAAAAACTAATGAACCGACTGGGCTGAAACTTTACACATAGGAAGATCTTGAACCCATACAACACATAGGCCTATTCACTTCCTTAAAATCCCCTCGGGCTACGCCCCACGAACGTCCTAAGTTTCAATGTTTACATTTCATAATAAAGTAAACATTCAGAAACTGTAATGCGAACAGCTGTGGATACTTCCACTTGACAGCTTAAAGAGCAGAAGCAAGAACAGCTGTATCAAGCTAACTAAAATGCAAATTACATTGACTAAAGAACGGGTAGAGAAAGCCCCTGTGCTAAGAACGGGTACGTCAGCTAGCTATTAATTAATATTAATGAACAAATATTAATGTGGCTTCATCTGGTTGTGGTCTATTATTATTTTCACAAAAACAATTTTTACCGGTACTTCCTATAACCCCCCCACGAATTTATATTTTTGCTGCCCCCCAATTTTTATTTTTGCCCCACCCCCGATTTTATATTTTGCTCCCCCCTCTTCGATTTTATATTTTAATTTTATGTCCCCCCATTTTATATTTTTGCCCCCATTTTCAATTTTTGCCCCCCCCACAATTCTGTATTTTTGCTCCCCCCCGATTTTAATGTTTGCCCCCCCACTTCGATTTGATATTTTTATTTTATGTCTCCCATTTTATATTCCCCCCCCCAGAGTTTATATTTTTGTTTCCCACGCCGATTTTATATTTTTTGCCCCACCCTGATTTTATATTTTTGCTCCCACACGATTTTGATTTTTGCCCCACCCCCAATTTTATATTTTTGCCCCACTCTCTTTGATTTTTTATTTTTATTTTATGTCCCCCACCATTTAATATTTTGCCCCCCCCCGATTTTATATTTTTTTTTGCCCACCCCCGATTTTATACTTTTGCTCCCCAGCAATTTTTATGTTTGCCCCTCCCCCAATTTTATATTTTGCTCCCCCCCTGATTTTATATTTGTTTTGCCCCACCCCCAATTTTATATTTTTATCCCCCAATTTTATTTTTTGTGCTCCCCCAATTTTATATTCTTGCTCACCCCCAATTTCCTATTTTTGCTCCTCCCATCTTCGATTTTATGTTTTTATTTTATGCGCCCCCTCCATTTTAAATCCCCCCCCCGATTTCATATTTTTACGCTCCCCCGGTTTTTATTTTTACACCCCCCCCAACAGCTCAATAACTGCAATCTTAATAAATAAAGTTCTGGTGATATCTGGCAATTTTCATACAATTTGCACAATTTGATCAATACAAATTTAATTTCTAAGCTATGGGTTGAGTTATCTTTGCAATCTTTATACTTTTTGGCTTAAAATTTCACTTTTTTAATTTGTAGACCAATTACTCAATAATTTGCCGTTTTTAAGATCTTCAGCATTGAATTGGCCACCATTTTAAATGGTTAAAGCTAGAAATGCCAAACTCAATAACCAAATTAGCCCTATACTAGTTAGTACACATGCCAAGTTTCAATTTAATACTTCAATTGAATCCTAAGTTATGCTGTATTGGTTACAAATCACATACAGGCGGACACCTTGTATACATGTATATTACTTACCACTACTCCACATTGGATAATCTGGAGTCTACGGTAATTAGAGCTGAGCCTACCAAGAGCAGACCCTACCGGTACCTGAATGAGTTAGTACACTATGACAATCTTACATCGCCAGTGAGGTCCTCCTCGTCAACGATCACCTCGTACCCCAGCTGAGGCAGAATGCTTGCCAGTCGAGCCACATCCTTCTCTGACCCCTCTCTCTCCTCCATTGTGTCATTTACAAACTTCCGTATGTTTATCACCAGAGCTAACCCTCTGGGTGAACTTCTCATTTTATACACCTGTTGAGAAAGTAGGTATGTTACAAAAATTGTATTTTGAACTATGTGAATTCTCACACCTAAACTTGATAACACCCAATTGCATACATACATAAAAATCTTTATTTGTCTTTGCAAATATAATACAATAAATGGCGTCATACTTATATTTAACATATACATAGGACCAGGGCCTACCAACCCCAAAGCAAGCACATGCTGCTCCCAATACGATTTAAATCTAATTTTTATTGTAAAACTCCTGAAAAGAATATAAATGTTTATTTATTATGAAGGAATTTAATTTGGATTTAAATTTACTTAAATTGTGTTCTAATCTTAGTTCATCTGGGAGTGCTTTAAAAAATTTGTTCCCATGTAGGTAGTTTTTTTGTGTGTAGAATTCTATTCTATGTTTATCAAGATTTTTTTCCATTTTTCTTCTTGTGTCGTACTGATGTGTTGTAATTTTGATTTGTAATTTCGTACTCGTTTTAAAATATAATATACATTCAAAAATATACTGACCATATACTGTTAAGATTTCAAGATTCTTAAAGTATTCTTTGGCAGATTTGTCGTGTTTTAGATTACAAATAGATCTTATGGCCTTTTTTTGCAGTTTTAAGATTTTATCAAGATTTAATTTTGTTGTTGCTCCATACAAACAAATACCATATGATATATGTGAGTGTATGAGGGCAAAATAGATTTTTTTTAGGATATTAATATTACACAAACAGGCCATACGTTTAAGTGCATATAAACCGGAGCTAATTTTATTAACTATATGTTCAATATGATGATCCCAGCAAAAGTTTTCATCAATATTCAACCCTAAGAATTTTGTCTTGTTAACTTGTTGAATGATTTTTTCTTCAATAATTATATTTGGGGCTATTTTTCTCCGGTTTTGCTTTGTTGAGAATACCATAAAGTTTGTCTTTTCAGAATTCAACAATAGACCATTTGTGTCTAAGAACTGTTTAACATTGGACAATTCCAAGAAACTTAAGAATTCAATATTATCCTGGTTTACTGCTGAGATTTTTAAGTTTGCATCATCAGCATATAGGCATAGATTATTTTGCGTGACATTTTGAAAAACCGGTTAGGTAGCACAGAAACAGCAGCGGACCCAGAATAGATCCCTGTGGAACACCACAAGAGACCAAACACAGGTCCGACGCTGCACCTGCGACCCTATTCTAATGAAAAGTATTTATTTCAACATATTGATAGCGCTCTGATAGATATGACTCAAATCATTTGTACGAAATTCCTTTGACTCCAAAACCTGCTAATTTTTGTAATAGTAGGTCATGGTCTTCACTTTCAAAAGCTTTTGTTAAATCCATAAAAATACCAATGACTTCTTCACCGTTATCTATTGATTCTATTATTGATTCAATAAAATTTACTGCTGCACTTAGTACTGATCTCCCTGGACGAAAACCATGCTGGGTATCATCAAGAATGTTTGTACATGATTTTTTCATAAATTTTTGAGAATGATGGCAAGATTGATATTGGTCGATAATTAGACATATCCTTTTCGCATCCCTTTTTATGCACAGGTATGACTTTAGACAGTTTTAGTTTTTTTGGAAATATAACAATAATAACAGAAACTCACCTCAAACCAGTAGTATTTCTTGTGATTTGTCATTGAGGATGGTCTGACAAACTCGTGTTTGTTTATATTTAAATAAAAAAAGTAAAAATAGATATAAATTGATTAACGAACAAGTTAACTTCGACTCTGGTGGCACATTTAGGAACCTGTATTCGGAACTTCCGGTAGCCAATAGGATATAAGCAAGGATGCCATTTTGATTCTGTCAGTTCTCTCATTGGCCTGATGATGACTGGTGTGACTGGTCGAAATCGATAGCCTAGTACCATCTTTTATACATGTTTACCGTCTGTATGTGAATCAGTATAAGTGTAAATATATCTTAAGTGTTGTGAGACGTCTTTTATTACATCCCGTAAGTAATAACAACACGTAATATGCTAATAAAAAAGTTCTTAAGAAAAACAAAGGCCCCAGAATAGAACCCTGTGGGGCTCCACGTTTGATAGACTTTAAAATCTTTGATTATTATTCATTGGTTTTAACAATTTAATTGACATACTTCTACAAACTGTTGTCTATTGGTGAGGTATGACTAACCACATTAGTGGTAGCACTTTTATTACGATTTTTTAAAGTTTATTATTAATTTAGCATGAGACACACTATCAAAAGCTTCACTTAAGTCCATGTAAATTCCTAATACCTTTTCTTGCTTATCGACAGAGTTAATGACAAAATCAATTGCTGCTGTAGTTACAGAAGTGGTTAAGTTGTCATTTCTGGCCGATATTAAGTTTTCCGTTGTGATTCAGGTCGATACTACGCGGTCCAGTTATCATTTTAAGCTGAAGATAAGTAGTCAGTTGAAATTTTCAGCTTACATGGTCCAGTCTTGATTTGTGGACGATATTATGTTTTCGGTTGTTATTTATAGCCAATATTACACGGTTCGGTCGTTATTTCCGGCTCATATTATGTGTTATCGGTTATCGCTGATGACTAATTCATGTTTCCCGTTTCATTTTTGGTTAATTTTATGTGGTGCAGTGACCTTTTGTGGCTAATACTATGTGACTGTGTTCACAATCATTAGCGAGCCTCTACAGATCAGCAAGAAATAGGCCCTACTCACTCGAGTGTTTTTTAAACTTTGAGTCAAATTTTAAATAATCAAATTTTAGTACTCGCTCACCCCTTAGAATAATTTCAATGGTTTATAGTTTTAAGCAAACCAAAAATGGTGGTACTTGCCCTGTTCAAGTCATTGTCAAAGACATCTCTCACTGGGTCCCCTCGTCTTACTAGCCACTCCTCATCATATGGATATTCCTCATCGAGGCTAGGCTGACTGGATGCGTTTCCATTCAGGAATGGATGAACTCTACTAGGCCTGCCAACAGGGAACATGTATACAGTGTGTTAATATATGCTTATTCACTGTTTTACCACCTGCACTGATGCTATCAATTAAAAAAGGTTACATAAACCATAACTGTCTTTTACTACAGATGTAAAGCATAACGGTATACTCGAGTTTCGACAACTCAAGTTTAATTTTCAATACAGTCAACTCCCGATTATCCGGGAGCGGGTTAATCGGGTTGCGGTTTAACCGGGGTCACAAAAGGTTTATTTTTATTATTTTTATTTATCCCCTTCTAAACGTAAATAGAGCAATAATAACAATTTATTTTGCTAAATTATCTCCAAAATCGTATTTAATTTACTTTGTTTATCAGAATAAATACTATTCAAACAGTTTAGTAACCACAACATAATCTGAGAGTCTATCATTTCGCTAATGAGCCGTGGGCGCGTGATGGGGAGCGATGACCTTGAAACTGCACGGACGGTCGGACGCGGACGTCTAAAAATAGAAACATCTCATAACAATCACTCTTCCCGCCGCTGTTTACCCTCAGCGACGGACGGACAGACAGACGGACAGTCGGACGCCTAAAAATAGAAACATCTCAAAACAATCACCCTTCCCGCTGTTGTTTACCCTCACTGGGGTTTTCCCTCAGTGCGGAATTAATTAGCATACTGTTCGGTGTAGTTTAGAGAGTTCGGTGATCAGAGATTTTTAACCTATTAAATATCATTCAGCGTTTTGGATAGTATTTACTGCTATCAACCATTGCTAGTATTTAACTATTATTATCTTGATTGTTTGTAGATGTTATCACAATTTAAAGATTTTCAAAAGTATTTAATCTACATAAATATATCTTAAATAACATTAAAACACAATATTGTAATATAACAATGTTGATAAACCTTTATTATATTCGTAATATTCAATTTCTTGAATCCCTTTATTTTAACCATGTTTTGGGTTATCCGTGACCCTCCAACCGGTCATTACCCCGGATAATCGGGACTTGACTGTACATTTTGTCCAAGAATGATGTCTTTAATAAATACCTCGATGACAAATAGATTATTATTGTACGGATGATTTTGAAAATTACACCTACAGTGTGGAAACTGAAGTCAATCTTTGTGATTTATATCTTGATTCAAGACAGTTATGAGGTATAACATAGTTTTAAAGATCTCCTGTGATCAGATTAAGCTACTCTATTAAAAAAAATTCTGACCTAGTTAATTTTTGCCATTTTTTACTCTAAACCTGAAATCTCTTCCCTTGAAGTCTATTTAAATGGTTTAATTTACCTTTTCACGTCAGTGATCCTACTCGTCCTCAATATAGGCGACCGGTTTCGAGGTTAAAACCTAATCTTCAGGCTACAATTCAATATGTCATTCACTCACAATTGTAGCCTGAAGATAAGGTTTTAACCTCAAAACCGGTCGCCTATACTGAAGACGAGTAGGATCGCTGACGGAAAAAGGCAAATTAAACCATTTAAGTATTCAGAAAGTGATCCTGGGCCATATAACTCAAAAAATGAACTAGGACGGGCAGTAATTGCTCTACAGTGTTCATCCAGTTGGCAATCGGACTAACCTGTGTTTCACAACGCCATCATCTTTCCCACGTTACCTGTGACTGGTCAGCAGTGTAGCTAGGTTCCCGTGGTTAGTCTCTTGCAGAGCTTCGACTAGATGGTTAAACGCCTCAGGTCCTCTTGTTGTCACATACCAGTACAAAAACGTCAGTTTCCTTGCCCCCTCCTTAGTCTGCAAAAAACACTTTTAACAGTCAACTTTTCTTTATATTTTTTATGTATAATGATTTAGTTAAATTTAGGCTACGTACACAGTTTTTATGAAAAAAGTACAGTGTACTTACCATATTTATTTGTATTTGATTCACTTTATGTTTATGTGTCGTTGAAGGGACGGATTCAGAGATCCAAAGATTCAAAGATCCTCACACGTCAACCGAAGCTTATTGTGTGTCCCTAGTACGTTAGTTGGGCAAACCACTACCCGTACCCTTTACGAGATCCAGGAGTTTTTTACCAATACTAACGTCCCATTCATCACCTGGTTGCTTGCAACCAAACAGAGCCCTTCTCCTTGCCCCGAGTATTTTGCAATACAGTATGATGTGCTTGGCAGTCTCAGTCTAATTGCAAAGCCTACACACCTGACTTACATTTCTAAGTCCAAGAGCGTGAAGATGTTTCCTGAAGTGGCCATGACCAGTTATCAAAGCAATCACCTGCTTAACCCGACCTCTGCCCAACCAGTTAGTGAAGTAAGATCTATTTTGGTACAACAATATTTTAACCTGGATTTTATACATGGAAAAGATATTTCAAAATAATAAATAAAAATATTACAAAATATATCAAACTTATTTTCAACAGAGGCATAATACAACTCATACCATTTTTCACTTTCCATATATTTATCAAATGTATTCAAATTTGATTAATTCAAATTTCTTTTATTCACAGTAACATTTTTATTCTGCCCTGCAAATGTTCTATTTTGAATAGGACTAATCTTAAGCAAAATACCATCATGATATGACAAGGCAGATATCCAGGAGCTAGCATTACAACACTTGTTTGGCAAATTCGTTAACAAATTATCTATTGCAGTAGCAGAATGCTCAGTAACTCTTGTTGGTATTTGAATTAAATATCTAAGTCCATAGCTGGTTATTAAATTAGAACAATTCTTTGTTCAATTTTCATTACTCAAAATATTTATATTGAAATCTCCTGCTATGACTATATTTGTATTTATGATTAGAAGCATGCTCATTAATTCATCCAACTTTCTAAAAAAGGTCATTGTGATGTGCTTTAGGTGATCTATAAAAACCACATATTAATACTTTACTTTTCTTGAAACAAAATCTGTAACACAAAATTCAAACAATTTTTCTTTACAAGTGTCAATAATTTCAGTTCTTTTAATTTCTCTACATTCTATCCCCCCCCTGGCAAGGATTGCAACCCCTCCCCCAGGTATTTTTTCTCTTGCATAGTAGGAAACTAATGAAAAAATTATCAATATTTTTATCTTTTATATTACTTTGATGTTCTGTCAAAACCACTACATTCGCTTGTAATTCTTCAAGTGTTCACTATTTTGATGAAAAATATTAAGTGTTTCAATAATAAACCTGTCATTTAATTTTATGCCTACTTTCTGTTTAGCGCTTTTGCTACTGTTAATAACTGTTTATCATGATTTTTTGCCTATACATTTTTGAATCCTGCCAGTTGATTTATTTATGGTGCTTATCTGACTAAAAAAGGTTTGTTTTTTCTTACTATTCTTACTGCTTACAGTCTCAAAGAAATACTTGAAAACAAAAACTGGGATGAGGTATCAAATGCTAAAACTACTGACCAAGCATATAAAAGTTTTCTTCAAACTGTTAATACAGGCTTGGATATAGCCTGTTCTATTAAGAAATTAAGATCTAAACGGAAAAATAAACCAAGTTGCTTTGCAGATAAGTGAGCATATGCCCTAAAACATGAATTTCTAGTATGTCTTGAATTGTACAACATAACTGGCAGTGAGGATGATAAAAGAAAATAGTAAAAAATGAATACGACCTTCAACTCAAAATGCTGAGGCGCCAAGCTTCTGCAAACCGCATCCAAAATGCCTAAAATAAATCAAAAGCTGTGTGGCAAGTCATAAATAAAGAAAAAGCAAGCAAAAAACCGGAAGACTCATATCTGGCACTTGAAATAGATGGGGAGAAAGTTGATGATCCAATCAAAATCGCTAACCACTTCAACAAGTTTGTTGCTAATATAGCAGAAAAGACCCTCAGCACAAACCCTGAAAAGAGTGAAAAACTACAAACACTCCCCTCCACAAACAGTGATCTCCTTTACATACCCTACACTGATGAAAATGAAATCATATGCATTATAAACAGCCTAAAACCTAAAACGTCTGCTGGTGTGGATGAAATATCAGCCAAAATGCTAAAACACTGCAGCAGTGCACTAATAAAACCACTTGTTACAGTAAAAAATTTAACTTGAATGCAGGGACATTTTCCAACTGGCCTTAAAGTATCAAAAATCTACCCTAAATACAAAAACGGCTCTAAACTAGAAGTGCAAAACTAGAGACCCATCTCACTGATCCCCACATTCTCTAAAGTGATAGAAAAAGTTGTACTAAAGAGGCTGATCAATCAATGCAAACACCAAAACACTCTTACAGAAAAACAGCATGGGTTTATAAAAGGAAAATCCACAATCACTGCAACTATCGAACTTGTTGAATACGTAATAGATCAACTTGAAACAAAGGACTTGGTTACAGCCATAATGCTTGATTTCAGTAAAGCCTTTGATTGCTTGGGGCATGACTTGATCCTGCACAAGCTCGAGAAAGTAGGTGTAAATGCCAGGCAAATGCCTGGTTCAAAAGCTATTTAGAGGGACGAAAACGAGTGGTAGAAGTTAAGCACAACACCTGGGGATTCACTCAAAATGCAACATCAAAACCGATGCTTTTAAAAAGAGGGGTACCACAGGGATCAGTTCTTGGCCCAGTGCTTTTTATACTCCTGACTAATGACTTGCCTCAATACCTGGAAACACACTACACACCACTGATGTATGTAGACAACACCACCTTGCTCCTCTCTGGAAAGAATCCTGAAGACCTGGCCGTAGACTCAATATGGTATATAAATTTTGTCATAAAAATTATCTGGCTGTAAATACTAACAAAACAAAACAATTGACGTTCGATAACAAACAAGAAGACATAGAAACAAAACCTAATGTTTGAGTCACGCTTAACATACGGCCTTGGAGTCTGGGGAGGAACTTCAGAGGGATCTAAATCGTATCCTGCTCCTTCAAAAGAGAGCTATCCGACTTATAAAAGGCCTCAATTATACGGAAAGTTGCAGGGAAGCCGTCACACAACTAAACATTATGACAGTCACTGCACTTTTACATCAGGGAGGTGATTCTATATGTGGACGGGAAACCCCTTCAAAAAGAAAAGGACATCCATAGTTATAACACCAGACATGCATCCAGATATCAGCTACCACTTCACCACAGCACACTGTACAAGAAGAAGCCAACATACATCGGCAGGAAACTCCCTAATCTGCTTCTTGAGGATATGAGAAGCCAAACAGGGAAAAACTGAAGACAGCCCTCAGCAAGTGGCTGACGAAGAACCCCTTCTACTCCCTGGATGAGTTCCTACGATGGAGGGACATCCTTCCATTGTATTGATTTAAACTGTTGTTTGAAACTTGTATTTACGCCATTACAAATCTTGATGTTTTGTGAATAAAGAGTTTTTGATTTGATTTGAGAGGCTATTGGGACAAAACGATTTTGCAGTTGAGTAGTCTGCTCTTCCTCTCTTGGGAATGAAGACCATCCTACTGAGGCGCCAGGCTTGAGGAATGTACCCATAAGCTAGACTTGCTCTGAAGAGTTCGCACAGGAGGACCAAGAGACCTTCCGGTCCTTGCTGTAACATTGCCGGTATGATACCGTCTCCCCCAGGAGATTTGAATGGACCAAACTTGCTGATGGCCCATTTAACTTTGGAAAGTGTGACACTTCGTCTGGCCACAGTCCAACTTCCACGGTCAGCTCTTGGCCATGAGCCCGTTTCGCTGTTGCCGGACATGATTGAACAATTACTCTTAAAAATGCAATCAGGAAAGTGAGTCTCAAGGAAAAGTTTGAGACTTCCATCAATTCCAGTGGTATACTGTCCCCCTGGTGACCTCAGGGATCCCAGGAGGCCAATTGGGCTTGAGGCTAAAACACGCTGCAGTCTTGCCTCCTGTGGTTCACTTTAGTTGTCATGATGCGTAAATCAAGAAGTACCGGTAATTAAAGGTTATAAATATGGTTGCATGTCTGCATTGAAAACAATATGTTAAAAGCAGAGCTACCAGAAGCACCCATAAGCATAATTATAGTATTTAAATTTTCCACAGATTTTGTGGCTCTTCATATATTACAATAATATTTTCTATTAATTATTTGGGGCAACTGCCTTCCTTTGCTACCGTCGAATTTCACCTATAGACGCAGCCAAAGGTTGGGAGGAGGCAGTGGTGGATTTTAGAAGGGAGCTTTCGGGCTGAAGTCCCCTCCCAACCTCATGGATACTTTAAAAAAAGATATAGGTATAATAGTTTCAAACTGAGTTAGCAAAGGCAATAATCAAAGGTGACATATAATATGACATATAGTTAGGCTAATATAGTTATAATACTTCTTTTTCTAGTATTTTTTCATGACTTTTATGATTAAATGTCATTAATTTAGATTTACGTACCATTGTTACTATTATAATTAGGCCTAGCAAAAAGATTACGCAAAAAAGTTAGTGATACTACGTGATAGGCTAATTGATATGCCAATTAGTCATTGCCACTGTTGCTATGCAGAATGTACTGCAGTGTTCCCATTTACAATTTCATTTTCTTTAGAAGGGAATTTTGGGTAGAAGGGAATATTGAAGCCAACATTACTACAATTTATGTTTTACCATCATTATTACAAACACAAAATTGATCTTCATTTTTCAAAAGTGAACAGCTTGCTGTTTTAGATAGACCTACTAAATCTTTAGTTTACTATTTTTTTCTTTCTTATTATCGGTACCATGAAGGCTAAACCTAGGTTTTTAAATTGTGTCCAAATTCAAGACCTTCATAAGTTTGTTATTAGTTGATCTAGTTGATACATTTACAGACTTAAAGATAGGCTTTTTATCTGTGGAAAACAATGATAACAGAACATGCACAGGGTGAAAACTCAGTAAAGCATCTCCTACTGCACTCGAAGTAGAATAAATATATATAGTTTTAGCTAGAAGAATTTTAATTTTACTACCAATAACCAAAACAAATCAAATCAAAATAATCTTTATTCATTAAGTATATATTCATGCACACTGAATGACGTCACTAATACTACAAACTAAATTATTATCCTAAAGAAAAGGGAAAGCACTTGCTTTTACATGTATCAGAATATAAAACAAGGAGAAAACAAAATGTTTTGAGAAAGCAAACTATAACCAAGTCTGGGAGGGGGGTGGTAAAGAATATTCCTCAAGGGAATAAATGGCTTTTTCTAACCGGTAATTTTTAAATTTATTTTTAAATTTAACAAGGTTTTCCTCATTTTTAATGTCATTTGGTAAATGCTTTAAACATTTTAGTCCTGTGTAAGTCGTTTTTTTTTTTATAAAATGTTAATTTATGTTGCATTGAAGTAATACATTTTTTATGTCTGGTATTATGTGGCTGGCTTTTAAGGTCAGAGTTTTCTGAATAATTTTTGCAATGATGGATGTATCTAAGATATATTGTCCATAAACTGTTAAAATCCCTAATTCTTTAAATCTGTCTTTTGCTGTTTCGTAATATCCTAATTTCATTACTATTCTTACAGCTCTTTTCTGTTATTTTAGTATGCTATCCATATTTGATTTTGTGGTTGATAAAGGCATAAGCCATACGCTAAATGAGAATGAATATTTGCAAAATATATATTTTTAATGTTTTTTGATTACAAAAGAATGACATTCTAGATAGTGAATAGATTCCCAAACTTAATTTTGCCAATACTTAATCTACATGTGCATTCCAGCTTAATTTTTTCCACAACGGAAAATCAAGCCAATAACGGAATTAGCCCCCCAACATTTTTTTCTTAGATCTGCCACTGCAGGAGAGGAGCAGGAAATTTACGGTTGTAGCATATAGACTATAATGCACATGGAGACTATAACCAACATGCAGTGAAAGTTGTTCTAATTTGCATGCAATATATAACTTAAATTTGTTTTAATCTTACATTGCACAACAGAAAAAAACTTACCATGATTTCATTTTTCATGTACTGATTGAACAATCCTCTATTCATAAGTTCATTGAATAGATCGTCAAAAGAGATTCCTTCTACCAGTCTGGGTAAGTTCAATAAAATTTTATTCCTGTCTTCTTCGTCCATTGTTTATAATTTGATTTTTCATCACTGTAAAATAAAGTTCATTTCAGATAGATCATCCTTGTTATAGCTTACACAATTTCCTTCTCACAATCTTAATATATACAATCCAAATACCACTGACTGACTGACTAACCTATCACAAAATCTCAATAACTATATACCTACAGAGTCCTACAGAGTTGAAATTTGACTTATATATGGTCCTCTTTGGCCCTAGGTGCTTGCTAAGAAACAGTATTACGAAATGCCCTCTGTGTTCCGCTCTACTGGGTCCCAAAGTTCCCATATATTCCTTACGGACATTCACTTTGGTTTTTGGTTTGAGCTGATGAAAATTCAAACAGCTGATCTTGATTCGTAGTAGTTCCACAGGCTAACCACAGAATGCAGCACACACAGCTATCATAGTTTACATGAGCGAAGCTGCAACGGGTTGGCTAGTCCTTGTAATAAAATAGGTCTGACATCAGTGGACCAAGTGGTCATTACCTGTGGTCTCTAGATTCAGCAATGACCACAGTAAATGAGTAAATAAATACATTTAGGTATCGGATCAATAAAACTAATAAAATGATATAGGAGCACATATTCTTAACTAATTTCTTGAATTTACATAATAAATGCAACTGTGGATGGCAGAAAGCAAGGTTCATAGAGCTTTTAGCCCAGGTATGCTTATTCCCATTAGAGCAATGTTAACAACAAATATGTCTTCCGAGGTTGTTCAGGTGCTTTATAATATCAATAACCTACTACAAGGGTTGCCAACCTTCCCATAGATCATAGTGGAACAGTTTTATAATTTTAATCAATTGTTTAGTAAATAAACGTTTGGTATTTGATAAACCTACACTTTGCATCATATAATTACAAAACACAAAACCATCAATGTAAAACGGAGAAAATAAACCCTGTCTTTCGACCAGAAATTATCTTGGATGGGATTCTGATTTGAATTAATACCCGTCGCAGCAAACCTGCGTACTCAGCGAATTTCCAATGCATAATATATGACTTAATACAACATAAAGCTGCATACCAAGTTTTATAAAAATATATTCACATATAAGTGATTTTAATTATTCTCCATAAGAATAACATTGGTAATGAGTACGTAGGTTTGCTGAAACTGAAGCAGTATAAAAGCTTCGTATATACTTTTTAAATGTTGAAATGTAAATTTATATTATGTTATTGTACTGTCTTGGGTCTTAGATTAATTTTGATGTCCACAAGATCAGACAATTTTATGTACAGCTCACTTTTAATCTTAATCTCAGGGTCGCTTTTATTATAAATAGAATCTAAAAATGTTTGTAAAATAAGAACAAAAGTTAAGTTTCAAATGTCAAAATTTATTTAATGATATGTTACTGAAAAATTAATACATGAAATGCTAAAATAATTATTATGGTTGACAACTTAAGTTATAAATCAAATCTTATTCTATAAAGACGAATACACTTTAAAATAGTTCACTGAATGGTGAAGGAACTTAGCTGTTTTTTACAGTCGTTGTGAAGTCTCGAAGTTCGTGGAGTAGAGTACAGCATGGTGACGCCTTACTACCGGTGAACAGCGACGGATCAATGCTCACGATGATTATTTAAGTGTTTTTAAGAATGTCACAATGTCTGGTGTTTCAAATACAACACACTCGCCCACAATTAATCTCAAGCTATTAAAATAAGGTCTCGTTCTCGCCACTTATTACTTTTATAAAGTTCATCGGTCGGTGAATGTATAAGCTCAGGACGGGTTCTCGGTGAAGATGTTATATATTGCTACTTAGGCCTCGGAAACTAACAAATGACTTCCGCGCACGCTGATGGTACTCAGCTAAGACTATATTGTCCAACCGTACACGGGTGTTGACTACGACTTCACATGTACACACCACGACGCTGGTATCTGACGAACTCTATGTCCATGGGACACGGCTGGTAGCTACGGACTATGCACACACCTCGTCGGTGGTACTTGAGGAACTGACTACTGACAACTCTAACACACCCTACGTCTAACAGGCACTAGGCCACGGTGTCGACTCGCGGGTTCACACCGCGACGGTGCTTGAGGAACTGCCCCTGCGGCCGCGGTGGTCGGCTTATAAGGGAACTAACCACGTGACTACCCTCGACCAATGAAATTTGATTCTAGAGTACCGTGGCCTGAACCGTAGATCGTACTGCGCTCAGTATCACGGTCAGTAACTTACGTTACTGTAATTTTTGATCCCCCGCCTACTGTGAACCACCGTCTTTCTCGTTGTAACTGGAATATATTTGACCGTTGGAAGTTACCGAATAAATCTCAACTGTCTTCTGACTTTATATTTTAATATTACTTTACGATGTTTTATTGTATTTATTTGATTATTATTAGGTTATTATTTAATTGCTGCTAGGGTTTTCGACCCACTACAAAACAAGGAACACAAACAATTGGTTTTTATGCAAATATAAATATAATTTAACTAGGTGAAGCCACACACCCAGTTTCATCAATATTCAATCATAAATAAGCGCTATATAACATTATAATAATTCTCCATAAGAATAACATTGGTAATGAGTACGTAGGTTTGCTGAAACAAGGAACACAAACAATTGGTTTTTATCCAAATATAAATATAATTTAACTAGGTGAAGCCACATACCCAGTTTCATCAATATTCAATCATAAATAAGCGCTATATAACATTTTAATAATTCTCCATAAGAATAACATGGGGGCTGAGTAAGCAGGTTTGCTGCAACAAGGAACGAAAAATGGGTTTTTATGCAAATATAAATATATCTCAACAACAACGTTCTTCCAATCAACACGTAGTTTAGACTTCCGCAGTCGAAAGGGGCTACTGTTCTGAAAATTCAGCCCTTTACTATACTTAATTGATACCCTTTCTTAAAATTCTGAGAAGTTTTGGAAAATTTACGTTAAAATACCTTCAATTTGATACCTCAAACGTTAAATCCGTCCAGCCGTTATCGAGTTATGACTGTGAATAAAAAACCCCTAGCGTATTAATATATAGATTGTATTTCAAACTTAAGTTGTTTTTGTAACAGCCTAAGTAGAATTTAATGATCGTACATCCAAACAAAAAATGTCCCTGTTGCCTATTCCGTTTGTAAACCACAGGAAATCCATTGTGCGGTACGACAAGGCCTACCAAACAGCAGCGATAGTGGGCGATATGAGTTCAAGCAGAGCCTACCCGGGCCTACGGTAGTCCAAGACTCCCTTCCCAGAGGGGCCTTGAATGAGAGCCGTTTCTTGCGTGCGCGCCACTGCCACGAGTGCATAGCGGACATCTTCCAATCGTTCCCGCTAGCAGCGCCACTGCATTGAGCCTTCCTCCGTTGGTATCGCGGACATCCAACAGGGGCGCCGGAGTGCTCTAGAAAATTGCTAGGGACACATCCTACAATGGCGATGAAAAGTCTACTTCAGTTTCTATTGTCAATGCCGTTACTAAGACTTCTCTAGTTATTTTCATGAAACTCAAGTTACTAGTTATGTTGACGTTGCAGTTTCAATGTTGTTTTTTAGGCAAACCAAATTGTAGTAAAAATATCCAAACTTATTAAGTATTAACATATTACTGATAGTTTTAGCGAATTTCCCCTACCGTATAGGGAAGAAGCTATTACCGTAAGCCTAGTCGGCATGGTAAGACCTAGGCCCGGGACCATGATAACTTTTCATTTTGAGGCCCCCAGACCCCAAAAATACCATTCGTTTGAAACTGTATATATGTATATGTGTGTGTGTGTGTGTGTGTGTGTGTGTGTGTGTGTGTGTCCGTGGGTGCGATAACTCTTGTAAAATGGGTCAGATTTTGATGAAATTTGGTATAAACGTGTTAAGCAGCATTTAGGACTAAGTTTGAAATCCAACCATGTCGTTCTATCTAAAGGGGGGTATCTATTTGGGGGGGTTTTGTATCCCAAATTTTTTTTAACTTTTTACATATAATTTTTGAAATAATCAAATTTTAATTTTCACCATTGGATTCAGCTTAAAAAAACATACAATTTGGTATTTTGATCATTCCTCTACGCCAATCGGTTAACGAGATATTGAAAGTGCTAAACACAGTACTTTGTCTAATTGGATTGAGTGAAACGAAATCCTTATACATAACTTTACTGCTTACAGTGGTAAGAGAATCAACTCGAACTGGCGTGTCTGTGACATAAATAACTCAAAAACGCCTCTACAGATCCACTTCAAACTTTAGAGATAGATTCTATAGTACGAAATCTCGGTCAAGTTCGTTATTGGGAATGTTTGGTTAAGTGATAATAAAATTATCTTTAAAACAAATCTATTTTTTATCCCATAAGATTAACATTGGGAGCCATTTTAGTGGTACTTGAATCGTTGATATTTAGCCAACGTCTATGTTTCAACTATAGAGTAACGTAAGTCACAGTGCCATAGATTCACTACAGAACTGTAGTTATTCATGTTCATGTTGACTAGGAAAAAACTTCTTTTCGTAACTTGAAACACAAAAACTAAGTTTTAAATTTTATTAGCTTTTAAAAGTTGTATGTATATTTTATTTTATACTAATTAAAAGATGCATTATTATTTTAAATACTATTATAATAAATAACTTTATTGGTACCGTACTCTATGTAAAGAAATGCAGGCTGAGCGCTGCACTATTAATGGGACTTTGGCCAGTCCAGACTCCAGACGACAGAATTTTAACCGAAAGTAAAGATGTCAACAAGAAAATTATTAAAGTTATTATTAAAGTGATTATACGCTAATATATGTAATTATTTACATTATAATTTCCACTCATTAACAGTAGAAAGTCTTAATTTGTTAAAAACATTATTATCTCGCTTATAAAACTTACGGTAAGTTACCAAATAAAATTAATGTTTTGGTTTTTTATTTGGCGGCTATCACCAATGCAACTTTACAATATTACAATAATTAACATTTGTAAGAACAGAAAACAGAACAAACTATAGCTACCTATTCATCGTGCTTTTAACTATGATGGTTTGTTATTAAAACTTATGTGGCACATTACTTTTCACCATTTTCTGGGACTAGCCTATTTCCTTTTTGTCAGATTGAAAACTGAAGTTTAATATAAATTTATTTTCCTACAAAATGATAATTGCATTACCAGAACTTGTTTATTCAAACTCAATAAGGCAATAAGGCAAACTCTAAGTTTGGTCCTTTTTGGAGGTTAATATTAAGGTAAGGTATGCCTATCGACTTTAATTTTCTAGGCATAGTTTATGATGCCCATACACCACTGTTTTAATCCAATTTTTGACTAGATTTCTTCATTTTTATCCAAAATTAACATTTTATAAAATTGTTCGGCAAGGTAAAACTTGGTCTCTGGATAATTGTGCCTTTTAGCACAAGTTCATCCTAGGCCTACTTTTCGACTGAAAATGATCATTTTCATTGAACTAACCTCATGTAAATTTACCTCTAGAGTTTGGAAATCAATTTGTTTTTCAGAAACAAGGGTAAAGTGATACAAATTTTAAATCAAAAATAGGCTTTGACTTTTGTTTAACTTACATTTAATTTACCCAGGCGAATCCAATATGGTTTCGGTCTTACTCGACTCGGGTATACTTTCATAATAGAACAAAATAAAGAACCAAATGAAATTGTTCGATAGGCTACGGTATATTAATTAGGTTGCTATGTTTAACACTGATTAATATTTAATAGCTTATATGTTTGTTGTATGAACGTTAGAGAATCATTATACTCAGTTTGGAATTCGAAGTAGTGTGACGCTATCTACATTTTAACGGTTTAATGGATTGTCATTAAATTTTTAGGGTAACGTTTTGATGAATTAATGCTTTAAATAAACTAAAATTGTCAAATTATTATTACATTTTAATAATTGTAGTTTTTCCATTTAACATTATTTCAGTACATATTTTGAGCTTTGTGGTACCGTGTTGCTGGAGAACTGTCAAAATACATCAGCTCAGCTGCTGTCATTTAGTTTTGTTCACAATCGCTGTTTGTTGTTTGTGTTTAGGTTAGAAGTTACGTTACAAACAGTTTATTTATTTAATTTGTTCTAAATTAAAAACGTGACGTTCTTTTGAATTCAATAATAATAACAATTTCATTAAGGTTTAGCAATAATCAAATGTAAACAATCTGTAAGTTAGGGATGTTATACCTTGTGACTTTGATACACATAACTTATGTGAAGCACTGTGGTTCAAGTTGGATTTCATACGATAAAATGTTTAATCGCGGAGAATGCCAAGATTATTCAGCACTACTAAACACAACCATACATCTTTGGTGGTTTTGTATCTGTGTTCTTTTGCAGATAGTTTGTGTTCGAATAATACTCAGGTTTTGTATATTAGCCTATAGTTTTAGCTATAACATGGATGATTATAATACAAGGTGTGACTAAAAACTAACTTTTTATGTTATTAATAAACTTACAACGTTTGAATTGTCATGACAGACAGTACCCTTTGACTAAGTATTTACCTTTCATATAGGTTAATTTAGGCCAATGCTATTGTTGTTTTCCAACCGTCAAGTTGGTCAATCTTCATAAATATATTTTAATTTTAGCTTTGCTGTAAATTCATTCTAACCATAAGTAGGTCTTGGTAGTCTATACAGGGGAATGTTATGATAGGTCTACCTTATATTTACATTTGTGAGTTACTAAATGTCACCAATGTCCACTTGCTTTTTGTGGTAAACTTAAGTTTGCCGAGGCTAATTGTACTTGGAATGGCTAAACATACTAAAATCAACCTACCACAACACATTGTCTTATAAACATTACCCAACCCAAGGTAGTTAACGTACTAATAAGCAACTATGTAAATCTCACCAATCAATCATGTCTGTAGGTAAACATACTTGCTGATTTCAAATAAATAAACTAACAGATAAGTTAAGTGATTGTCTAAAATGTACATGAGGTAAAAAAAAAAACTTAAACTCAAATACAGACCTCACAATAAACAACGGCAGTAGAACTTTTGGTGTCAATACATTTTGTATCGCCATATTACAATATCGCTATCAACAGATTATTTGCTTACTTAGTTAGGCCCTAATGTGAAAATATTAAGGTTGGTCAATCTGTTAATATTACCTGTCACGTAATATCCACAAGCAGAAAGGGGAGAGAATTATGTTTACCGGTACCTACCTAAGTTATGTAGTTTGGTGGAAACCTTATAATTTCATATATAAAGTTATCTTATTGGATTGAAGCGAAGCGAAAATCCTTATACCTCAGTCTAAAAATCTAATTCCTGATACCCTCTCCATTTCCACCGGTCGATGGATTGTCATGAAATTTTTAAGGTTAACGTTTTGACGATTTAATGATTCTGATAAACTATACCGGACATTGTCGAATTATTATTACATTTTAATAATTATTTTAACATTCTTCAGTAAGTTACCCTACCACTTTTGACCTTAGTGGCACACCGTACACAGGCTCTTTACACCAGTCAAAATTCTTTAGTTGCTGTCATCTTGATGTTTGGCATTACTTTTTTGAGGTTACGATTACGAACTAGAAGTTTATTTTTTGATAATTTGTTCTAACATCTTGTTCGAAAATCATAAACTATAAACGTGACGTTCTTCATGCTTAATAATAATATTTTAATTTACATTGTAAGAATACCGGTAATCAAATGTAAACCTTCTGAGTTATGGATACGTTTCCATGGTAGTTTCATACATATCTGTAAATAAGACTGTGGTTTGTTTAGTTGGATTTAACACGATAAAAGTGACATCGGCGAGAATGACAACATTATTCCATTACTGGTTAAATAATCTGTGGGAATAACTTTAGACCTAAGGTTTTGGTTTAGGCCTATAGCCTACAGTTTTATTCATAAGTAACATGTAGCCTATATAAGAAAGATGTGACTAAAAACAAACTTCTGATGCTGTCAATATACATGAAATACTGTCTACAACGTTTTAATAATATAAGAAGATTAAATGGTATTCTTTAAGACTAAGTTACCATACGTATTTAACTTTCATATAATGTAGATACGGTAGGCCAATGCTATTGTTTGTCAACCATCACATTCTAATTTTAGCCTTGCTGTAAGTATCCATATATAGGCCTTGGTTGTCTATTAGGGAGGATTTTAGAAGAGGACTAGCTTAGCCTATATTTGGGATTTACAAAATCTCACATATGTCCACTCGCTTTTTGTGAGAAGTTTGCTGAGGTAAGCTGTAGACCTACTTGGAATGGCCAAACATACTAAAATGAATCCGACAGACCACACCACCTCATACACCTTACCTAACCCAAGGTACTTAACGTGATAGGACCCAGTGCCGTCCTTAGGGCGGCGCGACAGATGCAGTCGCACAAGAGCCTCGCGCCTACGAAGGCCTCGCGCCTACAAAGGCCTCGCACTTAGGGTTTTTTTTCATGGAAGCTAGCGGCGTCATGGCCATGACTGGGATCAGAAATGTGGACTTTTGATGATTATCAATTGAGGAACTGAAGACAACGTACAAACAGTTAGTGGTATGTACATACTTTGCTAATATTGACAATATGTTTTAATTTAACATCAAGTTCTGAAGTACATGAATTAGCCGTGTATTTAGCCAATAGCGGGTGTATTTCTCAATGTAGCAAGCAAGTCTGTGTCAGGACTATATAGGGGCCATAATTTTATTTTGATATTAACGGAATGAGTTTCAGGTATTTTTCAGTTTATCCTAGCTATTTTTTCTATATTTTAGAACCTAGGAATTGATTTTTTGCCAAAGTCAGTGATAAGAGTGACCTTCGATGTTGAAATGGTATTTTTTTTTTTTTACCACCCATCGTGTACAGTGTGTTAGGTTAGGTTATCTTATGTTGTTTTTTTATAACAAATCCTATCGTATCCAACGAGGTAAATATCTATAGAGGTCTCGTCTGGGGTACAAAACTGTGCTTACATACTGACCGCCATTTTGACGCTCTATACCCTTCCGATCTTCATGGCAACAAATATGTTAACCAATCAAATCCCCTCTTCACAACTTATGTTAGTCTTTATTATTCTTTGGCTAGATGTTTTCCAGTGAGGTTTCACTTTTTTAACAAAAGTGACAAAGCTCTATAATTAAACCGCGTTAATCTTATCCTGACCACCACAGTGTGTTAACAGTTTTAACTGTTGCATATTTATAACCGGTTGAAATAGAAAGTATTGGACCAATAACTTATTCATAGCCTATATTATTTTTTCTGAAAGATTTTTACTGTAGCATTCACAAATAAGGTTCTGTGTTTATCAGAAACTTTTCATTCGGGTACACATTCATAAATGATGGAGCGATCATATAAAATACCCCCGTAGCAGCAAACCTGCGTACTCAGCGAATTTCCGATGCATATATATGTATCTTAATACCACATAAATCCACATACCAAGCTTCATCAATATACATTCATAAATAAACGATTTATATGACATTTTAATTATTTTACATAAGAACAACATGACGGCTGAGTATGCAGGGTTGCTGAAGCAAGGAATACAAAAAACGGGGTTTTATACAAATATCAATATAACTCGAGAAGGTAAAGCCACATACCAAATTTTATTTATTTATTTTCATAATTAAGGGAGATAACACGTTACTTATTCTCTATAAGAATAACATGGGGCTGAGTACACAGGTTTGCTGCTACGGGAACTATCAGCCAAAAAGTGTTTTTAGTGCAAATATCAATAGACCACAGCGATATGAAGCAATATACCAAGTTTCATCAGGCTAAGTTGATAAATAAGCGAGATATACAATTTTTCTTATTCTCCATAAGAATAACATTGGACAACGTACTGTGTTTAGCACTTTCAATATCTCTGTAACCATTTGACATAGAGAAATGATCAAAACACCAAATTGTGCGTCTTTTTAAGCTGATTCTAAAAAAAACTAAAATTTGACGTTTTCCAAAATGATATGTAAAAAATGCAAAAACCCCATTTTTGGGGTACAAAACCCCCCCAAAATACCCCTTCGGATAGGTCGATCTGTTTGGTTTTCGAACTTTAAGTCATAAATGCTGCTTTACACGATTATACCAAATTTCATCAAAATCGGATTATTAATACGAGAGTTATCGTGCTCACGGACACATATATATATATTACGAACGAATGGTGTTTTTGGGGTCTGGGGACCTCAAAACGAAAAGTTATCATGGTCCAGGGCCTAGATCTTACCATGCCGACTACGGTAATAGCTTCTTCCCTATAGGGGAAATTCGCTAAAACAAAATGAAATTGTTCGATACGGTATAGCTATTATTTAGGTTATTCGGTTATGTTCGGTCTCAAAGATGTGGAAGATATTGTCTGGAAATTTTTCCAGGTAAAAAACGTTGATTCCAATAATACTTAAATATGTATTCTCGGGAGCAACCTTTTAACGGATCTATGGAAATCGTATGTTCTTTTTACATGCTGCTGTAATACCAGAAAGTTATTTCCTAGAAACCTTTTAAATTTGTTTGTTTTTTAGTTTTATGTTTTATAAATCAATTATTTTGTTTATGCAGGTAAGGTTTATTTCATTTTTTTTTAAGTTTATTTGATAAAAAAACTAAAAAACAAATATTACGTAATAACTAACATACAGATGATAAAATATTTTACAGTCGATCTAATCAATATATCGATAAATTTATTCGGTTTTGTGTATTGTTCCGTTTATGAAAGTGTACCCTTCCGTTCTCATGGAATTTTAAAGTTCACACCACCCTGCATTAGTCAAGAGAATCCTCTCTCCAATCTAGTGTGTTTATTCGTCATGGGTAATTTTGGCTATTTAACAAACGTTAATAGGCTATCCTTATTCTTAATGATCTAATGAAAGAAAATATTCGGATCCTTTCCTTTAACCCTTTCATTAATACTACATAAAGCCACTTACCAAGTTTCATAAAAATATATTCACAAATAAGCGATATTGCAATTTTAATTATTCTCCATAAGAATAACATTGGGGCTGAGTACGCAGGTTTGCTGCAACAAGGAAAACAAAAAATGGATTTTTATGCTAATATCAATATACTCAACTAGGTGAAGTCATATACCAGATTTGATTAATTTATGTTCATAATTAAGGGAGACATGGCATTTAATTATTATCCATAAGAATAACATGGGGCTGATTACGCAGGTTTGCTGCTACGGGTGCCTTTGGCAAACAAAATTTTTTTGAGCAAATATCAATATACCACAACCAGATGAAGCCATATACCAAGTTTCGTCAGTATACGTTCATAAATAAGCGAGATATACAATTTTTTTTCCTCCATAAGAATAACATTAGACAACGTACTGTGTTTAGCACTTTCAATATCTCGGTAACCAATTGACGTAGAGAAATTATGAAAATACCAAATTGTGTGTTTTTTAAGCTGAATCCAATGATAAAAACTAAAATTTGATTTTTTCAAAAATTACATGTAAAAAATTCAAAAAACCCATTTTTGGGGTACAAAACCCCCCCAAAATACCCCTTCGGATAGAGCGATCTGGCTGGTTTTGGAACTTAGTCATAAATGTTGTTTTACACGTTTATACCAAATGTCATCAAAATCGGATCATTTTTACGAGAGTTATCGTGCTCACGGACACATATATATATATATATATACATTACCGTAGTCGGCATGGCAAGACCTAGGCCCATGACCATGACAACTTTTCATTTTGAGGTCCCCAGATGCCAAAAACACCATTCTTTCAAAAACTGTATATAGGCCTATATATATATATATATATATATATATATATATATATATATATATATGTATATATATATATGTGTGTGTCCGTGAGCACGATAACTGTCGTAAAATTAATCCAATTTTGACAAAATTTGGGATAAACGTGTAAAGCAGCATTTATGACTTTAAGTTTGAAAACCAGACGGATCGACCTATCCGAAGAGGTATTTTGGGGGGGGGGGGGTTTGTATCCCAAAAGTGGGTTTTTTGAGCTTTTTACGGTACTTTGGTATTATACGGATGCCACCCTTATGCAGCGCGCTGCGGCAGTTATGTTAGGATGGGTTATCATAAAAATGATTGTAGGACTTTCCTTGTTTTGTTACGAATCGAATGATACCTGATGAGTCATACTTCCGGCCGCCAAACCCCCTCCAAATAGGCCAAGGTCAGGTCGTTGACCGGAGCGCGCGCATCACCTGTCACCGCGTGTATCTGGGTCAGTGTCATGAGTGATTTATTGCCGTGCACTACGTTACACTTGTTTTCATAATGAGTGACGTTCTTTTGGTGTGGGATTTACCTCGAAATGAAGAGGAAACCGTACGTATTTTTATGATAACCCATCCTAACATAACTGCCGCAGCGCGCTGTATATTTGGCGGAGTACCTGTGGCGATCGGGTCTGGCTGCTAGCGGCGGCGACGCATTCAACACGATCCTAGCGGACATCGCTGCCTTTTGGGATGCACAACACAAAGACCGCTCATCAGAATGATGTATAATTTGTACAGTAAGTCAATAAAAGTACGTTTTTTCGAATTATGTAGTTATCCTTTGTATCCGGTAAAAATTTAACCTCCAAAAATAGTGGCATCCGTATAATACCAAAGTACCCTTTTTACATATAATTGTTGAAAAAGTCAAATTTTAGTTTTTTTTCCATTGGAATCAGCTTTGAAAGACGCACAATTTAGTGTTTTGATCATTGCTCTACGCCAAATGGTTACAGAGATATCGAAAGTGCTAAACCCAGTATGTTGTCCAATGTTATTCTTACGGAGAATAAGATAAATTGTATATCTCGCTTATTTATATACTTTTGCTGATGAAACTTGGTATATTACTTCATATCGTTGTGGTCTATTGATATTTGCACTAAAAACCATTTTTCGGCCGATAGTTCCTGTAGCAGCAAACCTGTGTACTCAGTCCCATGTTATTCTTATGGAGAATAAGTAACATGTTATCTCCCTTAATTATGAACATAAATTATTCACATTTGGTATGTGGCTTTACCTACTTGAATTATATTGATATTTGTGTAAAACCCCATTTTTGGGGTTCCTTGCTTCAGCAAACCTGCACACTCAGCCGCCATGTCATTCTTATGGAGAATAATTAAAATGTCATAAATCGTTTATTTATGAATGTATATTGATGAAACTTGATATGTTGCTTTATGTGGCATTAAGATACATATATATGCATATTTATGCATTGGAAATTTGCTGAATACGCAGGTTTGCTGCTACGGGGGTATTTATATATTAAGATGTATACAAAATCTTGGACCTTGACACAATGACTCGTGGATTCTAAGAAGTGGGTCAAAGAGTTTTAATTTCTTCCTAGATTATATTTAACATAAGGTACTACTTTTCTTTTCTTTTTAAAATGAGGCAATTTATTCTTCTTAAAAACAAATTGAATGATTTAAGCCTTATTGTTTTTTAAGTTCTGCATTTATAGGTTGCCTATGTATTTGAACAACCGTATAAAGCTACAATAACAATGGGAGGCCTGGGGGGCACAGCCCCCCTCCCCCCAGTAAGGTTAATGTGTTACATTAAAACCTCTGGATTAGAGTTTAAAATATTTAGGCATTCAAAACCAATTGACTGATTTTAAATCGTATTGTTCATCAAGTTCTGTATTTATACATATAGATTTTTACTGCAATATTAAGCTACAATAAAATAAATATCCTGATGGGTCCTCCAGTGGAACCAAAGTGTAAATAACTACTTTTAAACCACGTGCTCTCACTGATTGGGGACCTTTATTGCCGCCAACATATTACATTTTATCAAAATCTTCAGCTAATATTATTATGAGGGCCTAGATGATACAGCCCTCAGTGAGACTGAGGGGTGAGTAACTACTTCATATGCACTTTGTCTGACTGATTGACAGGTTTCAGGCCTCAGTGTTTGTCATGTTCTGGATTTGTATGTCATTGTCAAGCTGCAGTTATAATGGAGGGCCCATGAGGTATATTGTCAATTGAAACATTTTTTTTTTTTATGCGATCACTCAATCCTTATACGCGATATAAGAGCGTACTCCTAGTGCTATTCTTATGGAGAATAAGAAAAGAATTATATCTCGCTTCTCTATGAACGTAAACTGACGAAACTTGGTATACGGCTTTATCTGGTTGTGGTCTATTGATATTTAATCAAAAAACAATTTTTTGCTAAAGGTACCCGTAGCAGCAAACTTGTGTACTCAGCCCCCAAGTTATTCTTATGGAGGAAAATTAAAATTCTATATCTCCCTTAATTATGAACATAAATTAATAAAACCTTGTATATAACTTCACCTAGTTGAGTTTTATTTGTGAATATATTTTTATGAAACTTGGTATGCGGCTTTATGTGGTATTAAGACATATATTATGCATTGGAAATTCGCTGAATACGGAGGTTTGCTGCGACAAGGGTATTTATCTATAAGCCAGTTGAAGTTTTAACCTAGCAGTAGCCTAATAATGAAATGGCCAAGCAGATTTGGCGATTTTGCAGACCTTTATTTGAAAATTTGTATAAATTCAACCGTAGAAATAAACCTAGCCAACCTCATATTCATTTTGATCGGAAAGAACAGGAGAATCTAGAAATACTAAAATAAAATATATCTAGGAAAATATTTTTTCGGTAAAGTGAAAAAAATAAAAAATACAATTTTTTTTATGGAAAAATACAGATTTTTTATGGAAAATTCATTATATACATTTTGTAAACAATCTAATTCCCTGCATAGAAATACATAGGTCCTAACATGTTGGGGAAAGAATTGTCTTTGTAAGTTTTAGGGGCGTAATATAATAATAAACGGAAACCCGAAATATGTGTAAACTATAGTGTTAGTTTGTGCTGTAAATAAGTCATGTAATATATGTATACACTAATAATGATATATACATATTTGTAAAGCTAATGAAGTAAGGAATCCCAAAAAGTCATAAAATTTATAGTAACAAAATTGTATAATTTATAAATAAATGTAAATAAAAGAATGTTTTGATATTTTTGCGTATTTGGGAAAAAAGATTTCACAGTATTTAAGTTAGCATATAACTTTTTTGGCGAATATTTTATCCCCAAATAAATATAAACATGTAGTACATTCAATTCCCTACACAGAAATATATACCTAACATGTTATACATAGAATACATAGAAATATACATAAAAATATATAACTCACCACTAGGCCTACCAGATAAATAAGTTAATCCAATTAGCCTCCTACACCTATGACACATCATCAGGAAAGTCGTTCACCTCAATATCACTGCCTATATCACCCTCTAAATCGTCATCAATGTCACTGATACTTTCTTTGAGAGCACCCCGGATGTCACTGCTATCAATTTTTGTGTAAATTAGGCTAAATCAATAACTAAAACACTCTTACACAACTGACAACAGTCAAACAATAACAAAGCGCACCATTTTGGACTGGACATTGCATATTTCAGATGTCAATAACACCACCACAGAATTACACAAAACATCGAGACAGACATAGGAAGAAAGCCTGAAATCTGCTGTCTACAGTGATCCCAAATACAGTCCAGTTTGGAGCGAGCAAAACAAACTGACAGAGACTTCGTAAACAGCTGTGCGCAGTTGCCGATCAGGCAAAAATGTGACGTAATGAAACATTTCCTTGGTGATGAAGCCAAGGGCTAACAGTGCTGCCAAAGGCAAAACTAAATTACTCTACATTTCTTCCTCTTCAAAATAACATATTATTTGACTAGTAACTATAACATACACTGCATATAAACGCGATTTTCTGATCCGACCAATTTGGTTGGATTGGCCATTCCACAAAAAAACTAGAAAACCTGTTTTCATATAATCATAACCTGTCCAATCAATATTTCATTCTAAAAATCAATACCAACATAAAACGCTACTCTTTAGCTGTGCTTTGGTACCAACCGCATCTTCCTGCAAGAAAAATTACCCAAGCAGGGTAATTTCAAAAACATTGTGTTTCGCCATTGTCAGAGCGTCGGCTGCAGCAATTGCGCTGCGCCAAAATTCATGCGATTTCTAATCGTTGTAACATTGTTATACAGCTGCTACACGGTTCATTTATGTAATAAAATGAAAGTTCAGAGTGTGATCTATCGAATGATATAAATATATATTGATCACTTTTGAGTTTATTATTATTGGTTTTTTAACGTTTCAAAATGTTCAGTCATATCCGACCAATTTGGTCAGTGGCCACTCTAGGCGACATAAAAATCAGACCAAATTGGTCGGATGGCCACGGCTAGGGTTAAGCCTTGCGTTGACATTGATCATTGCCATCAGTTTGTCGTGAACATGCCAAATTAATGTGCCTAATGAATTTTTATGTGTGTATGCAATACAACCAACCCGAGCTTACACCAAAAAAACAACCAACAGATGGAATGATGAAAATTTGTCATTGTGATATGACACCATCTGACAGCACGCCGAAGTGAGCATCTTTATGATTGTGACAGTTCAGTTACCCTAGAGCCTACAGACACAGAGTATTGGGTCATTGTTATCCAACTGATGTCACTTTGAACTGTCATAACAAAGTGAACATGTGGAGACAGTTTGGTGTGTTCCATTAAAAAACTGATGGGTATTACCTGTATGGTCTACTTTAGACAACTTTTTGACTGTTAAATTTATTGTGTCCCTATTCTTTTACTAATAATGAAAATGATGGAGAATGTGATATTCTTCATTTTAGTAAGTTTGATAAGTTAAATTTGTTCTGTTTGGTAGGTAGGACTCACACAGAACTATACAGCCACCCTTAATATTATTTTATTTTCCTTTAATACAAAGAAAGAGCCTACATAATAAGCATGGCCTAATAGAGTTGAAATGCCAAGAACCAATTTATTATAAAGTAAGGAACTCTGATTATGTCTAGGAAAGTAAGCCAAGCATTTGTTCAACTCAGTGAGAGAAAGCCAGAGACTTTAACACTCAGGTTGTCCTAATATACCGGTATCTTAATTTTATAAAACTCTGCAAGTGTTAGCTGAATTATAATACTCATAGTATAGCATGTTAACAAAATAATCCAGAAGTAAACTTAAAATACAAAAAATGCAGAAACTTACACTTCAGCCTAGGCCTGGCAGTCCAATGCTGGCTGAGTAACAATTTAGGCTACCATGGATAATCTGCTTCCTAAATAACTTTTGAGAAAAATTCGCGGTTGAACCACACTTTTATAAGGAGAAATTATCCATCGATTTGTAAAAATACAAACAAAAACCAACAATGATCAACTAACTCTTCTGCTCAGCCCTAGCCCTAGAACCTGGTTAGTTCTTCTAGCGTCACTAGCGACTGGTGAATAGTGATACTAGTGATAGTGATGTGCCCAAAAATCACGAACTGTGATTTTATAAGGGTGATTTTAAAATCACGGGTGGACCTGTGATCACGACTTCTAAATGAACAGTGATTTACAGTGATTCGTGATTCGCCGTACTCCTTAGTGATGTGCCCCAAAATCACGGAATGTGACTTTATAACGGTGATTTTAAAATCACGGGTGGACCTGTGATCGTGACTTCTAAAGGAACAGTGATTTAGTGATTCGTGATTCGCCGTGCTTCTCGTTATTGGTAATACCTGACATCGCCTCGTAGCGCACTGCAATCGTGCAATATGTTCCCGCGCTTTTATCTGTCAAACCTAGAAGCTAACCTGCTAACTTTAATTTTGTTTTGTTGATTACAACGCGAGAATGCTTTTCGCATACCCCCGTTCCCTTCCAAGGTTCGTAGAGCTTTCAGACCAGGTGTGCCGAGTCGATATATTTAAGGTTTTCTACTTGACCGGAAGAGACCTCGTAAAAACAGCTGGAAGGTCACGTGATCACCAATCCAATCTGCAGTGTTGCTGGAAACACGATATTTATCGTAGAGTACCATATTTTCCTCATCTGTGTAATTAGAATTAACATTGTTTAACTGCACACATTCTATAATAAGCTGTTATTTTATGAAACTAACTTATTGTTTTATTTGTATTATTAGATTAAGGGTTTAAATTTTCTTTCTGCATGTCCAGTGACAATTTAAAAATAGCTGTACCATTATTATACCCTTAAGGTTGGCAACACTTTATGGTATGTTGTTGATTTATGAATCAGCTGGACGCCCAAGTAAGACATCTTTGCTGCGAACATTACTCTTATATAAATAAGCACACCTGGTCCACCTGGTCTGAAAGCTCTACGAACCTTGGTTCCCACCGGGGTAGTGTTCTTTATCTTATCTGTCCCCACATCGACTGATTTCTTTCCTAAGCTAAGCATTATGTCTTGATTGACTTTTTTATATTTTAAAATTCCAAAGCCTCAAAAAAGTCCTCTTTAGAGATTTTTCACTGCGACCAGTGACCAGTGATAGTTTTGCTGTAATAGTAATAGACTGTAATATGTTTGTTTCAGAATTGAGTTGAGTCGAATTTGATCTTGTATATATATTAGGCCAATTGCAAAAAATGTAACTATTGGTAGGAAATGTGAGCTACATTTTTATGGAACAATTAATATTTTGTATAGCAGTTGGAAGAAACAAATATGTTTCTAAGCATTTTCTGGTGTAAGTTTATTATTTATACAATATATTACAAAAATTCTTTTAACGTTAGGGCAGTAACATTTTGTAATATCACAAAGTTCGAATAGGTTTTAATCAATTTTGTTATGCTTTGTAATTAAAAGTAATCCACGGCACAAAGAGTAAGAACTGATGGTCGAAAAATTATCCACTTGTGTTGAAACAAATTAGACTAAAACCAAGACACGAATTTATAACAAATATACCTATTTTTAGATGCTTTTATTCTTAAAGATCTTAATTACACTTAGTAAATCCGACGCTGTACAAATTACGGTAGGAGCGGAAAAAGCCGCTAGCAGTCGTAATGCCGATTTCCAAAATATCCCACTTTATCCCACAAGCAGTCAAAATATCCCACATATGGGATAAAAATCCCTCAAGTGTAAATACTGGCTAGCGGCTCGATCCTCCGATTCCGAGGTGATGCACGACTAGCACGACCATGGTGTAAGTAATATTACTTACACCATGAGCAGTGTGTCCACAGGGGTTGATCAATTTGGTACTAAATTTCCCCGAAAAAGGTACTAGATTTCATTAAAGGCAGCACGTCCGACGTGAGCCGCTACTGTTCACGTCCGTTCCAAATTATGCACCGTACGTTACTTTTCCTGTGATTTTTAAAACAAATTGAGATCCAGCAAACCTCCTAACCTAACCTAACGTAACCTAACCTATCCTAACCTAACGTAACGTAACTTAACCCAACCTAACCTAAGCGGTAGCATAGATTAAGCATACTCCTTAGGAGTATGCTTAATCTATGGCGGTAGCGAAGTGAATTTGCCCTTACATTGGACGTGTACGCAGTCACTTCGGTTGTTATTATTAGATTATCACGTCTTGCAGACGATATTTATTGATAAAAGCGGGGAATTACAGACAGTAACAGATGTAGTTAGTAAAACTGTAAATATATTATTTCATAATTAATTACTTATAGTATGCCAATATCAAGATACGCTGAAAATAAATGGATTACACATTTAAGTTTATAGTGACACCAAAATTATGTGGGTATTAATAATGTATTTTAGAATAAAACTTGTAATAGTTCAATTAATTGATTCTATTGTGTATGGTTATTTTTACAGCGTTCCACATTTTAACTAACTCACACTCCTATCCCTACTCTATGTTATGTAATCTAGTGCCTTTTTAATGAACGAACTGACTGCGTACTCGTCCAATGTAAGGGCAAATTCACTTCGCTACCGCTTAGGTTAGGTTGGGTTAGGTTACGTTACGTTAGGTTAGGATAGGAGGTTTTCTGGCTCTCAATTTGTTTTAAATATCACAGGAAAAGTAACGTACGGTGCATAATTTGGAACGGACGTGAACAGTAGCGGCTAACGTCGGACGTGTACGTAGCCACTGCCAATAACAACTCCAGGTCCCGGTCCCGGTTATTATAGGTTTTGGAAGTTGAGTACACACAGAGTAACAACTTACTAAAAGTACTTTAGCTGAAATAATTGAACGACTTATTTCCTGAAATTACAGAAAGTATTTTATTCGTATTGTAGTAGAGTGATTATTTGAGTCAGTGTTAAGTTTAAATAAAGTTAAAACTCCTAAAACCTATGTCTGTACAAAAAATCTGATATAAACTATTACTAAGTAAAAAGGTACTAGATCTACTACCAAAAGGTACTAGGTGTGGACACACGGCCCATGAGCACGACTGGTGGCGACGCGACGTGGTGGGGATGAGAGGCGGTAGAGGCAGTATTTCCAATGCATTTCCCTGATTATTTTCCCTACTGTTGATGCTAGAAATCCCCGATTTCGCCAGCAAAAATCCTAAAAGTGTCCACGTTATTCCTACTATTGCTGACATGCGTTTTTAATAAACAGCTTCATTAGGCCTATTCAAATAAATATGTAGCACAACAGCAAGAACAGATGAATCATAAATAAAAAACATTACTTACTACTGGAATGGTAACACTCTTCTCTTATCCGTTTTAACTCCACATTACAAAAACTAAAACTTGTTTTAAGGGGGGGAAAGATGAGGGGCGGGGAAAGGATGAGGTGGAGGGGTTTCAGGCATAAATAAAAAGGCTACTGATTACTGGAATGGTAACGCCCTTCTGCTATCCGCTCTAACTCCACAATAAAAAATCATCTGGGGTGTGGGTGGGGAGAGGTGGGAAGGGAGCGGGAGAGAGAAATGAGTGCAACAGAACCCACTAGAACATATTATTCGATTTAATATTATTTAACAACATCTTACAAATTAAAAGGATATTGTCATGATGCAGGCCTTGTATTTATTCTTAGCAATAATCGTCGCCTTCTGAGCCTTCCAAGTTGCCAGAGTCTGTCATGGAGTCAGTGATAGTCACCCTACTTTGGCTATTAACAACACTACCTTTACGCCCGAATTTGGACATTTCTTACAAAAAGGTTTTGGCTTAGATGTAAAAGTAAAACCTCAAATGCTTTTTAAAAGAAAACTAAATAGAAAAAAATACCTCAAAATAATTACTTTGAAAACAACAAATGAATCAAAGAAAACAAAAACACTGTAACAAATTAAATATAATATACCGGCAATACAAATTACAGGAGAGGAAAACACAATGGAAATCTATTGAAACGGAAACAAAAGTAAGTAACAAAACCTAAATTAAAATAAAAGAGGATAATTTATTCTTGAATTCTATTTGTAAGTTAAGGAATAAATAACTGACAATAACATAAACATTTGTTTGTTTTTCCATATGGTAACAAAACATATATGTTTTTAAATTGACTAATACTGGAAAAGTGTATGAAATGAATAGTAATTGTTTATTTTTATCTTCCGTCAACTGAAATGCCTCCAGCTCACCATGCCGCGCCAATTCAGTTCATCTGCTACCATTTATTGTACTCGAACATATTCTTAATATATGAATAAGATATTTTGGAGATATTGCACACATTTTTTTTGTTTTTCAGTAACAGCATTTCTTTTTAATCAGAAGACATAAGCTTGATTTCAGGAGGATATCAATTTTAATTTTTCCAAGTTATAAGGGGGGGATATATCCCCCTGATCCCCTCCCCCGTATCTACGCACCCTTATTACTCCCCCGTCTGCCTTATTACCTGTATTTTAAATACCCGAGGCGCAGCAAACCTGCATATTCAGCGAATTTCCAATGAATATATAACACAACACATTAAAACACTTAACAGGATTCATAAGAAATATATTCACAAACAAGTGATATTTAAAATATTAATTATTCTCCATAAGAATAACATTGGGGATGAGTACGCAGGTTTGCTGCAACAAGGAACACAAAATAATGGGTTTTTATGCAAATATCAATAGAACTCATCTTAGTGAAGTCACATACCAAGTTTCATCCATATACATTCATAAATAAGCGATATATAACATTTTAATTATTTTCCTTAAGAATAACATGGGGACCAAGTACCTAGGTTTTCTGCAACAGGAACCATAGGCGAAAATTTGTTTGTACAAACAACAATAAACCACAACCAGATGAAGCCATATACCAAATTTCGTCAGTTTATGTTCATAAATAAGCGAGATATACAATTTTTCCTTTTCTCCATAAGAATAACATTAGACAACGTACTGTGGTTAGCACTTTCAACATCTCAGTAACCAATTGACATAGAGCAATGATCAAAATACCAAATTGTTTGTTTTTTTATGCTGAATTCAATTATATGTATATATACATAAATACAAATTTGAACGAATGATGTTTTTGGCATCTGGGGACCTCAAAATGAAAAGTTATCATGGTCTCGGGCTTAAGTCTTACCATGAGACCTATGGTAACAGCTTCTTCGCTATAGGGGAAATTCGCTAATAAAAAATCAACGTTATCTAAGGAGAGTAGCCAGCTCCTTAATCTTCTCAGATAAGGTTTGATATTGGTATACCTTGTGGGGGAGAGGAAGGGAGGAAGAGATGGATTGATTGATTCATAGTTACATAAATAGGGCTATAAAGCCCTCTATTACCCTATGTAACTATCTTATGTACATTAAATAACTTCAACTAAATCAAATACAACATAAAGATAAACTTATAAGTAACACAACAAATTTTAAAATTGTAACCCATTAAATGTGAAATGTTATTCCTTATTAAATTTCAATTAAATTTTCACTCTATTATATGTTGTTTACTAATTGACAACAACTAATTTATAGTAAAACAATTAATTAATTTTTGCTCCAAAATTATTTTTGATTGGCAACAATTAAATTCTTTATCAATTTAGAAAACTTATTGTAATTTTGTTCGGTCCTTATTTGTTCTCGGAAGACGTTCCATTCCCTACAACAAGTGACAGAAAGATCTATTGAACATTACTGTTCTGTGGGCTGGAATAGAGAGTTTAGAAGCGCCGTCTCTGGTTCCTCAACTGCTTAAATATATAAACGCTTAAAAATATCAAATTCAGTGATAAATAACTTGGGAATGATGTTAGTAATTTATATATAATCTGGATTCGTTAAATTTTAACCATCCTAACTCATCGTTACCAGGAGTAATGTGATCATCTATTCTTAAATTCATGATAGAATGAAAGAATAAGCAAATAATTCACCTAGAGAATATACTCAGAAAAAAATATTGTCTTACAAATTCACAATTCTTAAACCAGTCCAAATAGGAGAGACAAATATTCTAACAATGACCAAGTAAATATCATACCTAACAAAATTACCACTTTCTGTATCATTATTTGTTATCTGATATTCATACTGGTATTTACAATAACAAAGTAGTTAATTCGGGATTGAAAACATTAACTTATACATTTCTAAAATGTTATAAGCCAAATAACAATTTAGCTAATATCATAGTTTAGAGTTGAGGGAGATGTGGGTATTTTATTTTGACTGGTTTCTCATCTTCGGCCAACTCCAAGAATGTTTGACCAATTCAGAAAGAATAGTGTTGAGATCTTCGTAATCACTCGTTTATTTCCATCACTATCTTCGTTTTCATGAGAGGAGTCTTGCAGGGTCAAGATACCAAGTGACAAGTGGTAACTTATGTCTCTGCCTTGAATGGCCGATGTTGAAGAACCGGAGTGATTCCGGAAACCGGAGATGAGTGATTCCGAAGGCTGCTCTGCCATTCCAAACTAATGTTCTCGAAGTTGGCCGAAGAGAAACTAGTTATAATAGAAGACTCACCCTAAATACGAGCAGTGAAATTAGCTTCACAAGTATTTATTTGATTTGGATTGTTTTACACTGCATTTTACGAAGAGCGGAGGCAAAAAACATGTAAATTTAATTCTTCACAAATTGACTAGTTTGTTTAAAATACTTATTATTTGCGGTTATCTGCTGTTGTAATGGAAGTTGTTTGAAGTGAGTATCAGATAGAAATAAATAAATGTAAATAACAATATTAAACATTTCAATGATATGGAGCCACTCATTCCCAATTTGTAGGTATGAAAATATTTGTAACAATAAATATTATTATATTTATTATCTACTTAAATGACCAGGGCAATATATTGATTCTTACCAATTTCAATTGCTCTGCCTATAAAACAGAAAAATAATTTGAAAACTAAAATTGTTTAATCTCAACTGCCCGTCGTCATAGGCTAATTGACCTGTGCGGTGATCTACAGACAGCGAGGTACCGTAGCGGCATTAGTCACATGGGTAAGCCAGTGGTGACCGCTCATGACCTTACAGGAGTCGGCCGGGACCGGGATCGAATCAGCCATGTCTAACTTACTAGTCAGGCACTTTACCTCTGAGCTACCGCGCCCAGTCCATTTAAATAACCATTGATAACCAAACGATTATAATGATTTTGAAAGGATCTCTCTTGCAAATTAATGTGTTTAACATTTTTACTTAACTCTTGAGTTGATTTAAATCGCTAGTTTTAAATAAATAATGTGCAATTAAAATGGAAACGCTAAAATAAATATCAGTCCCATTACATGCAACAGTTATTTTTGATCAAGAATGAGAAAGAATAGTCATTAAAATTTACAAATTGTATGTATATAGCAAGAAATTAGTGTTATTAGTACAGCCCTTTTCACAGTGGTTGGTGCCTAGTTTGCATGCACGAGTAGACCTCGTGCGGATCTTCGTGAAGCCTGAGTAGAGGGTGTCAGCAGAAGAATGGGGGGGATCAGCGTTGGAGGGGAAGTTCACAATACCATGTGTCACAATACGATTCCTGCGGAATACATTTGGATAAGATTTGGAATATTTGTACTTGTACGATCAACTGTTTTTTTCTCTCAAAAAAGTTTATTTGCTTTTGCTGATTGATTGAAATTTCAATATTTTGTTCTCTAAAAGTAATTTTTAAAAATATGGGTGCAGAGAACTCACTAGGTTGAAGGCAAATGAAAATAATTGTGTTAGGCCTAATCAATAGAGGCTTCCCCACACTTCTCGCGAATACGCCCGAACATTCGGCCAAACCCCGAATGTTCGGAGTAGTCGCAAGGAATGTGGGAGCTGCACGAACTTTTTGCTACCAGTACACTATCGCCAAATGATTCCTTCTAATGTCCCATCGAATGTTCGGAATGAGTCGCGACAACGAGTCTTGCACCAAATCAACCGAATGTGTACAGCGAACTAACCAAGTACACGCTCACCGAATACCATGCAATAACATCCTCACCCGTTCGCTTCCGTTCGTCTTTTTTGATTCGTGCCAAAAACCCGACAAAAAACGGAGCACGGCGAACATGAATCATGGCGAGGCAAAATATTCCGAACATACACGAGCACACTGAGTACACTATCCCGCTTGCCTTAGTTCGCCTTTGTTGGGCCATAGTGTACCGGTAGCAAGTGCACAGGACGGAATGTTCATAGTGAACTTTTGGGAGGATGTTCGGCCGAATGTTCAGGTCTGTTCGTAAGATGTGTGGAACAATCATAACCTAAGATCTTTGCACAGCAATCATTTTGTGGTTGCAATGTTTTTGGTTTGGCACGTAACAGATGATTCTCACAAGCGATTGTTGGTCAACATACTAAGAACAGATGTCAATCACTCACCCTCACCCTAAAAAAAACGGTTTAAACCACTTTAACCAATAACACACAGGCTTCACGAAGATCCGCACGAGGTCTAATTCCTTTCCCCCTCCACATGACTTTGTACAGTCAGCTTACCAATACCCAACTTGCTGTCAAAACACGTTTTGTTTATTTTGGTCATTGTTTACATACATTTGTGCTATTGTTGCAAATTACATAGATTGCAGTAAACATAGCATAAGTCAAGCCACATAAATATCCATGCAAAATTTTGAGTTGACTGTATGCAACTGTTGGAGGGGAGCAGTAGTGGGGGTTATTCACCATCTCTCACGCACTACCTCCCCTCAACACACGGGCTCTATGAACAGACATGTACACTAAAGTTTAAATTCTTATGTTAGTTTGTTTTACAGGTAAAGTTGTGAGAAGAGATATCCCCAACCAAGAAATCAATTGACTCTGAGCTAATAGCTAAATACGGACCTCAAAACCTCATTCACTTAACCTCAAATAACATTTTCACTAAAAAATACCAACACAGTACCTATAATGTATATTTAATAAGGCTAACCTGTTTCCAGATCGGACAAGCGCGTTTTTAAGGTGATGGCGCGAAAACTTCGGGACATCTCGTGTACTCGTGTATTTCCGCTTCTCTTCGTGACAGTGTTGCCAATCCAAATCTTCTAAATTCCCACCTGGACCTGAAAGAATTACCACCTGTTACCTCAAATTGATAAATGATAAATGATAAATGATTTTATTTCCTTAAAAAGTAATACAAAACAAGTACAGTGGAGAAGTTGGAAATAAACTGACCACTTTAACCAGTTGTGTGGTCAGTAAAACTAAAATAAAGCTAATGAAAAAACAAAATAATACTTCAGTCTAGCTCAACATGTAAAGCTGCTCCCTGTGATGTTTGATCAATACAACAAATAAAAATACAAAAGGAGTAACAATGCCAGACTGTAATTAACTTTACACCAACAAAAATATCAAGAATAATATTTAAAACAATACTAATATAACTTTTACCTATAAAGGATACAATCAAAAACAAGATTTACTCATAAACTAAATTAAGCAAAATACTTTTAATTTTGAGATATGAGAGAGGCCAGCTGATACTGTTATCACTCGCACACGCATACACACAGTTGACCCTTGACTCTAGATAGCAATGCTTCTGTCGCCAGCGCTACCTCACACCGATACCACCAGGCGGCTGGTAGCCCGTAGGGCCGTCAAAACTCCGTCCCTGTATGGCCCAGTATGAGACGCTCTTAGTTAGCCGGTAGCCCGCAAAGGCTTCCAAGCTAACCGTTTAACACAATCACAGTTACATTCATACAAAATTCATTCCCTTGAAAACTTATGTTAGAATTAAATACATGTAACTTACGTCTTTTTGTTCCAATAGCCAATTAAATATTTTTTTATAAAAATAATTTTTCGAATTAATTTTTCTAATGTGTTCCGGAATTTGGTTGAAAATTTTTGGTCCTAGATATAATAAAGAGCGTCGGAATACTACCTTTCTAATCTTGGGAAGAATAAATAACCCGTGCTCTGCATTCCTTGTATTATAAAACCTGTTATCATCACCTCTGTTTCCGCTTCTTACGTAAAAAATCCTTAAAACTTTATAAATGAAAAGGTGTTGAATTGGTAAGATTTTCAGTTCCTTATACAAGGGATATGAGCTTTCTCTAACATTTTTTCTCAGGATAATTCTTAAAAAAAGTTTTGCGTTACTCTTAATCTGTCAATTAAATGTTTGTAAGTTCCCCCCCAACAAGTTATTCCGTACTGTAGTCTAGAGTTAACTAAAGCAAAATATAATGTTCGAAGAAGTGAGGTGTTACAGAAATTTCTTAAAAAATAAAAAGATCTTATTGATGTTCTAATTTTACTGTGCAGTTCGGTTGTATGATTTTCCCAGTCTAATTTTTCGTCTAAAGTTACGCCTAGATATTTAAAGCTTGACACTTGCTCAATAACTTGACAGTCACAGTTAACGGTGTTGCACTTAAGGACATGGTATTTTAAAGGAGAAGGAAGGGTAAAACCCACAAAATCAAAATTAATATATTTCGTCTTACTTACGTTAACTTCCATACAATTTTGCAGGCACCACTTCCTTAATAAAACAAGATCATGAGCAATACTATTTTCTATTACATATTCACGTTCATGGGAATAAAATAAAGCTATGTCGTCTGCAAAAGCATTTATTCTACCTCTGAAGGGAAGTTGCAATAAATCATTTATGAATATAAGAAACATGGTTGCTGACGTCACTGATCCTTGTGGCACGCCGGATTTGACAGCGAGAGGATTACTAAGATTATAACCTATTTTAACTATTTGCTTCCTATCCTTAATAAAACTTCTGAACCAATTTAAAACCACCCCTCTAACACCTACTGCCTCTAGTTTGTTCAGCAAAATGTCATGATTCACAAAATCGAAGGCTTTTTTAAAATCAACAAAAAGACCTGTAGTTCTGAGTTTTAAATTAAAATTACTGTAAATCTGGTCTACTACGGTAATTAAAGCATCTTCTGTGGATTTTCCTTGTATGAAACCAAACTGTCTGTCACTGAAAAAATGTAGTCTGTTTGAATAACTTAATAAGCGGATTTTACTAACTTTCTCAATAATCTTAGAAAAAACTGATAACAGACTTATCGGTCTTAGATTATCGAGTTTTACGTTGTTATTTTTCTTCCAAATTGGCACTACAACACTTAACTTCAAACTGTCAGGAAAAACACCTTCAACAAAACTTAAATATGTGAAATAAGACTGGAGAAATTTCTTCTGCAATATGCTTTATAAGTTCGACAGTGAAGCTGTCAAAACCGGTTGATTTTTTATTTTTGAGATTGCTAATTACATTTCTAACTTCGTCAATTGTGGTAGGCGCATTAAAAAATGAATTAGGATATTGATACAGGGTCGGTAATGGTAATGCACCGTCAACGACTGTACCTGTGCCGGTCACCTGGCCAGACTGTACACCGATAAGATAATCATTGATACTTCGTGCTACAACAATCGGCTCCGAGATAATCGTACCATCGTGTAATTCAACTCTATCTACGCTTTTATTACTTAATCTACCAGTTAGCTTATTGATTATTTTCCACTGTTGCGATGCGTCACCTTTACATTTATCTAGTTTTTCCCTGTAATAATGGTTTTTTACACAATCAATCTCATTACTTAAATTGCTACAGAATCTATTAAAATAGCACGCAAACCTTGTATCATATGGCCTCCTTTTAAAAATTGTATACAGTTTTTTCCTCTTTAGCGAATTTCCCCTATAGGGAAGAAGCTATTACCGTAGGTCTCATGGTAAGACTTAAGCCCGAGACCATGATAACTTTTCATTTTGAGGTCCCCAGATGCCAAAAACACCATTCGTTCAAATTTTTATATATGTATATATATATATATATATATATATATATATATATATATATATATATGTGTCCGTAAGCACGATAACTCTCGTAAAAAAGGTCCGATCTTAATGAAATTTGGTACAAATGTGTAAAGTACCATTTATTTGAACGAGTTCGAAAACCAGATGAATCGCACCATTCGAAGGGGGTTTTTTGGGGGGTTTTGTACCCCAAAAATGTGTTTTTTGGGGTTTTCACATGTAATTTTAATTTAAATCAAATTTTAATTTATACCATTAAATTCAGCTTAAAAAAACAAACAATTTGGTATTTTGATCATTGCTCTACGTCAATTGGTTACCGAGATATTGAAAGTGCTAAACACAGTACGTTGTCTAATGTTATTCTTATGGAGAAAAAGAAAAATTGTATATCTCGCTTATTTATGAACATAAACTGGCAAAATTTGGTATATGGCTTTATTTGGTTGTGGTCTATTGATATTTGCACAAAAATCCATTTTTTGCCCAATAGTTCCCGTAGCAGCAAACCTGCATACTCAGCCCCATGTTATTCTTATGGAGAATAATTAACGTGTTATCTCCTTTAATTATGAACATAAATTAATAGAACTTGGTATGTGGCTTTACCTAGTTGAGTTATAATGATATTTGTATAAAAGCCCATTTTTAGTGTTCCTTATTTCAGCAAACCTGCATACTCAGCCGCCATGTTATTCTTATGGAGAATAATTAAAATGTCATAAATCGTTTATTTATGAATGTATATTGATGAAACTTGGTATGTGGCTTTATGTGGTATTAAGATAAATTAATATGCACTGGAAATTCGCTGAGTATGCAGGTTTGCTGCTACGGGGGTATTTTAAATTTGTTTAAAAGTTGCCATGTTATCCATGGGGTAAAATTGTTTGCCTTGATTACTTTATTGCTATGATTATTTTTGTTCTTCCAGCTTTCTATTACTTGAGATAATATATCGTGAAACTTATTATAACTAGTATTTACATCACTACATTGAAAAACTTCATTCCATTTAGTAAATTTAACTTGATTTTTATTAAATTATTATCGTAAGATTTACTAATTCTGTCGTTAGAATTAACTAGGTTCTCACTATCTTGAGATCTGCTACATACAAATTTTAAGCCTAAAACACAATGGTCTGTTATCCCGACATCAAAAATAGCACTCTGGAAACAATTTAAATCTTTATGCCTAACAAAAATGTGGTCGATACAGGATTTTGAAGTATTCGTTACTCTTGTTGGACCGTTTACAAGTGACAAAAATCCGTTATTATTCAATAAACTGTAATAAGTTCCAACTGCATTATCCTTACCTAATAAATTTATATTTACATCGCCTATGCATACAACATTGCCTTTTACGTTATCCAACAAAATAGATAATTCTTGAGAAAATTCGTTTTCACTATACTTTTGTAATCTATAAAGGCAAAATAATTTAAAACATAATTTATCTAATTTAACCTTCATTATTAAAATATCGGCAGTTTCCATTATAAAATCTAGCGTATTACAAACAAAAGAGTCTTTGGCAAAACATAAGACACCACCTGCCCATTAGTTGTTGTTACATTTGTAAAAAACATTGTATCCAGGAATATTAAATAGACCGACCTCATCAGATCCTATCCAAATCTCACTCAAGACAATAAAATGAACTATTGTGCTCACCTTATTTATTTCTATTAAAAATGTATTAAAGTTTTTTCTCATACTTCTTATATTAGCATAAACTAAACCAAAGTTCATTCCACTACCCTGATCATAAAAAAAAGATTCTATATCTATATCCGAAAAAGAAATTAAATCTTCTACATTCATATACTGAAAATAAACTATATACTAAACACTTACAAATATAAAACATTTACTTGACATTTCGCTTTTCCTGTCCTTCCTTCACTTAAGCCTATTGAGCTCATCAATATTGTTTATTTTTATGCAGCTGTCTCCTGAAGACTTTCTTACGAAGAACTTCCCGTCGCGGCACCATGCATATGCATAGCCTATGTCCTTGCACTTGGTTTTCAGTTTCGCCAGGAATACTTTGTTTTCAGGTGATAGATGTTCATTAATATAGAATCGCTGATGGGGAAATGAAGAGTTTACTTTATCCGCTGTGACCGATTTACTGTCTTTGACTTTGTACTTAGCCAACCAAGTTTCCTTAATACTAAGAGCGGTGAACTGCACAATAATTGATTGGGGGCGATCCTTCTTGAAGCTGGGGATACGATGAGCAGCTGAGATCTGGTCGTCCCTCACCTCGACTCCGAGAAAAACCCCGACATCCTGAACGATTTTGGAGATGTCCTCCCTCTGAGTAGATGGAATACCACTAATTTCTATATTGTTCTTTCTGGTATATTGTTCTAAGTTCCGCACTCTATCCTTCAGAGTGTGCATCTCGTTAGTCAAAGCAATGTTGTCGGCTTTGAGTTTCTCATTTTCCTTCCTGACAGTCATGAGTTCAGCTTTTAATTCACTCATAAGCTTGTTGGCATCGTCCAGCTTATTACCACCTTAAACAAGTATACCTATTTAGGACCAATGCGAACGCGTTATCATCGACGTTATCATATTAAAAACGTGTTGGTACTTTGTAATTCGCTTCAATATGTGCATTAATTATTTTATTTTATTTTATTAGTTTGAAAGTTTAAAATTATGTATTATGGAGATATTTAGAGCTCTACTACAGTAGAAGCCAGAAGGTATACAGTTAATCAAGTTAATAAAATATAGAATCTATTTAAAAGTAAACAGTAAACTCAAGCAAGATTCATCGTAGATCGTAATCGAGACGAAAACATCAGAATATATTTTGTTAATTCTAACGCCGCGCCATTGACAGAGTTGACACCGCGACACTAACACTACATAGAGTACTAAAATCGAGAATATTGTCCCAACAATAACTCAATCCCAAAGAACTAAAAGTTTAGAGTATGAAAAACAGCATCTCAAACCGAAATTAAATTAATTTATATGGCGGAAATTTGCGGATTGTGAAATAAGTCACGATTGTTTAATGCACGAATCACACATTTTTAATTTTAACCAATTTAACAGAATGCCACAAAATTACCACCAAATTACCACCTAGTAGACATTACCAACCAAAATACCACCAGAGCCTCAAGTTACCACCTAATGTGGTAATTACCACCCGATTGGCAACACTGCTTCGTGAGCGCGGTGCCTGTATGGCTGAGACCAGGGGGGTTTATTGTATAACTGGAGGTAACACTAACACTGCTGCTTCACTATTTTCGTCAAATAAGGTAGCCGATGATTTTGTCAGGTTTCCGACACTGGTGAGGCAAATTTATTGTTCTTTGAACTATCCTGATTGGTTGTTTTATTCTTATAAGTGAATCTACTAATGCAAATCACTGGAATAAAAGTAGTAAAAGTTGGAACAAATTCATTTTTTCGTTTGATTTATACATCTACTCTTGTCGTGAAATATGATAAATAATGAGCAAACAAACAAATACAAGTTTATTAATGTTAAAATCATGAGAAGGTATTTTTGTTTGAGTCACTTTACCGACTCGTTTGGTTTTAGCAAGTAGTTCTTTGCTTCACCAAAATTTGGAAAGAACTGCTCGCAGTTTTGTTCATCAGTGTTACCTCCAGTAATACCATAGACATAGACATACTTTATTTGTACATAATCGTTAAGATTAGAACAATTGTCATTGTGTTTTGTGTTACAAAGCTGTGTAAGTAGTGTGGGGTTAAGCTTTGAAAGTCTATCAAGGGCCGTAGTCCTCTTTCCACTGCAGGAACTCCTTCACGGTGTTAAAGGGGCGGTCCAGCAGCCAATTTGTAAGACCTCTTCGGAATGACTTTGAGTCGAGTTGGGCCGACACGTGCCGGGAGCAGATTGCAGAACTTTGCTCCGGCATAGGAGGGTTTCTTTTCGGACAGTCTGAGCCGGTTGGCTGAAGTGTTGTAGTTGAAGGCGATTCTTGTCCCATAGCGATATATGTTAGCTCGTGTTTCTAGGTTCCTTGGCCTTGTAAGAGTGTGACCTCGAGGATGTATAAGGATACAACCGTGAGAATACGCAGCTCGTTAAAAGCGTTTCTGCAGAAATTCCTATGTCCTATTTTTGCCATTACCCTTATAGCCTTCTTCTGATGAATGAGGACTCTCTGAAGGTTTCCTATGGACGATTCTTCCCAGATTGCGAGACCAATAGAACTCCTTGGCTGAGATCAACTAACTACTCATGATTTTAACATTAATAAACTTGTATTTGTTTGTGGGTAGCGTAATAATTAATAATATTTGAAATGTCGCCCAAATCGTCATCCGCACAAGTGTCTTTACGGTCAATTGGTGGGCCCCCTTTTTTTGTTTGCTCATAATTTATCATATTTCACAACAAGAGTAGATGTATAAATCAAACGAACAAATTAATTTGTTTGTTTAACTTTCCAGTGATTTGCATGAGTAGATTCGCTTATAGGAATAAAACAACCAATTAGGATAGTTCAAAGAACGAGAAATTTGCCTCACCAGTGTACCAACCTGACAAAATCACCGGCTCGCTTTTTCGACAAAAATAGTGAAGCAGTGTTACCTCCAGTTATACAATAAACCTCCCTGGCTGAGACACTCACACACGACACACATAAAAAAGTCAAGTTTAATTTTGTTGGTTATGTTAGTGGGGTGTAAATATCCATAACATAAATAGAATTATTATGTTGTGGTAATTCAAGAATTGCAACTTTAAAGTTTGTATTGGATAATTTAATAATTGCTGTATTTTATATTAACATAGTTGCTTCATTTGCTAGTTTATTATTTTGATTGTGACTTAACTTTTCAAATGTTGCAGCAGCTTCAACATTTAAGGTTATGAACTCTTATTTCCTTGAACATTATTCAATATTATAGAAATTATAAAATATTTATGCCAAGATGCTGAGACGGCTAGATCTAAGAATATTAAGATTGTTACTTGCTAAAAATGAAGTAGGCCTATGTATGAAACCAGAATGTATCAGGAGGTCAAGCACAGCCTTTGATGAGGTTAATTCTAATTCCATCGAATACCCACAAATTTTGGATTTATCTCCGGTAGAAACCTATAAAAGGCAAAGAAATGAAAAACTTGATAAAATTAGGCAATTAGGAACTGTTGAAGAAAAGTTAATAGGAATTAATATGCCACGGTATTATGGCTGGAATTCAATAATCTTGAAAGAAGGAAGTTATCCTTTCAATTTTATGCCATTTGTTCAACATATTACGAGAACAGATTTTATTGAGACTAAGCTGTTTCCTTTCTCTCTTAAACATTCTCAAAGTGATGTTGAGAATTTGATTACGAAGATACGTCCGCAGCTGCAAGATGCAATCTTAATGGAGTTGTTGAAAAAGAGGTGAGTTATCTTACAGTACCGGTGGTTGCAGTAACCTAGTTGTTAAATAGGTTTGATTCTCAAATAATTTGGGCAATTTTGTAATATTGGCATTTTTTATAATTTTTTGTATAGGCCTCCATATAAGAGACCCCACTACATATAAGGTTAGATCCTACTGTAACAAAAAACCATTACCTTAGGAATGCACGAGTACAAAGCCTTGCGTATGTCCTTCATCGACCTCTCAATGGGCATCTTATTTGTTGTTTCCGTCTGTAGGCTTGAAGCGTTGGACAGCTCAGAGTGCTAACTCCAGGTTAGTCACAGGGTTGGGGTGGTGTTAAATAGTGACAATTGCCACTACAATTGTTCATATGGTCTGTCAGATCTTTCACAGTATAAAAACAATAAAGGATCAGATAGTTTTTAAGGATTCTTTAAATTTATCATGGTTGGTGATTTCAGTGATGAAATTTGGAAGAAGTTTGCCAGACTTTTGGTTACCGTAGCAAAAAAACAGCCAGCCTATGACAAATGGAAAATTGTGATTTGAAACAAAGTGTGATATTTTTGACAATAAGTTTCTAAATTTTGATTCCTAACACAAACTACCAATTCATAAATATACAAAGAAGTACTGTCATGATCCCTAGGCTCCTAAAACAAAATGTTCACAATGCTCCCAAGGAGGGAGTCCAAAATGGCCGTACAGTTTTTTGTGCCAAATAAAAATTTGTTCAGTGAGTGTTTTATAACCACCCCACAAAACTAAGGAGTACTGTATGTGATCTGTGATTCCAGTACCGTAGGCTAAAATAAACAGTTATTGATACATTATGGTTACAAAGTTGGTATGGTTGTGTTGGTTACTGTGGTGACTCTTCTCTTTCTTGATGTTCAGTAAATTCCCTTGATAAATTATGCGTGTGAAACTCCTCAAGTTCCGAGTAAAAACATTTATTTAGCGTAATATGTTTCAAACCTCTTCAACATTTAGGGCACAGTTTCATAACTGCTTCAGATGCTTTTTAACGATACACTACCAAATAATATTTTGGTGTTGATATACCACCAGTATCGATATAACAATTAATACATGGTTTCAGTTGTTGCTTATGATAGGTTTTACTATCCATCAATAACATAACCTATCCTAATGTTATGGCTGTTTAAATTGGCAGACTACACAAAACAATTAACATTTCACCATTGGAAGTTGTTATAGCTTTTCATTCTTGGAAAACTACATCAGTAGGCCCATGTGTTGAAAACTTGTTTATAGTCTACAAAACTTGAACATGTTTCAACTGTAACAATAGCCTAGAATTGAAATAAATAAAAAAATCAGTATAACTTAATAGGCCCAAGAAACTCAATCCACTTCTGAAACAGTGCAAATTTAATTGGGGTTTCAACTAATTTGTGTTGGAGATTTTGAAAAATATAGGCCTACTGGGTTACCGTATTTATTTTTTTAACTAAATTAAAATTATGGATCTTGTTGCTGAATGGCGGTCTTTATCAAAAACACAAGTTATTTTTAAAACTTGGCGAAGTATAAGATCCACATCTGCTTTTACATAGGTACCTACCACCCAGGTAAAGTTCACAGCTAAATTATACCAAATTAATTCAATGTAAGTTATTTGTATTACCTAACTGTGTCACAATTCTTAGATGGGAATAATTCAAACTGATAAATAATTCCTTTCTTTTAACGATAAGTTCATAGCAACTAGGTGTGCACATTTATATATAGCCTGTACATTCATCATAGCCCAGTTAATTCCTCAAAAAGACTAGGCTACCTACCGGGCATGATGAAAAAATCTTGACTATAAGGACTGAGAGCCTTGTTTAATGATTCCATTTTCCAAGGAATATTTCCTGATTATCTCAAGGTTAGTCACGTAGTGCCGGACCTAAAGGGTGGAGACCCCTCTGAGGCAATTACTAACCTACCAATAACAATCCTATCATATATTGGAAAGGGTTGTGAAAACTAATTCTTTCTAGACTCAAGAAGTTGACTAAAACTCTTGTCAGCCAGTCCCTACATGGTTTTACTGCAGAATCCAACCTTCTTCTGTTTGAGAATTTCATCCTGACTACGTTCAACAAATGACTGCAAATGGACCAGTGTAAATCGACCACACTATAATTTTATTGAAGAAGCAGGCCTACGAGTCCTGAACCCTCTTCTGAGTTGGATGGTTGATTATCTAGCTGATCGCTAACTGATAGTAAAACTTCCTACTGTCTATTCTCGGGATTTCATTCAAACGTCAGGGGACCGTAAGGATCTCTATCTGTATCCGTATTTATTCAATATTTTTTTGAATGATATTGTGGATTCAGTGAATGTTATTATAGGTAGGGCCTATTAATGTTTGCTAGCATTGTTTGTTATTACAGTTCGCTGAAATCAGTTTGATAGTTGTTATTGCATCCATGTCAATGCAGAACAAGAACAATTATAAAATCTAAGTTTCTCTAATGTCATGCATGCACCACATACAATCAAATGCTTTGGATAGACTAAATTACAGAACACAGACGAAACCCGGTTTATGACTTCCGAAACAGCTAAAGCAGTACTTCTTCATGGCCTGAAACTAAATTTTTCATTTACAACTAAATTATTATGTTGAACAAAATAGAAGGGCCTAATAATAATATTTGATTAAATGCAAGTTTCTCACAAATGTTTGAAAGAAACGTACACTGTTACCTCAGGTACCGGTAACACTGTTGCAGGCGGTAATTATGAGGATTTCCTTTAGCACCATTTTTTAAAAGAGGCTTCACTTCCAAGTACCTATTTCAGTTTATCAGGAAATGCGACTATCAAAAGAACTATTGACAATAGAAGAAAGAGGTTGAGGAATTGAAGGTTTTTGGTGTAGGGTTATTAATTATTTCTATTAGAATTTCATACCACCTTACATTTTTTAAACAAGTTAATTTCATTTAAACTTGAAAGGCAACAAATGTTATGAGTGAATATACAACAATTTAGAATCAGGTTTGGTCCAAGAGAATAAATGCCTTTAAAACATCCTTATTTTTATGTTAAAGGCACCTATTTGAGTTTGATGGATCCAAAGAGAAGATGGGAGATAGTGAAATAAACGATGAAATCACAAAAGGAGTTGTTGAACAGATCAACCGAGTGCTCTGTGCCAACCTGGCAAGTGTTGCCCCCCACTTGTATGAGACTGAGGTAAGCCTAACCACATAAGTTCTCTTCAACAGATCAACCAAGTGCTCTGTGCCAACCTGGCAAGTGTGGTCCCCCACTTGTATGAGACTGAGGTAAGCCCAACCATATAAGTTCCCTTCAACAGATCAACCAAGTGCTCTGTGCCAACCTGGCAAGTGTGGTCCCCCACTTGTATGAGACTGAGGTAAGCCCAACCACATAAGTTCCCTTCAACAGATCAACCGAGTGCTCTGTGCCAACCTGGCAAGTGTTGCCCCCCACTTGTATGAGACTAAGGTAAGCCTAACCACATAAGTTCTCTTCAACAGATCAACCAAGTGCTCTGTGCCAACCTGGCAAGTGTGGTCCCCCACTTGTATGAGACTGAGGTAAGCCCAACCATATAAGTTCCCTTCAACAGATCAACCAAGTGCTCTGTGCCAACCTGGCAAGTGTGGTCCCCCACTTGTATAAGACTGAGGTAAGCCCAACCACATAAGTTCCCTTCAACAGATCAACCGAGTGCTCTGTGCCAACCTGGCAAGTGTTGCCCCCCACTTGTATGAGACTGAGGTAAGCCTAACCACATAAGTTCTCTTCAACAGATCAACCAAGTGCTCTGTGCCAACCTGGCAAGTGTGGTCCCCCACTTGTATGAGACTGAGGTAAGCCCAACCATATAAGTTCCCTTCAACAGATCAACCGAGTGCTCTGTGCCAACCTGGCAAGTGTTGCCCCCCACTTGTATGAGACTGAGGTAAGCCTAACCACATAAGTTCTCTTCAACAGATCAACCGAGTGCTCTGTGCCAACCTGGCAAGTGTGGTCCCCCACTTGTATGAGACTGAGGTAAGCCCAACCACATAAGTTCTCTTCAACAGATCAACCAAGTGCTCTGAGCCAACCTGGCAAGTGTGGTCCCCCACTTGTATGAGACTGAGGTAAGCCCAACCACATAAGTTCTCTTCAACAGATCAACCAAGTGCTCTGTGCCAACCTGGCAAGTGTGGTCCCCCACTTGTATGAGACTGAGGTAAGCCTAACCATATAAGTTCTCTTCACAACCGAGTGCTCTGTGCCAACCTGACAAGTGTGGCTTGAGTGGAACTTAAACACCACAATATTTGTGAATATATGATTGTCACATTACTCTTTGTAATGAAATAAAATCGACTTGTAATCGCGTTAACAAAATCTTTATATATCAATTTGAAATTAACAGTAGAAATAAAAGCCATAATAGTTTAAATCTGAAAAAATGTATTCATGAGAATTGCGAGTAATCAAATCTTTAACAGTACAGCTACAAACAAGTTTGCTGCTTTGTTTACGGAATTGAATTCCAAGGTTTATCTATAACATTTTAATATCTAATTTCAGATTGATTTTGAACCTCGAATAGAAGCATTTTGGAGGGTAGGAGGGTTCTACCCTGACAATGAAACGTACAAGGAGCGTGTGAAAGACAAAAAGGATCACAAGAATGAGTTGAAGAGCAACAGACACGCTAAGAGAAAAATTGAGGAAGAGCCGGAAGATCTGGTCGGACATTTCATACAGTACCTTGGAACTCCAGTGCTGCAGTTGAGGCATGCGCAGCCTCCGAGGCCACTCGAGCCGCAGCAGCCTCTGGCTGAAGGGTCCGAGGGAAAGACTGAGGCGACCAGGGACCCTGGAGTGGAACATGTGCCGGTCCTACGCTACGACCCTGGCTTCTACGGCCTGGAGAAGACCAGGAGGCACGGAACAAACATACCAGGTTACGAAACACACTTGTGAATTGATGTTGATTTCAGTTAACACTTTCCTTACGTTTTAAATGTTGTAAGAATGACCTAGGAGCTGAAAATTTGTAATCGCCAAAACTATTAGTTATACATGTGGAAAAAATGTTAGAGTATTAAAAAATGTGATAGTTTTAATGTGCAATTATTGTTGATCAATTTTTGGAGTTCATGTTCTCTACCCGCAGTTTTGGATCGGGGCAACGGTAGTAGGCGCCTGCTGTGACACAATGCACACCACAATCATATATATTGGAATGCACTATTATGTCTTTCTAGAAATGTAAACAAACAAAAAACCGAGCGCTGATAAGAGCCCCTACCCTCGAGAGGGGAGGGGAACTGGGAACTGACCATATTGCAGACATTGTATGGGAATAGACAAAGTATTATTCATCAGTTGCATTGGCTGAGGCACAGTATTCCTTTGAAAACAAAGTTGGACTATAGTCCAATCAACTATGCTCCTTAGAGCTCATGAACTCCACCCGATTCACTGGCAAGGCCAGCTTGGAGTTAATGTATTTTACCTTCACACAATGTGTTAAAGAATCATTAATATGAACTAGAAAGTGACTGTTATCTTCTTATACCCATAAAAGGTAAAGCCATTCACTCATCACTAATTCGCCAACTTCCCGGCGTGCTAGAGTGGTGAAATTTGGCACATTGATTCTTTCGGTCTAAAATAGGAAATTTAAAGTGTTTTCATACTGAATCAACTATAGGGCTTTGTTCCACGGGGCTTCTAAGTTACCATGTATTCCTTATGGACAAAATTCAATCAGCTGATCCTGATTTATAGTAGTTCCTCGGGCTAACCACAGAATGCAGCACAAATAGCTGTCATAGTTTACGCGGGCGGAGCCTCAGTGGGTCATCTAGTTGTGTATAACGCATGCTACTTGTTATTTGAAAATCTGTATTTATAATATTTTACGGGTGCTGAAAATGTTTAGAACTCTGAAATTGTCTAGATGTTGGATGGTGTTACAGGGTTCTGGCCAGGAGACCGCAGTGAGTTCGGCCTGCTTTCCTACCACAGTCGGGGGCACCTGCTCGGCCGGCCGCCCAGTTTCGGGGGGGAGGACCTCCGCCACACCGTCCACGCCCAGGGGCTGCTGGCGGGGCACGCCTGGCTGCTGGCCCAGGCCGCGTACCAGGGTAGGTGGCACACCTCACGATACAACTGTGTGCTCACTGGGAAAAGTGTTCTTCGTCTTATCTTTCCTAGCCAATAATAATATTTTTGGAGTTTGAAAATTACCAAACAAAAATAAAGAAATTTCTTTAATAATTATAATAGCTCAAAAAATTCCTTAGAATCTACATTAAAAATTAAAATAGTAGGCCTATTTTTCCTGCAAGTCTAGCTGTGGGAGTAATCACGTAATTTTAAAGCTTGGCTAACAGGCTGTGTCACACTCGAATAAATAATAAATAAATGTTTTTTTATATATCACAGAAGTATACTTTCGTTTTCCATTTATAAACATTACTATGAGGCCCCCACAAACCTATGCTTCCTATTTATATTTTCATAAATGGCTAAGAGCCTAACTTTCCCAAGGTTTTATTAATGGCAGTTGTGTTTGTTTAGATATTATATACGTTTTTAAATATAGCCTACTTTAAGGAAAAGCAGGAAAGGAATTTTTCAATCTTGGTAAGGTAATACAAAGACTACATTATTTACGACCAGAAATAATTTAAGCAAAGCGCTGGTCTCCGAGACTCACTTCTATCTAAGTCAACGAGTAGTGCTCTCAAAAAAAAAAAAAAAAACATTAAATGTGTGTCAGTGTTTTAGATTGATGTTAATCTTGTATTAAATAGGCCTAAATGTAAAAAGGTGTTGTATTAGTTAAAATTATTGTCAGCCTCCTAATTATTATTACCTATGTATAATGTAATTAATGACTTGTACACACTCCTCCCTCATATCCATAGCCAGGGCTGACTGCCACATAAGGCTGGATAGCGAATAGTACGCTACCGGTACTGTATTTTATGACCTTCCCATATCAGTAGTCCTTTCCATATTGATAAAAATATGTACAATTTCTGTATTGTGCAGGTTTTAGCGAATTTCCCCTATAGGGAAGAAGCTATTACCGTAGGTCTCATGGTAAGACTTAAGCCCGAGACCATGATAACTTTTTGTTTTGAGGTCCCCAGATGCCAAAAACACTATTCGTTCAAATATATATATATCTATATATGTGTCCGTTAACACGATAACTTGAGTAAAAAACGTCCGATTTTGATGAAATTTGGCTCAAATGTGTAAAATGACATTCATGACTTTAAGTTCGAAAACCAGAAAAATCGGACCATGGGAAGGGGGGTTTATGGGGGTTTTAAATTTTACAAAAATCAGTTTTTTGCATTTTTCACCCTACAATTTTTAAAAAACTTAATTTTGGTTTTGACCATGTTATAGAGCTTAAAAAAACAAATAATTTAGTATCTTGAATTATTAACCTAGGTCAAGTGGTTGCGGAGAAAATCCAAAAAAACCTGCTCATAAAATCTCATGGAAAAAAGGTTTTTGGCTTTTCCTCAGTTTATTTTAATGTAAACTTCACATTTGCTTTTACCAATCTGTTCAGTTCCACAAAACAATCATTTTGGTGTTTAAATTGTGATTCTACGCCCAACCGTTGCAGAGATATTCAAAGTGCTAAACACAGTACGTTGTCCAATGTTATCCTTATGGAGAATAAATAAAATTTGATATCTCGATTATTTATGAATGTATGTTGATGAAACTTGGTATGTGGCTTCACGTAGTACTGGTATATTGATATTTGCACAAAAAATTGATTTTTTGTTGATTATTCCCATAGCAGCAAACCTGCGTACTCAGCCCCCATGTTATTCTTATGGAGAATAAGTAAAATGTAATGACTCCCTTAATTATGAATATAAATTAATAAAACTTAGTATGTAGCTTCACTTGGTTGAGTTATATTTGATAACTATATAAAAACCCATTTTTCTGTTCCTTGTTGCAGCAAACCTGCTTTCTCAGCCCCCATGTTATTCTTTGGAGAATAACTAGAATGTTATATAACACTTATTTATGATTGAATATTGATGAAACTTAGTATGTGGCTTCGCCTAGTTAAATTTGATTTATATTTGCATAAAAACCAATTGTTTCTGTTCCTTGTTTCAGCAAACCTACGTACTCATTACCAATGTTATTCTTATAGAGAATAATTAAAATCGCTTATATGTGAATATATTTTTATGAAACTTGGTTTGCGGCTTTATGTGGTATTAAGACATATATTATGCATTGGAAATTCGCTGAGTACGCAGGTTTGCTGCGACGGGGGTATTTTCCTAATACTACGTAACATAATTATTTTCTCACAAACTCTTAACTATTAGTTAGTATTGATTTTATTCAGTTCATTAGCAAATAGAGACATAAAATTACTATAGGATACTTAATAAAATTTTAAAGTAATAAGAGTAATAATGTTAGGCTCACTGTAATTTGTTTACAGATTTTGTAACTGATCTAATTAAGAGTAAAATTTTACACTAGCACGACCAAAAAACAAACACAACAATTTAAAACTTAAACATAAACAATTTAATCAGGAAACCGCTTTGAAAATCAATTGTATAATTGTAAAAAGTACAATTGTTTCTGCAGACAAAAATCAGGGTTGATTCTTCCAAACTGAACGAACATAGAGACTCTCGCGATGCCGATGTAGTCGATTACTGTAGCCAGTAAAACCAGTATGTGAAAGATTTGGTGGCTTTGGAACAAGATGTCGCATTTGCCCGGGAAGATCCGCTCGGGAACACCGACAGCGTAGATGACAGCACCGAGGATATAGAGGATGGCAGTGATGACTAGAGGGGTCCCAAACACGAGGAAGACGTCCCAGCCGTCGAGCAGGATGAAGTGGATCCCGGGAATGACTCCGCTCAGGCCGAACACCACGAACACGGTGGCACGCAGAGGGCGGTACAGCGGCTGACTAAAGGTCTTCGAGAGGGAGAGAACGGTTGCACAGGCACCGAGCATGAGGACCCCCGCGAGGTAGAGAATCTTGACCTTGGGGTCGCAGAAGAACCCGTAGTAGAGCCAGGGAACGAACGAGCCGATGATCAGCAGCGTTATGCCGCAATAGTCGAGGCGACCGAACAGCGACAAGGTGGTCTCCGAATGGCAGAGAACGGTGTGGAACGTGGACGAGATGCCGAGGCAGAGGATGGCACCCAGGAAGAAAGGGGAGAGGACCAGCTTATCCTCGAGGGGTAGAGAGCTCAGGGCGGCGTGCAGGAATAAAGCGACGAAGAGCATACAGCCGAGCAAATGTGTCCAGATGTTCCCCGTTTCTGTGTGAATGCGGAAAATCGAGAACAAGCACACCCGTAAGGAAGGCAACGGAGGTCTGTGGCCTTTTAGAATGTAGCAGTTGGACTGCAGCCACTTGGGCAGGCTCCAGTAGTCGCATGTCTTCCAGGTGTCGTCCTTACCAGCGAAGTCGACCGGGGTTATGTCTTCTGGTTTGTTCACGTCAGCGACATCGACCGTGTTTACCATTCTACGATATTCTTCGGGGCCCTTGTTCACTCCTGCTGAAGCCCGGTGGTGCAAATTTTCTTTCAGTTTGCTTTTTGAGGTTTCACTTATTTCACAATCTGTTTCATTTGGTATTTCAGTTACCTTTACTTCTTCTTCTAGGAGAGATTGCAAGCCTTGCACAGTTCTGCTTAGTTTGTTTTCTAAGTTATCTAGTTCATCTTGGAGTCTCCACAAACGACCTGCAACAACCCCTAAATTGTCTTTATCTAAGTCGTTACAGACTGATTCATTCATGTTAAAAACAACTACTAGGTCCGATTGATTAGATGTGAGTTAGATTTGGACACTTGACTAAACTGAGTTTTAGTTCAATACCGTGAGTAGATTGTTATAAGTAGTGGTGGTTCAAGTGTCAACAAGTTTACAAACACATATGTGCAGCATTATTTATGTCCTCGTGTGTGCTTCATTCTTGAATAATACACACAAATTAGGAGTTAAAAGAGCTGGAATTACCAAACACTAACATTTTCAAAACCATTAACTTAAAATATTATAGATATTGGTTGTTTTGGAACACTTTTACCTATAATATTTATATTTTATTAATTGTTGACAGCTAATACTGAATAAAAGATTTTTGTACACAACAAAATTTAGTAAACAACAATGTAATGTTTACAAATTTCACCTGTTAATAAAATTAAGTGAAAATATAAAAAATTAAATACCTGGATATCAGATGGCAAAGTGTTTCAAAGTGGTTTCAGGGTTTCACAATGAGGTTTCAGTTCAGTTAGTTTAAAAAAATAGAGTTATTATGTAGCAAATATGATTAACACTAATGAGCTATGAAGGAGCGAATGTGTGATATTGTTGAGTTATTTGGTTGCTCAGTTGGTGCTACTGAAGACAGGTGACATATGTTTCTGAACATTTATTTCACAATAATTGTGATTAATAGATAAAAATTGGAAAGTGGTACTCTTGATAGATGACATGTACTGAGTAGTATGATCAAGATGTCTCCTGTTGGTTATACATTGGTTGAAAATATGTAATAATAAACCTTTTTGGTTAGTTATAGTTAAAAGCTGAGTGTGTGAGAATGATTGTAAGTAAATTATTAGCGAATTTCCCCTATAGGGAAGAAGCTATTACCGTAGTCGGCATGGTAAGACCTAGGCCCGGGACCATGATAAATTTTCGTTTTGAGGTCCCCAGACCCCAAAAACACCATTCGTTCGAAACTGTATATATATATATATTTGTGTCCGTGGGTGCAATAACTCTCGTAAAAAAGGTCCGATTTTGATGAAATTTGGTACAAACGTGTAAAGCAGCATTTATGACTTTAAGTTCGAAAACCAGACGGATCGACTTATCCGAAGGGGTATTTTGGGGGGGTTTTGTACCCCAAAAATGGGTTTTTTGGGGTTTTTACATACAATTTTTGAAAAATTAAAATTTTATTTTTCCCCATTGGAATAAGCTTAAAAAGACGCACAATTTGATGTTTTAATCATTGCTCTACGTCAATTGGTTACTGAGATATTGAAAGTGCTAAACACAGTACGTTGTCCAATGTTATTCTTATGGAGGATAAGAAAAATTGTACATCTCGCTTATTTATCAACTTATCGTGACGAAACTTGGTATATTGCTTCATTTCAATGTAGTCTATTGATATTTGCACAAAAACCCATTTTTTGCCCAAACAGCAGCAAACCTGCATCCTCAGCTCCATGTTATTCTTATGGAGAAAAATTAACGTGTTATCTCCTTTAATTATGAACATAAATTAATTGAACTTGGTATGTGGCTTTACCTAGTTGAGTTATATTGATATTTGTATAACAGCCCATTTTTAGTGTTCCTTATTTCAGCAAACCTGCATACTCAGCCGCCATGTTATTCTTATGGAGAATAATTAAAATGTCATAAATCGTTTATTTATGAATGTATATTGATGAAACTTGGTATGTGGCTTTATGTGGTATTAAGATAAATTAATATGCATTGGAAATTCGCTGAGTATGCAGGTTTGCTGCTACGGGGGTATTACTCCTTGTTGTGTTAATTCAGTCAAGTTATTTCATGCAACTTCATCAACTTACTTGCAATTTAAAAAAATGGCTATTGTCAGTTGATTTTTTGTATCTTGGTTAGTAAATTAATTTTAGAATAAAAAAAATAACTGTTAAAAGTAAAATAAAAAATGTGCTAATTATGTATAACATTGTGATTTTGTCATTTACTATTATTTTTTAGATTTTATTTTTCCAGTTAAATGACATTTGATGGATGTATACCTTGAAACCTTTTCTTAATTAAAAAAATGACAGTCCTTCATTTAAACAAATTATTTTACAAATTTAAATACCTTAATTCCTCCAACTAATTAATCACTTGCCCCTTTCAAATAAAAAAAATCTTCATTATTAGTTCATACGTAAAATAAATAGCATCAACAAATTAATGTTACGCAAGTCTTAAATAAAACTACCTATACAATGTGTCTAATGAGTAACAGGCTTTTTCATTTAATACCAATTTAAATTTGTAATTGTCCTGTAAATCTTTATTTGTTGTTGTTGTATGAATTGCGAAAATTTTATTTTATCACAGTGTAAAATTTGGTTCTTCTTTCCTGGTTTAAGTGCTAAGCTGAGATATGGGTCGATACCACCAAATGGGATAACTTAGGTCTCCATGAGGAAAATGAAAAATGAAATTATATATTTTAAAAAACTTTATTGTTTTGATTAAACAGCCTTTTTTCCTACCTTTCAACCCTATCCTACATTCCAAATAATAAATAAATAAAGTGTAAAAGATGAAATGTGTCTTTATTTACCCATCGGTCACTCATCTCCAACTGGCTTGGAGGTTATGCTGATCAAAACAAATATGTCAAGCAGACGATTGCCAACGACTGTGGTGTATATCCAATGCCAACGTAACCTGTACTTCTTCACGTTAACATCGGTCTGGAGAACTTTGAGTGGGAAAATTGTTTGTTCTATTGACAAGTAATGTCTCCGAATGTCCGTGGTTCAAGGACGCGTAAAACTAACGGAGTGTCCAGAAAAAGGTGCAGCGGTAAAAAGAGCGGGAACATCTGATATATTCTTCTAACGTTTGATAGTTTGTTTGATGAGAGTAGTTTTTTCAGAAAAAGTTATAAATTTTCTGAAATATCTACAAAACCAGGAAAGAATTTATATCGTACCTCAATTCACAAACAGTACGCTCACACTCATAAATCATTACATGTTATTCTTTTATGAAAAAGCTAAATATATCATAACAAATTAACAAGAACTTAACACAACCTCAAAACGTGGTTAGCCTACAAAACTTAACTGAACGACTATTAAAAATAATGTCTCAAATATACATATCGGTCATGAACAGATCTCTCACGTGACCGGTACTGTTAAGTGTGACCGACTGAAAATTCGAGACATTATTTTTAATAGTCATTCAGTTAAGCTTTGTAGGCTAACCACGTTTAGAGGTTGTGTTTAGTTCTTGTTAACTTGTTGTGATATATTTAGCTTTTTCATAAAAGAATAACATGTTATGATTTATAAGTGTGACCATACTGTTTGTGAATCGAGGTACAATATAATTCTTCCCTGGTTTTGTAGATATTTCAGGAAATCTATAACTTTAATAGTAAGTTTCATATTTTATAGTAATGAATAAGTTTTATTGTCTTTTAGATGTATTATGTTACCTTTTAGTTGTATAAGTCACGTGAGTTTACCAAACGGTCACTGTTGTTACCCGCCGGTGACGTCCGTTACATGTCATGTCTGCTACAGGCCGGTCACGGGGTAAAAATACTAACTAAACGACGATAATATATTTTTATTCATATATATATTTATATAAAACTAATGAACAAATGTATTCACATCTCACAATAGTAAAATAATTATTTGAAAATGTTTTCCAATGAATACATTTTAGGTATTAGGTACCAAATTATGATACACTTCCAACCTTAATACTATTTTCTAATTTGTAAAGGTTAAAATGATGGAATCAGGAAATAAATACACGCTACTTTTTGTTATTGTTTATTTAATGAAATATTCTGTCAGTTGTTTGCATAAATTGTCTTAAACTCGTTTTTAGCGAATTTCCCCTATAGGGAAGAAGCTATTACCGTAGTCGGCATGGTAAGACCTAGACCCGGGACCATGATAACTTTTCGTTTTGAGGTCCCCAGACCCCAAAAACACCATTCGTTCGAAACTGTATATATATATATATATATAATTATGTTATAATGATTGATTAGGGCTACTAATATTATAAGATGTATATTCATATTTTAACAAAGTACCCTTTTTTTTATAAAAAACATTTTTATTTTAGACTGACATGTTTCGTGCGCTTAGGCCATTATCAAAGTCTATAAAATATAAAATATAAAATATAAAATGTGAGGTTATATTTTTATAGACTTTGATAATGGCCTAAGCGCACGAAACATGTCAGTCTAAAATAAAAAAAAGGGTACTTTGTTAAAATATGAATATACATCTTATATATATATAAATATATATGTGTCCGTGAGCACGATAACTCTCGTAAAAATTATCCGATTTTGATGAAATTTGGTATAAACATGTAAAGCAACATTTATGACTTTAAGTTCGAAAACCAGCCAGATCGCTCCATCCGAAGAGGTATTTTGGGGGGGTTTTGTACCCCAAAAATGGGTTTTTCGAATTTTTTACATATAATTTTGGAAATAGTCAAATTTTAGATTTTTCCATTGGATTCAGCTTAAAAAAACACACAATTTGGTATTTTGATCATTTCTCTACGTCAATTGGTTACCGAGATATTGAAAGTGCTAAACACAGTACGTTGTCTAATGTTATTCTTATGGAGGAAAATAACAATTTTATATCTCGCTTATTTATGAACGTATACTGACGAAACTTGGTATACGACTTCATCTGGTTGTGGCCCATTGATATTTGCTCAAAAAAAACAATTTTTTACCAATGGCTCCCGTAGCAGCAAACCTGCGTACTCAGCCCCATGTTATTCTTATGGAGAATAAGTAACGTGTTATCTCCCTTCATTATGAAAATAAATTAATGAAATTTGGTATGTGGCTTTACCTACATGAGTTGTATTGATATTTGTATAAAACCCCATTTTTTGTACTCCTTGCTTCAGCAAACCTGCATACTCAGCCGCCATGTTATTCTTATGGAGAATAATTAAAATGTCATAAATTGTTTATTTATGAATGTAAATTAATGAAACTTGGTATGTGGCTTTATGTGGTATTAAGATACATATATATGCATTGGAAATTCGCTGAGTACGCAGGTTTGCTGCTACGGGGGTATTGTGGTATATTAAGTGAGTGTGACCGATCACTGAAAATGTTTGTTTTTCATATAAAAAATGAAAATTGTGCTCTGCTGCAGCATTGGATTGTTCCCAAGAGACTGAACAATCAATAGTAGAAGACAATTTGACAATTTTAATTTAAAAAATTTTCCTTAACCTAAATTATCCCATTTGGTGGTAATGACCCATATGCATTTTTTAGTTGTAAACAATTTGACTGTGGAAGAAGATGCAAGAAGCAACAAGTTTTTTTATTTACACCAACAATAAAAATGGTTGAAAATGTTTTGCAAAATGTGTGTTGCAAATTTCCTTTAAAAATTTTCCTTAACCTACTAAATTATCCCATTTGGTGGTAATGACCCATATGCATTTTTTAGTTGTAAACAATTTGACTGTGGAAGAAAATGCAAGAAGCAACAAGTTTTTTTATTTACACCAACAATAAAAATGGTTGAAAATGTTATGCAAAATGTTTGTTGCAAATTTCCTTTAGGGAAGCTTTTGGAGGTGGAATTTTAAGACAGTGGGATTATCGACGGGTCTGACGATGGTTTGTTTCCCAGGTTTCTCTACGTTCCACGACGTCACCTACCCGCTATCAACCACCACTGTGGTTACGGACGGACGGGTGTTTTCGTTCTACGCCAGTCAGCTCAACACACTTCTGTTCCACGATGAATTCATCGATATCAACCCTGAAGTAAACGTGTGTTATTCGCTGCCCACATGTGAACTCTTCCAGAAAATTGAAGGAAATGAATTCATCGGTATGTATTAATGGTTTCAATATCTTTTATTGGTTTTATTTAACAAATTGCAGGGCTTATGTATTTGTATAAACTCAGGTTCCACAATAGCAGTTTATGTTTTGTGTTGTTGGGCTAGGTAAGTTCTTGATCCGCTCGCTCCCTCATTTGGTTTACCAATCATACCAAATTTCACAGCTGAACTACTTATAATGTTAAATGTCACCATTTTTACTTGGAATGCCCTTTGGAAGGCTTAGTAGGAAAACAACAGTTTTCCTCTCATTGACAACATTTACACTGTTTTATACAAAACATTTTTATTTTTGAATCAACAACATATTTATCAGTTTTAAAATCAATTTGATTTAGGCATAGTACTTGTATGAATTTAATGTGTATATATTTTTAATTGTTATTAGAATTAATCGATTTGACTCGGAACTCAGCTTGGTTTGTCTGGATTTAAAAATAAACCATTACTTGCGAACACCTATATTATACAGTGTGTTCATTTTTGTATACTCACCATTGGGATCTCGTAAACCATAATAGTTACGAGGAAGGTTAAATGAGCAAAGTAGTGCGTAGTTATAAACTAAATAAAATGTCGCAAAGAAATCAAAAACATTCCACCAAACTCGTTTGCTATGCTGAAAAAAATAATTTTTGACCAAAAACAAAAATTGCTTATAAACTTTCTTATTTTTCAAGATACAAAAAAACATGAAGTATAAAAATAACATGACATTTTATGTATAATTTGAATATTTAGCTTAAAATTAAACAACATACTCGGTTTCTGATATAAAATGGCCAAGTCTAAAATCTGTAATGCAAGTGTAGAGTTTTTATATTTTATTTGAAATAAATTATTTTCCTGATTGCAAAAATACCACATTTGTGATATTTTATTCATAAAATAAGTCCATAATTTAACAACAGCCTCTTTTAATGCAACCAATTTATGTTTTATAGCTGATTTATATAAAACAGCTGATTCAGCTGTTTAACAGTGTAAGAAAGTAAGGTTTTTGTAATAGCATGTTATTAAAAACAATTTTAAATCTTAATGATTTTCTTACATTTTAAAACAGCTGATTTCTTCTTGAATCAGCTGTTTTCACTAAATCAGCTGCTAAACAAAAATCTAATACTTTTATGTTGGGGCCAGTACAACATATCCATAAAATGGTTGCTAAAAAAGGGTTTACGTTACATTATGGACTTAATTTATAAATCAAATACCACATATGAGGTATTTTTGTAATCAGGAAAAGAATTTGTTTCAAATAAATATATAAAAACACTTTACTTGCATTGAAGATTTCTAGACGTAACCATTTTATGTCAGAAACCGAGTATATTACAGTAGAGACTCGATTGTCCGACCTTCGGTTATCCGACCTTCTGTGTTATCCGACCGTACCCGTACACGATCGAACAATCAATTTCCGCGCACCTAGGGGAAAAAATAAAAATTGTTTAACATTGTTAGCGAATTTCCCCTATAGGGAAGAAGCTATTACCGTAGTCGGCATGGTAAGACCTAGGCCCGGGACCATGATAACTTTTCGTTTTGAGGTCCCCAGACCCCAAAAACACCATTCGTTCGAAACTGTATATATATATATATATATATATATATATATATATATATATATATGTATATATATATATATATATATATATGTGTGTGTGTCCGTGGGTGCGATAACTCTCGTAAAAAAGGTCCGATTTTGATGAAATTTGGTACAAACGTGTAAAGCAGCATTTATGACTTTAAGTTCGAAAACCAGACGGATCAACCAATCCGAAGGGGTATTTTGGGGGGGTTTTGTACCCCAAAAATTTTTTTTTGAGTTTTTTACATACAACTTTTGAAAAAGTAAAATTTTATTTTTTTCCATTGGAATCAGCTTAAAAAGACGCACAATTTGATGTTTTAATCATTGCTCTACGTCAATTGGTTACTGAGAAATTGAAAGTGCTAAACACAGTACGTTGTCCAATGATATTCTTATGGAGGATAAGAAAAATTGTATATCTCGCTTATTTATCAACTTATCCTGACGAAACTTGGTATATTGCTTCATTTCATTGTGGTCTATTGATATTTGCACAAAAATCCATTTTTTGCCCGATAGTTCCCGTAGCAGCAAACCTGCATACTCAGCCCCATGTTATTCTTATGGAGAATAATTAACGTGTTATCTCCTTTAATTATGAACATAAATTAATAGAACTTGGTATGTGGCTTTACCTAGTTGAGTTATAATGATATTTGTATAAAAGCCCATTTTTAGTGTTCCTTATTTCAGCAAACCTGCATACTCAGCCGCCATGTTATTCTTATGGAGAATAATTAAAATGTCATAAATCGTTTATTTATGAATGTATATTGATGAAACTTGTTATGTGGCTTTATGTGGTATTAAGATAAATTAATATGCATTGGAAATTCGCTGAGTATGCAGGTTTTCTGCTACGGGGGTATTTTTATAATATTCCCTGTTTTCCGACCGTCCCTGTGCACAATCAACTTCCGCACGTTTAGACAAAAAAAATGTACATTGTTTTCATTATTTTCCGTGTTATCCGACCTTGCTGCGGCCGGTTTAGGTCGGATAATCGAGACTGTATTTAATTTTAAGCTAAATATTCAAATTCTGTGTAAAATTTCATGCTACTTTGATCCGAAGTTTTTTGTGTACCTTGAAAAATACCCCCGTCGCAGCAAACCTGCATACTCAGCGAATTTCCAATGCATGCATATATTTCTCACTACCACATAAAGCCACTTAGCAAGTTTCATAAAAATATATAAATAAATAAGTGACCTACAGCATTTTATTTATTCTCCATATGAATAACATTAGGGCTGAGTACACAGTTTGCTGCAACAAGGAACACAAAACATGTGTTTTTAGCGAATTTCCCCTATAGGGAAGAAGCTATTACCGTAGGTCTCATGGTAAGACTTAAGTCCGAGACCATGATAATTTTTTGTTTTGAGGTCCCCAGATGACAAAAACACTATTCGTTCAAATTTATATACATATGTATATATATATATCTATATATGTGTCCGTGAATGCGATAACTTGAGTAAAAAACGTCCGATTTCGATGAAATTTGCCTCAAATGTGTAAAAGGACATTCATGACTTTAAGTTCGAAAACCAGAAAAATCGGACTATGGGAAAGGGTTTTATGGGGGTTTTAAAATTTCCAAAAATCAGTTTTTTGCATTTTTTACCCTACAATTTTTGAAAAACTTTATTTTGGTTTTGACCCTGTTATAGAGCTTAAAAAAACAAATAATATAGTATTTTGAATTATTAACCTAGGATAAGTGGTTGCGGAGAAAATCCAAAAAACCTACTAATAAAATCTCCCATGTTAATCTTATGGGAAAAAGGTTTTTGGCATTTCCTCAGTTAATTTTAATTTAAACTTCACATTTGCTTTTATAAATCTGTTCAGTTCCACTAAACAATCATTTTGGTGTTTAAATTGTGATTCTACGCCCAACCGTTGCTGAGATATTCAAAGTGCTAAACACAGTACGTTGCCCAATGTTATCCTTATGGAGAATAAATAAAATTTGTTATCTCGATTATTTATGAATGTATGTTGATGAAACTTGGTATGTGGCGTCACGTGGTACTGGTATATTGATATTTGCCAAAAAATTGATTTTTTATTGGTTATTCCCGTAGCAGCATACCTGCATACTCAGCCCCCATGTTATTCTTATGGAGAATAAGTAAAATGTAATGACTCGCTTAATTTTGAACATAAATTAATAAAACTTGGTATGTAGCTTCACTTGGTTGAGCTATATTCATAATTGCATAAAAAACCATTTTTTTGATCCTTGTTTCAGCAAACCTGCTTACTCAGCCCCCATGTTATTCTTATGGAGAATAACTAAAATGTTATATAGAGCTTATTTATGATTGAATATTGATGAAACTTGGTATGTGGCTTCGCCTAGTTAAATTATATTTATATTAGCATAAAAATCAATTGTTTGTGTTCCTTGTTTCAGCAAACCTACGTACTCATTACCAATGCTATCCTTATGGAGAATAATTAAAATCGCTTATATGTGAATATATTTTTATGAAACTTTGGACGCGGCTTTATGTGGAATTCAGACAAATATGCATTGGAAATTCGCTGAGTATGCAGGTTTGCTGTGACGGGGGTATTATGCAATTAACAATATAACTCAACTAGGTGAAGCTACATACTAAGCTTTATTGATTTATGTTCATAATTAAGGGAGATATAAAACTTTACTTATCCTCCTTAAGAATAACATTAGGGCTGAATATGCAGGTTTGCAGCTACTGGGATAATCAACAAAAAACCAATTGTTTGTGCAAATATCAATATACCAGTACTGAGTGAAGCCACATATCCATCCATAAGATTAACATGGGAGATTTTATGAGCAGGTTTTTTGGATTTTCTCCGCAACCACTAGTAGGTTAATAATTTAAAATACTATATTATTTGTTTTTTTAAGCTCTATAAAATGCTCAAAACCAAAATTGAGTATTTAAAAACATTTAGGGTGAAAGTTGCAAAAAACTGATTGGACAATTTAAAACCCCCATAAACCCCCCTTCCCATAGTCCGATTTTTCTGGTTTTCGAACTTAGTCATGAATGTCACTACACATTTGAGCCAAATTCCATCGAAATCAGTTTTTTACTCAAGTTATCGAGTTACATATATATAAATTTGAACGAATAGTGTTTTTGGCATCTGGGGACCTCAAAACAAAAAGTTATCATGGACTTAGGCTCAAGTCTTACCATAATAAGACCTACAGACTCAAGACCTACAGTAATAGCTTCTTCCCTGTAGGGGAAATTCACTAATAAGAAAGTTACAAGCCATTTTTGTTTTTGGTCAAAAATTTTGTTGAGTGTAGCGAACGAGTTTGGTGGAATTTTTTCGATTTCTTTGTGCCATTTTATTTAGTACGCACTACTTTGCTCATTTAACCTTCCTTGTAACTATTATGTTTACGAGGTCCCAATGGTGAGCATACAAAAATGATCACACTGTATATAGATATAAATCAGGGATTCTACCATACCTTAAAATCCTGATAAACTTGCTAAGGTTAGGGATTTTCCCTAGCTTGGATAAGTCTAGGAATTAAAATTAAAATGAACAGGAAAATGTTGTAGAATTGGAAGAAAGTTAATAGATTATACATACTGTGATGTGCTGTAAATGACACACACAGAATCAATAGTTATCAGCAAACACAAATTTTTGACAAATGCTGTTAAAAAGATTTTTCCTGACAGAATTTTATTTCAAATCAGTTATGGCTGATAAGAGTGAATGCATGACAACAAAAATAGTGCTTTGACTCGTACCAACTTAGAAATTTAGAACAAGACCTCTTTTACCAAGTTAAAAATTTAGAACATGATCCTTTTGAATAAGGTTTGATGGATTGAAAATGTGTTTATTTAAAACATGTTTCGTCGTTTTAGTAAGGCCACCTTTTTGAAAAATCACCTTATTTGATAAATAGTATGTTTTTAATCACCCACAAGTGAGCCTTGACCCAGATCCTAGAAAAAGAAGACAGTGTTGGACATTCTGCAGCTGTTCAGTTATTGAGTACCAATCGTAAATGCAATATATCACTGCTTATCACTCAAGTTCTTATCAAACACTGCCTGTACTCTTAAATGTGTCATTGTTTTCTTACACACACAGTCCCTGGGGAGATTGTTGTTTGTCGACGGGTATTTAATCTTAAGTCATTGAATAATGAAAATAATCATTTGTATGTTATGTAAAATTATAATTAGTATTTTTAAAAGTTAAAGTTGAGTTCTTTTTTATTTTCATTTATTATTTTCAGTAAAATAAAGTTTAACTTTCTAAAAAAACTTCATTGGTCGCAAGTATAAACAAAAAGTTTAACAGACCAGTTATCGTACCTCACATCAAAATTAGTTTGGATATTTACCTTTAGACACACAAATAATACAAACAAGATTGTTGCTTTCACCAAAATGTATTTTGACATACTGTAATTACCTGTGATAATCAGTTGTTGGCTTCAATTAACAGTGAAATGTTACGTAACGGTTTGTAATAACCTAAATGATGACATGTAATAATGTTAAAATATATTTTGGGATCAACAACTTTCTTTTTTATCTTTTGTTTGCAAAAGCGTCTAATAGTGACTAACTATTCAAACTAATTTTGAGAAGAGTAAGTGATACATACAAGTAACAAAAAGCTTTACCAGATAAATTCCAATTGGGGTGTACTATTAACTTAAAACTGATGTCCAATATAATTTTCTCTGGTGGTGTCAATGAATGCTGTACTGAATTTGATCTTAAAAGTGACTGAAAGCTGTGACTCAACAGAATATTGTAGGTGGTAAGTGACAAGAATGCTGTTACTTAACAAATCCTTTTCACTTTTACATATTTTTCTTAGAAAATAAGACGAATTTGTGGCTAAAAAATTAAGTATTTTGACATTTTGAATTGTGTTAATGTTGTAGGTTCATGTCTGGAACCTCCAGTCCTCCAGACAATTGTCTGATCCCTCCAACGTCTACTATCTTCCATGTGCACACATTTGTTAACACTGCATCTATTTATAAGAGCCATATACATATTGAATTGTGTTAATGTTGTAGGTTCATATCTGGAACCTCCAGTCCTCCAGACAATTGTCTGATCCCTCCAACATCTACTATCTTCCATGTGCACACATTTGTTAACACTGCATCTATTTATAAGAGCCATATACATATTGAATTGTGTTAATGTTGTAGGTTCATGTCTGGAACCTCCAGTCCTCCAGACAATTGTCTGATCCCTCCAACATCTACTATCTTCCATGTGCACACATTTGTTAACACTGCATCTATTTATAAGAGCCATATACATATTGAATTGTGTTAATGTTGTAGGTTCATGTCTGGAACCTCCAGTCCTCCAGACAATTGTCTGATCCCTCCAACGTCTACTATCTTCCATGTGCACACATTTGTTAACATTGCATCTATTTATAAGAGCCATATACATATTGAATTGTGTTAATGTTGTAGGTTCATGTCTGGAACCTCCAGTCCTCCAGACAATTGTCTGATCCCTCCAACGTCTACTATCTTCCATGTGCACACATTTGTTAACACTGCATCTATTTATAAGAGCCATATACATATTGAATTGTGTTAATGTTGTAGGTTCATGTCTGGAACCTCCAGTCCTCCAGACAATTGTCTGATCCCTCCAACATCTACTATCTTCCATGTGCACACATTTGTTAACACTGCATCTATTTATAAGAGCCATATACATATTGAATTGTGTTAATGTTGTAGGTTCATGTCTGGAACCTCCAGTCCTCCAGACAATTGTCTGATCCCTCCAACATCTACTATCTTCCATGTGCACACATTTGTTAACACTGCATCTATTTATAAGAGCCATATACATATTGAATTGTGTTAATGTTGTAGGTTCATGTCTGGAACCTCCAGTCCTCCAGACAATTGTCTGATCCCTCCAACGTCTACTATCTTCCATGTGCACACATTTGTTAACACTGCATCTATTTATAAGAGCCATATACATATTGAATTGTGTTAATGTTGTAGGTTCATATCTGGAACCTCCAGTCCTCCAGACAATTGTCTGATCCCTCCAACGTCTACTATCTTCCATGTGCACACATTTGTTAACACTGCATCTATTTATAAGAGCCATATACATATTGAATTGTGTTAATGTTGTAGGTTCATATCTGGAACCTCCAGTCCTCCAGACAATTGTCTGATCCCTCCAACGTCTACTATCTTCCATGTGCACACATTTGTTAAGGTGGTGCAATGATTTTTGGCCATGGTGGAATTTTGAATTTTTTAAAGGTGCAATTTGTTGAGATGATTTTTCCTAACAAGAAAAAAATATTTAAAAATTTTTTTTAATGCTAATTTTGTGTTTGTAGGTCTCCAAAGTAGGCGATTTAGCGCTTACTCTTTTGACTTTATCTCAAACACGGTTTAAGTTAAGAATATGAAATTTTGGGTGTTAATCAATGAAAATGTGCTACAGGGGCTAACACATTTTATATATAAAAAAAATAAAAATAAATTTTATGTGCTGCGTAATTTGTAAAATAAAAAATACAAATTATGAGTTAATTGAAAATACAAATGTGTTAGCCCCTGTAGTTAAGTCTAAGGAATAAAAGGGGTTTTATATTATTTTTTAATATTAATATTTGTAGGCTGTAAAGTCAAAAGATATTCCCGCTGTAATGCCTACACAGCTCAGCCGGCTACCCGCAGCTCTCCATCGCCCCTCTCCTCCTCACATTTCCCCTCCGCTCATGATGCAGCCCCGCCACCGCTCTTACCACGGCCGCCAGCTGCTTTCGCTTTGCCGCGCGCCGCCGCTGCCCGCTACCTGCATCTTTGCTTCCTCGGCACTAATGTCAGATTTAAAAGCCATAATTAAATTCTGAACTTGTATGTGTATGCTCGACTATTTATTCTGGCGTCACAAAGATTCTTTTATTTTGTCATTACTAATTTTTTTAACATTTAATTATAAAGCATACTTTGATAAAGAATGTAGGCCAATTTGCTAAAATGCTTGTTTGTTTATCCGCAAACCAATTATAAATTGAAACTGATGAATCAGTTATGTTAACGTGTTCCAATGAAAACAAAGCATACTACAAGTCCTAAAAATACTACTGTAGCTGGGTTTCTAGCAATAGCATGATTCGGCGCGCTCAACTCCCCTAAAGATTTCCTGCCAAGAAGGTTGCCGCCATACAGAATTTTCCCCACTCCCCACTTTAACGTTTAAATTTTTCACCCCATCTTTGATTTAGTTGGTGTGTTGAAGTGCTACAAAGCATGTCGTGTGCGGTACGTTGATTGTTCATTCCGATATTAGTGGCATGATATTGTAGCAAGTTGTGAATAGTGTAGTATTGTGAGTAGTGTAGTAGTGTTTAGTTGTGTGTAGATAGTGGTGTAGTGTTGTTAGTAATGGAATAATTATTTAAAATTATAAAAATACAGTCGTGGCAGCGACAAGAGACAAAGAGTCGGGAAGGCAGCGCAATAATCGGGTCGCCGCCGATAGGGATGGCAGCTGGAGAAACCGAGGAAGTGCCCCTAGCGTTCAAAGCAACCGGTGACCGAACTAGGGACGTTGCGATACTGGCTTGGACCTTTATTTGGTATCGATACAATATCGAAACCAATAAATTATCGATACCCGATACAAACGGCAATAGGCCTATGACACTACTCGGTACATATAGACTACATTCCGCTCAGTAGTCTGATTCAGCTCATAGCTCTGATATTTATGAACGTAATCATAACTTCAGATAAGTTGTATCTCTTTAATCTTCCATGCAAAATAAGTCCACCAATACATAGTTGTAATACAAAACTAATAAGAGTTTTTTTAGTATACCTTATTTTTAAAAAATAAGATTTTTTTTACTGAATTACGGCACCAATTAATTTTGTATAAAATCTGCGCGAGAAACAACCAATATAAATTAAGGCTCTGGTCCACCCCTTCCGCACAGCTAGGAAATTGTTTGCAGGATTCCTCTTTACAGCTGCTACATAAACCTTAAAGTAAAAGTATAATATTAAACATAACCCCCGTCGCAGCAAACCTGCGTACTCAGCAAATTTACAATGCATTATATTTGTCTTAATCCTACATAAAGCCGCATACCAAGTTTCATAAAAATATATTCACATATAAGCGATTTTAATTAGTCTGAATATCTCAGCGACGGTTGGGCGTAGAATCACAATTTAAACACCAAAATGATTGTTTCGTGGAACTGAACAGATTAGTAAAAAAAAATGTGAAGTTTACATTAAAATAAACTGAGGAAATGCCAAAAACCTTTTTCCGATAAGATTAACATGGGAGATTTTATGATTAGATTTTTTTGGATTTTCTCCGCAACCACTTAACCTAGGTTAATAATTCAAAATACTATATTATTTGTTTTTTTAAGCTCTATAACATGATCAAAACCAAAATTAAGTTTTTTAAAAATTGTAGGGTAAAAAATGAAAAAAAAACTGATTTTTGGAAAATTTAAAACCCCCATAAAGCCCCCTCTCCATAGTCCGATTTTTCTGGTTTTCGAACGTAAAGTCATGAATGTCATTTTACATATTTGAGCCAAATTTAATTGAAATCGAACGTTTTTAGCGAATTTCCCCTTTAAGGAAGAAGCTATTACCGTAGGTCTCTTGGTAAGACTTAAGCCCGAGACCGTGACAATTTTTTTTTTGAGGTCCCCAGATGACTAAAACACTATTCGTTCAAATTTATATATATGTATATACAGGGTGAGTCAGACCACCCGTCCAGTATGTATAACGAGAGGACGGTTTGGAATAGAGTCGTCAAACAAAATTCTCCCCCACCAAAACGCATATGGGCTATCTATTAAAAAAAAACAAAATCTATGTACAGAATGTTCCAAAACTGAAGGTCACGGGTTCGAATCCCAAAATTTTCTTATGTAAACATAGGGAGTATTATACATAATTTTAAAGGTCTCGTTAAAATAAACATTTTGGCGAAAACAGAATTCACTTATCTTTATTCGTTTCAAAATGGCGGCCATTTTTTATGTAAAATATTGAAATTTACGGAAAACCCTGTATTTTCTAAACCACTACGCGTACCTATTTCCGACTTAAATTTCTTACTCGTGATAAAATAATCAACTTTACTCTGGTATGCTGAATGAAAGACTTTTTTGAGAAAATCTATATTTAAAAAAAATTATTTGAAAATACCCATATGCCCAAAATTAAAAAAGTCAAATGGTAGTATGTCAAAAAGCATACCAATGAAAAGGTCTTGTAAATCCTAGCAACTTTCTAATTTACACCAACCTTGTATCTCTTTTCGTTTTTCTGCAATCAGCAAAAAACATTATTTTCCCATATGAAATGCATGTTAATTTTCATAACACTTGCATGTATTCTCTGTCGACATTCGTTTTATGTTTTATGTACAATTAACTTGCATTTCATATGGAAAAGTAATGTTTTTTGTTGATTGCAGAAAAACTGAAAAAGATACAAGGTTGGTGTAAATTAGAAAGTTGCTAGGATTTAGAAGACCTTTTCAATGGTATGCTTTTTGACAAACGCAACCATTTTACTTTTTTGAATTTTGGACATTTAGGTATTTTCAAAATAAATAATTTTTTGAAATATAGATTTTCTCAAAAAAGCCTGTCATGTAGCAGACCAGAGTAAAGCTGAGTTTATCACGAGTAAGAAATTTAAGTCGGAAAAAAAGGTATGCGTAATGGTTTAGAAAATACAGGGTATTTCGTAAATGTCAATATTTTACATAAAAATGGCCACCATTTTGAAACGAATAATGATAAGTGAATTCTGTTTTCACCAAAATGTTTATTTTAACGAGACATTTAAAATGATGCATAATATTCTCTATGTTCACATAAGAAAATTTTGAGATTCGAACCCGTCACCTTCAGTTTTGGAACATTCTGTACATAGATTTTGTTTTTTTTTTAATAGATAGCCCTTATGCGTTTTAGTGGGGAATAATTTTGTTTGACGACTTTAAACCAAACCGTTCTCTCGTTATACATGCTGGACGGGTGGTCTGACTCACCCTGTATATATATATATATATATATATATATATATATGTGTGTGTGTGTGTGTGTGTGTGTCCGAGAATGCGATAACTTGAGTAAAAACCAACCGATTTCGATGAAATTTGGCTCAAATGTGTGAAGTGACATTTATGACTTTAAGTTCGAAAACCAGAAAAATCAGACTATGGGAAGGGGGGTTATGGGGGTTTTAAATTTTCCAAAAATAATTTTTTTGCATTTTTTACCCTACAATTTTTAAAACACTTAATTTTGGTTTGAACCATGTTATAGAGCTTAAAAAAACAAATAATATTGTTTTTTGAATTATTAACCTAGGTCAAGTGGTTGCGGAGAAAAAAAAAACTCCTCATAAAATCTCCCATGTTAATCTTACGGGAAAAAGGTTTTTGGCTTTTCCTCAGTTCATTTCAATGTAAACTTCACATTTGCTTTTACCAATCAGTTTAGCTCTACAAAACAATCATTTTAGTGTTTAAATTATGATTCTACGTCCAACCGTTGCCGAGATATTCAAAGTGCTAAACACAGTACGTTGTCCAATGTTATCCTTATGGAGAATAAATAAAATTTGATATCTCGATTTTTTATGAATGTATATTAATGAAACTTGGTATGTGGCTTCACCTAGTACTGGTATATTGATATTTGCACAAAAAATTGATTTTTTGTTGATTATCTTCTTAGCAGCAAACCTGCATACTCATCCCTAATGTTATTCTTATGGAGAATACGTAAAGCTGTATATCTTCCTTAATTATGAACACAAATCATTAAAACTTGGTATGTAGCTTCACCTGGTTGAGCTATATTGATAATTGCAAAAAAAACATATTTTTATCGTCCTTGTTGCAGCAAACCTGCGTTCTCATTCCTAATGTTATTCTTATGGAGAATAAATAAAATGCTATATATCAGTTATTTATTTAAGTATTTTTATGAAACTTAGTAAGTGGCTTTATGTGGTAGTAAGAAATATATTCATGCATAGGAAATTCGCTGAGTACGCAGGTTTGCTGCGACGGGGGTATTTAAGAATTCTGAAGTGATTTTACTAAGGTTTTCTGTAATGGAAAAACTGTATGTTGCGTGTAAATAAATTGTGATTTTTCTAAAATTCTTTACTGGTTTATTGTACCTATTTAGCTTACTTCTAAAGTTTGTGTGCACTTTATTTTAAAAATGGTGGCGTGTAGGCTAAAAACCAGAAACAGCATTTTGTCTGTACATAAATTAGAATCCAGATATTTGTTTAAATTTATTTGCGTTTTAAAATCACAGAAGAAAAAAGTTTCACTTCAGTAACTTAGACGATAGCCTATATATAGATATATATGGGTATAAAGATAACACTATGAAAAATGAAAACAATTATTATTAATAGAATTTTTAATATGTGACTTACAATAATTTGAAGTTTTTACAAGACCAACAAATTATATGTTAGTCAATATTTTTACATAATTATTTTAAAAATTTTTAATAAATACAAATAATTAATTGTTAATATACGAAACATCCAGTTTCCTCTCTTAAAACTACAAGCCAACTTCTCTGTACAAGTATAAAATACCCCCCGTCGCAGCAAACCTGCGTACTCAGCGAATTTCCAATGCATTGATATGTTTATCACTAGTACATAAAGCCACTCACCAAGTTTGACAAAAATACATTCATAAATAAGTGATTTATTACATTTTATTTATTCCCCATAAGAATAACATTAGGACTGAGTACGCAGGTTTGCTGCAACGAGGAAGATAAGAAATGAGTTTTTATGCAATTATCAATGTAACTGAACCAGGTGAAGCTACTTACGATGTTTTATTAATTTATGTTCATAATTAAGGGAGATATAAAACTTTACTTATCCTCCATAAGAATAACATTAGGGCTGAGTATGCAGGTTAGCTGCTACGGGGACAATCAACAAAACATTTATTTGTTGTGCAATTATCAATATACCAGTACAACATGAAGCCACATACCAAATTTCATCAATATACATTCATAAATAATCAAGATATCAAATTTTATTTATTCTCCATAAGGATAACATTGGACAACGTACTGTGTTTAGCACTTTGAATATCTCTGCAACGGTTTGACGTAGAATCACAATTTAAACACCAAAATGATTGTTTTGTGGAGCTGAAGTGATTGGTAAAAGAAAATGTGAAGTTTAAAGTAAAATTAACTGAGGAAAAGCCAAAAACCTTTTTCCCATAAGATTAACATGGGAGATTTTATGAGCATGTTTTTTGGATTTTTTCCGCAACCACTTAACCTAGGTTAATAATTCAAAATACCATATTATTTGTTTTTTAAGCTCTATAACATGGTCTAAACCTAAATTAAGTGTTTTACAAATTTTAGGGTAAAAAATGCAAAAAACTGATTTTTGGAAAATTTAAAACCCCCATAAACCCCCCTTCCCATAGTCCGATTTTTCTGGTTTTCGAACTTAAAGTCATAAATGTCAGTTTACACATTTGAGCCAAATTTCATCGAAATCGGACATTTTTTACTCAAGTTATCGCATTCACGGACACACATATATATATATATATATATATATACATATATCTATATATATATATATAGATATATATATACATATATATAAATTTGAACGAATAGTGTTTTGGACATCTGGGGACCTCAAAACAAAAAGTTATCATGGTCTCGGGCTTAACCCTAGGAGTGCTGATCCGCCGGTTTCCGGCGGATTTTTGTGTCGCCTACTGTGCTGACCGCCGGTTTCCGGCGGATTTTGACCGAAAATTTTGCAACGTAAATAAACCTCTATTAACATTGACTATACACCTGTCCTAGACGCCAAACCTTATGGACGGTTCTGATAACCAAAGAGGCGGGGTTCTCCACGTAGTTCTGACAGCACTGGATAGATATCGCTACCATAGAACGCAATGGCGGACGTAACTCTGGCTCATGCCGCTTGGCGCGCTCAGCTCGGCCGTGGCGGGTTTTTTAAATTTAATTTTGATAAGGGTACACAGGATGCGGCGCGGCACGGCACTGGCGGCACGGCACGCCCGGCGCGGCGCGTCATGCTAGCGTATACCTCGCACACAGACAGCGGCGCGTCTTGCGCGTTTTCTCTTCCCTCAGTGGCAATGATGGCATTGAGCAAGGTGGATCTTATTACGAAAGGGTGTGTTAGGGGTTTAGTGTAAAGAATAATCTAGGAAAGAGTAAACAAAAAATCCAACCCTCCGTCCTATTGTTATAAAAAAGGAAGAAATCACGATAATTTATTCAAAACCTGAAGTATTCTCAATTATTCAAGCCACTTCAGCACCTAAAATTTAACTACGAAGCCTGATCTGTTTTGCCCATAACTACAAAACAGTTTTGGCAAAACAATTCCTATTAATTTTATAATTACAATCTCACTTTTATATTTCTAATATTCAACTTTGAATGTAAAAGTTAAAAATATATGGGTTATTATAAAGTTAATAATAATATTATTCTACACACAAACTTGCTAAATTTAATAATGTAAATGTTTATTAGCCAAATACATTGGTATTATATTTTTAAACTTAGGCTTTTTCTGCATGTTGCTGCAGAAGTTGAGACGTTGTAATTGTTATGTGAAATAATTATATTTAAAAAAATACTGAAAACAACAATTAATGAATTAGCCTAATTAAATGCAACTTAGAACTTATATACATATAACATGACTTAGGGTATCGTCTGTTATTTTATTTAATGACACAGGAGAAGGAAGGAATACTAGCCATAAAATGTACAATGTTTAGAAATTGAATAAACGCAATAACAGAACACTCTGTAACAAAATCTGGGTCATCTTTTTTTGTGAAGGTAATATATCCAACCGCTGACCCACGTAAATAACGATTGTAATAACGTTAAAAAAACTCAAATCTTACTTCATATTTCAGAGCGAATTGAATTCCCAATTTTGACAACTGTTTGATGGCTCCACTGACCAGTAATAAGCACCTCCTTGAGCGGGACGTTGGTATTTTCCCAGGGGTGATGTGAGTTATTTACAGCCCCTTTCGTCAACACTCCTCCGTTAAAACGACATACACACATTGATTTCCTTTCCGTTTATAAACGTACTCCATTGTCATAAACTTAACAAATACTAATAGCAAGTCGTAATAAATCAAATAACAGAAAAAACTTCACTTATACGGATACACTTTTAGCTTAAAATATTTACATAACAGGTATGGTTGCAGGCAATATATTTACATAATACTCGTCTGAGGACATCACACGCGAAACTGAGACTCCGAAACGAACTCATTGCAACGGTTGAAAGCGTCCGACTGCCGATGGCCGATGCCCCAAAGTTTTGCGTTCCGCGACGGACAGACCATAAATCATACGGAAGAGCGAGGGTGTTTTGGCGGTGAAGAGGGGGTAGGGAGGCTGGAGGGAAGGGGTTGAGGTGAGAGAGATGAGTCATCTTTTGCAGACTTGACATCATAGTCAATTCACTTTATTCACTGATGCTGGACACTGTATGATAGTTTCAAAAACGTTTGTGCTGGACACTGTATGATAGTTTCAAAAACGTTTGTGAATACATTTCCCGGGGGCGAAGGATGATAAAAATTAAGATAACATAAATTTACTCAATTATAAGTTTGTAATTGGAAAAATTAGTATTTTTCTTCGCTAGGACAAACAATTACGCTTTTAGATCCGAGGTCAAGTGTAACGGCTGAGGCAGAGCCGAGCTACCCCCGATAACCATAACCGATAGCTATATTTTTCGTCATACTGCAAACAACATTAACATAACAATTTCTCAAATACCCCGTAGCAGCAAACCTGCATACTCGGCGAATTTCCACTGTAGATATAACTGTCTTAATACTACATAAAGACGCTTACCAAGTTTCATAAAAATATATTCACAAATAAGCGATATATATAATTTTAATTATTCTCCATAAGAATAACATTGGGGCTGAGTACGCAGGTTTGATGCTACGAGAGCCTTTGGCAAAAATATTTTTTTAGCAAGTATCAGTAGACCACAACGAGATGAAGCTGTATAAACAAACAGCTCTTACACAAGTTTTCATTGTTGACAAGTTGAATAATTTGTTTAATTCATACTAACAGCTGAAGACCTTGACCGAAAAGTGTCATACAACGATGTTTTTAGTCATAGGACCAGAAATATAGGCAAAGCTTAGTGCAGTTTTTTGTTGATTTTTTGTTTGTGAAACGCGTGGTTCATAAACAGATGATGGATAAACAAATGTTAACACAAATTTCAATATCTCCGCTGCAAACAACATTTCACTGCTCAAAGCGTTGTATAAAGAACAAGTATCTTATTTATATAGATAAATAAATTCCTTATCTGAAACATCTATTATTGCTAATAATCTGCCAAAATGTATTAACAGCTGCAATTCAAATACAATTATTTCCCATGTTAATCTTATGGGCGAAAAACGAACTTTCAGGGCAGCCCGTGCCCTTCAGATTGGAAATACCTAAATACCCCCGTCGCAGCAATCCTGCGTACTCAGCGAATTTCCAATGCATAATAATGTCTTAATACCACATAAAGCCGCATACCAAGTTTCATAAACATATATTCACAAATAAGCGATATATACAATTTTAATTAATCGCCATAAGAACTTAAGCTTAAAATTCAGTCCTAAAAATAGAGACATAATCTATTAGTGCATCTGACAAATGCATGTGTGTAACAATGTTTGTAATATGATTAGATCTAATCATTCCATCATCCCTCTGCCAACTTAGCGCCTCGCTTGTACTCTCAGTAATTAAATATCTCCAAACACACGATACATAATACTAATAAAGTTTAACAATTTGTTAAACTGAATATTCAAGCTGATAAAAAAAGTAAATCAAAAACTAAACTACACGTTACTATTTTTATTTTAAGTTTGAGAAATATAAATTTCAAATAACAAAATAATATGAACATAATTTATCATTGAAATGAGGTCAAAAGATATTTACTGTGCATTGTAGATTATAAAGCCTAATATCATTGACTATACAGGTGTATAGTCAATGCTAATACAGAAACTATCGAATGGAATGCTAACGCTAACATGGATTTGAAATTCTGCTTTGGGCCGCCAGTAGAGACGACAGTTTCTTATCGGTATTCACGGAAGAGTGGTGGTCAGGGGGGAGGAGGGAGAGAGTACGAGAGGTGGACCGGATGTTGTTGACGTCGTAACTGTCACCAGCTTGCTCTGTCTGAAACTGTCCGTCTGTTCGTCTGCCTCGGCAATTTCAAGTAGTTAGCCTAATGTCTGCTAGGAGGAAGCACCTTCCATAGCCCCTGTTGCCGACCGCACTCAACAGAATGCGCTGATTTTTGGTTAACCGAATCCAACATTGGGTTTACCGTCTAGTACAGGTGTATAGTCAATGCTATTAATCAACTCAAAAGTGAATAATATATATATCATGCGAAAGATAATATTCTGAACTTTCATTTTATTACATAAACAAACCCTGTAGCAGGTATATAACAATGTCACCGCGATTAGAAATCAAATGAATTTTAGGCGCGACACGATACTTGCAGCCGACACTTGGGAAATGTCAAAACATGACTTTTTTGAAATTACCCACCTCGGGTAATTTTCGTCGCACGATGTTGCGGGTAGTACCAATGCACAGCCAAGGAGTTATATTTCATTTTGGTATGGAGTTTTAGATCGATATATTGATTTGACAGATAATATGATTTTATAAACACAGATGATTTTTGTTCTTCTGTAAAATGCTGAACCGCCGTAAACCGGCGGATTGCAAAATCGAATATATATCCAGTGTAATGTTATATTTGCATGACATATAATATCTTATTTGAAAGAAGAAAGAATGGCGAATAATTTGGTGTTGCGCGATGGCAGCACTGAATGTAGCCGCACTCGATAGAGTAAACGTTCCATTGTGTTATATTTGTTCTGTCAACAGCTTGTATCAGCCATTTTGAGTTTCGTTTTATGTGCGTTGTGATATTTCTATCCGTGAGTTATTACTAAATAATTTAGTATTTCGGAGTTTTAGTGTTAGTGAAGTGTTTGTGTGTATATAACAGAAATCTTTATGCATTATATTATGCATAAATATTACTGAAGTTTGACAAATAGTGTTTATAAAGTGTTGTGTTTACTCCTACATAGGCCTAGTGAAATTTGCCAAATCCGCGACTGTTTAGTGCTACATAACACATATAAAAACAATAATTTACCCTAAGTGTTATACATTTTTATGTAGGTAATTGAATGTACTACAGCATGGTTATATTGGTTTGGGGGTAAAATATTTGGTAAAAAATTTATATACTAAAAACTGTGAAATTTTTTTTCCAAATACGCAAAAATTCCAAAACATTATTTTATTTACATGTATTTATAAGTGACAATAATTTTTTACCATAAACCTATGACTTTTTTGGATTCCTTACTTCATTAGCTATACAAATATATATATATATATCATTATTAGTATACATATATATTACATTACTTATTTACATCACAAACTAACACTCTACAGTTTACGCATTTTTCGGGTTTCCGTTTATTATTACATTATGCCCCAAAAAACTTATAAAAAAAATTCTTTCCCCAACATGTTATATATTTCTATGTAGGGAATTAGATTGTCTACAAAATGTATATAATGAATTTTCCATAAAAATTCTGTGGAAAAAATTTTACCCTGGCTGCTTTTGAAATTTCAAAAAAAAATATCAAAATTTTCTTATTCTTTTCACTTTACCGAAAAAAAAAAATGTCTAGATCTTTATTATTTTAATATCTCTAGAATCTCCTGTTCTTTCTGAACAAAATGAATATAAAGTTAACTTGTTTACTCTAACGGTTGAATTTATATGGATTTTTAAAAAAAGGTCTGCAAAATCGCCAAATTTAGCTCGCCACACTACGCGTTAACATGGCACTACTCCTAGGGTTAAGTCTTACCATGAGACCTACGGTAATAGCTTCTTCCCTATAGGGGAAATTCGCTAAAAAATGTTTCTGCGAGTGGACATGGCCAGGCTCCATCAATGTTGGCACAGGGAACCTGCGGTTGCGGCGCACCAACAGCGGGCGATGGGCTCGGACGGGGAGTCGAGCAGCCGCAGATACAGAGCAAGACAGTCGGGGGTTTGGGGGGTAAGGGGGGAGGCAGCTCTCAAAGAAAGAAGCGGCGAAGGGGTGAGCAGGCAAACGCGCCCCTCCACTTTCCCTGTCCACCGCACCGCTCCTAGCGCGACGGTGCTGCGCCCTGCGCGGAATTAGTTTACTACAGAGCTCATTGCACCACCTTAACACTGCATCTATTTATAAGAGCCATATACATATTGAATTGTGTTAATGTTGTAGGTTCATATCTGGAACCTCCAGTCCTCCAGACAATTGTCTGATCCCTCCAACGTCTACTATCTTCCATGTGCACACATTTGTTAACACTGCATCTATTTATAAGAGCCATATACATATTGAATTGTGTTAATGTTGTAGGTTCATGTCTGGAACCTCCAGTCCTCCAGACAATTGTCTGATCCCTCCAACGTCTACTATCTTCCATGTGCACACATTTGTTAACACTGCATCTATTTATAAGAGCCATATACATATTGAATTGTGTTAATGTTGTAGGTTCATGTCTGGAACCTCCAGTCCTCCAGACAATTGTCTGATCCCTCCAACGTCTACTATCTTCCATGTGCACACATTTGTTAACACTGCATCTATTTATAAGAGCCATATACATATTGAATTGTGTTAATGTTGTAGGTTCATGTCTGGAACCTCCAGTCCTCCAGACAATTGTCTGATCCCTCCAACGTCTACTATCTTCCATGTGCACACATTTGTTAACACTGCATCTATTTATAAGAGCCATATACATATTGAATTGTGTTAATGTTGTAGGTTCATGTCTGGAACCTCCAGTCCTCCAGACAATTGTCTGATCCCTCCAACGTCTACTATCTTCCATGTGCTCACATTTGTTAACACTGCATCTATTTATAAGAGCCATATACATATTGAATTGTGTTAATGTTGTAGGTTCATGTCTGGAACCTCCAGTCCTCCAGACAATTGTCTGATCCCTCCAACGTCTACTATCTTCCATGTGCACACATTTGTTAACACTGCATCTATTTATAAGAGCCATATACATATTGAATTGTGTAAATGTTGTAGGTTCATGTCTGGAACCTCCAGTCCTCCAGACAATTGTCTGATCCCTCCAACGTCTACTATCTTCCATGTGCACACATTTGTTAACACTGCATCTATTTATAAGAGCCATATACATTTTGAATTGTGTTAATGTTGTAGGTTCATGTCTGGAACCTCCAGTCCTCCAGACAATTGTCTGATCCCTCCAACGTCTACTATCTTCCATGTGCACACATTTGTTAACACTGCATCTATTTATAAGAGCCATATACATATTGAATTGTGTTAATGTTGTAGGTTCATGTCTGGAACCTCCAGTCCTCCAGACAATTGTCTGATCCCTCCAACGTCTACTATCTTCCATGTGCACACATTTGTTAACACTGCATCTATTTATAAGAGCCATATACATTTTTATACCAACTGAGAAATGCCATATTATTTAGCTTTGTTTTCTATTTGTTGGGCACCATTTACCTCAATTAAACTGTAGAGAAGGTTAGTACTGTCAAAATGTTCACAAACTACCACACAAACACAAAAATACACATAATAACTGCCCGTTCTCCAATTCCGACGTTTCACCGTACGTAGGTGTTAATGTGCGGTTTTCAAGGTTGCCCTTAGTGGCCGGTCGTGGACATGTTACGAACGCCTAGCCACGATAGATGTGCTTTTTCGTGTTTGTCGTGTTTGTGCTATAGTTTGTAAAAAAATGACAATACTGACCCTCTTTATAGTTCAACGGAGGTGAGTGACACCCAACAAATAGAAAACAAAGCTGAATAATATAAATCCTCACCTAAAATACCATATCATTAAGAAGAATAGAAATGCCATATAAGAGATGTTTGGTTCCAGTGAACAGGTTTAGTTGTACAGTATATAGCTGTTTTATAGGGCATGACTGAGATCCTAAATTTCCATACATTGTACAAATAAAATTTTGCTATCCATAAATTCTAAAAGTTTGAATAGAGATTACCAAATATCTACATGTGCAAGAGCTAGGCAGTTAAGGTTGGCAGGCGATGTTTTGAGGAGAGAACAGGGGACACTCCTAAAGGAAGTAGGACTAGGGAAACCCGAAGGAAGACCACCACCAGGAAGACCTAGGAGATAGGTGGGACAGGAGACCAGGGCTGATATGGAACCCCTGGGAGCTACAACCGAGGACGCAGCAGATCGAGACAGATAGGCTAATTGTTGGTGAGGTCAAATCCTTAATAGGGCATAGATGGCCATGGGAGTAAGTAGGTATAAATTCTGAAAGATGTAGTGGTTCAGTTAGAACATAAACTCATCATTGCTGTTGTGCAGGCTGGAACGACAGAGCTCTGGGGCTGCTGGTGGAAGCCTACCTGAACACTCCCCAGGCCCGGGACGGGGTGGAGTTGAAACCCCATGTGGACAAGAGTGTCCCCCTAGTGAAGGACATCCCCCACGAGGAGCGGAGGGAGTGGCTGCATCGGAGGTTCCGCCACCTGTACGCCAACAGACCTCGGCACCTGCTGGCTCCAGAGATATACGACTGGGAGTACATATACAAGGTACGTGACCTTCACCACACGAAAACATAAAACACTATATACTATATACTGTCAGCGAGAGTAAAGAAGACCCCTTGTCGGTGTTACATGTTTATAGTTCTATGGTTCTTGTGTCTCAAAACACAATGTAAGTTAGTTTTGTCACAGTATCATGGTTCCAGCAGGAACTTACCTAATGGTAACAATGAATGCCGCATAAAGCACTAGAGTAGTGACCATATGGTAGTGCCTGCAATTTTTGTGTAGGAAAAATTCCAGGGGTCTTTTTACTCTCACCGACAGTATATATATCGTTTGGCTTGCACAGCTGCCTTCTATTTCGGAGTTTAAAATAAAAACAAATCTTCGGTGTGATTTACATGAGCTAATTTTGTTAATTAAGTTCAGAAAATAAATAAAGGTTCTCCCATCACAGAGCTAAATCCAGGGCGCGAAGCTATTGGAGTCTAGCCTCACTTGTTCCTTGCAAGCTGGCCAACCCTTTAGGGAATGCGCTCAAGGGACAGTTATTAACTATGTGGTCTATAGTTTGACGCTCCCCCCCACAGTCACAAGACTGATCGTGTGTCATACCCTGTTTAAATTCCCAATAATTGCACCTTCCCACTCCAGTGCGAAAGCAATTGAGTAAAGCCCACTGCTTCCGAGGAAGCACCCACCGCTGAAGTAGGATATCAGATAGCTATTCCGACCGATGAAAGATCCCTGGGAGGAAATGCAGTCAGCTTGAGGACAAAATTTTGTTGTTCTTAACTGGGAGGCTGTTCGTAGGGGTGGTTTTCGGGACTTCAATCGACTTACTTCCTGAGGGAGGTAGTAATGAATGGGTAGCTGTGGGTCGGATAAATATTATTGTATTACCTCAGCAGGGCATCCTTCTATCTGAAATCAGGTGGAGCTAAAAAAATGGGAGCCAGGGGAGAAGGGTTGCCTTAATTGTACCACTGATCGCTTTCATTGCTCTATTTAGTATGAAACACTACAGAAGGCTCACTACCATGTTAACGGCAGTTGCTTGTGAAATGGTCAGTTCGGTCACCGGCCCCTTTGAACGCTAGTGGTGCAGGGTACACCCCCTGTCATCACTATGGGCGTCCTGACTTGTGGCGCACCCTTCTATTCCATTTAGCCTTCTGCAGTGTTTTAGTTTTCTGTGCCTACACATGACGCAGAATATCTTGACCTGTGGGAACTGTTTTCACTTCAAATAGTTGGAGTAGTACAAGATTTAGATATCGGTCTAAATCTGTCATCTGTTGTTTCCATCATCTGTTCAGTCAATTAATTGTAATATTCAACCGTTAACGGCACAACTGAAACTCGAGATGACCCAGCTGGTTATCTCAGTCACTCCGGCAGTGGAGTAAGCCATAGATCACCTTTTTTCGTTCCAATCTCCTGAACCAATTGCAATTCAGCTGATTTTGCAAGTATCTTGCTAATAGCATATACAGGCTGTGTACCTCCCGATTATCCGGGAGCGGCTTAATCGGGTTGCGGTTTAACCGGTGTCACGAAAGGTTTATTTTTAATATTTTTATTTATCCCCTTCTAAACATAAATAGAGCAATAGTAACAATTTATTTTGATAAATTATCTCCAGAATCTTATTTAATTTACTTTGTTTATCAGAATAAATACTATACAAACAATTTAGTAACCACAACATAATCTGAGAGTCTGTTTTTCGCTAATGAGCCATGGGTGCGTGATGACCTTTACACTGCACGGACGGTCAGACGCGGATGTCTAAAAATAGAAACATCTCAAAACAATCACCCTTCCCGTTGTTTACCCTCATTGGGGTTTTCCCCCATTGCGGAATTAATTAGTATACTGTTCGGTGTAGTTTAAAGAGTGCGGTGTTAATAGAGATTCTTAACCTATTAAGTCTCATTCGGTGCTTTGGATAGTATTTACTGCTATCAACCATTGCTAGTATTAACTATTATTATCTCGATTGTTCGTAGATGTTACCACAATGTAATGATTTTCAAAAGTATTTAATCTATATAAATATATCTTAAATAAGAATAAGAATAAGAATAACATCAAATAAATAATAACATAAGAAATAACATCAAAACACAATATTGTAGTATAAAAATGTTGATAAACCTTTATTATATTTGTAATATTCAATTTATTGAATCCCTTTGTTTTAACTGTGGTTTGGGTTATCCGTGACCCTCCAACCGGTCATTACCCCGGATAATCGGGGGTTGATTGTATAGACCTATTTACATACAAAATCCTGGATAAAGTAGAGTAGGGGGTAGGGGATTGTCTAAGATTTTCCCACCTTGTGGGGAAAGTCTCCTAAAAAACCTCATACAAGGAGATGTTCAACACTACAACACAAAGCATAAGCATATGAGTGTAAGACTGCTGTACACAGTGCAAATAAAAAGTGTCTTATACTGTATATGCAATGAACTCTATACCCGCACTTCATGAATGTGGACGTCATGAATGAGAAAACAGCAAGAGTTGAGATAGTAAAGGTGGAGCAACCTCTCTACAGACGAATATTTAACTATGATGAATTTATTCATTTATAAAAATATGGTTACCTTAAGCAAGATATATTCTTATTTATTTATGATCAGAAATTTTGAACGGAGTTTCAAATACAAATTTCAGTTTAAAAAATTGATTTCACAAAAACTGTGTATGTCAAATAAATATTCCAAAAATAAAGAACCATTGTTTCCAATTATTTTTGTAGGTGAAGTTCCAAACGAGACCCATGGACGCAAAAAGAAGATTTTTCGAACTCGGAATCGATCCCTTCAAGAGACGACTCGATGATCACACCAGGGAATACATACCGAGGAAGTTCAGAGACCCGGATAACTACAAGAAAAAGTTTAAAGACACGTTTTATCCTGATTGTTAGTTTTGTACATTTTTAGTATGTTCTCAGTGAATTAAATGTTTCAAAATATATTAAACTTGATTTTCATTACCTGAATATAGCTTTATTTTATCGTATTTGCTGTATTGCCGTTAGTCAAAATGGGTGAGAAAACGTACTTCCCCTTGGCCAATAGTTGGGTGTCGAGCTGCCAATGTTCATAAGGCTAATAATTAATGATCCTGGCTAAAGAATCAGTCGGTCTTAGTCAACAAGGCTACAAAAGGCATTTCACTTAATACAATCATCATTCATATTCGAGCTGGCATCTTATACAATGATGCCAATGAAAGAAACACTAGTCCGTGTCAACTTAAATGTAAAATGGGATACTATGGATTGGTAATATTTAAGGTAATATACTACAATATTTAAAATAACTTTATTACAAACTAAATGCTCAAATATACATTTATATGTTAAGATTGATTGAGAAGTCAACGTATTAAGCCAAAGCGAATGACGTTTTTGAGTTGTTTGGGAGGAGGCTCATTGTATTCTTCCTGATACAGAGAACTGAGAAGATCAGCCAATTCTCTAGAACTCAACTTGGGCTCATCGTTCTCTGGACAAACACACTTTCATTATTAGTCACATGAAGAAAAGTTTATAAGTTCTAACAATATTTATAAATATTGGCTACTAAAGGGATTATTATGAAATAGAGGGTTCATTGCCAAAAACTTTTTTTTAAGTTTTACCCATACATCAGCACAAAAAACTATAAAAGACTACAGAAGGGTGACTACCTTGTTAATGGCAGTTGTGTTTAACAGTTCGGTCACCGGCTGTTTTGAACGCCACAGGAGCACAACCTTCTCCTATTCCAGTCAGTCTATGATCTGTTAGATGACCTGGCAAGGGATTTTGTTGTTTTGCCATCGTCTTTTGGAAAATAGTCAATAGCCAAATTTCTTTATTCATTATTATACATTGAAATACATTCTTGGAATAGTGTCATACACAATAAGCGTGGTTGGTAAAGCAGTTTTGTTTGATATAACTAAAGATCTAATTCTAATATTTCTAAGATGAACGCACTTCGTAAAATCGGCTGAAAATGACAACGGAAAACACAATATCAGTCAAAAATGACAACCAGACCACATAATATCGGCCGTAAATAACGATGAACTTTGATAATAGCGATGTCCGGACGAAGTGAAATTGGGACTGTCTACCTAAAAATGTGTATTGCTACTCAAATATTAGTTAGAGTTAGAAACCATGTTTAGACTATAAAATCTAGAATGTTATCCAAATTCAGATACTTTTTGGAACTACCAACAATATATTGCTGATGGCAAATACTCGAAACTTGAGAGTAATTGGCACTGCTCGACTCGACTTGATCCAAAATCTACTCACACACCCCTATCTTTAACCTACAGGTAAATTTCATACTTTTCTTAACATCATTGTTAGGTTTATCCTAGTTAGGTACACTTGGCCAATGAAAGTCAAATTCTACAAAATATTTTTGTTTTTCAATATTAGAGCCATCACTACTTACTACTTATAGATGTTGAAATTTCTGTTGTGAAAAAAACAAATACGTAAAACTGAATTACAAATTACTAAAAAAAAAAAAAAAAATAAAAAAAAATAAATTACACGTAAATTCACGTAAAACTAATCAAATTCAATTCTTGCATACCAGACCTGTTTCAAAACGTATATGAATAATTTTATTCAAAAGGTTTTATATTTAATTGTTGAATTATTAATTTAACCAGTTTATATTTAATTAAACATTATGCTTAGACTGATCTGAGGAACTCAAGCTATTCACACTGCACTGCTGTTAGGTTGTGCCGAGTGCTAGTCTGCCGTGGCCTCGGTTGTCATGATGGATCACATTTTGCATTTAATATCATTATGACTTAAAGCTTCTGTCTCGGCCCACCTAAAAACCTTCCGCGACCCACGGTTTTGGAACCACAGATTTATATAAAGAAAGGCATTGGAGATAACAAAGATAAAACCAAATTAATTATTGGAAGCTGTACAAAGGGGCTTCACATATTGTATATCACATATTTTGTTATAAACTCCCTTCCCTTTCCCCAATAATATATCCCTTTTCTATCATCAAAAATAGTTTTCAATATCAAATTGCAAAAATAATAAAACCAAATAAATTATTGGAAGCTGAACAAAGGGGCGATTCCCATATTACAAATCACATATTTTGTAATCAACTCCCTTTCACTTTCCCCAAATAATGCACCCCGTAGCGTTTGACATAAAACATTGATGTTTTCAAAACATCAAATTTGTTTTCAAATTGTTCTTACCAATGGTAACTGTTGATATTTTTCTATCATCGATGGTCTGATATCGATGTTTCAGAGTTGGTGTGTAAAAATTAAATTTGATGTCATTGAATAAAATTATCAAAGTGACACAAGGACACACACCACAGACTTCAATGGTGACTTGCACAATGAACAAACAATTTTTACTCGTTTATATTCCTGGAAATTATTTTTTAAATACTGTAAAACCACTACTGCTGGTAATACAAAAGGATCAATATAGTACATAACTGTAGATAAAGACTTTGTACGCGCTGTTAATGTTCTTACGTTAAAGTACCTGGGTACTTTTCTAAGACATAGAAGTAGGCAGGTCGCACATCAATAGTCCGGAACCGAACTAACGGATGGTAGGGGTTTCTGGGCAACGTGGTCTCTATTGCCTCTGGGACCTTGCGAGCAGATCTCACCGGAAGGTAAACCACTCCTACCGTGTCACCTGGATATATCAAAACATACATGGTTAAAAACCCTGAAAAATCTATTCTCGATACCGATACCATCGATATCTATATTACCTATAGTACCATAGATTTTTAGTACCTATAGTTGTTAAAAACAGTTAAAAATGTATGTAACCATTTAAAATTATTTAGTAGGTAGCTTTTTGTAGTTAATTATCAAACTATTTTTGTAATGCAATGTTTTACATAATTTAATGTTAATTTCACTAGTATGCTATAGTAATATAGGAAAACAAAAACTGTTTAGTATAAATTCATAACAGAGAAAAACGTGGTTGTAAGATAATGACTCAAAAAAATAATGTTGGTCAGCTGACTGATTTATTGCTTTCAACCGGACCCCAACCCTCCCTTCCCATCCATCTTCCTTCCTTATCTCCAAGGTCAGATTTTTGCTGCCGATCCAAACACTCCTTGTGTACAATGGGTAAACGGCGGTAGTGACTATGACATTTTCAACATCTACCGGTATCGACATTGAACGAATGAATCTCGATACTGATACCAATGTCCAAGAATCGGTTGTATCGAGAATCGACTCATCCAAAGTTTCACGGGGTTTCGGGATCTGGAATCTTATCCCATCTTCAGGTGAGAAAAAATACCTAGAACATAACAAAATTACACAAAACTGGAGACTGCCCAATAGTTGAAATTCGACCAAATATTATTTGACGATTTAAAAAAAATTCAATATCCAGTGGGTTTAATGTGCTCACTCTCTCTCTCTCCCTCTTTATCTCCCTCTCCCTCCCCCACCCCCTACCTATCCTCCAGGTATTTTTTTTAATGTGGAGTTAAAACGGATAGCAGAGAGGCATTACTATTCCAGTATGCAGTAGCCTTTTATTTATATTTGAAACCTCTCCACCTCATCCTCCTCCCTTACATACAGGTTTAATTTGTTTAATGTGGAGTTAAAACGGATAAGAGAAGGGTGTTAGCATTCCAGCAGTTAATAATATGTTTTATGTACATTAGTCCTGAGTTATCTGTTCTTACTGTTGTGGAGTTGAACCATAAAAGAGAAGGGTGTTATCATTCCAGTAGTCAGTAATATTTGTTATTTATGAATCATTGTTCATCATTAAATCATTGTCTAAGACGCCGACGCAACTAGGGCGTATTTTAAGGCTAATATGAATGAATGATGAGTGTAGAATGCTGTTATGCTACATATTTATTTGAATAACACAACTGTTTATTGAATCAAAAGCATAACGAAAAGCAGAACGCATGTTCCCATAAGGATATCATATAAACTTTGAAAGCAAAACCAAAAGGGCAAAGCCCTACACAGCCAAACAAAAAATTATTTATATTTGACACATCCCCTAATAGTACTAAATAAGTGTGCCAAGTTTCATAACTCAACATTGCCGCATATCCGAGAAATCGGTAACACAAAAATTTCCTTAGCCGATTAATATATAGATATTAAAGGCACAATCCAGGCAAGGCTGGAAAAATCACTAAACAACTAAAACAGAGAACTGTAAAAGCAGTCAAAAAGAAAAATGAAACCAAATCACAATAACCTTGCACAGAACAGAACCCACAAAATCAGAAATCACTCATTGTTTTTACTAATCAGTGATGGAAAATGTCCACAATAATTTGTTTAGTACATGGTTATTTAGCCAGCCAACACAAAATTCATTATTAAATACTTGACTGTTACATTTTTTATGTTTTTTTAAATGACAGTCTAGGAGAAATCAAATTGATTTTTTACTGGTGTTAGTGTTGTGGTGAGAACCGGAGACCGAGCGCCCATTGCGCTCGAGAGGAATCTGAAAATTATCTAAACAACTTTTGTAACATGCCTACTCTACATGTAATCTTCATTCAATGATTCTACTCACTATTTTCAAGACATTAGTGGTTGTTCACATGCAAGTGTTAATTTCCCAGTCCATTCATTAGTTATTCTCAGCTGTTATGAATCTTTATTGTCTATGATTTATTTTTATCTTTGGACACCTATGAAATGTAATTTAATTGTTTTGGAAATCCTTTCATCTAATTTTCAGTCAAAAATACAGCAATCAAGCAAATTTAAGGAAGAAAATATATTTTTTGAAATTGTACCAAAATTTAAATACGGTGTGTATGCTTACATGCATTAAAAAAGGTTAACAAACAAATAAGGAAAGAAAGAACAATGAAATAAAATAAACAAGGTAACAAATCAATAGTCAAAAAATCTACTCCAACCTTTTTTATCTAAATAAATTAATGGGTTATGAAGATAACGAGAATGAAGAAAGGATAGTACAGGAAAGATTGAATAATACAGAAGAAAATAGACAAGTTAATAAAAAAACTATGAAGAAAAATTACAAGATAGCAAAAAAAAGATAAAGAACAAAAAATAACTAGTTTAAAAATTAAAAGTCAAAAGTTAAAAATCTTATGGAAGAAGATTAAGAATAGTAATTTATGTTTGAAAATTTATCAAATATGAATTTTTTACAAACAAAATAATAAAAGAGTGTTTTAGAGTGCAAATAACAAAATATTTCAATCTGTCTTAGTGGGTATTAGTGTTATTCAAATCATTTTTGACGAAGAAACTGTTAATCTATATTCCAGATTATTCAAGAAAAACATTTTGTGGGAAGAAGTCAAATAAAACTAATTAACTAAAAAAGATCACATAAACAATATAATATGTTGTTTATGTAATTTTCTTATTTTCAATGTTAAAATATTAAAAAATGTAATATATAAATGTAAAATAAAAATGCAACCGAGTGAGGTAGCAATTATTGCACCTCACACTCGGGAGTCTTGGGTTTCATCCCAGGCCGGCCATTCTGAGAAGAGTTTGTATGATTTCTCATCTCATTCCGGCAAATGCCTGAATGGTTGCCAAAAAAGGGCCGTTCCCCGTAGGAAGGGAAAGATAGCACTCAGTCCTACCTTACCTGGTTTAAAGATAATATAAATAATACATATATTTAATATTTTGTTTTGTAATTCCAATACATTGTTAAACATTTTCTCGGAATAAATATTATTAATATTATTATTATTAAATGTAAACACACAATGGAACATTACTACCATGTGTTATGTTCATCTTTTTTTGCAACCGATACCTTTCTTTTTACTTTCTCCCCCTTACATAGTTTAATATTTTTGGAAACATTTTTGAATCTAGCTATCAGTAGAAATAGTTATTTCGGTGCTCCTTGAACCAAAAAAGTTATTTTTAAGGCATTGTCTGTCTGGATGATTATAGATCACACCAATGCAATTGACTGATTTTCATAAAATTTAGTATGAAGGTCATATGTCCTCCCTCCATGCCCACAATTTTTTAAATTTTGATTTTGATTTTTAAGGATAATTATACGCCAATAAGGCAAAATATAGAGCTTTAAAAGTCCCAAAATTCTGATTTTGAAATTATTATAAAACTATAAATGTTTAATTTTCTGTTTAATTGCTCAGAAATTTGGCTCAAGCAAGGATGTGTTCAACCTGTGAAGTTGAGGTCTAAACCAGTTATTGTATCTGGTGACGCAGCTGTGGAAGTCACTTTCTTTATGTAATTTACATTAGTAATGAGCGGAAAGAATTGTTTCTAAAATACAAATACAAGGAAAGGTAACTAGATTAACTAGATGAATCCTTTTCAAAGTGTCATTACAACAATCTGATTGTTTTAATTTGAAAATTATCAGCAAAGATTTTCCTAAAAAACGAGTTACCTTTTAAAAAATTTGTCAGCTTATTGTTCTCTACCAGTGAACAATAAGCAATCACAAGCAAGTACAGTAAGCAAGTGAGCAATAATCAGAGGGCAAGTGGGTGTTAATAGCGAATTTCCCCTATAAGGAAGAAGCTATTACCGTAGGTCTCATGGTAAGACTTAAGCCCGAGACCATAATAAATTTTCATTTGAGGTCCCCAGATGCCAAAAACACCATTCGTTCAAATTTATATATATAAGCACGATAACTCTCATAAAAAAGGTCCGATCTTAATGAAATTTGGTACAAATGTGTACCAATATGTTTTGGTACCATTTATTTGAACGAGTTTGAAAACCAGACGAATCACACTATCCGAAAGGTTTTTTTTGGGGTTTCCACATGTAATTTTTATTTCAATCAAATTTTAATTTTCAGCATTGAGTTCAGCATAAAAAAACAAACAATTTGGTATTTTGATCATTGCTCTACGTCAATTGGTTACTGAGATATGAAAGTGCTAAACACAGTACGTTGTCTAATGTTATTCTTAAGGAGAAAAAGACAAATTTTATATCTCGCTTATTTATGAACATAAACCGACGAAATTTGGTATATGGCTTCATCTGGTTGTGGTTTGTTTGCACAAAAAAAACTATTTTTTGCCTTTGGTTCCCGTAGCAGCAAACCTAGGTACTCGGTCCCTATGTTGTTCTCATGGAAAATAATTAAAATGTTATAAATCACTTATTTATGAATGTATATGGATGAAACTTGGTATGTGACTTCACGTAGTTGAGTTCTATTGACATTTGCATAAAAACCCATTATTTTGTGTTCCTTGTTGCAACAAACCTGCGTACTCATCCCCAATGTTATTCTTATGGAGAATAATTAATATTTTAAATATCGCTTGTTTGTGAATATATTTCTTATGAATCCTGATAAGTGCCTTAATGAGTTATGTTATATATTCATTGGAAATTCGATGAGTATGCAGGTTTGCTGCAACAGGGGTATTTTCTTTTAAGGCCATTTCACACCGGCATCCATGGACGTCCACTGATGGGAATGGGAAAACATTTCTTAACATGTGTTTTAATGGAGCCATTAATACAGGCGTAAATGGACGTCCGGGGACGTGATGTTGCAGATCGCTCACAGAGCGATCAGTTTGGAACATCCGAGTGGATGCGCATGCTAGACATACTGTCAATTCATTATATACATAGATTATAATTTATGGTAATTTAATGTATTCATAATCTCAGGTAATTTAGCTTTATTAGTGAATTTCCTTTGGAAAGTGAACTATTAGCATGACCCGCACGGTGCAACTTAAGCCTGGGACCACCATAGAAGTTCCTAATGTGACCCCCTGAACACGTTTTGGGGGGTTGTTCAAAATTTTATATATATATGTATATATATATATATATATATATAGACATAAATATATATATGTGTGTGTGTGTGTGTGTGTGTGTGTGTGTGTGTGTGTGTGTGTGTGTGTGTGTGTGTGTGTGTGTGTGTGTGTATGCACTCTAGCGGTCACATTTTTGGTCCGAATAACTTCAAATCTGGTAGGGACGTTCCTTTCTGTAATCAGTTGGACAAGTTTGTTGGGCAAAACACTCGAAAACTCTAATCCTCTTTTTGGGGATTAATCTTTAAAATTTCGAGTTTTTGGGCCCAAAAAGGGTCAGAAAAGCCCCGGATGTAAAATTAATGCATGGAAAAAGATGGGAATTAGTGAGGCGAAAGTTTTAAGCCCTCTCTCATCATTCTAGCATAAATATTTACCGAGTTATTAAAGAAAATGTGTTTAGACTAAACACAGTACGTTGTCTTATGGAGGTTTTACACTAGAAAAACCTGTTATTCCTTTGTTAGAGTACTTTTATCATTCCCAGCAACTCCCGCCTACTTACAAGCCTGCCTGGATCTTCTCCTAACATTATAATGTGCAAAATTGTATTCCCAGCTTTGCAGGTAAATGAAACCAGGAGCATCAGAACAGCCAAAAAATCAGTGTTTTCAGATTTCAATAAAAATTGGAACACATGTATGTTTTTACACGTATTTTGAATTTTAAAAGTTTTTTTGGGGAAATTCACTTCCCTCACGTCAGCGTGCTGCGTGCGAACTCGTTTGAAATCTTTTGGGTAAAATAAAAGATAGCCTAGGATAAAAATGTCTCAAAATAACCTTTTATTTCCGTTTTATTAATACAAATATTTTATTTAAAACATTATCAGTAGTGCCGCAACTCTGCAAAAGATGGCAGGAAGTAAAAAAAAATGGGGGAACCAATTTTTACTGAAGATAAGTAATTGAAATGTACTTAATATTAAAATTATAGTCCCTTTTAGCGAATTTCCCCTATAGGGAAGAAGCTATTACCGTAGGTCTCATGGTAAGACTTAAGCCCGAGACCATGATAACTTTTCGTTTTGAGGTCCCCAGATGCCAAAAACACCATTCGTTCAAATTTTTATATATGTATATATATATATATATATATTTATATATTTATATATATATATATATATGTGTGTCCGTAAGCACGATAACTCTCGTAAAAAAGGTCCGATCTTAATGAAATTTGGTACAAATGTGTAAAGTACCATTTATTTGAACGAGTTCGAAAACCAGATGAATCACACCATCCGAAGGGGGGTTTTTGGGGGGTTTTGTACCCCAAAAATGTGTTTTTGGGGGTTTTCACATTTAATTTTAATTTAAATCAAATTTTAATTTACACCATTGAATTCAACTTAAAAAAACAAACAATTTGGTATTTTGATCATTGCTCTACGTCAGTTGGTTACCAAGATATTGAAAGTGCTAAAAACAGTACGTTGTCTAATGTTATTCTTATGGAGAAAAAGAAAAATTGTATATCTCGCTTATTTATGAACATAAACTGGTAAAATTTGGTATATGGCTTGATCTGGTTATGGTTTATTGTTGTTTGCACAAAAAAACAATTTTTCGCCTATGGCTCCTGTAGCAGCAAACCTAGGTACTTGGTCCCCATGTTATTCTTATGGAAAATACTTAAAATGTTATATATCGCTTATTTATGAATGTATATGGATGAAACTTGGTATGTGACTTCACTAAGATGAGTTCTATTGATATTTGCATAAAAACCCATTATTTTGTGTGCCTTTTTGCAGCAAACCTGCGTACTCATCCCCGATGTTATTCTTATGGAGGATAATTAATATTTTAAATATCGCTTGTTTGTGAATACATTTCTTATGAATCCTGTTAAGTGTTATAATGTGTTATGTTATATATTCATTGGAAATTCGCTGAGTATGCAGGTTTGCTGCGACGGGGGTATTTACGTTTATAATATGCTCATTTAAAATTTCTATTATACAGTATTTATAAAAATGTCACTGGCGTAGGCAATTAATTGTTCAATCAAACTATTTTTCCGTTCAGTCTTAGAAAAGAGGGTGGTAGCGCCTGAGGGTATGCTATACCCGCAGCACACGGATGCATCTGAATCACCCCTTGCGCCGTCACAGTTTCCATAAACAGAGGAAGAGCGTGATCCCTTTCGCGTTTAGTAAACAAACTTTGAAAGGTCTTACGTTTTTGGATGCTGTCAAAGTAACACTGTATTGTGTTGATTATTTGTGATTTAAATTTATTTTCCATTAATATTCGCAATGACCGAATGTGCTATACAGCAAGTGCAACAAAAATTAATACTGCAACTAACAAATTATAAAATATGTCTAGTTTAAAACCAATTTTACTGATTGAATTTAACTTATGTTTGTTTGTATTTATAAAAAAGGTGGTTCTCATAAACTTTGGAACAGATTTCTGCATTTTCGAACTTGTGATTTTTAAATTATTTGTGTTGTGCGTGAAGAAGAAAGTTGTTGACAACTTAACGATCAGTGCAGCCGGTTTTTTAACATAAACGTAATTTTTGTTAAGAGAACACATAAACGCTTTTATGGAAAGCAGTCCAAACCCCTCAAACGCTATTGCACCGTCCCCCCAATTCACACACTCACTTATTCACTTATTTAATAAATACCACACTCAGCAATAGCTTTCTCTTCATTCATTCAACAAAAGAAAGAAAGAAAGTATTTATTTATATTCAAGTACATAACATAACATTGAATTCACTTATTACATAAATAAATAACAAATCAATAAACAACAAATGATTCAACATAGAGTCTTAACCTAACAAAACAAAGATAATTAAGTGCAAGTTAATAAGTAAACAAAGTACCTAAACACCTAAAGTACCTAAAAGACTGTTTGATGTTTATATTTTGGATATTTCAATATTTACATTGTATTTAACTACCGGTACTTTCGTTAGCGATGTTGTAGGTTAGTTCTCTAAAGAAGGCTGCTCAAGTAAATTGTGATATAATAATTTAAGTACGAAAATAATATTAAGTAATAATTAAGAAGTAAAAAGACACGGTTCTGCATAATTGAAAAATTAAAACTTTTAAACTAAGTTTTAAGTATCCTATACTCTAATACGAGTAATGTTTGTTTGGTTGGTTGCTTGCTTGCAACTATGATCTTAAAAATGACTCCAACGATTTCTTTTAAATGTAGGAAACAACAAATTTCTGGGATAAAAATGAATTATAGACAAGTCTCATCCCCAGGAAAAATTGAATAATGTAAAAAAACGAAAATCGAAAGTTAAAAAGTAAAATTTGTCTTATGGAGTTTAAAATCAAAATAAAAGAATCATAACTGTTAATCAGTCAGTGAATTGTTAAATTGATTAATGTAGTTTAATTATTAACACGTGGTTTTATGAAAACAGTGACTAGAACCATTGATTCAAGATTACATTTATAGTGGGCATATCCAGAACTAATCAAAGGGAATATGAGGTGTAATAACAAGTGGAGTGACATTTAACATGCAGTAAAGAGGCAAATAAGCTAGGCGTATGTTCTCGTCAGTAGCGAGACGTGGTAAGAAAATCACTCCGAGTCATCTAAACGAACTGACCTTCCCCGAGCAAAGCTCTTTTCCCCAGGTATTAATTTAACTGTGAGCAAAATCGTCCCCTGTAAAAATTAGAAGATTTATATTCTTAGTTTACCTCTAGGTAGCCCAGAAGAAGCGCAACAGAGGTAGAGAAGAAGCAGGGCGGCCGCGCGCCGGGTCATTGTTAAGAGGGTTCGGCCGCTCGGCTATAAGTAGCCCACCCTACAAGCCAGAGGGTGGCGCCCAGAATGGACTAACTATTGGGGATGACAAATCAGGGCAGTTTATAAGTAGGGAAGTTTATTTGTGTTTAGTTAATCAGGCATACAACTAACTAAATTGGTTCAAGTCGTACTGGAAAAATCGATTGCAATATACCGAATTGAAATATAATAACAAAAAATAAGTTAGATAAATTCAATCTTCTATATGAAAGGTGTTGCATGGCGTTCCACAAGGCTCTGTTTTAGGTCCATTACTATTTATATGCTATGTTACTGGAGTAAACAATTATACGAAAGGAAATAATAAATTATGTTTATATGCAGATGATGCATCAATCCTAGTATCTGAAAAAACAACGATACTAGTGTACAAAATGCACAAAGAATATTGGACTCACTGAATACTTTTTTCTGATAAATAATAAATAAAAAAATAAATAAAATATGCTACTTAATCCAACAGAATCAAATTGTATTTTATTTAAAACGAAACAATCCAAAGTGCATATACCTCAAAATCTGTACATTAAAAATCAACATCTGGAACAGTTAAACCATACAAAGGTTTTAGGACTCCACATAGATCAAAATTTAAGTTGGAATTTTCACATTGAAAGTGTAATAAAATGAGTAACATCTGGAATATATACATTACAAAAAATTTCCAAAATGTGTAGTTCACAAATATTAAGACAAATTTATTTTGCTATGATACATGGTCACATTTTATATGGAATAAGCATTTATTGTAAATCATAAAATTGCAATTTGAATACAATTTTAAAACTAAAAAAAATCTATAAGAATAATTCTAAATTTAAGAAAAAATGAAACTGTTCGAAATTATTTTAAAGAATTTGGAATATTAACAGTCTATAATATGTATATTTTTGAAGCAATTATGGTAACATTAAAATTCAGCAGAAAATACAAAATTGATCATAACTATAATACTAGAAACAAACCATATATTGAAATGCATAACAAAGAATTTTTTAAAGAAAAAACTACGTTAATGGGAAATATATTTTTGAGAAAAATTCCAAAAAATATTAGAGGAAACACAAACATTATGAAATTAAAAAAAAAAAAAATGCTGAAGATGTCTTTAGTAGAAAATCCAGTTTATAACATTAAAGAGTTTTTACAAGAATCATAAGACGAATTATAAAGAAGGTAGATCAAGAAGAATTTCAAAATTATTGTAAATTGAATGCCCATTAAGTATATTTTATAGTTTATAAGAAATTAATTGCATCAACTTAAAAATTCATGCTCTGGCATGTTGTTGATAAACAAATAAATAAATAAGAGTAGCTATAATTCTTGAATAATTAAATAACTGTAATATTACTGTGTTAAAAATAAAATAGCTGAAATTGTTGTTAAACATTGTTTAAGGTATTAAAGAAAATAAGAATGAGGAGGCATCAGAAGTGGCATTTTACTTTTAAAGACATTTACATAATTCCAATTGTGTAAGCAGTAGTAGCCTAATGCCGCTTTTAAAATGTGTATACATCTCACGCAATAAATATTATCATTATTAACAGTACTCAATTACCAAAAACTATTTAAAATAAATCCGAGCAATGTACTATTTTTCAACGGAAATAGAGACTATTGAGGATTAGTATTACTTTAGTTAAATTGAGTACATACAACTTCCGTAAAAAAATGTATTTTATATACGAGTAAGAAAAGTTAGAACAAAATTAAGAACATTCTCTAGTAAGTTTTAAGAATGGTTTGATTTAATTTTTAAATATTAACATTGTGTAATAGAAGAATACATTATTTTTTAATTTTTACTTTTTAAATACACCTTTGACGTTTTTCTCCGCCATAGTATTGGACAATTAAAGCGTAATATCTGTTGAACGATTCGCTTATATAATGTAAACTTTGATTTACCTGTTTTAGCGAATTTCCCTTATAGGGAAGAAGCTATTACCGTAGTCGGCATAGTAAGACCTAGGCCCGGGACCATGATAACTTTTCGTTTTGAGGTCCCCAGACCCCAAAAACACCATTCGTTCGAAACTGTATATATATATATATATATATATATATATATATATATATATATATATATGTGTGTGTGTGTGTCCGTGAGCACGATAACTCTCGTAAAAATTATCCGATTTTGATGAAATTTGGTATAAACGTGTAAAGCAACATTTATGACTTTAAGTTCGAAAACCAGCCAGATCGCTCCATCCAAAGGGATATTTTGGGGGGGTTTTGTACCCCAAAAATGGGTTTTTCGAATTTTGTACATATAATTTTGGAAATAGTCAAATTTTGGTTTTTTCATTGGATTCAGCTTAAAAAAACACAATTTGGTATTTCATTTCTCTACGTCAATTGGTTACCGAGATATTGAAAGTGCTAAACACAGTACGTTGTCTAATGTTATTCTTATGGAGGAAAAGAAAAATTTTATATCTCGCTTATTTATGAACGTATACTGACGAAACTTGGTATACGGCTTCATCTGGTTGTGGACCATTGATATTTGCTCAAAAAAAATTTGTTTTTCCAAAGGCTCCCGTAGCAGCAAACCTGCGTACTCAGCCCCATGTTATTCTTATGGAGAATAAGTAACGTGTTATCTCCCTTAATTATGAAAATAAATTAATGAAATTTGGTATGTGGCTTTACCTACATGAGTTATATTGATATTTGTATAAAACCCCATTTTTTGTGTTCCTTGCTTCAGCAAACCTGCATACTCAGCCGCCATGTTATTCTTATAGAGAATAATTAAAATGTCATAAATCGTTTGTTTATGAATGTATATTGATGCAACTTGGTATGTGGCTTTATGTGGTATTAAGATACATATATATGCATTGGAAATTCGCTGAGTACGCAGGTTTGCTGCTACGGGGGTATTTAGACTAATCGCTATGATCACGTTTCCACTGTGTTTTGAGCCCTTTTTACAAAGTGGTTTAACATTGGCCATTCAACAACGGTGTAACTGTATGGGACCAAATGTGATATTATGCATGCTATTTGTTGGCTTGTGTCAAAGCTTTTTCCGTGTGTGTATAACTTGGTGTGAGGATTAACATTGAGTAATACATTCACGTTAATCCTCGCAAGGAAACTCCAAAATGTTACATCTAATCCTCTAATACTGCGTAAATGAGTAATTTGTTGCCAGCTGGAAAACTGAAAGTAAGGACAAAGGGAAAGATGCTCCTTAAAGCAGAACTTAGACAAGCAATCAAAATTGTAATGTTAATAAATCAATAATGTTATTTGAGAAATTATATTACGGACATTTTACATCACTGATTAGGAAAAACAAGTTTCACAACGTTTCGGGTCTGTAATCTGACCCCGTCTTCAGGTGAGAAAAATACCTAAAACATAACAAAACTACACAAAATATTAGTTGCACAATCCAAACCAAGCTGTAAAAACACAAAAATCTAAAACATAGAACTGTACTGTAAAAGCAGTCAAACTGAAAAAAGGAAAACCAAACCAAAAACAAAAGCCTCGCTCTAGAGGTCGCGCTGTACAGTCCTGTTCCGTACCGCGTGTTCCGTCCTGTGACTGTCTGATGTCTTTGGTTTGATTTTCATTTTTTCAATTTGACTGCTTTTACAGTTCTCTGTTTTCGATTTTTTTGTGTTTTTCAGCTTTGCCTGAATTGTGTCGCTAATATTTTGTGTAGTTTTGTTATATTTTAGGTATTTTTATCACCCAAAGACGGGATCAGATCCCAGGTCCTGAAACGTCGTGAAACATGTTATTACTAATCAGTGAGGGGAAATGTCCGTAATAATTTTTAAAATAACATAAACTCACCATCACAAACAATGAATTTCAAGCAAAGATCAATAATGTTAGAAAAAAATAAATAAAACCCTTTAAATGGAAATCTCATTATGTAATCAGGAAAAACACTATATTGAGCTGATCGGATTTCATTGGCTCAAATACTTGTATAAGAAAAGTGAAAACCCGTTTGAACCTTGTGCATCGTATTATTAAACTAGTTGACAGGAGTCGGAACTCACAACACTAAGCAACAGAAACGTGCCAATGAAAAAGCTGTGTTATATACGTTACTTAACTCATATAATAATTAATTGTTTTACTTCTTTTCCTTATTATCACGTAGGTTTAGATGCTTCAATATGCTCTTTGTAGTCAATTTGCGCGAATCCTATTTTTCCCACGTACGATCGTATACGATGGTAACTTAATACATAGAACTAATATTGAAATAAGGCTGTTTAATATTAAAGACTAGAGACCGCCCAGTGGTCGAAATTCGACCAAATATTTGAAAAACAAAAAATAGTTTAATATCTAGTGGGCTCTGTGGTGCTCATATATATATATATATATATCTCCCTCTCTATTTCTCTCCCCCTCCCCCAACCGAACCTACAGGTAACTTTTTTAATGTGGAGTTAAAAAGGATAGCAGAAGAACGTTACTACTCCCAGTATTCAGTAGCCTTTTTATTTATCCCTTAAACCTCTCCACCTCATCCTCTCCCATCCCTCATCCTCCCCCTCACAAACAGGTTTAATTTGTTTTAATGTGGAGTTTAAACTGATTAGAGAATGGTGTTACTATTCCAGTAGTCAGTAAACTGTTTTATTTATGAAAATCATCTATTCTTGCTTTTGTGCTACATATTTATTTTAAGTTGTTATTCCGTAACCAACGTAACCAACCCTTATTTTTTCAAATTTCAAATTAAATTTTCTCCATTTCTCAGAAACTAATGTAAATTACGATAATGTTGTGCACATCTACAGAAAAATACATTTCTAACGGTGTGCTTAGATTTTTCCTACGATGCGCACGAGCTGAAAAAAACGTACGACAAAAATCATGCTTGCCTATTAATAATATAAATTAATATCATTAGAAGTATTCGAGAATATTATAAACTGAATGTTTTATTAGTCAAATAGGTTGTGACGAAAAATTTTTAACGTTTACAGAATCTAGCTTTATTAATTTAAACTTTAATTAAAAACCCTAAAGTAAAGTCAATACGCGAATATACAGTAGAACGAGATATTATTTGCGTTATATCAAATTTCGTTTGACCTTTAGGTACTCTTGACTTGTTATAACGTTTCCAAATCTTATCCCCTAAAATATATCGTGGTAAGACGGGAAAACTTCGGTTGCAGTTCATGTAGAAAGAAAAATGAATATACTTAGGTATGATGGTATTAGTAAAGAAATGTCCAACTTTTAAATGCTACGCTAAATTTTATAAGGGTAAAAATAAATCGAAGGGGGTATTTAAATTTTATTCGTTATAATTTATTGTGAAAACAAATATTAAAATAACTAATCTATTTGTTCATATGCCATTTTGAACAACAAATTTTATTTACAACTAACAGGTAATTTTAATGTAATTTTTAAGTTGAACGAATTAAGGGCATACATAAAAGGGACTCAAACAGTTTTGATATATACAATTTCCTAGCGTGAATTTTCACAACAATGTCAATAGATGGGGGGATTATTTAGGGTTAGAGTTCTATACCTTACGCTTATGCTAGTACCAGTGGTTGAAATTCAAGGATGAAAAAGATTACGAAACAACACTTTGTCCTCATACTATGAGGAAAGAAAGTGCAAATACACGGCCAGAGATAAGACGAAGTTTCTAGTAATAATTTATTTATGCCTGAATGTTTAAGGAAAACTATAATATACCATAACTAAGCTGGAAGTGGGAAAACGTTGTGTCAGTTTTAAAATGGCGTAATTAATATTTTCATTCGCAAATAACTTATGCATTGTATAAACTGTGTATTGAAATCACGATAGTATTAACGACAGTGCAAATCAGGTTAAAGCGATGAATGATCGAGAGTTTTATTTAAGGTTGAATAAGAGAGGAAATGTAGTGCGAAGGCGAATGGTCAGTGTCTTCTGTGTTCAAAGCTATAATACACACTTTCCTTCCTTCTGTACCCTTTAATCTGGAGTAATGCAATGACGTCAGATGACACACGGACCTTGTATTACCTTTCTTTAGGTAATAAAATATTTTTACAAAACCGACGTTGTAGATTTTTTTCATCGTAAATTAAATATACCCCCGTCACAGCAAACCTGCATACTCAGCGAATTTCCAATGAATATATAACATAACACATTAAAACACTTAACAGGATTCATAAGAAATGTATTCACAAACAAGCAATATTTAAATATTAATTATTCTCCATAAGAATAACATTGGGGATGAGTACGCAGGTTGCTGCAACAAGGCATACAAAATAATGGGTTTTTATGCAAATATCAATAGAACTCATCTTAGTGAAGTCACATACCAAGTTCCATCCATATACATTCATAAATAAGCGATATATAACATTTTAGGTATTTTCCATAAGTATAACATGGGGACCAAGTACCTAGGTTTGCTGCTACAGGAACCATAGGCGAAAAATTGTTTTTTTGTGCAAACAACAATAAACCATAACCAGATCAAGCCATATACCAAATTTCGCCAGTTTATGTTCATAAATAAGCGAGATATACAATTTTCCTTTTTCTCCATAAGAATAACATTAGACAACGTACTGTGTTTAGCACTTTCAATATCTCGGTAACTAATTGACGTAGAGCAATGATCAGAATACCAAATTGTTTGTTTTTTTAAGCTGAATTCAATAGTATAAATTAAAGTTTGATTTAAATTAAAACTACATGTAAAAACCCCAAAAAACACATTTTTGGGGTACAAAACCCCCCAAAAACCCCCCTTTGGATGGTGAGATTCATCTAGTTTTCGAACTCGTTCAAATAAATGGTACTTTACACATTTGTACCAAATTTAATTAAGATCGGACCTCTTTTACGAGAGTTATCGTGCTTACGGACACACACATATATATATATACAAGGTGACTCACGGGAACCGGACGTTTTTTAAACAGCTGTTGCATTGTTGTTGCACGTTGTAGGAAGATTGAGGTTATGTCATTACCTTCAGTAAGGCTTGCCATTTTTGTTGCAATGGATCAGTGGGCCTTAGGCCATCGCGTTTTCGCATACGAGTCTTTTGTCAAAAATGGTGAATCCGTCGTCAAAACCCAGCGGGAATTTCGACGACATCTTAATATTGAATGCCATGGAACTGTTCCAAGCTGTTCCAAGAAATACGCTGTTAAGATGGGTTTCAGGGTTCCGAACAACAGGGAATATAAGAAGAAAGAAACCACCAGGACCTGTTAGAACTGCAAGAACACCCGAAAACATCGCCAGAGTGAGAGCAGCATTAATAAGGAGTCCAAGCAGGTCTGCACGAAAACATGCTCAAGAGTTGAACATGACCCGCGAATCAGTAAGGAGAGTTCTTCAGAAAGATCTTAAGTTTCATCCTTATAAAATACAGGTAGTCCAGGAACTGACTATAATAAACGAGTGAACTTTGCATCGCGAATGCAAAGATTGTTTAACCACGAGCCGAACGTGATATTGTTAATGAGTGACGAAGCCCACTTCCACCTCAATGGCTCGGTAAACAAACAAAACTTTCGTTACTGGGCCAGTCAGAATCCCCGCAATATTCACGAAAAACCTCTCCACTCTCCCAAGGTTACGGTTTGGTGTGCGGTATATCATTCGAGTGTTATTGGGCCGTACTTTTTCGAGGAAAATGGTGTAACAGTGACAGTGAACTCCCAACGCTATGTTCACATGTTGAACACATTTCTCCGTCCAGAACTTCGCAGACTTAGAATAAACCGGGAAAGGGTTTATTTTCAACAGGACGGTGCTACAGCCCACACCGCAGACCAATCAATGAGAGTCTTGAGGCAAATGTTTCCTAATAAGGTGATTTCTCGCTTTGGTGACATACCGTGGCCGGCAAGGTCACCTGACTTGTCCAGCTGTGATTACTTCCTTTGGGGGTTTCTAAAGGAGCGTGTCTATGCTCACAAACCACGCACTCTAGAAGATTTGAAGTTGGCAATCACAGAAGAGATCAATGGCATTGGACAAGACAAGACCTCCTGACCAGAGTTTCAGCTGATTTTCTGACCAGAATGAACATTTGTAGAGAAGTACATGGCAACCATATGCGTGACGTCATTTTCAAAAAATGACTGTTTGGTAACAAATGGCAAATGTTTACCTCACTATGTACAGTATTAAAACCATTTTATTCATTATAACTACTGTGTACTACTTATTTAAAAAACGTCCGGTTCCCATGAGTCACCTTGTATATATATATATATATATATATATATATATATACATATATAAAAATTTGAACGAATGCTATTTTTGGCATCTGGAGACCTCAAAATGAAAAGTTATCATGGTCTCGGGCTTAAGTCTTACCATGAGACCTAGGGTAATAGCTTCTTCCCTATAGGGGAAATTCGCTAAAACGAGTGTTGTTAGTTGATAATTATTTTGTGACTATTTGTTACTGTTTAGCAAATGTAATATTAGCTGATAATTTCCAAGGACGCTTATGTTATTGGATACCTACCAAAAAGCTTAAGATAAACAACAACAATTATTTTTCAGAATTTGTTAATAATAATTTAATTTTGGAGGTTAATATTTGAGTTGCACGCCAAATAAATATTTGCAACTCGTAAAAGGTAAAACATGTTTATACAGCGAGTTCTTTCATTGTATCCCAGCAAGAATAGTTTTTGAAATGATATCCACTACATCATAAGAGTATACTATATTGTAAACACCGTAGGAGTTAATATGTTGTAAATTTATGTAACACATTTCTGCAGGCATTAAATTGTCAAAGGGGATCTAGGGGGGGGGGGCGTATATTACTGTAATTTCATAATAAACGGAACTAAATACAGTAGAACAGTCAAAGATATTATGTGTAAGATTTATTAAACATATTTTCCCCATAAATAATGAAATTTAATTGCTTGCCCAAAAATCGGGCAAAATTGCTCTAAGGATAAGAACATCCCTTTTGGCTTCCATTCCTGTCATCGTAGTGGTTGTTTTATCCTTTCTTTAATACATGCTTGTTTCATAAGAACTGTTACATAACTATACCTCAAATTCCTAGTCAGATATAAATATAATACAAATAAATAATCCTCAGATTGATACGTAAAAGCTGTGTATAGTTTTTAAATGGGTCAAAAGGATCTTTAAATGTATTTCTTATATTTATCTAGTGGCTTGAAGGGGCCATAGCCCCTAACCTTGCCTCATCTGATATTTTTACTATTTACATGCTGGGGAAAATTCGTAAACAAAGTAGACACTTAATCATATGTCTTAATGTAAACAAAGCAGACGGATTTAAATTCCCATGCTTTTCTTATAGGGGATGTTTTACGTTATTTCTCGTTTGCTGGTAACATATTAGAAGTACTGCTATTTTTCCCGAGTCCCTGGAATCGAGACCTTTAATCTGAGCCGTCTCCCATCATCCTGCAATTTGGCAAACTCCCACAATTTTGACTTAAATTATCAAAGGGGATCTAGGGCGGGGGGCGTCATTTCGCTTAGAGTGTATAAGCGAATATATATTGTATATTCGCTTATATACAATATATTATAAAGAAGATACTGTGTTGGTATTTTTGTTGTTGTAATATTTGCTAGTTAAATTTTAATTTTAAATAATCCATACTTCAGTTTGTAGTTAGATGAATTACCTACAAACAAAACAATAAAAGATAAGTTTTTAAATAAATTTGAATTGTAGTTACAGCTGTTCTAGTAATTACAAAATCATTAACTGTAAACTTTCTGTAATTAAACTTATAGGCTACAGGAGCTTAACCCTGGGTTTCCTGCAAATGAGACTGCGACTAATATTTAGAGTAAATAAAAAAATGGCTTCCAAAAATAATATGGACACTTATTATATATAATTTTATCAGAAAAGTTGTAAAGAATAAGAAATTAAGAACCCTTAATACATATATTTCCCATTTTGCTTTGATTATTTCTTAGAACTCGTGTTAATTGTTTAAACCAACAATTCATAATCTATAAACACCTTTCTGGGATTGGTTGGTTGCACATATGCCTGCTGACATAAAATAATAATCTCCAGTTTATGAATTTGTTTAGCAAAGTAATTCATTGTAAATATCATACACGCATTACAGTACTAATTATGACGTAATTGTTCCTACAATTTTGTATTTCAAAGTCTGCGTGCAGCAAGTTTTCGTTACATTAGAAGTTTTATTTAAGTAGAAAACACATTTTCACAAGAAAAAGAATAACAAATACAAGTCCGGTGTAAGGGTGATTATTAAAATAAAGGTAGTATATGACGCAAATTTAACTATTTAACGTTACAAAATAATGGCGAATCCTTTTTTGGAACAAGTTTTAAAGTTATTACGTCGTACATATTGTTTTAAATATTTTTAGGGTTCCGCTAATCATGTCGCTGCCGGCTTCGAGCTTTCTACAGTGTAACTGATGTAAAAAAGGGAAAAGATTAATCAAACGCAACTATTTTTTTTATTAAACGAAAAGGGTCGGTGGCATGGCGTTCACAATAGTGGGTGACGTTGGCAGAAAACTTCAATACAAGGGCTCTCAAAATATGACGGATTGATATGGTTTTTGTTTCCACCAAGCTGCCACAAGACCATGCTGAGTGCTGGGAGCCTGGGGCCTCGAGTAACTCGCTTCTTACTTATTTATACCGTAAACATTTCCTTGATTTCTCTAGCGAGATCTGAGTGTGTTTGATTCACTAGTTGTTAATCAGTGCGTTGCCAAATATCATGTGGTGGTACAATTCGGAATTCTACTAATATTATAAATATAAAAGTTTGGATGTATGGATTTTTGTAGTTCCATCACACATAAACTAATGGAGCAATTAAGGTAAAACTTTGCATGAAAATAGCTTACATAACACATTAACTAAATATACCTGATAAAGCCCACATCCAAACTTGGGCTCCATCCACGGGTCCTGTAAATTCCAATGCAAATCTTCCGGGAGGATATCATTTATAAAATTGCCAGCTGCAGTGGTTTGTCATAGGGTCAAATTTAACAAGGATTGTTTTGATATTGCTGCTCAGGTTGATCTTTTTAGTGTGTTTTAATTTGCCATGAGCGAAGCTGCGGGTAACAGCTAGTCTAATATAACGAGTTCGCACGCAGAACGCTGACGTGAGGGAAGTGAATTTCCACATACAAAATTTTTAAAACTCAAAACCAGAGTAAAAACATAATTTTATAGAAATCTGAAAACATTGATTTTTTGGCTGTTCTGATGCTACCGGTTTCATTTACCAGCAATGCTATGAATACAATTGTGCGCATTATAAGGTTAGGAGAAGATCCAGTCAGGCTTGAAAGTAGGGGCGAGGTTGCTGGGGATGATACAAATACACCAACAAATGAATAACAACCTTTTCTAATGTAAAAAAACCCCATAAGACAACGTACTGTGTTAACCCGATATAATAACTCGGTAAATATTTATGCTAGAATGACGAGAGAGGGCTTAAACCTTTCGCTTTACTAATTCCCATCTTAATACATGCATTTATTTTACGTCCGGGGCTTTTCTGACCCTTTTTTGGGCCCAAAAACTCGAAATTTGAAAGACTAATCCCCAAAAAAGAGGTTAAGAGTTTTTCGATTGGTTTGCCCAACTAACTTGTCCAACTGATTATAGAAAGGAAACGTCCCCACAAAATTTGAAGTAAATCGGACAAAAAATGCGACCGCTAGAGTGCATGTACAATTTTGAATGACCCCCCCCCAAAACGTGTTCAGGGGGTCACGTTAGGAACTTCTATGGTGGTCCCGGGCTTCAGTTTCACCGTGCGGGTCATGCGAATAGTTGACTTTCCATAGGAAATTCACTAATAACTGAGTTATGGATTTCTTTGCATAACCAAATCTTGAGTTCCGCTTGACAGATTTTCACAATTTATGCGTCATTGGAAACTTATACCGGTGGAAATGGTCAAAGAATTACGAGAGTTTGATTATTATTAGTGAATTTCCTAAGGAAAGTGAACTATTAGCTTGACCCGCTCGGTGAAACTTAAGCCCGAGACCACCATAGAAGTTCCTAACGTGACCCCTGAACACGTTTTAGGGGGTCGTTCAAAATGATATATATATATATATATATATATATATATATATGTGTGTGTGTGTGTGTGTGTGTGTGTGTGTGTGTGTGTGTGTGTGTGTGTGTGTTTGCACTCTAGCGGTCACATTTTTTGTCCGATTTACTTCAAATTTGGTAGGGACGTTCATTCTATAATCGGTTCGACAAGTTCGTTGGGAAAAACCATCGGAAAACTCTAAACCCCTTTTTTGTGGATTAATCTTTCAAATTTCGGGGTTTTGGGCCCAAAAAAGGTCAGAAAAGCCCCGGATGTAAAATCTTTGCTTGTTAAAAGATGGGAATCAGTGAGGCGACCAACTTTAGTATTTAACCCATCATTAGAAACCTGTGAATACGTGGATTTGCAAAATATTACGCAAGTTTGATATTTGTTAATGTAAAATATGTAAAATGTCTCGTGAGATGAAAGAAACGTTATAAAATAACTTTTTCGTTTAATTGTTGAATTAGTTGTAGCAATATTTGTTTCAAGAAATGCGTTGCAGCTATTTGTATGAAGTATTTAAGACTGTAAGAAGTTCATAATCCACTTCGATCGATATACCCATAGTTTTTGAGTTAGAGGTAAAAAACGAAACCTCCTCAAAATTTGCAGTTTTATCTTTTGAAAAATGTAATGAGTGAATGATTTTTCCAAGTAAATCTGAAGTTCTACCGTACGGATTTTAATATTCACTCCCTCATCTTAATACATAAATACCCCCGTCACAGCAAACCTGTATACTCAGCTAATTTCCACTGTAGATATAAATGTCTTAATACTACATAAGTCACTTACCAAGTTTCATAAAAATATATTCACAAATAAGCGATATATACAATTTTAATAATTCTCCATAAGAATAACATCGGGGCTGAGTACGCAGGTTTTCTGCAATAAGGAACACAAAAAATGGGTTTTTAATGGCAACTCAAACTCTTTTTTCGATGTCGAAGTTAGCACTGGATAAGCATAGGAGAGTGAGTGTAGCGAACGAGCTCATATTGAATAGAACGAGTATTTTACATAAAACAAATTAATGACATTAGGACAGGGCAACATCTGTCGGGCCAGCTAGTTGTCAAATAATTATAAATGACTGATATATATATCAAACCAAAACGTCCCTGGATCTTTTGAGGAAACCTGGGACACCAAATACTTATATCAAAGGTATCGTAAGAACATTTGAGAACACAATTTTAGTTTCTTGACTCAATCACTCCTCAGGCCATTAAATAAATAAATGCATCCAGTTAAAACAAATTTTTAAATATTGGAATTTAATAAGCTGTGCTTTATTTGAGTGTAATACAGAAATTGGGGAGAGCTAGTATTTTATAATTTGTTAGAATATTTATAATTTATGGAGATTTTGTGAACGTAGCATTTTATTCCTTAACAAATACACTAGGGGGTTAAAAATAATCCACTGGATTGATTTTAATATTGAACCCGTCATTGGGATTTGTGGATGGAAATAATTATGAAAGTCTGTAATTTTTAATAGCTGATTGGTTAAGAAATAAAATAATTCCTCTTAAAATATTATATAAAAATTAATTGAAAAAATAAATAACTGTCTACTTTCAGCCAACTTATGGCTCTGTTTTTTCTCTCTCTCTTTATAATTATTGCGTATCTGGAACTTGGGGGACATTTTCTTAGCTTTAAAAATTTTACCTTTCACAATAGTCAAATTCATAAAATGTCATTAAAATAATATTAACGTCCGTAATTTGTTAAAGAGAACTTGTCTTTTCGGTTACAGTGGATTTTTGCTAGAATATATTGGCTTTATTTCGTTCACTATTATCAAATCTCTAACTTAGTTAGTAAGGGGAACTCAGTGCTTTGTGCTGAGTCATGAATACATGCTTTTTACTGTACATTGATTTCCTAACAAACCAGTTGTTTTGTAAAAAGACTGATCAGAGTTTACTTTGTATACGGCTCCTGTTATACAAGAAAACTAACAGAAGTGAGAATTAGCAATAGTAACTCACCTACAGAAAAATAAGTGTAAATAATGGAATTCACATTACGGACAAAGAAGATAAATTAAGAATTAACTATACATGCAAATGAGGAGAATACGTACCAGATTAATAGAAGTCGCTGGACATGACATTAATTCATCAAGAACTTTTCATAAACAAACTTAATAACAAACCGATAAAGATAATCAATGCACATTTAAAACAATAAAAAAATTGACGGCCAGCTTTTTAATACTGTTAGTTTTAGTATTCTAAAGAATTCAATGGAAATTCTAAAGCAGTGGAATTAGTGAACAAAAAGGAGAAAGTTAATAAACCCAGATGCGATTAGCGAACATGTCCTCTGTCATATTGCGTTTAGCAGCTAGCAGAGTTATTACAATGGATGTTTCTTACCCGGTCTTGATTAAACTCGACATTAAAGCTCAAGTTTAAATGTAAACAAATGCCAATAAACTGTCCTAACTTTGCAATTTTAAATGATAATTGAATTATTACAATAATATTAACTGCAGAGAGAGATATTCTTCCACAATATCACACGACACAGGACGTCACATATACACGCGATACATGATGTCACATTATACACACTACACAAATTTTAGCATAATATAAACACGAAACACAACACAGAATGCCACAATATACACATTACACAATTTTAACATAGGTACTATAAACACGACACACGACATAGGATTCCACAATATATACACGATTCAGGATGCCACAATATATACACGACATAGGATGCCATAATAAATACACGATACAGCATTACACAATATATACATGACACAGCATGCCTCAATTTTATACCTGACACAGGATGTTACAATATATACACGACACAGGATGCCACAATTTATACATGACACAGGATGCTACAAGATATACACGACACGTAATGCCATAATAAATACACAATCCAGCATTACACAATATATACACGACGCAGGATGCCACAATTTATACATGACACAGGATGCTACAAGATACACACGACATATAATGCCATAATAAATACACGATACAGCATTACACAATATATACACGACACAGGATACCACAATTTATACATGACACAGGATGCTACAAGATATATACGACATATAATGCCATAATAAATACACGATACAGTATTACACAATATATACACGACATAGGATGCCACAATTTATACATGACACAGGATGCTACAAGATACACACGACATGTAATGCCATAATAAATACACGATACAGCATTACACAATATATACACGACACAGGATGCCACAATTTATACATGACACAGGATGCTACAAGATATACACGACATGTAATACCATAATAAATACACGATACAGCATTACACAATATATACACGACACAGGATGCCACAATTTATACATGACAGGATGCTACAAGATACACACGACATATAATGCCATTATAAATACACGATACAGCATTACACAATATATACACCACACAGCATGCCACAATTTATACATGTCACAGGATGCTACAAGATATATACGACATGTAATGCCATAATAAATACACAATATAGCATTACACAATATATACACGACACAGCATGCTACAATTTATACATGACAAAGGATGCTACAAGATACACAAGACATGTAATGCCATAATAAATACACAATACAGCATTACACAATATATACACGACACGGGATGCCACAATTTATATATGACACAGGATGCTACAAGATACACACGACATATAATGCCATAATAAATACACGATACAGCATTACACAATATATACACGACACAGGATACCACAATTTATACATGACACAGGATGCTACAAGATACACACGACCTGTAATGCCATAATAAATACACGATACAGCATTACACAATGTATACACGACACATGATGCCACAATTTAGACATGACACAGGATGCTACAAGATATACACGACATGTAATACCATAATAAATACACGATTCAGCATTACACAATATATACACGACACAGGATGCCACAATTTATACATGACACAGGATGATACAAGATATATACGACATATTATGCCATAATAAATACACGATACAGCATTATACAATATATACACGACACAGCATGCCAAAATTTATACATGACACAGGATGCTACAAGATATATACGAAATATTATGCCATAATAAATACACGATACAGCATTACACAATATATACACGACACAGGATGCCACAATTTATACATGACACAGGATGCTACAAGATATATACGACGTATTATGCCATAATAAATACACGATACAGCATTACACAATATATACACGACACAGGATGCCACAATTTATACATGACACAGGATGCTACAAGATATATACGACATATTATGCCATAATAAATACACGATACAGCATTACACAATATATACACGACACAGGATGCCAACATTTATACATGACACAGGATGCTACGAGATATATACGATATATTATGCCATAATAAATACACGATACAGCATTACACAATATATACACGACACAGGATGCCACAATTTATACATGACACAGGATGCTACAAGATATATACGACGTATTATGCCATAATAAATACACGATACAGCATTACACAATATATACACGACACAGGATGCCACAATTTATACATGACACAGGATGCTACAAGATATATACGACATATTATGCCATAATAAATACACGATACAGCATTACACAATATATACATGACACAGGATGCCACAATTTATACATGACACAGGATGCTACAAGATATATACGACATATTATGCCATAATAAATACACGATACAGCATTACAAAATATATACATGGCACAGCATGCCACAATTTATACATGACACAGGATGCTACAAGATATATACGACATGTAATGCCATAATAAATACACAATACAGCATTACACAATATATACACGACACAGCATGCCACAATTTATACATGACACAGGATGCTACAAGATATATACGACATATTATTCCATAATAAATACACGATACAGCATTACACAATATATACACGACACAGGATGCCAACATTTATACATGACACAGGATGCTACGAGATATATACGACATATTATGCCATAATAAATACACGATACAGCATTACACAATATATACACGACACAGCATGCCAAAATTTATACATGACACAGGATGCTACAAGATATATACGAAATATTATGCCATAATAAATACACGATACAGCATTACACAATATATACACGACACAGGATGCCACAATTTATACATGACACAGGATGCTACAAGATATATACGACGTATTATGCCATAATAAATACACGATACAGCATTACACAATATATACACGACACAGGATGCCACAATTTATACATGACACAGGATGCTACAAGATATATACGACATATTATGCCATAATAAATACACGATACAGCATTACACAATATATACACGACACAGGATGCCAACATTTATACATGACACAGGATGCTACGAGATATATACGATATATTATGCCATAATAAATACACGATACAGCATTACACAATATATACACGACACAGGATGCCACAATTTATACATGACACAGGATGCTACAAGATATATACGACGTATTATGCCATAATAAATACACGATACAGCATTACACAATATATACACGACACAGGATGCCACAATTTATACATGACACAGGATGCTACAAGATATATACGACATATTATGCCATAATAAATACACGATACAGCATTACACAATATATACATGACACAGGATGCCACAATTTATACATGACACAGGATGCTACAAGATATATACGACATATTATGCCATAATAAATACACGATACAGCATTACAAAATATATACATGGCACAGCATGCCACAATTTATACATGACACAGGATGCTACAAGATATATACGACATGTAATGCCATAATAAATACACAATACAGCATTACACAATATATACACGACACAGCATGCCACAATTTATACATGACACAGGATGCTACAAGATATATACGACATATTATTCCATAATAAATACACAATACAGCATTACACAATATATACACGACACAGGATGCCACAATTTATGCATGACAAAGGATGCTACAAGATACACAAGACATGTAATGCCATAATAAATACACAATACAGCATTACACAATATATATATACGACACGGGATGCCACAATTTATACATGACACAGGATGCTAAAAGATATATACTACATATAATGCCCTAATAAATACACGATACAGGATTAAACAATATATAAACGTTACAGATTACACAATTTACACACGACACAGAATGACGTAACAATTTGTCTTAAACCATTGTGACATGTATTTACTTGCATACTTTACTTACAGACAGGACGGTAGATATATGCAAACTATGATGATGATTTGTGTACCCAACTGAAGCCGCTTGCCTTGTGCTGTCTTCTATGGCCATGTCGTCTTGCGTGTGGCTCAGTGCACAGGTTTTCCTGTAGCTTAGTAGTGGCTAATTTGGATTTGTGTACGGTAAAATCCAGTTTTACTCTTAGAAACAACACTAAAATATTCTTACATTGTGTTTTAGACTTTTACCATAGCTTCTTAAGATGGCAAAACAAATATAAAAAAAACCATCTCCAACTTTAACGCTATATTATATCCTGTATCATCGAACCAATACCGAACTTATTTATCTTGTCTATTGCTCCGTAGCATAAATAGATATATTTATAATCAAGCAAATCGTATTTGTACCATTGGATTTGTTGTAGAGGGGCTCGGCATGAGGAGCTAGCCCGGTCTGTCTGTAGGCGCTAGATCTCTGCTCGTTATCAACAATACATCCAGCTATTATTAGTCGCTTATTTATACAAGATAATTTTGTACAAAGTAAGACGTAAACAAATTTTTTATGGCCGCTTTCTTCAACTCAAGTTTATACTAAATTTGGGGTAATTTAACTAAATTGAAAAATTTATTACACAGGATTTAAGATTATCTTATCATAGAATACAATCATTAAACAGGGATATCTCTATAGACCCCTAATGTCCATAACACATTAGAAAAGCGGAATTTCTCATAAACTTAAGTTTAAGTTAAACTGTACTTGGGGAGCGGCCCTTTTGATTTTTGCAGGTTTCTTTTTCGATTCTGTTGAATTAAATCGAGAATACCCAATAGGATCTGTAGATTATTGAAATAAATTGCAAACTACAAGAGACCCCGTAGAACAGTTGTATACCTTAGCTTTCTACTCCCAAATTTCCCATTCCTACAGTCGTGGTGGAGTTCCGCAGTTACATGTTATCCCCCCGAGTTTCAAGGCCCCGACAACCCGAGTCCCGAAGGTCCGGGGGAAGGGCGCCCGAGTCCCGCAGTCCCAGTCAGTCGCGGTCAGTCCCCGCTCGCCATCGTCCGTGCTGTCGCGTGCGTGCGTGTAAGACGTGCGTGAGAGTGGTCGCTAGATAATGTAAAGTGTGAGTTAAAACGAGGTGAAACTGTACAACTGATATTTGTGGTTTGTCAATTAATTAAAAAGTTGTATACAAGTGATTCTGTATTTGTATAAGGTTAAAATGCGCTTTGGTTATTAAAAATGTAGTCCTATTAAATGTGAAGTTCATTTAAAAAATGAATATGCTTGGTTGATACTTAAGGGCCGCTTTCCCCATCTCAAGTTGAACTAAACTTGGGATTAAGCCACAATTCGTTTTCCCAACAATATTGTTTAGTTTGTTTGGTTTAATCATGGAAATACCGATGCTGGCAACATTGGTAATTTGATATACTTTATTTTAGATTATGAGAATCTATTTGGAGGAGTAAGAAATAAAAAATGAACACTAATTTAATTGAGTTTAACTTGAAACGAGTGTTGATTACTCGCCACGGTTTAGTAATGTGTTATCACAGAATAAAGTCATGTTGTGTTTAACTAGGGTTTACTTTCACTAGGTTTAAACTATCTACTACAAGTTTGTGAAAGCCGTATCTTAAAATTAGGTTTAAACTACAGTTGATGTTAAACTGTAGATAGGGAAAGTGAGGAAATCATTTTAATCGAACAATAAATAGTTTAAACGTTAAACCAAAGTTAAATTAGATACATCCGTTGTTCAAAGTAACGACAGTTTCAAAAATTGTGTATAAACAATAATAAAAATACCTAATGATAGCGAAAGAAGTCAAAGTAATTAGTAATATTGTAATTTAGTCGCCTTAGGAGAAAATTTTGTATTTTTTAATGACAGTGTTAAACCTTGTCGTTACAAAACACAAAGGAAAGCTAGGATATACTATATCAATTATAAAACAGCAAAGTAAACAGTTTAAGTTGAAATTATACGAAATCGTAAAATATGGGTTGGTAATGCTATATGAGCGGCACGATTTTTCTCCGCAACTCGTCGCTGTCATTTCATCATGGAGTAGGAATCTTTCCCGAGGACGCCCAGGAGTAAATATATGCTCAACATGGGGCTTTAGATTTAATGTAAATATTGAGCAATTGAGTAGTCAAAACTGTTCACTTAACACATACAGACTAGACTATACAGGTATACGTCAAATATGCGTTGTTATATATTACGAAAATAATTATTTTGTAATACTCAAATTAACAAGGTTATTTCCTAAAGTCCAATGATCTCTTCTTGTATTATAATAGAATATTTAGGAGCATTTAACATTAAGGATAAATTGATTGCATGAACAATGTAGCAATACTCGAATATAAATGAAAACCATGTTTAAAGTTGTTAAACATGTTTTATGAATCCACAAAATATTTCTTCCGTGCAGAAAATACCGCATTAACCGCAAATACCGCATTAAAACACTAGAATTAAAAAAAATAAATACAATCTGTCTAGAGCACCAGCATGAAGATATCATATAGCTTGTCGCGTTCTTGCTCGCATAAACTAAAACATATTATTAATTAATTTAGATGTTTGCTATGTATCATTATGTTTCCAAACGATCCTCACTTTACTACTTCTATAACATGGATCAAATCTTACGCCTTTGATGGTTTACAACTAATGATTTTAATGTTATTTGAGAAAACAAACTTAAAATTTTTGCGTCGGATACTAGACTTTTGAAAATTAAGACAATATTTGTAAAAAATAAAACCATAAATTATAATTTAGGCTTCGACATTCCAAGCTACTCAAATTTATATGTCTTTGGAAAACAGATGATTAACTTCCGTTGAGTGGTTTACTCAGAATATTTTCGAAAAAGGACACCAGTTCATTCTAATAAATAGGAAATAAAAGTGAAGAAAATCAATTGAATGGGGGTTATTAAAATTGCACGTCACATTCGGGAGGTCTGTTTCCATCCAAGGCCGTCCGTTCTGAGATGAGTTTGTACCGTTTCTCATCTCCAAGGAAATGACCGGAATTTAAAAAAAAGCACATACCTTCCCTAGTTAAACAACTTTTCATCACTCTGTATTCGAAAATAGCCCATAACCATACAGCTGAGGTTTACGAAAATTATCGATTTCCTTGTAACAAAACAAAAAATGACCAGCTAACTTTGCCTGTCCTAAACATTACTCCTGTCCTAAACATTACTCCTGTCCTAAACAATTGAAGTTCCCGTTTTGCTCATCAGGAGCACCAGTGTTATTTCGTTATTTTTGACGATTCTGTGTTCAAACCGCTGGCTTTAACACTAAAATGAATTGTAAAACCGTGATGTGTTTACTTATAAAAAATCACTAGACTATGAAATATCAGATAATTTTTGTTTAAGTTGAATGTGGTTATTTGCATCGTGATGAAAAGTATCGTTCACTACTCGTCACAAAAGTCCTATTTCGTGACTAGCAGTGAAATATTCGTTATGATGTGGTATATTATAAATTTTACGATAAATATAAAATACACATTAAAACGTATAATTTTAAAATGTAAAGGTTCCCTTTGTTTGAATTGCCTAGGAATCGAATATAAATCCTTTTCAAACTCGATACTTATCAAAGTTAGGTACCATTTATAATTCGAATGGAAAATACCAATGAGCTACATTTCACAAGCAATCAAACTCTTACAAGGTATTAATTAAACGTTTATAAGTTTTATTTCATTTGGCGAGAACAATATTTGTAAGTCGGAGACCAAATGAAGTACTGTATCGATTGTTACCCTTAGTAAAATGAGGTCTAGAAGTAGATTTTCAGAAATCGTTTATAATGTATAGCCGCTATCCGAACTACGCCGTACATACCGCAATAGCTATGATGCAAATCTTATGGAAGAGTATAAATCCATCGAATTGTGTATTTAAAAGTGGATGCTGCAGTTAAACACAACTACACAACTACTATGCTGTAGTAATACAACCACAATAACATAATATTTTACAATTATATTGCAAGTAAAATGGCTAATAGAGTGGCAACACAATATTCTAATATTTCAAGCAGTAGATGAGTATTACTATTTTATAAAATCCGTTATGTTAGTATACTCCCCTACTGCAGGCAACATGATCAGTTTGAATATTTTTAATAATAAAGATACGATATTTCATGTACCCTATATAATGTCTTTATGATTATTAGCCAAGCTTGGATGTGGACATTATCAGGTATATATGTTAATGTGATATGTAAGCTATGTTCATGCAAAACTTTAGCTTAATCGGTCCAGTAGTTTATGCGAGATGGAACTCCAAATATCCATACATACATCCAAACTTTCACATTTATAAAATTAGTAGGATTTCTCTAGCCTGTTTTTCTGTCAGTCAGCGAGATCTTCCTAATTTCCTGATCAAATTACCTCTCATTTTAAAGCTCATCGTGCCGGCTATTGACGAAAAATATACCCACGGTCTAAAAATTTACCACTTATCGAAAATTTGAATAATATGAAAGATAAACGAGTTCGCACGCAGCACGCTGACGTGAGGGAAGTGAATTTCCACATAAAAAACTATAAAAACTCAAAATCAGTTAAAATCATACAATTATTCCAATTTTTATTCAAATCTGAAAATATTGATTTTGTTGCTGTTTTGATGCTCCTGGTTCTATTTACCTGCAATGCTGGGAATACAATTTTGCGCATTATAAGGTTAGGAGAAGGTCCAGTCAGGCTTTAAAGTAGGCGTGAGATTGTTGGGGATGATAAAAGTACATCAACAAATGAATAACAGGTTGTTCTGAAGTAAAACCCCCATAAGACAACGTACTGTGTTTGGTCAATACACATTTTCTTTAATAACTCGGTAAATATATATGCTAGAATGACGAGAGAGGGCTTAAAAGTTTCGACACACTAATTACCACCGTTTTTCGTTCGTTAATTCTACATCCGGGGCTTTTCTGACCCTTTTTGGGCCCAAAAACTCAAATTTCTAAATTTAAATTCCCTAAAAAAGGGGGTTAGAGTTTTTCGATTGTTTTGCCCAACGAAATTGTCCAACTGATTACAAAAAGGAATGTCCCTACCAAATTTTAAGTAAATCGGACAAAAAATGCGACCGCTAGAGTGCATACACACACATATATATATACATAAAATTTTTAATCAACCCCAAAACGTGTTCAGGGGGTCAAATTAGGAACTTCTATGGTGGTCCCGGGCTTAAGTTTCACCGTGCGGGTCATGCTAATAGTTCACTTTCCATAGGAAATTCACTAATAAAGAGAATAGTTTGTTTTGACAGGAGCGAAAATGGAAACAAAAGAACATCTGATGACCTGAGAATATTTGGTTAGTTTTATATATTAAGATTTGCGATTTTTGCTATGGGTTAACTGTTTATGATATAATGTTTTTCTATTTGTTCCCTTCTTTATAACAATGCTGAATAATCCGTTGAGGAGGGACGTGATTTGAAAGTTAACATTGACCTTATGGGAGAAGCAGGTAAATAACCCCGTCGCAGCAAACCTGCATATTCAGCGAATTTCCAATGAATATATAACATAACACATTAACACTTAACAGGATTCATAAGAAATATATTCACAAACTAGCGATATTAAAAATATTAATTATCGTCCATAAGAACATTGGGGATGAGTACGCAGGTTTGCTGCAAAAAGGAACACAAAATAATGGGTTTTTATGCAAATATCATTAGAACTCATCTAAGTAAAGTCACATACCAAGTTTCATTCATATACAGTTATAAGTAAGCGATATATAACATTTTAATTATTCTCCATAAGAATAACATGGGGACCGATTACCTAGGTTTGATGCTACGGGAACCATACGTGAAAATTTTGTGTTTTGTAAAAACAACGATAAACCCCAACCAGATGAAGCCATATACCAAATTTTGTCAGTTTATGTTCATAAATAAGCGAGATATACAATTTTTCTTTTTCTCCATAAGAATAACATTAGACAACGTACTGTGTTTAGCACTTTCAATATCTCAGGAACCAATTGACGTAGAGCAATGATAAAAATACCAAATTGTTTGTTTTTTTATGCTGAATTAAATGGTAAAAATTAAAATTTGATTTGAATAAAAATTACGTGTGGAAACCCCAAAAAACCATTTTTGGGGTACAAAACCCCCCAAAACCCCCCTTTGGATGGTGCGATTCGTCTGGTTTTCGAACTTGTTCAAATAAATGGTGCTTTACACATTTGTACCAAATTTCATTAAGATCGGACCTTTTGTACGAGAGTTATCGTGCTTATGGACACACACACACACACATATATATATATATATATATATAAATTTCAACGAATGGTGTTTTGGCATCTGGGGACCTCAAAATGAAAAGTTATCATGGTCTCGGGCTTAAGTCTTACCATGAGACCTACGGTAATAGCTTCTTCCCTATAGGGGAAATTCGCTAAAAAACGCGAAATGTTTCGTGACTGGAGCCCCTTCTTACGTTAAGACTATTTACTAAAATAGTAAAATACTAAAATAATTTAAAATATTTAGTAATTAAACTAATTTTACACTCAGGTCCAACAAAAGAGGGTGGTAGCGCCTGGGGTTATGCAATACCCGCATTACACGGATGTATCTGAATCACCCCTTGCGCCGTCATAGTTTCCATAAACATAGGAAGAGCGCGATTCCCTTTGCGTTTAGTAAACAAACTTTGAAAGGTTTTACGTTTTTGGTTGCCGTCAAAGTAACACTGTACGATTATTTAGTGTTAATCAAACTGTTTACTTAAATATAATCAATAACGTATTAATTACAAAGAGAATTACTGACTAATAAAGCTTCCAAAAAATATACTTCTAATTTAATATTTAGTAAATACCAAAGGAGTCACCAAATTTACCGTTTAATTATTATCTACAAAAACACTCAAATTCTTCACATGTACGTTTAAACAAATTATAATAATTATAATTGGCTTAAAATAATAAAAAAAAAACTATCGTTATTATGTATTGGTAAAGTAAGTAAAACAAGAATGGACATACAATATTTTTATAACTTTCTAATTTAACAGTTGATTAAAACATTCCACAAAAAGGTTATTTTTTATTATGTAAAAAAAACTGAATAATTAGGATGTTCCTTTAAGTGTCATTAAATACCGGCTTGCTGAAATTACGGTTTTATAATTACTTGAAATATTACAGTAGGCTTTTTTAATGATTTTAGCGAATTTACCCTATAAGGAAGAAGCTATTACCGTAGTCGGCATGGTAAGACCTAGGCCCGGGACCATGATAACTTTTCGTTTTGAGGTCCGCAGACCCCAAAAACACCATTTGTTCAAAACTGTATATATATGTCCGTGAGCACGATAACTCTCGTAAAAATGATCCGATTTTGATGAAACTTGGTATAAACGTGTAAAGCAACATTTATGACTTTAAGTTCGAAAACCAGCCAGATCGCTCTATCCGAAGGGGTATTTTGGGGGGGGGGGTTGTACCCCAAAAATGTTTTTTTTAATGTTTTACATATAATTTTTGAAATAGTCAAATTTTAATTTTGACCATTCGATTCAGCTTAAAAAAACACACAATTTGGTATCTCAATCATTCCTCTACGTTAATTGGTTACCGAGATATTGAAAGTGCTAAACACAGTACGTTGTCTAATGTTATTCTTATGGAGGAAAAGAAAATCTTTATATCTCGCTTATTTATGAACGTATACTGACGAAACTTGGTATACAGCTTCATCTCGTTGTGGCCTATTGATAATTGCTAAAAAAATATGTTTTGCCAAAATCTCCCGTAGCAGCAAACCTGCGTACTCAGCCCCCATGTTATTCTTATGGAGAGTAATTAAATGCTCTGTCTCCCTTAATTATGATATAAATGAATGAAAACTTGTATACGACTTCACCTAGTTGAGTTATATTGATATTAGAATAAAACCCCATTTTTTGTGTTCCTTTTTGCAGCAAACCTGCGTACTCAGCCCCAATGTTATTCTTGTGGAGAATATTTAAAATTGTATATATCGCTTATTTGTGAATATATTTTTATGAAACTTGGTATGTGGCTTTATGTAGTATTAAGGCATTTATATCTCCATTGGAAATTCGCTGAGTATGCAGGTTTGCTGTAACGGGGGTATATTATAATAATAGTGTACAATGTAGTGCAGTGTATAAGGAAAATGTATGGACGTTTATTGAGAACACCGCTACGAAATAAAATAAAATAGGAAGTCGCTCCTAAAAACTGTATAAACTTTCAGTATAACGAACGAACGAACAAACGAACAAAACGTTTATTCCAACAAAGTTATAGCTTGTAACTTACATACTTGTATATAACGCTTACAATTATAAAATTACGTTACGATTTACGGTTGGGTTTAACGTTTTTTGAATAACACTAAATTTTATTGTAGGTTTTCCGACGCTTTTATAAAAATCTACTAAATTCCCCAAAAGTACAGTAGAAAGTAAACTCGGGTGTACCGTACTTAGAGAGGCGTGTGGTGGATATGAGAAATAAACGTCATGCTGTAGATGCTCTGAAAAACTAGGGCGTATTTAAAGGGAAATTTGAATGAATGATGAGTGTAGAATGGGTGAGATGCCTTGTTACTGATCAAGGTCGGCTGATTCTTCAGGCAGGATCAGTAATTAAAAGCCTAATGACAAATTGTAGCTCGATCCAGTATCGAACCCCCACAAAATTATCAGGATCTAGCGTACTTCATAAATAATCATTTAGTGTTTACCCTCTTCAAAAAGTAATTTTAACCGACCCTCTGGCGACCACTAGCTTAATCGGACGCCAGATCTGAAACCAGTCACAGTCTTATCGACTACCACACAAGCGGAGTTACTTAAACACATCTTAAGCCTCATACTGCAACCACAACCACGAGCACAGCGGTAGCAAAGAATCCCGCCAGGAGCGGTCGTGATCTGTTCGCGGAAATGGCAGCAAACACCGGGCAATTTCCATTCGCGGCGCCGCGGGGCGCTCGAGGTGTTTGGGGGGGGGGGGTCAAATTAAGTTTACAACTAGCCTCCGACGTCGGACAAGCTCGTTACAATAACTATAATGTTGACGGGTCCATTACTACACGGTGGCGTCTCTGATGGGCGGAGGGGAGGGGGGCTGCCGCCCAGCGGGCTCCTAGCTTACGTAAACATTCTCGCTTGGGCGGCTCGAAGAAACTCCCGTTGATACGTTTGTAGAACGTACGCCACGTAAAGAAGAATGTTAATAAAAATCTAGTTAAGTTTTTGGTTCAATAGTCACAAATTATTTTATACAAATATATATTTTCAGTTTAGTAGCAGGAGTAGTTATAACAGAATGAAATGTTCTGAACAGTGTTAATAATTAATTGCATTTAAAACCGTCATCTAACGTGTTAATGAGGGTAACGTTGTTTCTTTATTTTTTCAGACAGTTTTACAGGTCAATCTCCTTCCATCATTATACTAATAGGCAAGCACAAAACAGCTGTTCATTTTAATGAAATACATAAGATAAAAAACATTATACCAAAATAAAATATTTTCCCCCATAAGAAAAACATGGGAAAATTGAGGGCTAGTGGGGCGGAGCCCTGAGGACTGGCAGAAATCAATTCCTTTCGAAAAATCTTGTGAAATCCATTTAATTTGACATATCAATTGTCGAAATCAGTCATGAAATTAAAGCAGGGATGACCACACAACACTTCTTAAAGGAATTAAGATGTAGATCTACATCTTACAATTCAGTTGTAAGATATCCCATACAATCACTTCCAAATCAGTCCTTGCCTTCACCTCCTCAGCTGATTAAAGGTCGATTTGTAAATTCGTCTTTTCCTATAACGCCTAGGCTGATGAACGCACTACTACCAAGTACACTACTACCTCATAACCCTACGCGATCTCCCAGGAGCAGTTCTGAAGCCACGGGGCGACCTTGATTCACCTGCCGGGGCGGCGTGTTTGCGTTTCGGCGCCGCCTCCGCCCCCGCCCCCGTGGAACGGCGTTACCTGCTTTTAACTAATTCAATAAAAGTGTGGGGCCCACGGGAACCCACTCTCAGCCCACTGTCCGCCCCGCGCCTCGGCGGCGACGCGACAACAAACGTCGCTAGTCAATAACGGAGCGGTTGAATTTGTATGTCAAGTTTTATTTGGAAATGCCGCTTGTTTATTTAGCTACGAGGAGGATGAACTCGTGAAAAATATCAGATTATTTTGATGTGTGTAAGGAACCTGAAAGTTGTAATAACTCTGCGAAATTTGTTAGGTTGTGCACAGTTCTTGTACTACTTACAACCAAAATAGTTAGAATGGATTGCAGTCAAATTAGTATTATTTTTTAAATCGATCCCTCACTTTAATGCACCGAAAAAACAACGAAACAAAAAATCTTTTATGCTATGGCCTTTGATTGGTGTTCCTTGGTTGATTTTGGTCTTAAAATTGTATTAGAAAGTTGGTCGATATATAGATAAATAATATCAAGCAGTTGGATAATTCTGAGGGAATCCAAGAATATGAAGCCATTAATTTCAATTTGAAGTTTTCAAATGACAGGGTCCAAGGACCAACTGTGTTTCTCACTGTCGACATCTACGTGCTACTGAAGTCACTCATAAGACTAAAGGCATCTCACCATCATTCACATTAGTGTCACAGACAAATGTTAGGATTACAGAGAACATCTCAGCAGCAACAGTTCTGCTTGAACGAGTTAGCACGCAGCACGCTGGCGTGAGGGGAGTGAATTTCCACATTAAAAACATTTACAAATCAAATCTCTTATACAAAAACAATTGTGAGAATTTTTTGAATAACTTGAAAAATACTTTGTTGCTGTTTTGACGCTTCTGGTTCTATTTATCTGAAATTTTGGGATAGCAAAGTTATGCATTATAAAATTAAGAGGAATTCCAGTGAGGGATGAAAGTAGATGCATGGTATTGAAGGTGATAAAACAACATTAAGATATGAAAACCAGCCTTTTCCAATGTAAAATCCCCACAAGTCAACATACTGTGTTTAGTCAATTTAAATTTTCTTTAATAACTCGGTATACTTACCGAGTTACGCTACTACGCATACTACTGTTACGCTGGAATGTTGACGGAGAGCTGATTTTCGGATACTTTCGGATTTTTATGTTGTATATATTTACATGCACTCCATTAAAATCTCCGGGGTTTTTGACCCAAAAACTAAACATTTGAATCTGAAAATCCCCAAAAAGGGGGTTAGAGTTATCAGTTTGTTTTGCTCAACTTGTCCAACTGATTATAGAAGGGAACGTCTCCACCAAATTTGAAGTAAATGAGACAAAAGATGAGACCGTTAGAATATAAACATATGTATACATCATTTTAAGTACCCCCCCCCCAAAACGTATTCCTGGGGTCATATTAGGAATTTCTATGGTTGTCTCAGGCTTAATTTTCACCGTGCGGGTCGGTCATACTAATAGTTCACTTTTCCTTAGGAAATTCGCTAATAATGAAACCGTCCATGAAACAGCGTCCCATAGCCAGACCCTATCACAAACAGGGTCCCATAGCCAGGTCCTATCACAAACAGAGTCCCATAACCAGGCTCTATCACAGCCAGTGTCCCTAAACCAGGCCTTATACAGCCAGCGTCCCATAGCCATGTCCTCTCACAGCCAGCGTCCCCTAGCCATATCCTGTCACAGCCAGCGTCTCATAGCCATGTCCTATCACAGCCAGCCTTTCCTAGCCATGTCCTACCACAGCCAGCGACTCCAAGCCATGTCCTATCACAGCCAGCGTCCCCTAGCCATGTCCTAATACAAACAGCGTCCCATAGCCAGGCCTCGTGGCCCGAGGCTCTCACGCCTGTGCGCTACTCGATTTATACCTGTTTGTTTATGCTGTTTAATTATTATCCACGCGGCCATTTTGAATTAATGCTATTTAAATCGGCCCGCATTAGCATCGCCGCGGGAGTGCCTGATAACAAGCGTCACCGTAACATGCAATCGATGGTGATCTGAGCATATGAGCTGGCTGTTTGCGGGTACTTTGCTTATTGCCACAATTTGTCCATAACACTTATCATTACAAAATGCTGAATTTAAACTGGTTATCGACTGAGACCTGTCTTAATCGGGTGGCTAGTGTAGTGGTTAAGAGGTCTCGTATCAGAATCTAAAGTTCATCAGATAGATTTTGAGTAAAATCAAAGGATTTATTGTTTGAGGTTCGAAACTGTATCCAGCTTCCATTGGTTAAATATTGGCTAAATTAAACACTAGGCACCACACTTGTTCATACATTAATAGTTCATTCATTCATATCCGCCTTAAAACACAAAAAGGTATTACGCGTCTTAAATAGTGATACAGTGGGCAAATTTATCCTTAGCGTTGATTGTTAAGTAAGCCATGATCGGTGATATTTTATTAGTTTCGTGCATTGACTATAAATATTGAAGTAGACTTCTCATTGCCATTGTAAAATGTGTCCCTAGTTTTGTGTATGCCAGGATTGAAAGAGGTCGTAGTTTACAATAATCACCAATAGAGTATAGTGCTGTCAACTATTACTTATCCTCTCAAGGAGGAGATAGTACAACAGTTGATGTGTCAGGAAGCAAACATAAGTTGATTATTACTTGCTTATTGGGGTGGAAATATTTTAAAAGTTAACGTAAATAACTAAAATAAAAAGTTGACAGCAGCACAATCTGTCGGTGACCCAATCAAACTACTTCAATTTTAAATTCTAGCATACACTAAAAATGGGACAGCTGGGCCATATGGATGGGATGTCTCCTTCAGTATTTATAGTCAATGGTTTCGTGGGTAAAAAGATGTCTATATACAATCTTGATTCAATGGTTCTAGTCACTGTTTTCGAGATTGATACTTAACCATGTGTAAGCGCTACTCTGGCAGTTCACTGGTTAATTTATTCACAGCTGTTGTGATTAATTTGTTTTGGTTTGAAACTCCATACGCTCAATGTTAAAATGACTAATTTTAAAAAGATATTTTTAATCGAACATTTTTGTTTTCGTGGATTTGAGGTTTTAAGAATCGAATTTTAGGTCCAATAACCCCTAATTACAAAGTTTAAACAAAATCGTTCCGCTGGATTCCGAGATAAATTTTGCAAACAAACAAATATACAGACAGACATTGCTCGTATTAGAATATAGGATTAATAGACAATCACAATTGAGGGGCTTAAATCAGCGAGCATATATAATACATATTCTATTGTGTGCTCGCGGGCTTAATTGTTAAAAGTGAGGTCTAACCACAAACTACACTAGATTTAGGACTGATTTTGTTGTTGGTCCGGATGTGTTATGGACATCCGGTCTCACCACTCGTACATCATCTCAGACCTCCCTCTCGTACCGGGAGCTCATGGACAATAGATGCGACCACACCACTGAGCCTGACCTCCACGTGTACAAGACCACGTCACTGGTCCCAGTTCTTATTAGAGATGGAAATTATCGTTATATTTCGGTATTAGGTTATCCCTAATACGTTATCGAGTGATATTAGGTTATCGTATCCTGTTATTTCAATAACCTAATACCGTAACTCTAGGGCGTTATCACTGGACGGTCCGAAACGAAACTACTTGCCGTTGCCGAACTGACCGTTATTTCTCTGCATGTTATCGCGTTGACTGTTATTCTGTTGAAGTCGTTATGGAATGTACAGTTTTCATTTCACCCTAATATTTATGAAGATAATTATTGCCTAGTTTTAGGTCGACAGTTTTCTCAAGAGCTGTATGAGGTATCAGACAGTAAAGTGCTTGATGTTTTTATTTAAACATAACAAAGACTTGTTTATAGTTAGCAAATAAATATAATGGGTGGTATAAAAATTTAAACAATCAATTTTAAAAAGTGAAAAATACATTTATTCTTAAAACGTGAATAAAATACAGAATAATTATTCCAATACTTAAAAAATATTAAGAATACAATTCCCATTGTATAAAAAAATAAAAATATACGCGGTATACCTATAGCTTTATGATATTTTAACATTTCTTATTTAATAGATACTTTACATTTATTTAAATAATATTTAACAAATACTTATTACTCTGTCGTTCAATAACAGAGCCAGTATAAACACGTCAATACTTGAATAACCGTATAACGCAATCAGTAACAATAATGCAGGTATTCGATTTAGTTTTTGAATAACAGGATACGCTAGCGCTAGGCCGTAACAGTCAACAAAACGAGATGTTGAAGTTATCGGCGTTATCGCAACGACTCAGACTGTTATCGGCGAATCTCGGCTCTTCCAGTGCCAGCGCATATCTACAGAAAACGTTATTCAAATACCATCGGCAACCTGGCAGCTAGAGCTAAAACGTTATTCAAGTAACAGGGTTCCAGCGGTAACCTAATATCACGATAACAGTTATATTCTGATATTCCTGTTATTCATACTAATACGTTATATAACGCCCATCCCTAGTTCTTATAAACTAGGGATGGGTCTATCTAAACTGGGTGGCGAGTCTAAACCATTCAGAATCGGAGAAACGAATACTAAAGTAAAGTTTGCTTAGCTCATTCGCATATAATAATTTCACTAAGTTAAATTGCATTATATAGCATACCTGTTGCACTATACCGTACATTTGTAAGTAATCATGTGTTCGAATAAAGCTTAATTACAACGAATTCACGATTACATTACACTAGTGGCTTGAAGGAGCTATAGCCCCTAACATATGATTTTTGTGTAAGTGGATAATCACAGCTGATCATTAGTTCATTTTGCTTATTAATAAAAACACTATAGGGATATTTTCATAAGAAAATCATTGGATATTTGAAGTCCAGTGGGGCGTAGCCCACGTAATTTTTGACGTTTCTGATATTTTCCCACCGTCCTTGGCCCTCAAGCATTAAAATTAATCGTCATAACCTAACTTAACTTCTTCCTAGCTCGAGATATTTCGTCGGGACCGATTCGCTTACGGAATCAAATATAAAGATTAACATTTTTTTATGGGTTTTCACAGCGAGTTTGATCTTGTATGTAAGATATCCGAATATATGTAACGTAAAATGTTACTTACAGCATCTTATCGAAATACAAAAATGTCTAAATCTTTACCGATACAACACATAAACATAAATTTAATCAGATAAAACACAAATAAGGTACAAAAAGCTCTAATTTGTAGAAACAATATCAAAGAGTCTAGCTGTCCATGTATTTAAAAAATACTGTTTGCACCATGTGTTTACAGGTCGATGTTTCCCATTTTATGATAAACAGAAATCATCAGTGTTAACTAAAAATCTAATGCATAATGTAATTTAAATAGTGTTTACCAAATTATGTCTACTAAGTCTTATGATTTGATTTCATCTCGATACCTTTACAGGCACAGTTAGTCAGAATTTCTTTATATTATTTACCTTCCTTAATTTAAGATGAGGAAAAAATACGCAGTTCGGGTTGGAAAGTTTCGCAACTAAAGCGACAATTGTGCATTTGAAATATAAAAACTATGTTGAACAGTTTGCATTATGTTCAGCAGGATTATTGGACCGGAGGTCCCAGTCCGGTGCCGGCCGGAGGTCCTTAGTTGGGAGGCTGTAATTTGCTGATCACGATGATAATGAGCAGGTCCGGACCACCACCAGACCACACGCACACACACACGCACACACACACACTCACCTGCCCACTGGTCCACTCTCGCAGTGACTCATACAGATGCACCAATCTCCAGAAGATACCTCGGTTACCCAGTTCCCACTCGCCCACATTGACGGGAATATATTCTTTGTTTCTTTGTTTAATCAGTGATGGAAAATGTCCGAAATAATCTCTTAAATAACGGGAATGTATTGTTTCTAGTTCAAACCAATAAACACAGGCATTCGGAGATACACATAACACTTTTGATGTTATTTTCAGAGATCTTGATCTTTTACACCAAATTGCCAGAGCTAATGTGTGATTCGAGTATCTAATTTCGGAGTTAAGTTGTTTTATTATAACAGCGCAGGAAACAACCTTGGAGATAAAATAAACATAGAAATAATTAGACAAGCCTTCAAAGTTAAAATATAAACCTGTTCAACGTGCCAACAACTGTCTGATGTTTTAAGAAATTAAGCCGCGAATCAACGGAAAGACCTGACAAATTTTTACTGAATCTTGATATCATTTTACAATTACTGGACCGACAATAACATTCTTGCTTACAATAATGACATTTTAGAACTAAAGACAACAAATTTTGGTTTATTTACATTTATCAAAAGTAATTTTTAATTAACAACTGCTACGTCTGGCTACTTTAAAATAACAATCTGCTGTATAAAATGTAAAATGTAACATGTACAATAACTATTTGAGACACTAACAGTGTATCGCAATATCACTGGGCAAGGCGTAGACTGATATTTGTGCGAATTTGAAAGCGAATATGATTGAATTATAAGAGTCTAAGTCAGATGCCTTGTTACTGACTAAGACCAACTGGTTCTTTAGGCAGGGTCATAATTGCAAAGCCTAAATGACCAGTAATAGCTGAATCCAGTTTTGATCCTTCTAAAAAAAATATATTTTCCTCATAATCGAGCTGGCGAACCCCAGATCGTGTGGCGGCTGCTCTTACCACTATGATGAAGACTCTAACCTAGAGACACTGGAACTTCTTTTCTACCAGTAAAGAAGAGAATTAGTAAAATCAGTACAACCATTATAACATTGTTTGACTAGTTATTGAGAAAGTCATCAAAGTACGTTTTTCTCTATCAAAATTTTTAGCGAATTTCCTATGGAAAATTGAGCTATCAGTATGAACCACATAGTGAAACTTAAGCCCGGGACCACCATAGAAGTTCCTAACGTTACCTCTTGAACACGTTTTGGGGGATTAATTGTACGCCCTCCCTCCCTCATCTTCCTAGCACTATAATATTTACTGAATCATTAAAATAAAATGTAAATTGACTAAACACAGTACGTTGTCTTATGGGAATTTTAAGTTGGGAAAGGCTGCTTTTCATTTCTTGATGCAGTTTAATCACCCCCAGTACCCCATACCAATTTTTGATCCTGACGGGACCTCCTCCTATCCTTATAAAATGGAATCCCAATATTGCATTTTAATAGAACAAAGAGCATCAGAACAAGCAAAATATTAAATATTATATATTTTTTAATGGCTCAAGTGCTTGTTAAAACCCGTTATTTTTTATTTTTATTTTTTATGCGGAAATTTGTTTTCCTTACGTCATCGTGCTACGTGCGAGCTCGTTTAACCTTGGAACACCATTCATTGCCGTGAGTAGAAGAGCGGCAACGTAAACAGCACTTGCACGAATGACTATACCACTAAAATTCATGTTGTAAACCAAAATACCACAATCGTCCATCGCCTCATCTCGTAAAGCATCACAACCCAGTGCAAGACCAATGACAATGTCCTTCCTGCAAGTCCTGGCGTCTTACCTCACTAGTCGCAACACTCCCATCCCCATTGATCGCTGACCGAGTGTCCAGTGTCCCTAGATGGGATCTCTTCATTAAAGACCTTGTCTCGCGCGGAGGCGCGGCCACTGGCTCCCACTCTGGACAGCGACAGGTCTTATCGGACATCTTGAAGGCTACTCAGCAAAGTGGTACAGTCAACAAGTGCTCTCTACGTTGCCACTCAGCTCACGCGAGTGGAATGAGTACAAAGAAAATTAATGAGATCGCACGCAGCACGCTGACGTGAGGGAAGTGAATTTCCGCATTTAAAACCTCTAAATAAAGGGTTTAAAACAACACTGGTAAACTTTTTTGAAAAATTGAAAAATGTTTTTTGGCTGTTCTGATTCTCCTGGTTATACTTAAATTCACTATTAGGATGGAAATGATACGGTTAGGAGGAGGTATAGTCGGGATAACAAGTTGGTATAGGGGTATTGGGGGTGATAAAACTATATCAAGATATGAAAAGCAGCCTTTTCCTGTGTAAAATCCCCATAAGACAACGTCCTGTATTAAGAAAATTAACATTTTCTTTAATAACTCTGTAAATAATTGGGCTACAATTATGAGAGAGGGGTAAACATTTTTGCCATTTTGCGTACAATAATTTAATATGCAATAATGTTACATTCGGGGCTTTTCTGGCACTTTTTGGGCCCAAAAACTCAAAATTGTAAAAATTAAAACCCACGAAAAGGGGGTTAGAGTTGTCCGATTGTTTTGTTTAACGAACTTGTCCAACTGTTTACAGAAGGGAAGGTTCCTACAAAATTGTAAGTAAATCGGACAAAAATTGTGACCGCTAGAGTGCGAACACATACCTATATAAAGTACCTATATAAAGTTTTTAGCGACCCCTTAAAACGTGTTCAGGGGGTCACGTTAGGAACTTCTATGGTGGTCCCGGGCTTAAGTTTTACCGTGTTAGTCATGCTAATAGTTCACTTTTCAATTCACTAATAATTTAAAAAATCATTAAATATCTATGTGTTTAATTTATCAAGGGTTTACAGGCAATCAACAATCGTGAGTACCGTATGGGAGTTTCATCTGAACTAGTTTTTAACTTATTTATCTCCACACATATTGATCATTGGGCTTTTAATTTATGATTTAGCTAAACAATCAGTCAGTCTTAGTCAGTAACAAGGCTACACAAGTCATCTCACCCATTCTACACTCATCATTAATTCATATTCGCCTTAAAATACTCCCTATTTGCGTCGGCGTCTTATTTAGTGATTAAGTGATTCTAATCACTACAAACAACATTGCAACATTGCAACTTGTTTAACAAAACATTGCTGGACAGACAGACGCAAAAATTCACAATTCCTCAAAAGTCCTTGACTTGGGACTCCGCCCGCGGATCGCAAACCAACAGTAGTTCCGAGAAACGGATGACCGATTGGCCAATCTACCTCGGCGGCGCTCGGGCCACAGTTGATTACAGGCCCGCCTCCCTCGCTATCACGGGCGATTTATTTCAATATATTTAATATTATAATGGACGCAGTGATTTACGAGGGCAGGTGCCGAGGTGACGTCATGCTCCGGAATGCGGACGATCACTGTAATGGGTCAGCTGTGACGTGTGCGGGCGGTGTAATTGTTACAGTAACTCGCATGTCCGTGTTGCAGCTGGTGTGAGGAAATGTTGAAACAATTATAACAAGGTTAAAATTGGCACATACTGCTTTAAATTGGCCAAATTGTTTTAAATGGCACATAGATGTATTTTAATCTCTCTGGAAGACCGACTGATTCTTTAGCCAGGACCATTAAATAATCGCACAACGAAATGAACAGCTGGAATGTTCGTAGTCCGTCGGAGGGCTGAAAGAAATAGAGAGTGGACTTATAATTAATGTTAATGAGTGGACTTTTTGTCCGGTATTTTATGTTAATTTTGATTTGCACTACAATATTTTGAGAAATAACCCTCGCTGTGGCATACGTGGGACATTACCTTGGAATAATTAACTTTGGAGCCAAAATCAATAGTTATTAACTAGCAGACTACTTGAGAATTCACTTATAATAGTTATAATAGATTAAATTAAATAGGGCTCCCTACCCGGTTCTAGTACTCAACTTGATATAACATCTCACAAAACACGCTTATTTACATTTTTAACGAAATTACTATGGAATTAATTAGTAATTTAGCTATTAGTTAATTTTATCCACTATTAGCTTGACCCACTCGATGAGGTTTAAGCCGGGACTACGATAGACATTCCTAACGTGACCTCCAAAACACGTTTTAGGTGTCACTAAAAACGTTATATATCTCTTTTTATACGCCATGGTGGATAAAAATACCGAGTTCATAATTATTGAGGTTCCCAATTTAATATATTATCTTACTTTAGGCTAAAATATTTTTAAAAGGTCCATCACCACGGTACAAATTTAAGTGTTAATCCCAGTGCTTCGACATAATTGTCACTCTATGTAAAAATCCGCCGGCCTCTTATTTCACAGGGCAGTTTTTGATGAAATGGGGAACTGTAATGTAGGAAGGAGCCCCAAGTGTGTCTGTAATATCACAAGTGACCCATAACGGCTCGCAACGCTTAGGCGATGAAATATCTGGTAGCTTCCACGCTTAGAATGATTTAAAGGATTAGAGATCACCTTGTAAGCCATTCTAGGAGTCGGTGCCGACCTTTTATGTAGCCTGGCTTACATCACACTAAACTTGTTGACTCCTAATTATCTTACAAGAATCTACGGTTTCATTAAATTTGCAGAAAACTTAATCAGGAAAAACCCCAAATGTATGTATGGCGTATAGACTTGTTTAAATTTTGTAGTAGCCTTAATTGTACGTTAAAATCGATAGAAAATACATTGAACAATTTTGAGAGAACATTTATGACTTTAAGTTCGAAAACCAAACAGATCGCTTCATCCGAAGGGGTATATTAGGGGGGTTTAGTACCCTAAAATTGGGGTTTTAGCGAATTTCCCCTATAGGGAAGAAGCTATTACCGTAGGTCTCATGGTAAGACTTAAGCCCGAGACCATGTCAATTTTTTTTTTTTTTAGGTCCCCAGATGACTAAAACACTATTTGTTCAAATTTATATATATGTATATATATATATCTATCTATCTATCTATATATATATATATATATATATATATATATATATATATATACATATATATCTATATATGTGTCCGTGAATGCGATAACTTGAGTAAAAAATGTCCGATTTCGATGAAATTTGGCTCAAATGTGTAAAGTGACATTTATGACTTTAAGTTCGAAAACCAGAAAAATCGGGCTATGGGAAGGGGGGTTTATGGGGGTTTTAAATTTTCCAAAAATCAGTTTTTTGCATTTTTTACCCTAACATTTTTAAAACACTTAAATTTTGGTTTAAACCATGTTATAGAGCTTAAAAAAACAAATAATACGGTATTTTGAATTATTAAGCTAGGTTAAATGGTTGCGGAGAAAATCCAAAAAAACCTGCTCATAAAATCTCCTATGTTAATCTTATGGGAAAAAGGTTTTTGGCTTTTCCTAAGTTAATTTTAATGTAAACTTCACATTTGCTTTTACCAATCAACTCAGCTCCACAAAACAATCATTTTAGTGTTTAAATTGTGATTCTACATCCAACCGTTGCAGAGATATTTTAAGTGCTAAACACAGTACGTTGTCCAATGTTATCCTTATGGAGAATAAATAAAATTTGATATCTCCATTATTAATGAATGTATATTGATGAAACTTGGCACGTGGGGTCACGTAGTACTGGTATATTGATATTTGCACAAAAAACTGATCTTTTGTTGATTATCCCCGTAGCAGCGAACCTGCGTACTCAGCCCCCATGTTATTCTTATGGAGAATAAGTAAAATGTAATGACTCCCTTAATTATGAACATAAATTAATAAAACTTGGTATGTGGCTTCACCTTGTTGAGTTATATTGATATTTGCATAAAAACCCATTTTTTTAGTTCCTTGTTGCAGCAAACCTGCTTACTCAGCTCCCATGTTATTCTTATAGAGAATAATTAAAATGTTATATAGTGCTTACTTATGATTGAATATTGATTAAACTTGGTATGTGGCTTCTCCTAGTTAAATTATATTTATATTTGCATAAAAACCAATTGTTTGTGTTCCTTGTTTCAGCAAACCTATGTACTCATCACCAATGCTATTCTTATGGAGAATAATTAAAATTGTATATATCGCTTATATATGAATATATTTTTATGAAACTTGGTATGCGGCTTTATATGGTATTAAGACATATATTATGCATTGGAAATTCGCTGAGTACGCAGGTTTGCTGCGACGGGGGTATTTGAGTTTGTCACAATATTTTAAGAAATCTAATTTTAGTTTTCACCATTGGATTTGGCTTAATAAAACGAAAAATTTGGTGTTTTGATAATTTTTCTACGTAAATTGGTTACCAAGATATTGAAAGTGCTAAACACAGTACGTAGTCCGATGTTATTCTTATGGAGAATAAGAAAATGTTTATATCTCGCTTATTTATAAACGTATCCGGACGAAACTTGGTATTTGGCTTCATTTCGTTGTGGTTTATTGTTAATTGTCCAAAAACAATATTTTGCCAATGATTCCCGTAGCATTAAACCTGTGTACTCAGCACCCATGTTATTCTTATGGAGAATAAGAAAAATATTATGCCTCACTTAATTATGAACATAAATTAATATAACTTGGTATTTAGCTTCACCTAGTTGAGTTACATTGTATAAAAAGCCATAATTTTTGTTCCTTGTTGTAGCAAACCTGCGTACTAAGCCCCCCATGTTATTCTTATGGCGAATAATTAAAACTGTATAAATTGCTTATTTATAAATGGATATGGATGAAACTTGGTATGTGGCTTCACCTGGTTGTGGTCTGTTAATATTTGCATTAAAACCTAATATTTTCTGTTCCTTGTTGCAGCAAACCTGAGTACTCAATCTCTATGTTACTCTTATGGAGAGATGTTAAAATTTAATATACGGCTCATTTTTTAATATGTATCTATGAAACTTGGTAAGTGACTGTATATGGTATATATATATATGCATTGGAAATTTGCTGAGTATGCAGGTTTGCTGCAACGGGGGTATTTTATATGATTGAAGCGTATTTGAGCATATCCATTAATAAGATAAAACAAAACTACACATAGTACCCGATAAATCCAAAAGAGATGCACAATTTAGACAGATGAAGTGAAACTGTGAAAAATTATTTGACAAATGAAACTTAGACACAGAAGGGCAGTGGACATGTTTGTAGGACTTGTAGTGTTTTGATCCTGTGCTAGTGGCCGTGTTCGAGATATGACGACACTGCTGCTCCTGGTGGTCACAGCGTTCGTCAGCACTGAGTGCGTCTACCACAGAGGTAAGTTGATAATCTATACTTATTTAATAGGTGAGCAAGTTTTTTGTGACAATCACTCCTAAACTACTGAACCGATTTTCATGTTTTTGGTGTCACTGGAAAGAGCCTAACGTGAAGTTATGCAGGAAACCTTTTTTATCTATACTTATTTAATAGGCGAGCAGGTTTTTTGTGACAATCACTCCTCCTAAACTACTGAACCGATTTTCATGTTTTTGGTGTCATTGGAAAGAGCCTAACGTGAAGTTGTGCAGGAAACCTTTTTTATAGAGAAATAATTCGTGAGTAAGGCCCTGGGGCGCCTTAAAGTTGAGGTTTTTTTCCCATAAGTTTAACATTGGGAAATAACTATAAGTTTTAAGCAATCAGCTGGATATAGTAAACAAAGTTAATCAGCAGGCCATGTTGGCTTTGGAACGGTAACACGATATTTATACGGGAATGTCAGTATAATATTACGTTGTGATCGCGAGCGAAGCCGCGACAGAATACTAGTTTATAATTAACTAGCGATATATGTAGCAATTATATATCCTACTAATTATATTATGTATCCTACTAATGCAATTCTGTATTTTACTAATAAGTCAGTTGCTGTTGAATTTATAATTTTATTTATTTATATTGTTCCACAGGATTAATTTACTTTGTACCTTTGACGGCCTGTGGGGTGGAGACATAACGACGAATGTAAATCGTATAGAAATTCGTAAAACCTACAACTCTTAATCGTACATGGAGAATCAAACTCTGTTCAGTAGTTCCTCAAATATACTATTACAAAAGTCCCACTTGTGTCCTATACTATCTATCCTATACTCTAATATAAGTAAGGTTTGCTTGCGTGCTTGCTTCTTGCTTGCTTGCTTGCGACACTGATTTCAAAAACGGCTCCAAAGATTTCCTTCAAATGTTCGAAATAACTCCTTTCTGGGATAAAAATAAGTTTTAGACAGGTCTCATCCCCAGAAAAAATTAAATAATGTAAAAAAATTAAAATTAAAAGTTAAACAAATTAACATTGGGCTTATGGAGTTTCAAATCAAAACAAAAGAATTGTATCAGCTGTTCATAATCAACCAGGGAACTGTCAAAGAATACTCATGTTGTTTATGATTATTAACATGTGGTTTCCTGAGAGCAGAGATTAAAATATTTGACTGAAGATTACATATATAGAGTAGTAAAATAAATCAAAGGGACATTGAGCTATAAATAAAAACTGGAGGGACCTTACAAATGTAGAAAAGAGGCAAATGAGTTATACAAATCTGATTATCAGTAGGGGGAATTGGTGAAATATTACTCCAAGTGATCTAAACAAACTGACTGGCCTTCCCCCGAGCAAAGCTCGCCCCCCAGGTACTAGGATGCAATAAGGAATTATGCAATACTAATTTTATTTAATATGTTAGGAGCGATCTTTTTGTATTCATGACAAGAGCCTTCCCGGCTGGTAGGACATATCACCAGGCTCGTTCACCTTCCCGCTGTAGTAAACTAATTACCTTGTTTTATCCACCTTTCTCGTACTGGGTGGCGATCGTGTCGCTTTGTTCGTCTGTTTCTAATAACGCAATATTCAAGAGTTCGTATTAGGTCTTATCTGCAGTACTGTTCCTCAGTTGAGAACTCCAGGCCATTCCTTTCCCTCACAATAAAACTCCACCTGTGACGTCATCGGGCCTGAGACTCCAGACGTTCACCGGATTTCCTAAACCTTGGGGCTTCCCAGGGCGCTGTCCTGTAGAAGGCAACCGCGGCGTGAGAGAGTAGAGAACAGAACTCGCTCCAGGTTGTTGTACATTGTACTTGGTTCTGCAACTACAAACAGTTTGTAAATCTAACAGGTTCAATCAACATTTAAATACATCAGTTCTCAACACATTCACAAGAACAACAAACGAACTACTTAACATTGAAGGATGAAAACAATTATTCTCCTCCAAATCGACCCCAAGGAGTCCTATACCCTAACACGAGGAATTTTTTGTTTTTCAAAATTTGTCTCGGAATATAGCGGAAAGATAATGTAAAAAAATTGGAATTAGGGGATTTTGGACCTAAAAAATTGATTGGAAAAAACCTCAATCCCAGGAAACTCATATTTTGTTAAAAATCTCAATTGAAAATTAGAAAATTGGGTTTATGGAGTATCTAATCAAAACAAAAGAATCACAACAGTTGTGAATTAATTAACCAGTGAACTGTGAAAGTAGCACAAGGTAAAGAATGAACAAGTGATTTCTTGAAAACAGTGACTAGAACTATTGAATTCAAATTACATTTAGACTGGGCATCTCTTTCACCCACGAAATGAATCGAATATCACCGAGTATGATTCAGTCTCCCCGGTACTCGCATACAATTTATTTACGTTTTTTTATGTACAGGGTACAACAACAGCTTAGGGTCATTAACTTGATTCTCCGACTTTTCAAGCTTAAACATATGCCATGTTTTACATAATCTTAACGCCCTATAATAGATAACCGTAAGCCCTGATTTCTTACTGGTCATACCTTACTTTCCAACACAGAAAACTCCACCGGCTTCTAGAAGCTGTCAATCAAAGAATGGCTGACGGTCAATTATCGCGAGTTATTTACCTCGATATAACACATTTGTCATCCACATCCTCCCGGAGCCAACCCCGCCCGCATGTGTTGCCTCGGACACCAGAGATCTTGGCACGTCGCCGCCAACTTTATTGAGGGTTTCGCCGTTTATTCAGATTAACACAGATCCAGAAAACTGACAGATAACTCATCGGGTGTTTACGTGCTGGTGTCGTTTTGCTGACTCACACCTCGCTCATGCGGGCGTCGAGGTCGGGCAGATTTATGCATATATTTGTTTCGAAGTTTAGGAAAATAGTAAAAAAACACTGGAAATAGTGGAAAAACACTGAACCTCTTGCAGAATGTCAGAGGGAAATTCCTGTGCTCTTTGCACGAGAGATTAGCTGTCATAAAATCTCTAGATGTTTTATAGTATATTTCATCACTAGGACCAAAAGTGACGCTTTTTGATCCGAGCTAAAGTTTAACGGCCGAGGCTGGAAAATGAGCGAGGTCCTCACTAAATTTTTCGTCATATTGCAAACAATATTAATATAAAAATTTCTCAAAAACTAAATTTTGTTTACTTTTTTAAAATTGCAAATTTGCTTCCATATTGATGTTATTGATACTCTAAAACAACAGCTATTCCACAAGCTTTCATAGTTTACAAGAATAATTCATTCAATTCATATTAACAGCTGATAACCTCGACAAAAAGTGTGATCCAATGAATTGTTTAGTCCTAGGAGGAAAAAAATCATCAAAATGATACTTTTTGGTCGAGGTCATCAACTGTTAATCCCAGGTGTAAAAAGCACAACTTTAGCATCTCAACGCATGTGTTGAAAACAGCTGTTGTTGAAGCAGTATGACGAAACAAATGTTACACATCTAATATATATACAGCCCGATGTGTAACACACCAGACATATGAATTCTAGACCATTTCCAGGCGAACTAGAAACGTGATATTTAGCATGCAGGTAGCTTGTACCTTGAAACCCCCGGTAAAATTGCCAAAATATACGATTTTTAATTTTAAAACCACTAATTTTGATCTTGAAAATTGGATATTTTAACATTGGGCTTATGGAGTTTCAAATAAAAACAAAAGAAATCGTAACAGCTGTAAACAAATATCCAGTAAACTGTCAAAGCAACTTTCACATGGTAGAGTATAAACAAATTATAGAACTATTGAAAAATGAAAACATCTAGAGTGGATTTAACCATAATGAATCTAAATAGTATACTATATAAAAAATACTTGAGGGTCATTGACTATTAACAACTGGAGGGACCCCAAGCGGGGGTCTGGGGGCGGAGCCCCCAGCGAGCAAAGCGAGTATCAATATACTGTTGCCGAGATAATCTTGAAACAGATCTATAACAAATGACAAATGGCATTATGTTAGTCCTTCGGGAATTCCTTAAACTCTTTTGCTAATGATTACCTATACGTTATGGAAAGAGTATACGAGCCAAATTTCATGGTTGTAGGTGTAGAGCCGTGGTCTGGGGGTTGATTGGTTTTCGTCCCCAGACGATAAGGAAATAGAGGATATAGATATAGAAAGATAAAGAATAGGTTGATTTGGAATTAGGACTTAATAAAACTGACTCTTTACCCATGATTACTAGGCATTTCAGTATACAATATAAAAGAAATATATGCTAATGAACCTGGTGTCCATTTTTGAACATGCTTCTACAGTAAATGGCTTCCCCCACCTACTCCCCCACTCTCAGTTCCCCAGTCAGTCCAGATGCACCAGCGACGCGGCGTCACGAGATGTAGGCTAACTGGAGGTGAGATGCTTCGCCTTCTACGCCGCCGCCGCCGCGACCGCTTTCTCGCCATTGATTGGCCCAACCTAAACGGCGATAGTTTGTGCATCTTACAGAGCTTTATGTTAAAAGTACCTGGGGGCGAGCTTTGCTCGGGAAAGGTCAGTCAGTTTGTTTAGATGACTCGAAGTAACTTTTCACAACGTCGTACTGACGAACAGAGTTACTTAGCTCACTTTCATATTTTCTGCATGTTTAAGGTCACTCCAATTGTCCCTGTAGCAACACAATTTTCTCTTCAACTTTAATTTTGAATTGCACACAACATGCATAAATTCGCACTCATTCATTTTGGCTGGGTTTGAAAAATTGAGGTTATAAACCCGGAGTCAGTTAGCTTGGTCCAATCAGCAGTTTCTTACTTAAGTGAGCGGAAAAGTAAGGCTCATCGAGCAAAAAATACTTGTTTCGCTCGCTTTACTGAAAACAGCTGTTTTACAATGTGTTTTTAAATGGTTTTGTTATCGGTTAACTACTACAATATGCAGCTTAAAGTCACGGATTTTCCCAGATTTTTCACACGCGAATAAAACAATGCTGGTTAGCAATCCTTATAGAAGACCTGACAATACATGCACTATATCAAATTAGTGATAGAACTATCGACTACTTAATACTATCGACTAGTGACTAGACGACTACTTTCAAAAATCGACTAGTCTAGTCGTACTAACTAGTCGACTAGTTTCCTTGTTTGATTTTGGTTTAGTTGAACAGCCGTTTAACCGACTAGTCGACTAGTCGACTACCCCATCATTATATCAAATAAAATTGTTCTTTTTTAACCAATAAATTTCTTATTACTGATACCGTATGTATGCATAAAATGCGGAATTTTATTTCCACGTTATTGCGAATTCTGGCAGTGCATGTTAAAAATAATATTTTAACAGTCAAAACATTCCATTTATAAACATTTTCTTTAACATTTATTTTTTTATTAAACATTCTAGCTTTCCCATTCTGACAATGGTTATCTTCCCAGTGTCATACACATCAATATGTATTTACTGGAAAGAACAAGTATTAATAGCGCTTGAAAAAGAGTGCATTAATAAAATGTAAACCTTACAGATGAAACATGAAGTACTGATGAAACAACATACATGACGTAATTGTACAACTGGATGCTCTAATGATGAATGGTTCTCTGAATGTGCCTGATGACGGTGTGACCCATAGAAATCGATTGCCTTCTACCACAAACAAACTATCTTATAACAAACTTCGTATTACCGTACTATCTTGGGATGTTAATAAAAAATTCGTACAACACTTCAAAATATACTTAAACTTACACTGTAATCATACACAATACGATAAATATACATAACAGATAGTAAAAGGCATAGCAATTGATTTCGACCAGTCGAATTCTCTCATTGGGCCTGATGATGATCGTTGTCACCGGTCGAAATCGATTGCCTTATACCATATTTTTTATTTATTTATCGTCTTGTTTATGAATACAGTAGTGTAAATATATTTTGCAGTGTTGTACGATTTTTTTTATTTACATCCCGTTATTATCACAACTCATAGCATGCTAATCAAAAATTTATCTATCTTATATGTATATTTACCGTTTGCGTTACGTGAATACAGTATAAGTATAAATATATTTTAAAGTATTGTAAGACTTTTCTATTATTAGTTACAAATTCTATGTTAGATTAACAGTTATCTGTTTAAAAATCTTAATTGTTTACTAACATTTTTTAAGGGTATTAATTTTATTTAAAACTACAAATGATTAAATTTAGAGTTTCAATTCAGATGAGAATAACTTTCGTTTCATATGAAAAATAACTCTTGAGTTATTTTATATTTAAATTGACTATAACTATTATACATATACATTTTGTAATTATTATTATGTTCATTATAATTGTGTTCAGAACCATAGTTCTGTATTGGTCGATGGCCGCTTGGCATGTTACAGTAGGCTTCTTGATACTTAAAACACGAAGGGTTCCGTAAGCGGCTTACAATCCATTTTGCAGTGACTCCAGAAATAATTATAATTGATACTTTTTGGACCTCATACCTAAACCATATGTTAATGTTGGTGGATTTCTCCAATATCATGGCGTATTTTGTTAGTGAATGGCTAATGGCTAATGGATAGTGAAATTTTGACAGTATACAATGGTGAATAGTACACCAACATAACACAAATATGCTGTTATCTTATCTTATACTCTAATACGAGCAATGTCTGTCTGCCTGTTTTGCAAAATTTATCTCGAAATCACTGGAACGATTTTGCTAAAACTTTGGAATCAGTTGCTTTTGGCCTAAAAATATGATTGTTAGAAACCTCAACCCCAGGTAAACGTATTGTTATCAATCTCGTTTGAAAATTGGAAATTTGGGCTTCCGGAGTTTCAAATAATAACTAAAGAATCATAACAGCTGTGGATAAATTAACAAGTGCGCTGTCCAAGTATAGTACTTAACGTGAAGTATCAACAAATGATTTCTGGAAAACATTGACTAGAACCATTGAATAAAGATTATTATAGAGTGGCCATCTTTTTCACCCACGAAGCGAATCAAATATCACCGGATATGGCTCGGTCACCCCGGTACTTCTCTGGTATTCACCGTAAACAATACCTATACTAGAAATTTCTTGATTTTGTTCGGCAATGTTATGTCTGTAAAACTATTAATTTTCCTACATGTTTGGTATAAGTTGAAAAATCTTACCCTCAAGATGCGCCTTTTGGGGTTTTGAAAAACTGACACCTTTTTGGCTCCGCCCCATAGGCTTTTAAAGTTCCAATGTTAATACTATGCAGTTATATTTAATTTAGCCCAACAGCTGATTATGATGTAAACATTTCAAAGCATCTGACCCTACGCCTGAGAGATTCCTGTGCAGAGAACGGGACACCTGTTAGTAATCAATTGTATATTTTTTCGACATTTAAACTGAAGTAGTTATATTTGTCTGTCTGTTACTCCCTCCTGTTCTTCAATTCCTCCTTGTCTCCCGGTCCTGCCACTCCCGTCACCACCTCCCGCAGCCCCGTGGACGGGGCGAAGGCCGGGCGGAGTCTAAGCCTTGACTGGCGTCGCGTCGTCGCCGTCGTGACCGGGACTTCCACACTAATCCTCGTCTCGCATTGCGCGTCACAATCCTCAGTCCTGCTGCCACGCTGCCGCATGCACGCGCTATTGTTCATAAATCACAATCACACTCAGTCCTTGAGGCAACCGCAATAATCCGGGAGTAAATAGCGTATAAACTAGGGTCGGAACATGGATATTTGTTTCTGTGACTTGAAGTTATTAAACGTATTTAAAAAATCCTATACTCTAATACAAGCAATGTTTGTTTGTTTGTTTGCAAAATTTATCTCGGAATCCAGGGGAAGGATTTTGCTTAAACTTTGGAACTAAGGGCTTTGGACCTAAGGGCTTTGGATCTAAGGGCTTTGGAACTAAGGGCTTTGGGACCTAAAAAGCGGATTGGAGAAAATATCAACCCCAGAAAAATTGGTATTTCGTTATAATTTTAAAAATTGTAGAAATTTGGAAGTTTTAACAATGGGCTTATGGAGTTTCAAATCAAAACAAAAGAATCATAACAACTTGGGATAAATAACCAGTGAACTAGCAAAGTAGCACTTACACATAAAAAGTGATTTCTTGAAATCAGTGAAACTATTAAGCTTGCATATCTTTTTCACCTACGAAACTAATCAAATATCACCGAGCATGGTTCGGTATCCCCGGTACCCAAGGTTTAATTTGATATCGCACTTTTACAAATGAATAACAAATATACATAGCTGATATTGTGGACACACATAGTATATGTGAGGTTAAATATATGTTGTGGACACACATAGTATATGTGAGGTCAAATATATGTTGTGGACACACATAGTGACAACAACAAGTGATTTTAAAATTGTTTACAAACATATCAAGAAGATTTCAATTCTTAAACTTAAGTAAGCCATTGTTATAATTACTAATAATAACGCTTTTGGCAGTTTCATTCTTACTTATGTTTTTTATTTTTTGTTTTGTTTACATAACCTTCCTACCGATGAAGATGTCCAAAGTGGCATCGAAACGTCTAGGTAAAAATAAAAAACATAAGTAAGAATGAAACTGCCAAAAGCGTTATTATTAGTAATATCAAGAAGATGTTACCTTTATTTGTTAACTAAAACTAACAGAAAACAAACGCTAACAGAAAAGCTAAGAAGAACCGAACTATAAAACGGAGATACTGCTTGGCATTTAAACGTGGACAATACTTAGTTACATTGGAATAAAAGCCACAAGTCGCATAATATCGAAAGTTAAAAGTAGTTTGTGTTTAAGTAGTTGGGGGTTTGGGGACCGTTTTTGACACAGACAAACCAAAACATAAAACACACTAAAAAAACAAAACTATTTTCTCGACCTAAATCGTACTTAGTAAATAGGATAAATTTAAGCAGTTTTTCAAATAATGAACGCTTAGGGGACTTTAAACGCCTAACTAACTCAATGTTAACTAGATGTCATTTTTCTCAAACCCCGTATGAGATATTGTCATATTTTTTCTGCTTGTAGGTAATCTCTTATATTAGTACACTACACAGGGATTTTTCAATATAATATGTCTAAGTAATTTGTATTCATTTTTATAAAAATTACTTTTTGTACATAGTAATTTTACATTTAAATATTTTTGTTCTTAAGTATTATTTGGAGTTTCCATAAAATCTCTTGGTTCGTACTAGGTAATAGTGCTATACAAACACCATACAAATTTCATAAAGATACCTATATAATTGTCTGAGAAAAGTGGCATAAATAAATAAAAAAATGAAAGTTTCGGAAAATGTAATAAATAGCCGACCCGTAGTAGGTGTAACTACTGTCTAGCAGAGCCCTAAAATGTTGCGCAAACCTTCAGTATTTTATTTTTTCCAACCAGTTACCTTATAATTATACGTAAATGAGTTATATCATTGTAAAGGGGAAATTGTAATAAGTAATTTACAAAAAAAATATATAATAAAACAATTTTCTTGGTTTAAAGTCCCCGTGTCTGAGAAAAGAGGAAAGATATATATCAATGCGGTAACATTGTATTTGCCTTATTTAAAACATAACTTGACATGCCGAGTCTAATGAACTTAAACACATAAGACAATGTCTATGAGTTTACGAGTTTGACGAGTTTGATGTTTACGAGTTTATAGCATACATGAGTCATAGAAAAGTGCACCATCTCTTGTAGGAGATCGCTTCAGTCTGTTGTTAGGACTACAATGGAATGTGGCCATTCGAGAGACATCCCAGCCGAACCGCGACCGATAACAAACTGTGGTATTGTTACATTTGTACCTTTACCAGAATCAGAATCTTCTTCATTGTGACAGTTCATACAGTGTATAATAGCGTCATATAATTAACACGAGTGGAACTTCTTGTGGTATAAATACAAGTGGAAAATCAACTTATAAATGATCAACAAAATCTTTAACTCTATAAAAACATGAGGTGTTTGTTACTCAACTCTCAATTAGGAGGTGTTTGACGATCTTCCCGAAGCTATTTCTGTCATTAACTCCACTCTTAATAGTATCTGGTAGAGAATTAAAAGAGTATGATTTTTAGCGAATTTTCCCTATTGGGAAGAAGCTATTACCGTAGTCTGCATGGTAAGACCTAGGCCCGGGACCATGATAACTTTTCGTTTTGAGGTCCGCAGATGCCAAAAACACCATTCGTTCAAAACTGTATATATATATGTGTGTGTGTGTGTGCCCGTGAGCACGATAGCTCTCGTAAAAACAATCCGATTTTGACGAAATTTTGTATAAACGTGTAAAGCAGCATTTATGACTTTAAGTTCGAAAACCAGGCAGATCGACCTATCCGAAGGGGTATTTTGGGGGGGTTTTGTACCCCAAAAATAGGTTTTTTGAGTTTTTTTACATATACTTTTTGAAAAAGTCAAATTTGAGTTTTTTCCATTGGAATTAGCTTAAAAAGACGCGCAATTTGGTGTTTTGATCATTTCTCTACGACAAATGGTTACAGAGATATTGAAAGTACTAAACACAGTACGTTGTCCAATGTTATTTTTAAGGAGAATAAAAAAAATTGTATATCTCGCTTATTTATCAACTTATCCTGATGAAACTTGGTACATTGCTTCATATCATTGTGGTCTATTGATATTTGCACAAAAACCTTTTTTTGCCTATAGTTCCCGTAGCAGCAAACCTGCGTACTCGGCCCCCATGTTATTCTTATGGAGAATAAGAAACGTGTTATCTCCCTTAATTATGAACATAAATTAATACAATTTGGTATGTGGCTTTACCTACTTGAGTTATATTGATATTTGTATAAAACCCCATTTTTTGTGTTCCTTGCTTCAGCAAACCTGCATACTCAGCCGCCATGTTATTCTTATGGAGAATAATTAAAATGCCATAAATCGTTTATTTATGAATGTATATTGATGAAACTTAGTATGTGGCTCTTTGTGGTATTAAGATACATATATATGCATTAGGAAGTCACTGAGTACGCAGGTTTGCTGCTACGGGGGTATTTTAATGGACGTCTTATGATAAGGAATGTTCAGATAATGTTTCTCCGAAGATTGTAACGAGGGTTGAGATGGCTGTGGTCGTGGAGTTAATTGCTGTAAAGGTTTAGGGTATTTAAGATGTTTATTGAGGGAAAAGTTAATTTTTTTTAGTTTTGAAAAGGGTTTTTCAAGAGAATCTGTGATGTTATAAAATAGTTCTTATTGCCTGCTTCTGCAATTTAAAACCAAAATTTGTTCCTACTGATTCATTATCCCAGATGGAAAATGCATAAGAAAATAAAGGAATGCCATAGTATGCTCTGCCAATTGCCAATAAAACTTCACTGTCTGTTAAATTTTGAAAGAGTTTTTAAAACAAAGATACCTGAAGAGATTTTGTTGCAACTTAAATCAATGTGAAAGCTGACCTTTAATTTCCGTCAATTTGGACACCCAGAAATTTTACAACTGAACAAGGTGTGTATTCTTTTTAGCAAAATAATATGAAATATGTTCAGACTATTTCTGTGATTAATTTTGAACTCCAAAACTTTTGTTTTTGATCTTAATTATTAATCTGTTATTATATATGTATTATATCCTATGCCTTGTGTTATGTGTTGAGAACAGTTGAAGAATATCACCAATTATGTATCTAAAATACTGAATTATGATTAGGCCTAAAATTAATTATGAAGGTTAACTGAACTTTCGATGATCAATGTTGAAATAAATTGTTCAGCAAGCCCCTTAAGCTCAGAAAGCGCAACAAGGTTCCAGGGAGACAGCGACAACGCTGCTGGGTATGAGAAATTAATTTTAGGTATGATAAATTAATTTTGAATTCGTATACCTATATTTATAATGTTAAATGATATAAATGACAATGAATAGCTAAAATACACGACTAAAAAATTATAAGGTGTTAGTAGGTCTCTGCAATGTATATTTCGTCTAAATTTTGTTATAATGTTTCAATTGTCATGAAGTAGTACTGTACTGTCTTTTTGTATTTCCAAATTATAAATATTATTGTCCTATAAACGCGCTAAAAGTGATTCTTTGTGATTTATAAACACATCGTAAAACATACGTTTTCTGTTTAGCAAGCGAAAAAGTTGTTATCGATCGCTGCGCTTTACTGTTCGATAAATTGCTGAAGTAATCAACAGCTGATTGATTGTTGCTTAGGACCAAGTTGACTGACTCAGTGGTAATAACCTCAATATTGTGAATTCAGCAAAATGGTTGAAAGCACCGAGTTCTATCTTATATCTGGAGTCACTACTCTTTGACTAAATTTTCCCAAAAGCGTGCCGTCTAGTTCAGCTTTTTAATCCGTTGTGTTGTCACCTTGGGGTTAGATGGACCAATCATATTTCATTGGGTGGACGCTGTCAAAATTCAAAGTCTCCGACCGGTTGTCTGCTGTAGTGTTTACTGTCAACAGTTAACATCAGCATTGGATTTTACTTTAATATTGGACTTGTCCATTAGTTATTAATGTCATTATGTTGATGTGTAAGTACAATAAATAATTAAACTAACCACTAAAGTGCACATTTTTTAATATCATTCACCAATGTACCTAAACATAGAAACAAGACTATTATCGTATCACCTAAAACATTACTTAGCTTGAAGATGATTACTTACTTTTTATTTAAACAAGTTCGCAAGGTTTCAAAGTTTATTTTAACACCAGGTTTCGACTTGTAATATACTTTAAAACAATGATAATTGTTTTAAAAGACCACTAAATTTACATTATTTTAAATGGGGAATAAAATGACTATACCACCAAACTGTCAAAAACTCCCACAATGCGTCAGTAAAACACATTGGCCAACAGAACGACCAAAAACACAGCGGCACGCTTTTCTAACATAGAGTGGTGACTTCAGATATAACATAGAGCTCAGTGGTTGAAAATGTTCTAGGATATAGTTCAGTGGTGAATGTTTGTATGTTGTGTTCTATAAAAAATTGCAGTTGCAGGATAAATTGTGCAATTCAAGTATAAAGTTTTTTTACCACTTTCGCAAAATTACCGCGCTCCGCTACACAGATTTCTCTCAAGCGATAAAGACCTACTTTACGCTATTAATACATGAATACATATTTTTTACAAGGTAAAACCTAATGGTTAGCGACCAGCCTAACGGTTAGCGTCTTGGACTTTGGTGCAAGAGGTCACGGGTTCGATTCCCGGAGTGCCCACAAGACTTTGAGAGATTTGAACAGTTGTCATCTAACAACGTTAAATACAATATTCCAATGGCGTAGACAAGAAAAAAAATAAAAACGATTCTTCTGTTTCACAAAGACTGCAATTATCACAGTCCAAAACAATTTTGTTTGCTGAACTAAACTACACACACTTTCGAGAACACATTTTTAGTTTTGAGATTCACAATGCATAACAAATCGATAATTAATTAGGTTTAGCTTGTATTTAAATTGTCCTCAAAATATTTGACCTGGAATGTAGTATCCAATGACAAATTGCAACTAAATCCCGTTTTGAAAACAAAAGATTCGTCCATCATTTTCCTGACGACCTTTAATTTTAGTGAGAGCATTTTCAACTGCCTGGCCTTCCATAAACTCCATCTGGTCTCGGTGTACCTCAAGTATCTTCAGTGATGATGAAGCTCATACAATCTGACACATACTAATACCTCGTCGCCAACCTTGGAGGCGATCCAACGCGGGCTGGGATCGCAGGATCTCATGCAATTAATTAGCGATCGACAAGTTCTTTCTTCCTGTTTTTCTAATCATCTCATTCGCGCCGCTGCCTCGCCTCACCATTCGATTTAGGATCTCAGGCGTAACCTATAAATCAAGTCGAACATGTAAATTAACATGTGTTAGGTCCTCAGGGTTGGATGGATTTATGGCATTTGTTTTTAATCTGAGTTGTAAGACACGAATGGTGGTTGTAGATTGTCACGCGACGATTGTAGAATTTAGCTGTGTGTTTCGAGATTCATAAAAAACATATTTATTGAAAAAGTAGGTAAAACGTATCGAGATAAGAAATAAACTTAATCCATTGAATTACGGCCGCTAGTATTGAATTACGTCAATTCTAGTATTGACGGCCGCTATCACGACCGCAAGAAATAATCAGCTGTTTCAGGAACAAAGCTTGTAAAATTAGAAATCCACAACTGAATACTACTGGCTCCGCTAATATACGCTAAAATGTCCTAAAAACATAAACATTTAAGCTAACGTAACTCAAATAAGGTTGCTTTTCAAGAAAAACAAACGACACGTCCAGCTACCCCAAAAAATATCTTTTCGTAGCTTGGGAGCCATTACAGCTTGAAAAACAGCCACGTACGGACGGACGCACGGAGCCACAGATAAATGCGAATTAAGGCATTCATTGTAAACAAATTGTCAATGCAGATCGTTATTGAAGACATATTTTAAATCTATGATACAATTGTGTTGTAACGTTCCGACAGTTTGTAGTAAACCAACAATGCGGCGAGGTGTACAGGTTAAAGCCCAAACTTTGGTCCACGAGACTCCGGATTTGGTACTCGCATATCACCAACGACCATTAGACCCCCTAGCTATGCGATAATATTACTCCCCAGGTTCTCGTCTCTGAAGCTGTAGCTACTCCTTCCTAGAAAACCAAAACGTATAAACCAAAACGGATAAGCCTCAGAAGCAAGGAGAACTACGTCACTTATTATAGATCTCCTTCCTCTTGAACTATGTTTCAATTCTGTCTTTAAAGACATCCCCATTGTATGGCCTAGATGATGATTACCTTTTTTTTACCCGGTCAGCACAACCATCCTCTCTGCGTGGTTTCTAAACTCTCTCTGCCTGGTTGCAGGGATATACTCCGGCGAGGTCCAGGACTTCGAGGTGACGATACCCCAGAAGGTGAGCCCCGGCGGTGACCCTCTAGGCCCCGAGGTCTCTCACCACCACAGACCCAGGAGGTCGACGATGAAGGGGTCGCTCCCTCAGACCTTACATTACAGGTGGGTTGGAATTTAATTCAACAAGTATTGCTTGTAAAGATTAGGAGTAAAACCATTGATTTTGAATTATAATCAATGGTAAAACATTGTTTCAACTTTATTTTTATGACCATTCTAAAGTTTTCGTTATACGAACATGTGTTATAAAATGTGGTAGATTTCCATCCAATTTTCAGAATATCAGACAGAATAACGTACTTTTAGACAGATTATGATATTTTGGCCTTGCATAAAGATGTAAACACATGTTAGAAAATAAAATAGTCTAGTAGTTGAAATAAACTAATTCTCTAATTCTTACGTAATATATTTTTGTCTGTTTTCCTACAATATCTCCTGAACTTTCTGACTGGTAATACAACAAAAGTGATTGTCTATGTTTCCCTACACCATCTCCTGAACTGGCTGACTGGTAATACAACAAAGGTGATTGTCTATGTTTCCCTACACGATCTCCTGAACTGGCTGACTGGTAATACAACAAAGGTGATTGTCTATGTTTCCCTACACCATCTCCTGAACTGGCTGACTGGTAATACAACAAAGGTGATTTCGATGTTTCCCTACACCATCTCCTGAACTGGCTGACTGCTAACACAACAAAGGTGATTGCCTATGTTTCCCTACGCCATCTCCTGAACTAGCTAACTGGTAACACGACAAAGGTGATTGTCTATGTTTCCCTACGCCATCTCCTGAACTGGCTGACTGGTAATACAACAAAGGTGATTGTCTATGTTTCCCTACGCCATCTCCTGAACTGGCTGACTGGTAATACAACAAAGGTGAGTGTCTATGTTTCCCTACGCCATCTCCTGAACTGGCTGACTGGTAACACGACAAAGGTGATTGTCTATGTTTCCCTACGCCATCTCCTGAACTGTCTGACTGGTAATACAACAAAGGTGATTGTCTATGTTTCCCTACACCATCTCCTGAACTTGCTGACTGGTAATATAACAAAGGTGATTGTCTATGTTTCCCTACGCCATCTCCTGAACTTGCTGACTGGTAATACAACAAAGGTGATTGTCTATGTTTCCCTACGCCACCTCTCGAACTTGCTGACTGGTAATGTAACAAAGGTCTTTGTCTATATTCTCCTACACCATCTCCTGAGTTTCTTGACTGGTAATACAACAAAGGTGTTTGTATGTTTCCTTATACACTATCTCCATGTTTGCAAGCTGAAGGTTGTACAATGACGGGTCTTCCACATATTCCTCCACTATCTCCTGCATGTGTACACTTGAAGTGGTAAAAATAATTAGTTACGTCTCCACTATCTCCTTTGTTTGAGTTGAGAACCGATTTACCTGTTTGAAAATACTAAACGGCTGTACAAGAAAGGTATTTCATCGTCTTCCTTTACTCTCCACTGTGTTTGCACACTGGATGGTGCAAGAAAGGTTTTTGTTCACCTCTCCTAGACTGAAGGTGAACCTCTCCTACATCAGAGATTGTTTTCTGAATAGCTCCCTCTACCATCTCCAGTGTCGTGTACGTGGACCTACAATGTGTCTGTTCATAGCACTCTCGACTCCGTGTTTGTTGCAGACTGAAGGTGGCCGGCGAGTGGGAGACGCTCGATCTGGAGCCCAGCGGTTCCTTCATCTCCCCCCTCCTGAGGGTCCAGAGGGGAGCCAGTACGCGCCGCATCCCGAGGGAGAAGACTACGTGCCACTATAGGGGAGTGGTGCGCCACCACCGCCACTCCAGTGTCGCCCTTTCCGCTTGTGACGGTCTGGTGAGGAGTTCATTACCTGGAGGTCAACCCATTAAATCTAATTTTAGAATGTCCTGATACTTCCTGATACTTTAACTGCCCTGCCGTTCAAATAGTCAATGAATCGGCTGCCGGTGGTCTAAACAACCTGTAGCTCGACAAGAAAAATCCGATTACCCGATAGATTCTTCAATCACCCACCAATTATATTTTCTAATACGAGCAATGTCTGTCTGTTTGTTTGCAAAATAGATCTCGGAATCCAACGGAAAGATTTTGTTAAAACTTTACAATTAGGGGCTTTTGGACCTAAAACATCGATCGGGAAAACCTCCTCTCCAGGAAAATTAATATTTTGTTAAAACTCTCATTTTAAAATTGTAAATTTTAATGTTGAGCTTTGGAGTTTAAAATAAATGTGAATAAATTAACCAGTGAACCGTCAAAGTAGCACTTACACAAGTTAAAGTATCAACAAGTGATTTCTTGAAAACAGAGACTATAACTATTGAATAAATGTTGTACGTAGACCTCTTTTTTCACCCACGAAACTAGTCAAATATCACCGAAAATGGCTCGGTCTCTCTGGTTCTTGACTTAATACGGTAAAGTGATCGAAACATCGCTGCAAGTGGCGGCAGGTTTCAACCTTACTTAGGCGGTCATTATCGAGGCTGAAGACGTAATATTTCTCATGAAAGGCCTCAAATAATCTTGAACACAACACATAAGCACAAACGGGCGAACATTATACAAAAATACAAACATGACCATACGAAAAACTAAACTCTTACCCCATACCTGCCGCGTCGTGAATTTTAATTGGCCATGATCGTTTATTTTTGCCTAATGTTCGTCCGTTTGTGTTTATGTGTTGTAAGTGTTGTTTTCGATTATTTGAGACCTCTATTTTTCAGGCTTGGTATTGGCCCCCAAGTAAGGTTGAAACCACTTGCGACGTTTCAACATGGCCGTATTGAGGAAATTTATCCTTCTGTTACAATTCTACCAGTGTTCCGGAGAAAAATACAAAATAAAGCCATAACATATTTTTAGTATTGCATTTACTATTATTATAAATGTGAAAGTTTGGATGTATATGTTTGCATGTATGTATGGATAATTTGGAGTTCCATCACGCATAAACTACTGAACCGATTAAGCTAAGATTTTGCATGAACATAGCTTACATATCTCATTAACATATAGACCTAATAATGTCCAAATTCAACTTTTGGGCTCCACCCCACGGGTCCTGATTGTTCCAATGCAAATCTAATGGGAAGATATCATTATAAAATTACCAGCTGTAGTTGTTCGTTAGTTAGGGCAAAGGAAGTCATATGGTAAAACTAAAACAGATTTGATAGTGCTGGTCAGGTTAATATTTTTGTTTTAGCGAATTTCCCCTATAGGGAAGAAGCTATTACCGTAGGTCTCATGGTAAGACTTAAGCCCGAGACCGTGATAACTTTTCATTTTGAGGTCCCCAGATACCAAAAACACCATTCGTTCAAATTTTTATATATGTATATATATATATATATATATATGTGCCCGTAAGCACGATAACTCTCATAAAAAAGGTCCGATCTTAATGAAATTTGGTACAAACGTGTAAAGTACCATTTATTTGAACGAGTTCGAAAACCAGACGAATCGCACCATCCAAAGGGGGGTTTGGGGGGGTTTTGTACCCCAAAAATGGGTTTTTTGGGGTTTCCACATGTAATTTTTATTTAAATCAAATTTTAATTTTGACCATTGAATTCAGCATAAAAAAAACAAACAATTTGGTATCTTGATCATTGCTCTACGTCAATTGGTTACTGAGATATTGAAAGTGCTAAACACAGTACGTTGTCTAATGTTATTCTTATGGAGAAAAAGAAAAAATGTATATCTCGCTTATTTATGAAAATAAACTGACAAAATTTGGTATATGGCTTCATCTGGTTGTGGTTTATTGTTGTTTGCACAAAAAAACTTTTCGCCTATAGTTCCCGTAGCAGCAAACCTAGGTACTTGGTCCCTATGTTATTCTTATGGAAAATAATTCAAATGTTATATATCGCTTATTTATGAATGTATATAGATGAAACTTGGTATGTGACTTCACTTAGCTGAGTTCTATTGATATTTGCATAAAAACCCATTATTTTGTGTTCCTTGTTACAGCAAACCTGCGTACTCATCCCCAATGTTATTATTATGGAGAGTAATTAATTTTTTAAATATCACTTTTTTGTGAATACATTTCTTATGGATCCTGTTAAGTGTTTTAATGTGTTATGTTATATATTCATTGGAAATTCACTGAGTACGCAGGTTTGCTGCGATGGGGGTATTTTAATTTGTCGCGAGCGAAGCTGCGGGTAACAGCTAGTTTGTTATATTTTACATTAAAAACGCCAGAGATATTTTTTTCTCGTACATTATACCATAATACATCGTTTACCTCGTTTACATGTTTGTATAAAAGCGTCAACATAAACTTGGGAGATTCACAACGAAATCATCACCTGGATTAGTACAAACTATAAAAATACGTATACAAAAGAAAGGCGCGCCTGTTGTCAGCACGGTCCAATGGAGCTGCAGCGTGTAATAGCCTCAGCATCGCCACGAGCTGAGGATAAATAATGAGAAGCTGATTAAGTTATTGGCAAGCCTCATAAACCAGTTGTTCCGAGCCCGCGGCGCCCTGATGAATGTGACCCGCGCCGCCGACCGACAACCTGAGTTATGGCCTCGCCCGTGCCATACTACTGTTCTAACATTTTCCTCTATTAAACTGCAACAAAATGCTGGCAAAAGACACTTTGAGGCACGTGTCTCGTTGGGTTACCGTTTATCGACATTTCCAAGAGGAAATGTAAAACCAAGAGGTAATCTAGAATGTCCTTGTTTATATTATTTTAGTACCGGGGAGACTCGGTGATATTTGATTCGTTTCTGAGTGAAGATGTCCACTCTATATGCAATCTTTATTCAATGGTTCTAGTAACTGTTTTTAAGAAATAATTTTTTTATACTTTACTTCGTGTAAGTGTTACTTTGACAGTTTACTGGTTAATTTATTCACAGGGGTTATGATTATTTTGTTTTGATTTGAAACTCCATAAGTCCAATGTTAACATTTCCAAATTTAAAATGAGGTTTTTAACGAAATAAGAACTTTTCTGGGCTCCAGATTTTTACCAATCGTGTTTTTAGGTCTAAAAGCCCTTAACTCCAAAGTTTTAACAACATCGTTCCGCGGGGTTCCAAGATAAACTTTGTAAACAAACGTTGCTCGTATTGTAGTATAGGATATAAACAATTTCAATGGGTTCCCTTAGATTCTTAGGCTTTAAGAGAGCTTTGTTAAGGTATAAAGCACGATATATCTGTTCAGGAGTTTAAGCTCTAACACTTATATTTTGTATATATTTGTTTGTATCAATCAAAAGTTCTTACTCTCTAGATGTTCCTTTTATGGTTTTGAAAAACGTCCAACTTCAGGGTTCCGCCCCATGGATATTCGGGTTAGTAATGTTAATCTTATGTGAGAGTAGCAATAAATCGAATTGAATAAAACAATTTCTTGATTGAGTAACAAAAAACAAACTCGATGTTAAGTAAACAGTATATTGGGTGTCATTTAGATATATTAGATGTTGGAGTTAGTATCGTGATTTTGAATGGTAATTTCAATATGAATAGCTGACAAATTTATTTATATTTAAAACTTAACGTCCATTTTAAACCTTTAAAAATTGTTTGCTGAACTTTTTTATGTACAAAAATTAAAAAACGTCATTATTCTCCCCTTCTTTTCTGGTTCTGATATATTTTACTTACTTCCTCAAAACAGGGTTTTATAATGGGTTACGAAATCGCGAATTTTATGACTGATTTATGGAATGTATTTGTTAAACTTGTAGAAGCTTTCAAAGGGGTTGGTTATCAATTTAATTCTGTTTCAAAAAATAAATTTACGAAAAATAGGAGGCACTATATGGTATTTCGAGAGAAAGAGTAACAGTCATTTAAAACTCAAAACGAAAATAATTGTTTCATTTGATCACAATGAAATAATTGTTGGTAGGAGGTAGTTTTATTTGACTTACCCAGAATAGAACCGGCTAAATTTTCAACGGCCAACAAAACGACGGAGTGTGATGGAATTAGGCCACAAAAATAGCTAGGAACCTTTGATCCTAAGGTTTAATTGATCCCTGGGACAACATAATTGCAATGTTGCGCCTGCACCTTAGGAGTGTTAGCAAGGAGGTTTTGCTCATATTTATGTGGAAAGTGTTGAAGGCGGATTCTAATCCTTCGTCGAACCCTCTCATCTAAACGGGTTATTATATCTAGAGATTTCGTCTCGTGTAAAAATAGGGTACACATGGTCGACTGCCATGCACTCCTCTGTCAACTCTGCTCCCATGGCAACCAACACGGCAAAGAGTCGAATCCTCATCATCATCATTGTTGCGGATTAGGAAACCCCAGCATAGATGCTAGTCACATCTTCCACAAGCGGGAATATTGCGCAGGTTACCAGAAAGATAGGAAATAGCAGAAAATAAAAGGGTGGGATGGGACGGCAGCCAAATCGACCCTTCAGAGGGCCAACTCCCGTGCCCCAGTGACAGCTGGTATAAGGCTCTCAAACAGGGGACCGCATTCTGCCCTCCAATTGGTCAACTTAACTGACAGGGTATCCATGTACAACATCCAGGAACCATCCATTCTCAGGTTGGCAGGTTGGGGACCAAACCTGGAGATTCTGTCCCTAGCCGCTGCAAATGGAGGGACCAAAGGTGAAAGGGAAAGTTTGTCATAATGGACAGCCAAAAGACTTATGTAATGACAACTTCAATTGTTGTACCCAATGTCAGACTCAAAACTGGTATAGACCAGTTTTAAGGTAGTCCTGGGACATCGAATCCTCTCTTCAGTTATATGAGAATCAGCTAACAAACATTTAATCTGTGAAGAGAGGATTTGATTGGTAACTTTTGGAAAATGGCGGTTGACCATGTAGGATTCACTTTTTTACCCCAGACGAGACCTCTAGATATATTGATCTCGTTGCTATCGCCCCATAACTTTACTTGGAAGATCCCGTCAAACTCCTCTTTTGATGTAGTCCTGTCAATATCGTCTGTCATCTGTCGCAGGCGGGAGTGTTAAGGCTGGAGACCGCAGAGTACTGGCTCGAACCCTCGACCTCCAGCAACACGACAGAGGGCCGCCAACACATCCTGTTCCGCCGGAACACCGCCACCCGCCATCGGAAACGGAAGAAGAAAAAGAGAAAGAAAAAACACGAGAAGAATTGTGGAACTAGAGGTTAGTTGCTTGTATGATTTGTTCTTACCGATTAACCGATTATTTTAAGCATAGATACATTTGAGTCTCTCCAGTATATTACGAATCTCATTCCTTATAAAATACATGTATATGAAGATGGATTAAGCATTCAATTTATTAAAACTGACATTTACACATAATTTGCTAAAATTACGACCTAATCCTGCAACCTTTTTACTAGTAAAAAATGTCTTATCATAAATATCAAGTACACATTAAATGTATTAAATGTAAATCAGTAAAACTCAACGGATGTACGTGTTTTCCGAACATTCAGACAAGAAACAATATTGCTAGAAGTTTATCTGGAACAGAATTTCTGCAGTTATAAAAGATGAAATGATCTTACAGCAGCTTGTATTTTCCTTGAAATTTCACCATAACTTTCACAACAGTTTATATTTTAAATTTAACTGGCCCAAAAAAGTAGGCATATGCGTTCAAACTATATTTGATGAAAGTCGTCAAAATGTTAGAACTTCTAAATCGGTTTTAGCAGTATGATAGAAGACAAAATACAACATACTTATAGACAAATGTATGTTGTAACACACCATGTGTCCGTTGAAATTACATGGAGAAGATGACCATATTGGATTAGAGTTAATTAACAAAAGCGGAAATGTCGAGTGTTTAAATCATAAAAACTGAAAACAAGATTGTGCAAGTCCAAGTTGCTTCTTATTCTCTAACGTTAACTGTTCCAGCTTCCTTCTTAATCAAGTTTTAAGTTAACTACTTTTCCCCTTTGTTATAAATAATTACATTTCTTTTATTTGCTGAAAACCCCTCTACATGAACGTCCATGTGTTGCACGTGCATACAAAAATGAAGGTGCCTAACAATGAATGTGCACAGAAAACTCTACAGACGCCATGCAGCAGTTGTGTTGGTTAGTTCAGTCACCGGCCGCTTTGAACGCTAGTGGCGCGAGGTCGCTCATAAGTGCATTCAATTACACCAGCTGCCATCCCTACGGGTTACCCGATTTACCCCCCCCCCCCCACTCCACCCGCTGCCACCCCTCACGGCGACCCGACTCGTGGCGCTACCAGGAAAGCGCAGCCCTTTTCCTACTCCAGTTAAACTGTACTGTTTTAGTTTCCTGTGCTGTTCACAGTGCTTGGCATGAAGGAGAGTTAGTGTGAGAGAGATAGTGAATAACTCCCACCATTATTACCCTCGAACGGTTACGTACAATCAACTAAAAATTTCGCATGAACAGTAATGACTTCTGATATGATAACATACACTCTGCTTATTTACATTTTAACCCAGCTCTATGAAGTAATATGAAGCCGTTATAAATGAACGATGATTGAAGATTAATAAGATTGGTAATTTGGATTAATGCTATTCACGTTTGACGTTTATGACGAGTCTAGGCGAGCGAAGACGATCACGAGATTGTAGATGTGTAGTTGGCTTCCGCTCGTGTTATACCAGCTGATTATTTGATTATTTAGCCTACGTTGTTAAATGACTTGGGGTTCGTCGCATATCACCCTCCCAAGTCCCGAACGACTCGACGAACAGTAAAAATGTAAACGGTAACCACAATAATCAAAACATATGTTTTGTCAGAAAGATGTGTATTGGTATGCTGACTGCACTAAGCCATGTGGAGAAGGAAAGGCATTACTGCGCAAACCGGATGCTACCACCGCGAACAGGGTTGCAAAAGTTTCGGTTGTTCCAGAGCCCCCGCGGCTGCCGGCGGCACGTCTGGAGTGGTCGGCGGTGGCGGGGGCGGGCCGGCTCCAGGTGCAGGGCAGAGGCCGCCGCCACCGCCAGCGCCACCGTCGCTCCGTCTCCAAGGAGCACCACGTCGAGACGCTGCTCGTGGCCGACGCCTCCATGGTGGACTTCCACCACGACGGCGACGTCGAGATGTACCTGCTCACCATCATGAACATGGTACAGTATGGACTTGGAGCTGGCTGGTTTTGTTGATGAAAGTTTTGATGACTCAGTAAATAAATAAATACATTCTTTATTTCCATAAATGCACAATGCAATAAGCATTACAATTATACAGTAGAAAACTATAATTACATAGTTTTCAAATATATACTAAGCAACAAATACCTTATGTTTACACAGCTCTTAGCCAGTACATTATGGATAGCCACCTCTTTAGCAATAGCTGTGCAGAGGTGGCATCAGGTTATAAGAAATGTGCAATGTGCAGCGTGCCAGAAACTCCCAGTCAAATCAGTGGCGTAGGTACGGGGGGGGGGGATCAGGGGGATATATTCCCCCCTTGAAACTTGGAAAAATACAAATTTATATCCTCCTGAAATCAAGCTTATGCCTTTTGATTAAAAAGAAATATTGTTATTGAAAAACAAAAAAATATGCTTATTTATATATTACAAATATTGTTTGCGTACAATAAATAGTAGCAAATGAACTGCACCGGCACACGGCACGGTATTTGCGCATTGCGTATTTGGGGAGTGAGTCACCGAACAGTCTGCCCTCACCCCCTAGCAGCCAGTTCGTCAACTAGCGCACCTTGACGTCCAACCGGACTTAGTGATGTGCTTAACTGTACATGTGTAATTTAATTAACTGCAGGGAGCCATAAATCTTCATACTGATTTTCACCGTTCTATAACCGCAAATATATGTAAAAGTCAACGATATTTCCCGACGAAATAAAGCCAAAGAGTAACAAATAATAAAAGTTAGAGTGAACAGGGAAATAAGGGTTTAGCTTATTTGGCAATCGTTGCATGACGATGAAGTTGCAAACGTAAATACATTTTCGTTCACAGACAGGATTTCAACACAAAATTTGTGTTATTCAACGCATTTTGGAACCAATTTCAAAAAGGGGAGATTTTTAATTTTTCAAGGAAATTCCCCGGAGCTATATTTTTATCTTAAAACTCCGGGAATCTATTGGGAAATCTGGTGACTTGGCAACTCTAGCTTAGCGATTACTTTCCAGCTTTCCACTCCAGTACTGATTACAACTGATACAAGTACTTTTTAGTCCTGTTACAAATACTGATTACTTTGTATCAATGGGTTATGTCTTGGATGTGTAGGCCTATACCAATAATTAAGAATGTAAGGGACACGTCAATGATGTCTTCAACTTTGTACACCGATATCCGCGCTAGTCACGAACACAGTTTTTGTTTTGTATTCGCTAATGAGATAACCCCCCTTGACAAAGGTCTATCTATGCCACTGAGTCAAATTACAGTTTATTAAAAAAAATCATTAAATGCTATACATCATTTCAGTGCCTAATACATATCAATTGTACTAACTTTCAAACCAACAATAATTTAGAAAAAACACTACCTTATAAAACTAAATAAAAATAGGTATAACAAATATAAAAAGAATGTTACAAAACAATAACATATCTTTTTGTACCTACATAGTGATAAAGACTAATTATATAACAAATAGTTTGACTTGTCCTAATATTTCAGACACAAGAAGATGTGTCACGCTGAGATATTTCAGGAACCACTAGACCGATTTTTATGATGGAAATATCTATGGAAAGGTCTCTCTGCATAGGTTTACAAAAAAACGATGTCTGATTTCAGTACTCGTTACAAAGATGAATCTTATCCTGTTTGAATCCTGTAAACAGGATGACCATCCTGGACTGTCCATCAAGTTGCTAATAATCAAGTGACTTTACAATGTATGAAGGAATCTGTGCTGGTGGAAATTTATTTAAGTTGCATTACTCCAGGCTAAGGTCATGTTACGCTAGTTTGAATTCACTTGTGCGCAACACAACCTCGGCTAACAGAATTTATCTTGGTATTCAATATTTTAATGGATTTTGGAAATATTTCTTTGATGTAAAGTTATTACTTGTTGGTTTCAGCGCCAGAGTTCAGCACAATTTTTTTAAAAAGTAATATTTCTCTAGGTAAAAAAATTGCATTGATCATCGGAACAAGGAGCACAGAAACGTCATGAATAGATAACAGTTTTAGCAAACATATACAAATATAATCCAGCAATTTATTTACTACTTCTTTTTGATACAAATTATTTGTTTGTAGAAAAAAAATAAAGATTTTTTTGAGACTTTTAATTGTTGTAGGTAGCCGCCCTATATCAAGAGCCGAGTATCGGTAACTCTGTCAACATCGTCGTGGTGCGGATAGTCCTCATAGAAGATGACACTGCAGAGGTACCTCACACTTTGATCTTTACAATAACTTTGGCACTTAAGTGTGATGACAATCATAAAATCCTTGCCTAATCTATAGTTTATTACAATTTACTTATTGAGTTTCTAAGTAGTATTTGACACGGTAATTGAATTAATTCAAAAATGCTTATTCAGTCAATCAACTATTCAGATTTTTTCATTTTAAAAGTTGTGCTAAAATGACTTGGAACTTCTAATGTGTTCATGTTTGCAATAAGGCCAACCATTTGTTTACCACCATAATTAAGTTTGTTTACTATTCAAGATTACTGATTTAAGTTGCATAATTAATAAGTCAACGGCAAAAAACACTTATATTGCTTGCAATTTATTTGGGGATCTCCCACTAGTAGCCCCACTGTGCCTTGGTCGCCATATTGTTTTGGCTTATTTTTTCTTGCTTTCAAGGAATTCTTGAACACAGTAATAAGGTCAGTTCAACAAATAATCCTTAAATTGGTGTTAGACATTTTCATAATCTTAAATTTTCCTAATTAATGTTGTTAAATTGTAATTTATCTTCCCACATAAGTGTCTCGAACCACCCTTAGTAAGCATTTTTGTTGTTTGTTTTTTGAGGTAAAGGAAGAAAATGTATTTATGCAAATAGGTGGCCAACCTACAGTATGGGACTCCTCCTAAAGAAAAACTACCCACTGTAAACCCCCTTAGCTCTTTAGGACTCTCTGGGATTGTCTGTCATATTACTTCAGGTGAGACCTAAATTTGGCTTAAGTCCATAGGGCTCGCTCCATTTCCAGCCAGTCTGATTATTGAATCTAGTCCGCTTCCAAGTCCAGATCAGTCTTTCATTCTGCGGAGGATGCCCTGGACAAAACATGACAAACATCAGTAAAGTTGGAGGGTGCGTCCATCACCTTTCCACAAACCGTGCCCACCAAACATGAGCAACGAGAGAATGAGTGGCCTCCAGGCGGGGCCTTTTCCAATGCTGACAGCAGAAGAAAGTGTGTTCCGCGTCGTCGTTTGCTAAGCACTGGACAAGCCTTGGGATAGGAAATAAACTCAGGGAGAACCAAATTGATCTGATATTTGAATTCCTTTTCCCCCGGGTTTCAGGGCCTGAACATCACAGTCCACGCAGACCACGCCCTCGACAGCTTCTGTAGCTGGCAGCAGAAAAACAATCCAACAACAGAGACTGACCCTCAGCATCATGACGTTGCGATCCTTGTCACCAGGTACATATACGGTCTACGTACGGTGTGAAGAAAGGATTAGTTTTGACAAAATTGGTTAACTTGAGTTTGTAAAACAGTTTTTAGTTTTAATGAACTAATTATCTCCTCTGGTTGTGTCCCTACAGACCTGTTAGCAGACCAAGCTATGATATCTATGTAGCAGAACCCCATGATTTTTTCCAAACCACAAATATGCATATCTGGAAAAATGTTGGTATTTATTTTGATCCTTACTATACAATATAGTACATAATAATAATACAAGTTGGTATTTCATGTTTCAACACTATGTAAACGCACAACACTCTGCCAAATTCTCATTTTTGACTTTTGTCTTTGATTTGAAAAAATTACAGTGAAAAACAATACATTCATACTCTTACTTTCTCCCCTTTTTACATAGTATATGGAGAAAGTATTTTTTTTTTACTTTCTCCCCCTTATACATAGTATATAGAGAAAGTATTGTTTTTGTCAAAATGTTCAAATTTGAGTTGTTAGTGGAAATAATCGTTTTGGTGCTCCCTGAACCCAAAAAAAGTTATTTTTACATGAGTCTGTCTGTTTGTCTGTCTGTCTGTCTGTATGGATGTGTACAGAGCTACAGGCCTAACCAATGGTCCGATTTTTATCAAATTTGGTATGTAGGTACTAATCCACGATATCTCCAGGCGCTTTTTAATTTTTTGGAATTTTTTATTTTTAAGGGTAATTATCCCCCAAAAACCGCAAAAAAACATGAAAAATCAAGATTTCTCAAAACCGGCTCTAACGATTTTGATTAAACTTTGGGCGTTTGCAGAACTTTAGTTTCCAATAAAATGACATTACGGTACCTGCATTTCTGTAAAAATTCAGGTTCAGAAATTACAAGACTTAAAATATCAAAAATTCAGTTTTTTGTTTTTTTCATAAAAAACATAAATATAAAAAATATTACTAGTCGCCATTAAAAAGAGCTAAAAAAACTAAATAATTTAGCATTTGAATTACTATTCTACGATTACTGGCTGGGGAGAAAATTTAAATTTTCATTTTGCGGTAAACGCAGTACGTTGTCCAATATTATTCTTATGGGAAATACAAAAATTACTATTTCTCTCTTATTTAAAATTGATATGCTTGTCAAGTTAGCATTGACCAACAGTGGAAATTCGAAAAATATTGCCCCTTAATAACCCTGAAGGGGCAATGGATTCTGTAGTGCCTCCTAAACAGGGATTTGGCTGGATATTTTTGAAAACAAATTGTTTACAAGATTTTATATACATTCGACCGTACTTTGTATTCTATAATTAGTAAATAAAAAGTAATTTATTCATTAAATTCGGGCTAAAAGGGAGAAAGTATGTGTCAGTTTCCTGATACCGTTTATTTTAAATATATACCTATTTAAAAAAATTAAGGTTGTGAAAAAAATAATATTTACAAACTCTTATAATGAGAACCCACATTCATAAAAAATTCACCATTACACTGTGATGTACACGACCTCGTCGATGTACAGTCACCTGGAGCGTAGCTTAATGAATATTTTACTGTAGAGTAGGTTTCCTCACAATGAGACAAGCTTCCTAGGTTTTACATACCCTGTTTAATTTAACAGTCACTTCTCTCTCTCTGGTAAAGAACAATAAATGTAATATCCAAGTAAATTACAATTGAGTTGGTTAGCCCTAGGCAGCGTCCTGGAGGCAGTATGATCAAAGAATCCTAATCCCCTTAATAATTTAGGAACTGTCCCTTGATTTATATGAACACAGACCACCCATCTTAATGTGCAACTGTCCCTCGATAATATTCCCCTTATCAAACACTCCCACACAGCAAAACAACTATAAAACTCAAAACCCCAAATGAATTTAGTCTTCCTCACCTGACAGGGCTCGACCCTACACAGTAACCGATACGACTTCTCACCCACCTGGACTCTCCCGGGCCCAATGCCCCACTGACCCAGATACAAGCAAGCCACCCTATTTAACTGACCGCCTCCTACTGAGTGTCAAAGCACTCAGTGTTTACATAAACACCTCCAGCATGCTTCCTACTTGGCGAGGTCTTACTTCCCTCAACAAGGGTTCAGAGACCTAGCCAGGACAATTAGCTCTTAACAATAAAAATAACATATAAAACAATTCCCAACCTTTTAACCCCCTATTACATACCCCTTGATCGGCGAGACGATGTCCTCAGCGTCTGATATAATCAACAATAAATTTTAAAAACATTCAATTCGATTGCAATAAAGCTACCTTCACACTAATCACATAAAACTTCTGGCAAATATACCCAAAAGGACCGATAAAGCTCCCAACCACAAAAATGTTGCCATATACTTTAACCCATTGGCGTAGACATACGAGCAGGTCTCGTTCCTTACTTGTAATTTTATTAACGTGTGAATTGGAGTATAAAATTGGTGTTTTTAAATGGATTAATGGCATATTTTAATTAAAATATTGTTTTATTTCAGTTTAGAGAGTCACATTGGCACACACACAGTAGACATAATTAAAAATTAGCAAAATCAGTGTTGACCATGTGCAAGTCTCAAAGAACTAACCGATCCCGTCAACTTCCAAGCAAGCCTGCCACCGTTTATTTTACTTGGGCCCTCCTACCAACGTTGCCACAGACCGGTTAACTCATTGAGAGTTGCACAACTGGTCAGTTTTGGTCGTGTGCGGGAATCGAACCCACGAACATCGTATCGCCACCTGGCCAAGGTGTTTCCACAACGTAGCCAACTCAGCTAACACGACCAAAGGCCTGGCGGCGATATTAAGGGTTTTCAGTCAGTCCGCGCCCCTAGCGGATAGAACCGTAGACGCCCGCGGTCATTAGTTACATATTTTGCTACTAGAGTGCAGCACCAATCAATTCACGTTATAGGCTACTACAAATAGAATAAAATTACTACCTCAATGGGTTAGTGACGTTACATCTTGAACATCCCACCATGACTCCGGCAAAGACACGTGGTCAAACAAAGCTGGCAGAACATTCTGGTGGACCACAAAAGACAGAGAAGAAACTGTCCAATTTGAATCTAAGATATGAGAAAATTTGTGAAAAATGGGCCTGAAATTGAAAAAAGGGTCAAATGAAACATTATTAACATGAATTCCCTCAACAAGGGTTCAGAGACCTAGCCAGAACAATTAACCCTTAAAAATACAAATAACATATAAAACAATTCCCAACCTTTTAACCCCCTATTACAATACAATAAAGAGTTTTGGACTGAGTGCTGATTGTTGATTGTTGCAAGCACGTTTTCTCATTTGTTTTCCCTGAGAAATAAAGTTACCTGTTTAATTCCTTGACTTAAAGGACTCAGAAGGAATAAGCAAGTAACATGAAAATTGTAATTACTTTTTCTAAATATTGGTCTCGAGTAAAAACCATTTACGTGTGCAGGAAGGACATCTGCGCACGCAAGAACACGCCGTGCAGTACGCTGGGAGTGGCGCACGTCGGCGGCATGTGTGAGCCTGACCGCAGCTGTAACATCAACGAAGATAACGGCATCACCCTGGCGCACACCATCGCGCACGAGATGGGCCACAAGTGAGTCACAACTGCGTCTTAGATCCTCTTTTCATAACAATTATTATTTGCATGATAAGTTGAGAAGAAAGATGAAAGCAGGTGAATTTAATCAATACTTATCAGTTTAAGTGTAATTGACTATGGAGAGATTGCTGGACATAATAATAATAATATATTTTATTTCTCTTCAAAATACATATTACAAAACTGATATTGGTTAAGTGATACAACAATTTTTCACTAGAGTACAGGAGAAAACATCATACCTCACTAAAAAAAAATAGTTTTAAAATGTGCTATTTCATACATATGCAAATTTTTTTTCTACAACCCAGGATTTTTAAGTATAAGCTACACTTATACAGATTTGATATAATTAAAATATGTTATTTAATGCTTTAGGCACTTGCCTCAAACATTTTTTTAACTAGATGCTCAATTAAACAGTTATGCAACGGTCAGGCACTCGCACTATATTTGTCCTAAGAGTTTGACACAATGGGCCTTGAATATTGTGAGAGTATTATACATTAGTATTATGTATTAGTGATATTGTAGAGGATCTTTTATTTTATGGTTAATTCAGTATATATATTTTTTATTATTATTATTACAATTTTTAAGAGTTTAGCAGCTTCTGTTTTTCTTACTAAGCCCGTCCACGTAGACTAAAGATCTGTGCGTGGAACGTATCCAGCAAAGCAAGAGGTGAGCCGTTACGGTACGAGTTATATATTACTGATAAAATTGAATGCCAGGACCGGGATTCGAACCTTCTGATAGGTACACTGCCAAGGTTTTGGAGTCCGTCTCCTTGACCACTACCCCAACAACTCACCATTAAGAGAGTTTATTCTGTTCAGAAGATGCAGTACATATTGAGTTGTTTGAGTTGTCACCCTGTCTAGCCCCCTGTTTGGTGTTTCAGTTTCGGCATGTTCCACGACTCCGCCCGCTCTGGCTGCGCCGGCCGCCGCGGTCCCACGCTGCATGTCATGACACCGACCTTCGAGGCCGACTCTCTCAACATCGCCTGGTCCGAGTGCAGCAGACGGGACATCACGCACTTCCTCGAGTCAGTACCAAGTACCATAGAGGGGAGACAAAGTAATAGGGATAGGAAATAGGAATAGGTCAAGTCTGAACTACATTGCAATGCTTAACTTTAAGAACCTGGGGCTGAGCTTTGCTTGGGGAAGGTCAGTAAGTTTGTATAGATGACTCAGAGTAATATTTCACCATGTCCCCCTACTGACGAGCAGATCTAATTAGCTCCATTACCTCTTTTCTGCATGTTACTCCAGTTGTTATTATAACTCAATGCTCCTTTGATTACATCTTCCTTCAGTGATTTTAGTCACTGCTCTCAGGAAACCACATGTTAATACTTAACTAGAATAGTACTACTTTGTTTTGATTTTGAAACTCCATAAGCCCATGTTAATTTTTGTAACTTTTCAACAAACACATAACTTAACTTTAACTTTTCGTTTTTTACATAATTTGATTTTTCCTGGGGATAAGACCTGTCTAGAATTTATTTTTAACCCAGAAATTATTTAATTATAACTTTTGAAGGAAATCATTGGAGCTGTTTTTGAGATCAGTTTTGCAAGCGAGCAAGCATACAATCGAGCAATAAACCTTACTCATGTTAGAGTGTAGGATAGGATTGAAGACTAATATTTTGTTCTGTTTAATTCAACACATTTTCTGCTGCGACTGGGAAACATGGAAACATATGCAGTTTTCATGTTTAAACATGTCAGCTGCAGAAAATGTGTGGCAGTCATAGCTGAGTGGGTCGAGTACTGGCCTACCACCTAAAAGTCCCGGGTTGAATTTCCGGTGAAATCCATCTGACTTTTGAAACTAAAACTGCCGTTGTGATTGGGAAGGCGCGTTAAACCGTTGGTCCTAGCTACATAAGTAGTCGACAGGTCGTGACAGAAGCATTAGTGTGACCTGAAAACTCTGACAACAGACCTTGACCAGGTTACATGAACTTAGCTGCAGAAAACGTGTTAAGTATTTCTGTTTTGAAACAATTATTTTGAAACCTACATGACCAAAGAAAAATATTCAGTCCATCACGGTAAAATAAGTGAGTTATTGAATTGTTGAAATAAGAAAATTATATTATAAATCAAAGGTGATAAAGAAATGTAAGAGTTTCCATCAGTCGATACTGGAGTGTAAGGCAACCTGTGTGTAGCCAGGGCTCCGGCGGCTGCCTGGATGACTGGCCGGTGCTCCAGGACGACTACAGCTACCCAGAGCTGCCGCCCGGCGCTATGTACAACGCCGACTACCAGTGTCGGCTACAGTTCGGACCGGACAGCACCGTGTGCTCTCCAGCTGACGAGGCAAGTATCTATATTATTAAAAGAATTTCTTGATTTTTGTTCGGAGATTTCAGGCCTCTTAAACTATTAATTTTCTTGTATGTTCGGTATGAATCGAAAGATCTTACGTTCAAGATGTGCCTTTCGGTGCTTTGGAACATCCAACTTCAGGGCTCTGCCCCATACACATTTAAAGTTCCAGTGTTAATCTTACGGAGTTGTATTTCATTCAGTCAAACAGCTGATTAATACTAACACTTCTAAACCTCTGACTCTATGCCTGAGAGGTTCTCTTAAGAATAATGGAACACCTGCTAGTTTTATTTGATTTTATTGTTGTTTGATCATTTGGCATTCTCATATTCTATAAAATTGTATGAAGTAAAACAATTTTAAAATTAGTTTAAAATGTAAACACATTTTCAAATTGGTAAAAGCTTGGGTTTCTTCTCCCCACAATACAACTCCGGGAAACTCGTCAATGTCAAAGACCACATTGTGTCAAGTTTGGGAGACTACTGAATACAGTACATACAATTATACAAATGTAGAATAGCATCAAAATAACTAGGAAGCAAAACCAGATATTAGAAAATGAAGAGAACATTGTATATAATAATAATAATCTTTATTAGGCTTGTAACAATAACGATTGCATTGGCAATTAACATTAGTTTGTGATTAATCTAGAATTTAAAGATACAATATTTCTACATTATAGGTTGCATACTTCTTTGCTATAAAACACTTAAAATTCAGCATCCAAAAGTCTTTTACACTGTGTAGTAATTAATTTTATTGTTTTTCTAAATTTTTGTAACATTTTCTTCTGCATTTTGCAAGGTTTCCCAAATACACAGATTTGATTTTTTTAGTTAAAGCATTTTCTGTTATTCTTAGGGTCCCTTAAACTATCTTATTCAAATCCTATTATAATTAGTTATAAATACAGCAGAGTGTTTTTCTGTGTTATTTAGGTACTAAGGTTTGGAAAGGATCACTGTAGTTTAATGTCAAAATTTGTCTAAATAAGGCTTTCACTGCCTAGAAAACATGTTAAAAAAACGCAACAAACAAATTTTACCTTGTTCGCTTCAATTTTACAGATCTGCTCTCGATTGTGGTGCACAGTTGAGGGAATGTGCACAACAAACCTGTACCCTGCTGCCCCCGGCACACACTGTGACAAACACATGGTAAATATCAAAATAAACTACTAAATCTGACTTTAGCTCGGACTAAAAGGTCAAATTTAATACAAGAAAACTTACACTTAGAAATAGTAAGGAACCAGTATAAATCACACTTTGGAACAAAGCCTTAGGATCCAAGCAAAGATGGCACAAAGGCATCATTTGTGCTTTATATATTTATTAAATTCTTGATCGACAAGGAAAAATGGGGATTTGTCTGAAAAAGAGGAATGGAATGAGAAGGACACTTGTAAAGGCAAGGAGAGGTTGATGAGTAATAGCGTAATAGTGTGGAACTGTAAGTTTTTATCTGTGAGGAAAGAATTATATCTGAAGAAAGTATGTTTGATAGCTTACCAATTATAGAAGATCAGACTTGGCCTTTTATTGATTTTGGAAGTAGAGTAACAAAAAACGTTTTGTCTAAAGTTGGATCTGCTTGATACTTTCTCTGGCACAAAGAGTGAATTTAAAAGTTATCTCATTAAGTAAATTACGATGACTAAGATTATGCCGCTTCATGTTAGGTCCTGTATGTTGCTACATGTTCTGTGCTGGACGTTGCTACATCTTTAGTGCTGAAAGCTGCTACATGTTCTTTGTCAGATGTTGCTACATGTTCTGTGCCACATGTTGCTACATGTTCTGTGCCGCATGTTGCAGTGGTGTGTGAACCAGGCATGCGTGCCCATCGGGGAGAGCTCCGAGCCCATCGCTGGGGGATGGGGGGAGTGGGGGGCGTGGACCGAGTGTTCCCGCTCATGTGGTGCCGGAGTCTCGGTCAGGGAGAGGCTGTGCGACCACCCCACCCCGGCCCACGGCGGCTCATATTGCCTCGGCGAACGGAAGCGGTATCGTGTATGCAATACACAGGTGAGTCCAGCACTATAGTCTCCCACAAAAGTAAAATTAAACTATATACAAAATACTAAAATATACTTAGAACTTATTACTTGCTATCACTAAAAATGTATGGATAAAATTATAAAAAAGCGGTGGTGAAAGCCTGTTGATATGTTTCAAAATTAACTCCTGGATTGACTGAGCCAAAATTTAGCGCGAAGATGAATTTACCTATTATATCTGGGTGTTACATAGATCTATTTACATTTCAGAATTTCACAGGGCTTTGTTCAACTGGCCTTTAAATGTCAAAGGCAAATTTCAAAGACACTATGGACACGCTTCAATTGAATCAGGTGATTATGAAATCATGTGTTCATTAGTTTGAGAGGTAATTTAACAGATTCACCACAGAATTCAGCATCAAAAATTTTAATTTTTAATTTCATATGAATCAAAACAATTGTATTTAGGTGTAATTTGTAATTATTTGTAATTTCTACTCAGCACATAGTACAACTGTTGTATAATCTCAGAGAGGGGCTGGCTGAAGCGATTTACTCCATCTATTAAGCACAATCCACCAATCCATCCATCTGTGGTGATCTGTGGTATCTCCATCTATTACTGTGGTGATTGCTACAAATACCCTGGCTAAGCCAGGGCGTCATCTAAATTTAGTATTTGATAAAATTTATAACTGAAACAGCTAATTTCATGCAATTCTGCTTAGGAGGGTGATTTAACATTAAGAAGGAAAATTCCTAACACCATGAAATTGAAAATGTTGTTTCTTTAGTAATCTATTTAAAAGTTAACTTTGAAATGCCCAAAATCAAATGGGAAATTCCCTATACCAAATTTGAAGGTGTTTTGTGAGAAAACCTGGCATTGCATATCAAAATGTCCGTTATTATTTAAAATTGTGTTAAAATTCAGAAGATATTAGAAAATCTCTTAGGGAATTGTACCCCTTTGATCTTAAAAATCGTGTTTATCTGTGGCAGAAGAAAATTTTATCTAGTCAGGTGATTAGATAAACAGGTGAATGTTAGTTGATCAGTGTCTCTGCAGAAAGCAGGACAAACCAATGTTTTTTGCGCTTTACAAATCTTCCCAGTGCAACTGGAATGCCAGGCCTCGTATGACTTAAGGATTCTCTGCTCCAGGCTTGTCCAGAGTCATCGCAGAGCTTCAGAGCCGAACAGTGTTCATCGTACGACAACCAACCGTACTTCGGAAAAAACTATACGTGGCTTCCGTACTTTGAAACAAGTAAGGCAAATGGTGTAAAAGACATTCTTCCTTACAAGTAATTAAATACTAAAATGAATATCAGTTATAAATGAGAGTGCAAATTAAAATACCAGATACTTATCAGGGGAAAAATTAATAACAAATAAAAACCAATACTAAACACATAACATCTACATTCATCCAACATGTGGTTGGGTTTAATATATACTGAAGCTAGATCAATGTATTACATTAGTTAATTAAAAAACTTAAGAGGAAAAATAAACCTTCTGAAAATAAAAATTAACATTAGTGAATATGTTTTAGAATTATTTGCAAATGCTCTAGTAGTTATTAACTTGTTCTGTGTTAAATAAGTGGTGTAAGGCATTTCAGAATGATAATAGCGATGTGGGAGGATTTTAAATTAGGATATTGTATGTGTTATTGTCTTGTTACGTTTTGAGCTTATCGACTCTGAATAACCTTCTTTAGCTTTAAGTTTGTTGGTTGTGTTTCCATTTCAAATAGAAAAGTCCTGGTTTTAACACCTCCTTAATACCTCTGTAAGACACCGAGGCAACTAGGGCGTATCTTACAGACCTGTTTCAGCATCCCGACTGGCTGCCAGATTAACCCAGTTAGAGGCTTGGTGCCACGGTCACACAAAATTTTAGTCAAATCTAATCGTAGATTTGGAATGCCAAAAGCCCCAAATAAATTCAATCTTAAAAATATTCACTTCCATTTGTAATATGTTGCATGTTGTTGATATTTTATTAGATACTAGATAACAATCACATTTAAAAAATACTATAAAATGTTCAAATTAAAGAAATATATTTTGATTTTGATAAAAATGCATTAGTTCCTTTGCTTGAAGGACTCCCAAAAACTGATAAAATAGGTTTTTACTCCCCCCCCTCCTACTGTTAATTACTATAATTTTCACTCAGTTTATTTTGTTATTACTTCACCCAGGTTTGTACAGGTAGATTTTAATAGTTAAGGCAGTCCCACACTTCTCGCAAACAGGCCTTAACATTCGGCCGAACATTCTCCCGAATGTTCACTGAACATTCTGTCCCTTATGTTCCCGTATATATTCAAAATTTCGTGAAACTCCCACACTTCTCGCGAATACTCCGAACATTCGGATTTCGGTCGAATGTTCAGGCCTGTTCGCGAGAAGTGTGAGACCGCCATTAGTGTCTAGTACGTAGTCAGCTGTTAACGGTATAGTACGAGTCAGCTGTTAGGATCTAGTACGTAGTCAGCTGTTAGGATCTAGTACGTAGTCAGCTGTTAACCAGTGTGATGTGTGCAGCCGAGCCGTGCGAGCTTCACTGCACTGATTCCGAGGACACCATCATTGCCAGCCTGGGCGACACACGAGACGGGACACCGTGCAACCTCGGCTCTCGGGACATGTGCATCTCGGGCATCTGTCGGGTACGCAGCTCCTACTATAAGTAGTATAGGGAACTAAAACACTGCAGAAGGCTGACTGGAGAGGCAGCCCCACAAGTCGGGTCGCCATGCGGGGAGGCATCGAGTGGGGGGGGGGGAAAGGTCGGGTCGCTTATAGGGATGGCAGTGACTGTACTTGAATGTACCCTCTCTGAGCGACCTAGTGCCACTAGCGCTCAAAGCGGCCAGTGACAGAACTAACCATTTTGCATGCAACTGCTGTTAACATGGTAATCAGCCTTCTGTAGCGTTTTATAGTTTTTTGTGGTAGTATAAAAATAACTGGCCTGTTTTCGTTGGTTAGAGGCCGTGCATATATTACGTCACGCCTCCCCGGGGAGGGAGGGGGTGCGGCACATCATGACAGACCATGATACGGGGGAGGGGGGGAGGTTATGGGCTGCATGATCCGTCATGATTAATGGAGTTAAAGCCTGCGAAATCGTCACTTACAGTGACGAAATATCGTACGCTACAATCCAATACTTAATAAATAATAAGTGTGACGTACCCCCAACAGGGGGGCGGGGGGCGGGGGGAGGGGGGAGTAATGAGCAGGGTGAAAAAGCATGACACAAAGGGGGGGGGGTCAAAAAGGGCTGAATATAGCGTGACGTAATTTATATGGCCCCTTATACTACTTTACTTAGACGCACCTTTCGCTCTGGTGGTGACACCGCGAAGACACATTCAGCTAGATGCTGAACTTAATAATTAAAGAACTGTTGTATTATAACCTCAGTTCCTTGTCCACTAATCATTTTAACATTTTCTAAAAATATTATGGCAATTTAGTGACTACTGATTAAATCTTTAATTTTACCGTCACTAATTTTTGGACTACAATTAATCAAAATTTTCCATCAAAGTCAGTTCTTGATTTAAATTCATATTTTCATGTACAAAATAAACTTGTTATTTGATTAAGATGAGAAACTTAATGCTCTAAAAAAAAATAATAAATAGAACAAATTGGTCAGTTATCTTGTGGTTTCTAAATGCAAGTGCTTCCTCTTCGGTGTTTATTACTCTTTGATGTCGATGAGGCTTAAGTACTGCAATGCATAGTTGTTTAATCACCGGTATTGTTATCAGAAAGGTTATTTCTTTGGAACTTTTATCGTGTATAAAATGTATGTAAACAACACGTAAATATATCCTTTTTGGATTTTCGTTGATTTTTAGCTAACATTGATTTTTTTACTAACACTGGTTTTGGTTTATTGCAGCTATTTATTTTCAATACTATATAGCTCATTGAACAATATGATAACAGTCAAATTATTAATTATTATCTCTCAAAATAAGATGATTAGCAAAACCGCAAGGGTAGTAAGAAATGTTGGGCTTTGTTGTGTTAAAGAAGGTGGGTTGTGATTGGGTGGTGGACTCTGAGGCAGAGGAGGACAAGTGCGGGGTGTGTCACGGAGACGGCAAACTCTGCTCCACACAGAACGGGTTCTACAACGTCAGTCAAGGGGACGGTATGTTGTCTCGTTTTGGGTTAAGTTTAGATATTACCTAGAATATAAACAACCTGTAGCTATGCTTGTGTAATTATACCACCGTAATGACAACCCAAAAACACGACCAGTAGTGAATCTATTGTCTTGAGAATAGAGTCTTGCTATTTTCAACTCAACCGTCTTGTGTTCTCTGAATTTGTTAATTTTGAAACCACTCACTGAACTTCTCCGAAACACTGTGTCATTATTTTCTGTTTTGCAGAATATCACAAGAAATATAAATAAAATATTTATAAAATGATTATATTAATCACTTATTTCAATCAGTTAAATGAGGAAAATTAAAATAGCAAAATTATGATTATCATATGCTTTCATGGTTACTATAAATAAATAAAAATCTAGATAACATAAAGATGCAAAATTTGATGCAGATTAAAAATAATACGTTCCCATTGGGAAGAAAAGGTTGAATACTATCTTAAAACCTACTTTCTAAATTAAATTTTAGTATTTAACTGAAAACCACATTAAATTTCAAAACAACACTAAAAGAATCATTACCAAATATTGTTACATTTGATATTGTTTTTGTACATGTAAGGTAGAAAATAAGGTAAGGTAATGAATTCAGTTTGAATATATTCCGTAGCAGAAATTTGGCCTGTATTAAGTTTATTGAAACCTTAGATTCAGGAAAGGTACCAAAATCACAATAGTTATCAGTTCCAAAGGTTCTATCTTTTTTTTTAGAACAAAGCAGAACCTCTACATAATGTTTTGTATGCAACCTTGTGAAATATAAAATATATTTGTTGAGAGAACAAAGTCGAAAATTAAAAAATTTCCAGCTTAGGTGCTTAACGATATATTTTTAATAATATTTTATACAGTATTCATTATTGTACCTACTTCAAAGTCCGCCAGACTCTTGATTTGCCATGTCTCTTCCTTTCTGATACATTTACCTTCTCTGTTTATAGGTCCTTACTAGCTTCATTATTTTGTAGAAATAATGGAAATCATAGTTACTGATCTGTAATCGATTGATACACTTAAGGTACCTATATCATCTAATGGGTAAAAGAGAAGGTGCAATGTTTACCCAAAACAAAAAATTTTAATGTAAAGAATAACCATACCATTACTTGGTTTAGTTTGAATAACACTTTACCTATATAGCGGTAGTTAAATCCTTCAGCTGTATGTTCCAGGCTATACAGAAGTAGCCATCATTCCGAGGGGTGCAAGAAACGTCCGCGTGGAAGAAGTCGCAAGCTCTCGCAACTATATCTCAATTGGGAGAGCGTCTGGGAGCACCTCCTTCCTATATAGTGGTAGTTAAATCCTTCAGCTGTATGTTCCAGGCTACACAGAAGTAGCCATCATTCCGAGGGGTGCAAGAAACGTCCGCGTGGAAGAAGTCGCAAGCTCTCGCAACTATATCTCGATTGGGAGAGCGTCTGGGAGCACCTCCTTCCTATATAGTGGTAGTTAAATCCTTCAGCTGTATGTTCCAGGCTATACAGAAGTAGCCATCATTCCGATGGGTGCAAGAAACGTCCGCGTGGAAGAAGTCGCAAGCTCTCGCAACTATATCTCAATCGGGAGTGCGTCTGGGAGCACATCCTACCTAAACGGCAACGGGTGAGGAGTCAAATGACAAACTGTCGTCAAGAAATGCTCATGAACTTTAAGACATGTTTGCAAATTTTGCCTCAGAAGCCAGGCATCCTGTACTATACCACTTATTAACTTTTTACCACATGCTTCAGCTAAAATAAAACCATATTTAGGCATTATTAGGTGCTGTCTTATTTAAAAATTGACAATCCAAGGTATTTACCTACGGCAATGGCAATCTATGGTAAACTATTAATTAGTCTTTTAACATTGAGGACATTACATACTGTTGTTATTATATAATACAATTAGATATCTTTTTTTGGTTTATACAAAAACTAGCTGATACCCGCAGTCTTCGCCCTGTGAATTATTTATAAAACTATGATAGTTTTGTCTGCTGCATTCTGTGGTTAGCCTGTTAGCCTGTGGAACTATTACAAATCGAGATCAGCTGTTTGTATTTTCATCAGCTCAAACAAAAATGAATGTCCATAAGGAGTACATGGGAACTTTGAACCCCCATGGGGCATAGCCCTAGTGGAGTTTCAAAATAAAAGTAGCCCCATGTCCATCTCTGGTATATTGGCTCTATTCCTGCAAAATTTCAGCACAATTGGTCCAGTAGTTTTCACATGATGGAACTTCAGAGTTAAGCTAAAACATCCATACTTTTACATTTATAATATTAAGTAGGATTGGACAATTCTCAAGTCAAAATATCTTGATTAATACACAGGCACAGATTGATCTGCACAAAATGCACAATAGAGTACACTTAGGAAACAAAATCATAAAAATCCTCCATTAAAACTAACACCAAAAAATAAAAACCTTCCTTCGGCATGATCTGACAATTTAAAATTTAGAAATTCTTTAACGCTCTCCTGGTCAAAAAGACTTTAAGGGTGCGCCCTACCCCAGACTGAATGATTGTTGTTCAGCGCCGCGCCGGCGCCTCCAACAAGCAGGGCCATGCATATTTACGCTTGAAGACCATTTTGTTCTCCTCGATCGCACTGTTATTTTACAGATTTCTACCAAACCATTTGCAGTTTCACACTTTTCAGATTCCAATCTAGAGATTGTACGATTCATTTTTTCCAAAATAATTTTTTTCTTTACGTTAGGAAGCTTTAGAAAAACGCTTAATTTGAAACTTTACTAATGGCCTACTGCTTATTTTGAATTTAAAAAACGATTTTTAAATCGTATGATCTCTAGATCAACATTTAATGAAAGAAATAACAACAAATTATTTTTAATTGGTTAACAATTGAGCCTACAATGTGGGAGATGCAAAACCCTTACTTTAGCGTGCGGAAGGCAGGTAGGGCGCACCCTTAAGCATTCTCCTAAAGAGCCCATTGTTGCGAGTTGTCTTCAAACATTCTGGGAGGTTTGAGTAACTGGATAACAGGTGATGTTCAAAGAAACTAGTTCTGTTTGGGTGGCTTTATATTATTGAATTTCTAAGAATGTATCGTGTTTGCTGTGAAGAGGGTTGAAAAAGATTAGTGTTACTATGGATAACTGTTGAACAACTGAAAATGTAAATGGATGGGAAAGTAAGAATGCTAGATTCCTTGAAAATAGGTTTGCAAGAAGTACGGCAAAACTTTTTAAAGACTTTTTCTCACCGCTCTTTTCTGAAGACGGAACACAAATTATGTCTGGACACTCGCACTACCCCACACAGGAGTGACTGTATATGATAGTTAATTAAGCAATAGATTATTCTAGTTATAAATAAATATGAATAGTTGTGACTGTGGCTTTAATATAAAACTCTGTTTTGTCTAGAGAAATCACAATAGCGGGAGAGTATACGATAGCCGGCAGTGCTGCGCTCTATGAACGGCAAAAGGATCTGGAAAAGCTACGGATACCCGGGCCCATCAAGGAGGACATCTTGATATACGTCAGTCTCCGCTTTCTACAATGATTACTTTATTGATGCATCAGTACCCTCTTTTAACGAATTTCCCCTATAGGGAAGAAGCTATTACCGTAGGTCTCATGGTAAGACTTAAGCCCGAGACCATGATAACTTTTCATTTAGAGGTCCCTAGATGCCAAAAACACCATTCGTTCAAATATATATATATATATATATATATATATATATATATATATATATATATATATGTGTCCGTAAGCACGATAACTCTCGTAAAAAAGGTCCAATCTTAATGAAATTTGGTACAAATGTGTAAAGCACCATTTATTTGAACGAGTTTGAAAACCAGACGAATCGCACCATCCAAAGGGGGGTTTTGTACCCCAAAAATGGGTTTTTTGGGGTTTCCACATGTAATATTTATTTAAATCAACCTTTAATTTTTACCATTTAATTCAGCATAAAAAACAAACAATTTGGTATTTTTATCATTGCTCTACGTCAATTGGTTCCTGAGATATTGAAAGTGCTAAACACAGTACGTTGTCTAATGTTATTCTTATGGAGAAAAAGAAAAATTGTATATCTCGCTTATTTATGAACATAAACTGACAAAATTTGGCATATGGCTTCATCTGGTTGGGGTTTATCGTTGTTTGCACAAAACACAAAATTTGCACGTATGGTTCCCGTAGCAGCAAACCTAGGTAATCGGTCCCCAAGTTATTCTTATGGAGAATAATTAAAATTTATATATCGCTTACTTATAAATGTATATGAATGCAACTTGGTATGTGACTTTACTTAAATGAGTTCTAATGATATTTGCATAAAAACCCATTATTTTGTGTTCTCTGTTGCAGCAATCCTGCGTACTCATCCCCAATGTTATTCTTATGGAGAATAATTAATATTTTAAATATCGCTTGTTTGTGAATATATTTTTTATGAATCCTGTTAAGTGTTACATATTCATTCGATGAGTATGCAGGTTTGCTGCGACGGGGATTTTTAATGAGCGCTTTATTGATGTAGCCAAAATGAGACATATTTTTGATGATGTTAACAAGATTTTAAGGATGGGAAAACAAAATGCTATTCAGACAAATCTCAAATTGTGATATACATTTCCTAACCTGTGAAAACCTGGTTAACCTTGTGTCGTACCTGGCTAACCGGGACAACAAAATGAGCCATTGTTTGTTAATGAGAGTGCAATGGTTCAAATGTGGCAGCTTTAAACGGGGAGAAAAATTCTAAGAATTACAGGGCAGTGAGGACAGTTTCCAGTTAAGCCAATACACTGCCAAAGTGCTACTTGCAAGATATTAATCTTTGGCAACAGGTATACTAGTGCTCAACTAAACTGATATCAAGCCAATGTAACTCGACAGTAAACAGAAAATAGTGGAACTACGACCTAAAATACGGTCACAAGTGTGACAAAGAGGTTCCAAATGGCTTGTAAGCACGTATAAAACAACACACAATATATAACGAGTTCGCACGCAGCACGCTGACGTGAGGGAAGTGAATTTCCACATAAAAACTATTAAAACTTAAAATTAGTGTAAAAACATACTTGTATTCCAATTTTTATTGAAATCTGAAAACATTGATTTTTTTGGCTGTTCTGATGCTCCTGGTTTCATTTACCTGCAAAACTGGGAATACAATTTTGCGCATTATAATGTTAGGAGAAGGTCCAGCCAGGCTTTAAAATAGGCGTAAGGTTGCTGGGGATGATAAAAGTACTCTAACAAAGGAGTAGCAGGCTTTTCTAGTGTAAAACCCCCATAAGACAACGTACTGTGTTTAGTCAAAACACATTTTCTTTAATAACTCGGCAAATATTTATGCTAGAATGACGAGAGAGGGCTTAAAACTTTCGTCTCACTAATTCCCATCTTTTTACATGCATTAATTTTACATTTGGGGCTTTTTAGACCCTTTTTGGGCCCAAAAACCCGAAAATTGGAAGATTAATCCCCAAAAAAGGGGTTTGGAGTTTTACGATTCTTTTGCCCAACGAACTTGTCCAACTGATTACAGAAAGGAACGTCCCTACCAAATTTGAAGTTAATCGGACAAAAAATGCGACCACTAGAGTGCAAACACACATATATATATATATATATATATATATATATATATGTCTATATATATATATATATATATATATATATATATATATATATATACAATTTTGAACGACCCCCCAAAACGTGTCAGGGGGTCACGTTAGCAAATTCTATGGTGGTCCCGGGCTTAAGTTTCACCGTGGGTCATGCTAATAGTTCACTTTCCAAAGGAAATTCACTAATAAAGAACAGGAGTAACATTTTGCAGTTAAAGTAATAAGAGACTGTTATGTAAAATATACAGTTGAGAGGCTTATTTGTGTGTTAGGTTCTCCACCCTATCACTAGCGGCCAACCACTATACACATTGTATACACACTGCTGAAGATTGCAAACCACCAAGGGCATACACACCAGGAGTGACAATTTTTACAAATAAGCTCTGCATAAAATACTATACAGACTGGTTATACACTTACGTCAAATTATTATACACATTTTGTCCTACATTTGTCCTATTAAAGACAGTTCATAAAAACTCACATACTTTTTACAGCCTATGGAGTCAAAATTAATTCCTTTCTAGTTGAACCCGTTTTGACTTAGTCATTTTCAACCACTTGCTATTAAGTTGGGAAGTGTGTCATATTTTAACTTTGATGATAAACTCGGATTGAGATATGAACATTGCATTTAATGACATTAACAGCAAGTGGCTGAATTTGACTAGTAATTGAGTCGAAACCGGTTCCAATTGGAAGGAATAAACTGAGAAACAATAGGTTGCAAAAGTAGGTGTTTTTAAATTCAAGTTGTCAAGGCTTTGAAAGATGACAGTTCATAGTTCAGTATTTAAAAAAATATCCTTGTAAACAAATGAGGTTTCAGCAACATTTTGTGTAGGTCATCTAGAGAACATTATTCCACTGGTCAATTTATCATGTAGTTTAAGTCGTCACTTCAACTTTATGTGACCTCAGTACCCGATTCCAGGTGATATTTCGGGATCAGAATCCCGGTCTTTTCTTTGAGTTCACAATGCCCAATGAGAAGCCAGAGCCCACAGACGAGTACCGCTGGGAGCTCTCTGATTGGTCGACATGTTCCGCGACCTGTGGTGGTGGGGAGCAAGTGTCTCGGGCAGTCTGCAAGGAGGCTGGCCAGGACCTCACAGTGGCTGCGGAGAAATGTGCCTCCGACCTTCGACCATCAGACAAGATGCGGGCTTGCAATTTGCATTCTTGTCCTGTTAGGTATTGTATCATTGAAATAAGATGGGATTTTTAAATTTTGCAGCTAGGTTTAAAATTTAATCTGGTTGGTTATTTAATAATCTTATTGATTACTTAAAACTTTCATCCTATAAGGTACTTCAAATTTATTCTGAAACTCTGGTGGTAAGAATATGTAAAAATAAAAAGTAACGTTTACAAATTTTAATTTAAGATGTTATTGTTATTATTCTTCATTTTAGCGAACTTCCTCTATAGGGATGAAGCTATTACCATAGGTCTCATGGTAAGACTTAAGCCCGAGACCATGATAACTTTTCATTTTGAGGCCCCCAGATGCCAAAAACACCATTCCTTTAAATTTTTATATATGTATATATATATATATATATATATATGTGTCCGTAAGCACAATAACTCTCGTAAAAATGGTCAGATCTTAATGAAATTTGGTACAAATGTGTAAAGTATCATTTATTTGAATGAATTCGAAAAACAGATGAATCACACCATCCAAAGGGGGGTTTTGTACACCAAAAATGTGTTTTTTTGGGTTTTCACATGTAATTTTTTATTTAAATAAAATTTTAATTCATACCATTGAATTAAGCTTAAAAAAACAAACTATTTGGTATTTTGATCATTGCTCTACGTCAATTGGTTACCGAGATATTGAAAGTGCTAAACACAGTACGTTGTCTAATGTCATTCTTATGGAGAAAAAGAAAAATTGTATATCTCGCTTATTTATGAACATATAAACTGACAAAATTTGGTATATGGCTTCATCTGGTTGTGGTTTTTGTTGTTTGCACAAACAATTTTTTCGCTTTTGGTTCCTGTAGCAGCAAACCTAGGTACTTGGTCCACATGTTATTCTTATGGAAAATACTTAAAATGTAATATATATATATCACTTATTTATGAATGTATATGGATGCAACTTGGTATGTGACTTCACTAAGATGAGTTCTATTGATATTTGCATAAAAATCCATTATTTTGTGTGCCTTGTTGCAGCAAACCTGCGTACTCATCCCCAATGTTATTCTTATGGAGAGTAATTAATATTTTAACTATCGCTTGTTTGTGAATATATTTTTTTTGAATCCTATTAAGTGTTTTAATGTGTTACGTTATATGCTCATTGGAAATTCGCTGAGTATGCAGGTTTGCATATACCTTTCTTCTCAAATATTGCATTTTTCTTATATGACAAGTACTATATTACAAGCGCTAGGTATTTTCCTACGTAGATGCAAGGACCAAGTACATACTATGTGTTGGTTCACAGATGGTGGATTGGTCCGTGGCAGTTGTGTCCAGTTACTTGTGGAGAGCTTGCGCTGCGCCGAAGGTAATGCACTCATCGTTATACAACCTCTTTATGCTATGATTTCAACCGTTAGCTGAATTTCACAGCAATAACATTAGTATTAGACATTTTTACCATTTTTAAACTACTATTTTAGCACACTATAACAAAATAGGAAATATTTATTGATAACTCAATTGTAGCTAGACATCAGTACAAAAAGAAGACAAGGTTCTCTTAAAAACTGACAATAACATATTAAATAAAAGAATAATTCTTTATTTTAAAATTAAATTAGCTTACATAGTGTATAGATTATTACCTAATGGCCAGTATGTGCAAGTACTCTGGTACACTTTATTAAATGTCTATTCGTTTGTATGTAATGCGTTTTGTGTAAACATTTAATTGTTTTGAATGACTTATTTAACTCTTCTCTAGACAGTATACACATCTATCTCTACATTTGACAAATATCCTATTCAATTTGAAACATACAAGCGTACTATTGTTATGTACCAAGTTCAGGAGGTATTTTATTACAATGTTCTCGTGTCATGTTTGCAGATCGGTGATCTGTGTGTCGGGCAGTGTGGAGAAGCAGTTAGCTCTGCCTGATGCAGACTGCAAGGGACAACCTCGCCCCCACGACCAGGAACCTTGCCCCGACATTCCCCCCTGCCTGCCACCCTCCCTGCTGGCAACTATAGGGTAGGTACACTGCAGTAGAGATGGGCGTTATTTAACGTAACAGGATAAATAACCCTGTTAATAACTTGTAACCGGTTACCAAGCTAACACGTTACTCAAAATACCCTGTTATTTTTGTAACGACAACTGATCCACGCTCCACACTGTGAGGAAACGTTCCAATCCAGCCGAAATTAATCAAAAACGAGAACTGTACAGTGTGGTAACATTTAACACCAACAATATAAGCATGGTTACGTTTATTACGGCCAAACTGAAACAAACTATCCTCCAGCGAACGGTTACACCCATGCTAGAATTAACTTACAGCCCAGCCGGGCTGAAACGATCAATCGGCCAGTGACAGGATAAAGCAATAACACCAAGCGAGAAAAATGATACATGTTCCCCGCCAGGCCAGAACGATTGAACGCCAGTAACGCGCGGTACCATTAACACCAGCTATAGAAGCTCACGTTACACCACGGCCAAACTGGAACAAATGAACCACCAGCGCAGTAAGAGTAAGGCAGTAACACCACGCTAGAATAATGTTACAGCCCAGTCGGGCCTGAACTAACGAATGGTCAGTAACAGTGTAGAGCAACAACATCCAACGAGAAATTTGTTACATTCCCGCCCGGCTGGGATGTGTCACAGTGTGGTGGAGGGTGCAGCAGGAAGGACCAGTAACAGGTTACTGGAACCTGTTACCAAGTTGTAATGGAATGGTGTAATGTGTTTCTCAAAAGTAACGGTAATTCCCATCTCTACACTGCAAGGGTGTTTAGTCGAGCCGGCTTGAACAGAAATTGTTCAACCACCCGCGGGAGGGTTTCCCATGGCAGAAATCGACAGGAGTAATTTGTTGTTTATTTTCTGGTTAGAATACAAATAAAACATTTCAGTTTGACAGGCAATTATTGTTTCTTTGCTTAAAACTATCTTACAAGTTTATTTGTATGTACAGATATGGTTTTGTAGGTGGGTATTTGATATTTACAAAATACCACCGGTTTGTTTAACCATTTAATAAACTGGCCCGAGGTGGCTGGTCTAGAAAAAGTTGTCTGTTTAATTATAGAAATGTTATCTTTCAGACAGCAAATCATATGATAACCAGTTAATAAAATTGACAATTGTTTACAGTCTGTCAAACTCACAAACCTTAATTTTGCTTCTCTTTTACTAAAATATAAGTTGAACTGGGTACTTAACACCTGGTTGAAAGAAAGGTTATGGATAAGTTTTTGATGACATTTACTTAATTTTGATAACTGATTCAACAGGCCGTTCGAGAACCTTGTACAAATAGACAGACCAAAGAAACTCATGGAAGTGATGCAGTTCAAGAACTCCAAGGCCCGGTATGAGGTGGACAAGTGGAAAGTACTTCCATGGAGTCAGTGTTCCGTCGCGTGTGGCATCGGCTTCAAGAAGAGGACCATCCACTGTCCCTCGCAGAAGTGTGATCCTCGCACCAAACCCATATCTGTCAAACAGTGCTTCAGGCACTGTGTCCACAAGACATAGCTGATGTGTAAATGAGTAAAATATGTAAACTTTTTTGTACAAATATACGTTTCAGTTTGTATAGATAACTTTTTTCGGCCTATTCAAATTACATATGGTTTTATTATTTGGTTAACCTTTTACATTGTTACTTTGTGCGAGGCCTATGATAACTAACGGTCCTGCACACATTTTTGGTCACGTGAGTCTCTGCGGCCGACTTGCAGATGTTAATCCTATTTAAAAGCATTGCAAAAACCTGACCTACTGTACCACCAGTATGTCCCTCCTCTTCGACACATAAATCGCAAAATATATAAGTTTTGTATATCATTCTAAACTGCATTAAAATACGAATAGTCACACCAATTTTCCACTAATTTTCAAAATATAAAATAGACTTCGGATTTTCAAATCACTTGTCCTTCATCATCTATGATCCGCTAAGGTGGTTTTTGTAAGGAGTACTTCTCCGACATTTCTGAACCGATTTTGATGATTTATCAACAGAATTTCATTAATCTGAAGTAGTGCGAATGTGTTTTCAATTTTGAATACTAACACTCTGATGCAGTTGCATAGATATGGGGGGGGATCAGGGGGATTACCCCCCCCCCTTGTAACTTGGAAAAATTAAAATTTATGTCCTCCTGAAATCAAGCTTATGCCTTTTGATTAAACAGAAATGCTGTTACTGAAAAACAAAAAAAGTGTGCAATATCTCTAAAATATCTTATTTATATACAAAGAACATTGTTCGCGTACAATAAATAGTAGCAGATGAACTGCACCGGCACGCAGCACAGTATTTGCGCGCCACAAGTGAGAACAGTCTACCCTCGCCCCCTAGCAGCCAGTTCGTCAACTAGCGCACCTGACCTTGACTTCTAGCTGGTCTTACTTTGGCTGTGGACTTCATGATGTGCTTAACTTACGGTTGCCATATTAGATTTGTAATTTAATAAACTGCAGGGAGCCATAAATGTTCATACTGATTTTTAGCGTTCTATGACGGCAAATACATGAAAAAGTCAACGATATTTCCCGACGAAATAAAGCCAAAGAGTAACAAATAACAAGAGGTTAGAGTGAATAGGGAAAAAAGGGTTTAGCTTATTTGGCAATCGTTGCATGACGAAGTTGCAAATGTAAATACATTTTCGTTCACAAATAGGATTTCAACACAAAATTTGCGTGATTCAACGCATTTTTGGGAAAATGCATCCACATTTTAAATTTTTTTACGAAAATTCCCCAGATCTATATTTTTATCTTAAAACTCCTGGGAAATCCGGTGCCTTGGCAACCCTAGCTTAACGATTACTTTCCAGTACTGATTAAAACTAAAACAAGTACTTTTTAGTCCTGATTACAAATACTGATTAATTTGTATCAATGGTTTATGTCTTGGATGTGTAGGCTTATCAATAATTATGGATATAAGGGACACGCCAATGATGTCTTCAATTTTGTATACCGGTATCCACGCTGTCACGAACACAGTTTTTTGATTTGTATTCCCCTAATGCTCCCCTCCCCCTTGAAAAAGGTCTATCTACGCCACTGCTCTGATGGCCACAGTTCGGCTTCAAAGTTTGTTTTTTCAACCATCAACCGTGTTGACATTAAAAGCAGAAAACATAAAAACAGCTGATTTTGGTTTTTTAACGTTCTGCAAAGTGTAAACAAATGACAATTTTCAAAATGCGTAAAATATTTCACTGTTACCCGTAATCAGTATTTAAGAAATAATTTGAAATTAGATAGTGACGGAATAATTTTGTTCGCCGTTTTATTCAGATTCATATTTTTTGGATCTTGTTAATTAGTGTAAAATGTTATTCCGAAGAGATACAAAATAAGTGAGGAGGGTCGTGTTCCTACAATCTCGTTTAATGCGATATTCGACTGCTGGTCGGCCGCACAGTCACGTGACTGTAGTGAAAGGGGGAAGTATGCAGGCCCGTTAGTTATCGCAGGCCCCGCTTTGTGCCACTTACTCGGTAGCATATTGGTTGGCCAGATCGATCCTGAGCTAAATCCCGAAAGTTTTATGATGGTTCAGAACTGGATAATCTGCCCTTTGTCATCGGGCTATATATTAATGACATTTTCTAAGAAAAGCAGCCAAAACTTACTTCTTGTCTCTCATTTTAACAGTCTGTCAGTGAACATAGTAATTGTATGACTTAACAGTCCTAGGATTCCTAGAGAGATGAATATACAGTTACAGTACACTGAACGACTTGGACACAGCATGAACATAGCAAATAGACATAACAGGGTATTGCGATGTATAAACCACTATAAAGGCAATTTATTCAATGGCATTTTTTAAAACCACGCTCAATGATTCAACAAAAGTACCTGAAATACAGACAGAACGGAAGAACTATGTGGAAAATAATAAAACAAAGAACAAATGTTAGGCACTTACTGCATAATTTTAATACTTTTAATACAATACACTGTTACAAAATTTGATCAGCCTTCCCATCCGTCATCACATTAATAATTGTTACAGTTGTGCTCTATAAAAAAAATAGGTTAGCTAGAAACAAGGAACAAGAGACCTATAACAATCGACTGGCAGGAGTAACAGACTTAAAAATTAACTAAATGCCGTTTTAGGTAAAAATTAATAAAGCACCGTTCTGTTAATTGTATAAAAAGAAATCATAAATAAGATAGTTACGAAATTGTTTAACAGAAAAGTTAGGTTAACATTCACTCCTTCATGGATTCTTCCGTGGGCTGAGCGGACTGTTGTGGGGCGCCGTCCCTGTCCTTCTTCTTGGACCCGGAGACGATGTCATCGATCCTCAACAGCAAGATGGCAGTCTGCAACAAAATCATCAGTCGATGAGTGAATAAATCAAACTGCAGATTACCAGATAAGTCATGATTGTGTTTAAAATAAAGGCATTTGATTTTAGTACACTAGAAAGTCATTTTAAACCGAGCCCTGCAAATCTAAAAATCATAGTCCAAACAGAATATTTAGCATTAGTAAAGTATAAGCAGACCATTTTTAATTAAAGTTATTGTTTTTTCAACCCCGTTTTTCATAAACCAAACCATGTAACCATGCTTTTCTAATCTTTCCTTCAACAAAAGGTTAGACTACTGGCCTGAGTTACTGTAGAAACTCTCAAATTTGAATGTAAAAACCTTTGGAATAGAGAGAGATGGATCCCTCTAATTGGATGAGGCAGAAATCAAACAATGTATACGACCAAGTCTTTAAAATACTTATTACTATAGGTTTTTCTTTCACATCTCTGCCAACTCTAGTAAAGCACTCTGGGTGTGCTTTACTAACAGAAAAGCTGCATTGTTATCAAGGCAACAAAACACACCGACAATTCTTTGCCTTTCGGCAAGCAAGTACAAACCACCCAAATTTAAGATATGAGCTTAGTTTTTTCTCATTTTGCTATTTCATTTCTCCTGTGGTATCAAGCATTCTGACACCCTTACTGACCTCGACAGCTGTCTTGTAGACCTGCAGCTTGACTGACAGTGGCTCCCAAATTCCAAGCTCCTTCATGTCGACGATAGCTCCTGTTTCTCCGTTTATGCCCCAAGTTGTGCCACCTAAACAATCGGGAGAACAATCATTAGCATGCAAAATACTACTAGTTATTACCACTTCTAAGTTTAAAGACACTAAGTTCAGACCAAGATTTCCATCAGTCATAATATCTCTTGATACACCTTTCCCCCTTTGTTTTTCTTTTTCAGGGTTCATAAAGAACTGAAAACCGTTATAAAATTGAGTTCATGTATATCTTTCCATTCAAACAAAATGGAGTTAAATATTTAATATGTGCAATGACAGCCATCATATTAAACCTTAAAAGAAAGGGGACACAGAGTTGTGTTGAGATTTAAACATTATCATGAAAGTTTCAAAATATTTACTATAACCAAACCATAACTCTCCTATTATTATCAGAAACATATAAATTTAATAAATTAAAATTTGTTTCCAATACATGAATATCTTAAATAAGAACCATTGAATTAGTCATTGTGTTATTAGCCATTAGCATTTTTTTATATTTTTGATCACATGTAAAGATGCATGCCTAGTTTTATGTCCTGCATAAACCAAATACTGCAAATCATTTATCCTTCACAAATAGTGTATAACCCTGATTCAAATTACAGACCAAACACAGTTACACAGACCAAAACAGTCATTTGCTGGTAATTCAATACACACTAGGCTTTGAGGTGCTCAATGACAAACTATTTACTACCGTACATGGTGTTGTAAATAAACTGTCACGGTTCAAGGAGGTTAATTAGGTAAATTCATTATATCGGATAAAGAAGATTCACTATTAAGTTTATTGCTATAACATGGTTCACACTTTTACTTGGACAATGATTTCCCTGGCCCAAAAAGTTAATTTTCTCTGACTTGCCACTACGAATGCGCACATTTTACAACAGGTAATAAATTTAAAAAAATATTGTTGTATTGACCTCCATCTTCCCTATACCCGTCCACACTCTGTTTATTCTTTATTATAATGTTTACAGTTTGTTGTTCTCCAATACGTTTATTGCCTTACCAGTTATGGTTCACTTCCTCTTCTTTGACCTGTAAAATCAGATTTAACAAAAATCTATTATGTTTAGACTTTTGCACAGTACGATTAAATTTTATAAAATATTAAGTGGGCACTACAGTCATGAAACTTTTTGCATTCCTACCTGCTTCCCCCATAAGGCCAATGGTAACTTTCAAAGCCCATTCCTCCTTAACGGATAACCCAATATCGTTGATTTATGGCTCATTTGAAAGAGCAAAAATATACCTAGCGATTTAAGTGGTAAAATTTCAATATCACTGATTAAAAACATTCCTAAATATTCAATATTTAGTTACAATATTTTTACGGGTGAACTATTTGTGATTTCAAAATTTTGCTCACTCAAATTGCTAGCTATATATTTTAGAACTTAAAAATGAATCATGAATCATCGATTTCGATTAATCCGTTGAGGAGGGATGGATTTTGAAAGTTATCATTAGTCTCATAGGAGAAGCAGGTATACGCAGAAGACTGGTGCCCCCTCTTAGGCACTTTCCCTATCGTTTTCCAACTTTTTCCAGAAAGAGTGTAACATCAATAAATGTAACCGATACAACTAGCTGTGTGTCGTACCAGTGGCGTGTTTGGCGCGCAGAGCCGTGAGTGTGCGGATGGTGTTGGCGCCGCAGTTCTGTGCCAGTGTGCGCGGTATCACTTCCAGCGCCTGCGCCACTGTACGGTACGGCCACTGCGCCACCCCCTCCACACTCTTTCCTTTCTCCAGCAGCGCCTGCAACGCACACAACGCATCGTTGGACAATACATAAAATACATAAATACATGAAATACATAAATGTTGGATGAGACCAAAGTAACACTGTGCACTATCTCAATTATTCTCTGAATTTACTTCCAGGCCAAGTAACATCTAACAACTGTACATCACAACTGTGAGGCGATGCTAGAAGATGCCAGTAATTACAATCAAACCAAGGAAGTAATTTACAATACAGTCAAGGAGTCAAGATAAGAGTAAATTCAATCAAGAGATTCTGGGTTCTGGGTTGAACAACAACATTAGAGACTAAAACAAATCCCAGATGTGTATAAAGTAACGTCAACTTCTTGAAACCTTGTTCTGGCCAAGGTCTGTTGTCAGTTTTCAGGACGCACTAGTGCCTCTGACAAGACCTGTTGACTACTTATATAGCCGGGACCAACGGCTTAACATGCCTCCTGAGCACGGTGGCAGCATGAGTTTCAAAGGTCATATGGATTTCACCGGGAAATGAACACGGGTCTTTTGGTAGGCTAATACTCAACCCACTCAGCTATGACTGCCACACCTCGGATGTATTTTCGTTACCTTGGACACCGCCATCTCCACCGCGCCACCCCCTGGCACCAGCCGCGGCTCCAGCATGATGTTGCGCGCAACGTGGAGTGCGTCCTGCAGGTTGCGCTCCGTCTCGTTGAGCATGTCCTTGCTGGCGCCGCGCAGCAGGATGGTGCACGCCTTGGGGTCCTGGCACTCTGTGATGAAACAGAAGTACTCGTCGCCGAGCTGGAACCAAGCGCAGGGCAATAATGATGAATTCAGTTGTATGAGGGTAGGTACTGATGTCAGTTTAAATTAAGTTAAAGTTTCAAGTCTGATTATGACCGATACGTTGAATATGTTTTATTCAACTGTTTTGTAAATGGGACTGACTGCATAATTTTGAATAATCAATCATACTATTTACATATAGAATTCCAAGTAACAGCTACACATGGAAAACAACACAGCTTATTGACAGAAATTGTATTCAATAACAAGAGAAATAAACACTTAAGTACTTATGAGTGTTAATGGAAAAGATGGGATACATGGCTAACTCACCTGAGGAGACTAGTATCAGAGTTATATGTATTCAAACAGAGTTACAGTTAACGCTCACTAATCTGTCAGATATCAAACTGGGGTAGAGAAAATCTGGATTATGGTACCGGTAATGTATTTAATAAAAATACTTTATTGCACAAAAGTTGTGTTTAATTACCGGTATGCCTAATATTATAGAAAATACCCCCATCGCAGCAAACCTGCATACTCAGCGAATTTCCAATGAATATATAACATAACACATTAAGCCACTTAACAGAATTCATAATAAATATATTCACAAACAAGCGATAGTTATAATATTAATTATTCTCTATAAGAACACTGGGGATGAGTACGCAGGTTTGCTGCAACAAGGAATACAAAATAATGGGTTTTTATACAAATATCAATAGAACTCATCTAAGTGAAGTCACATACCAAGTTTCATCCATATACATTCATAAATAAGCGATATATAACATTTTAATTATTTTCCATAAGAATAACTTGGTTTCATAAGAGTACCTAGGTTTTCTGCAACGGGAACCATAGGCGAAAAATTGTTTTTTTTTGTGCAAACAACAATAAACCACAACCAGATAAAGCCTTGTACCAAATTTCGTCAGTTTATATTCATAAATAAGCGAGATATACATTTTTTTTTTCTCCATAAGAATAACATTAGACAACGTACTGTGTTTAGCACTTTCAATATCTCGGTAACCAATTGACGTAGAGCAATGACCAAAATACCAAATTGTTTGTTTTTTTAAGCTGAATTCAATGGTATAAATTAAAATTTGATTTAAATTAAAATTACATGTGAAAACCCAAAAAAACACATTTTTGGGGTACAAACCCCCCCTAAAACCTCCCTTCGGATGGTGCGATTCATCTGGTTTCGAACTCGTTCAAATAAATGATACTTTACACATTTGTACCAAATTTCATTAAGATCGGATCTTTTTTACGAGAGTTGTCGTGCTTACGGATATATGTATTTATATATATATATATAAACATTTCAACAAATGGTGTTTTTGGCAACTGGGGACCTCAAAATGAAAAGTTATCATGGTCTCGGGCTTAAGTCTTACCATGAGACCTACGGTAATAACTTCTTCCCTATAGGGGAAATTCGCTAAAAGGCCAAAAATGTAATTGCGATATAAAAGTACTGTACTAGATTAAAATTTATTCTTTTCTTTAGCTGAGTTCACGTTTTATGATTTTATTTTACACTGTGATGACATTTTATACCAACTGTCCTTCTATTGATCCATACAGCGGCCAAAATAATGTCAAAATACTAGCATTCCTTGCAGATGGATTCCTAAAAGTGTCAAAAAATTCAAAAAATGTTTAAATTCTTAGCCTCAAACTTTCAATGCTTATCTATGGCAGATAATTACATTATTTGGTCAGGAGATTGACACATATTTAATTTAAAACATGTTCCAGGTGTAACTGGGACTGACAAGCACGGTAGTCCTATAAATGGTTAATGGTGAACTTCAGTACCTTTTTGATCTCAAACAGTCCAGCCTTAGTGCCAACATCCTCCTCCTTGAGTTCCTCAGTTCGGTTGACGATGGTTGCGCCGCACGCTCGGGCCAACCGGTTGTTGTCTGACTTGCGAACTCTTCGCACTGCAGAGATGTTTGCCTGCAACAGCAAAACATATGGTTTTTACAAACTCTACCCTCTTCAGCAACAGGAGTGTCAGTCAAGTATGACTGAAAAAATATCCACACACAAATAACTTTTTTCAAAATATATAATTAAAAGCTTAATTTGATTGATCAAAACTGTTGTCCAGTTTTTTCAGAAAGTTACATGATATTTTTTTCAGTTAATGCCAAATGGTTCCCAAATGGACATTTTGGTAAATTGTTATTTATCGGCTTTTTTCAGTTATAGCCGATATTACGTGATCGAGGCGTCAGATAGAATGGAATACAAACCGAGAGTTAGGTTTTGGTTTTTTCTCAAAAACAGATAAAACCGAGAATCAAAATCAATACTTCCCTAGTATACAATGAGGGTAATAGCTCTCTGATCCTAAAGCGATGTGAATGTAATTGCATAAAATCCAAATGCCACTGACTAACCTATTACAAAATCTCCATAACTATAAGGCTTACAGTGTAGAAATTTGACATATGGGTTCCTCTTTGGCCCTAGGTGCTTGCTAAGAAACGGTATTACGAAATTCCCCCTGTGTTCCGCCCCGCTGGGTCCCAAAGTTCCCTTGTATTCCTTATGGACATTCACTTTGAGTTGAACAGCTGATCTTGATTCGTAGTCGTTCCATGGGCTAACCACAGAATGCAGCACACACAACTATCATAGTTTACGGGGGGGAAGTTGTAACGGGTCGGCTAGTTCAAAAATAAATCCTACTACTACCCCACACACTAGCAGTCTACTCCCCACACAAAATAATTTAAAACATGACTAAAGATACCAGATGAACAATACTAAACTATTAATCTATCAGTCTCGCAAACTCCCCGCCATTATCCCTTCCCCTGCCACCACCCTGTTCTCTCTACAGGCCTAAAGGTCGCCTAGGAATGTGGTCTCATCATCACGTTTCTTAAAAGTTGTGATATCTTTTCCTCAAACTGTCCAGGATTATTCAAATTTACAATACATGTATCCCAACCTTCTAAAAGTAGTTATCTTATCTGAACTCCTGAGCGAGTGCCTACCTTGACTAGGTAGTGCTGAGCCAGGTCCGAGACGCCCTTCTCTGTGAAGACGACGTCTGGCTTCAGAGCGATTATGTCAGAGCAGACCTTCTCAATGTACTCCTCCTCCAGCTGCAGTATCCTTGTGAAATCCGACTCGTTCATTATCTCGAGGTTCGTCTTCAAAACAAAAAACCAATATGTAACTGGCGAAAATCAATAAGTTTTAAAGAAAAGAACCCAATCATTCAGAGGGTTTGTACAACAGTTAATAATTTTCAATACTTCAAAGACAAGTGCATCTTAGGTTATGCGAAAAATATTACCCTGGTCACAGCAAACCTTTGTATTGCTTACATACGATTACTTTCAAACACATATATGTACCTCGTTACTGTGATATTTTACTATGGTAAAAGTTCAAGTGATTGCTCATCTAACGCCAATGGATTTTCTATTAATTAAACAAATTAATTTCTTTTTACTTAAGTTTTAGTCAAATATTAAAGTTGAAATTGTTGTGGTTTCCTCTTAAACAGGTGGACAATGTAAAAAACAAATTTTTATCCCATGTCCTACCAGAGATATCATGTTTCAAACTTTGCAAAAAAAGCAAATTTAAAAATTATTAAAAAAACAAATATTTAAAAAGTTTTTTATCTATGACCCTAGCTAAAGTGAATGCAGTAGAATATGAAATTGTAATTAAAAAAAGAACTGTGATATGCTACCCCTTTGTCATAAACTTAGGCTCGAAAAGTGGTATTTGTTAAATTTTGTTGCCAAAATTTAAGGAACCCTTTCCCCTTTAAATAAACAATAAAGATTTTTATGTTGAGACACAAAATTAGAGAAGAAAATGCTGAATAAAATGGTCTTTGTTTCAATGTTCTAGCATAATCCAGTTCTAAGAAAAATAAATTTATGTTAACATCAAACAACCTCCCGAATTGGTGTGCGCTGCAAAACAAAATTGGCCGAATCACACAAGCGGGCTTGCATAGAACTGTAATAAAATCATTGTTGTACTTCCAATACATACGGCAATAATAAGTAAAAGAATAAAAAGTATTTAAAATGGTCAAGCAACCTTCACTGGATCACTTCATATCGATTGACCCATTTGCTTGTTGTCAGCTCCCACTGTTCTACAGGAGACTCTGTAATGCAGGAGACTGTTCTACAGAACACTCTGTACTACAGGAAACTGTTCTACAGGACACTCCGTATTACAGGAGACTGTTCTACAGGAGACTCTGTTCTACAGGAGACTACTCTACATGAGACTCTGTACTGCAGGAGACTGTTCTACAGGACACTCTGTTCTACAGGAGACTCTGTTCTACAGGAGACTATGTTCTACAGGAGACTCTGTAATGCAGGAGACTGTTCTACAGAACACTCTGTACTACAGGAAACTGTTCTACAGGACACTCCGTATTACAGGAGACTGTTCTACAGGAGACTCTGTTCTACATGAGACTACTCTACATGAGACTCTGTTCTACAGGACACTCTGTTCTACAGGACACTCTGTTCTACAGGAGACTCTGTTCTACAGGAGACTCTGTTCTACCAGGATACTCTGTTCTACAGGACACTCCGTCTTACAGGAGACTCACCTGGCTCTCTCCCTTCTTGTACTCCAGCGTGCAGTCTAACAACAGTATCCGAGGGTTTTTTATGTATCGCCGCATCTTCGGGTGGGTGACATCTTTGTTGATCATGACACCGTTGAGGACATGGGACTCTTCAATGCTGCCACCTGGAATCTGCAGAGAAAACAAATACATTAAAATATTTACCTGATGAAATAAAATGTTGATAAGTCACAAAGTTATCATGGTACATGCGATCTAATTGCAAATGTGCCTGTGAACGTACTGTGGTACTTGGTTCTGTATATGCTGTAATAAGACGTTGTTAACCCATTGGCCAAGTAATTTTATTCTATTCATTATAACATACAACATTTGTAACTAATGACCGCAGGCAGCTACGGGTTTTCTCCGTTAGGGGCGCCGACTGCCTATTTACCAATATAACGCTGCTGGACCATTAGTCGTGGTGGCCGTGAGGTCTAAATCGTTGGAACACCTTGGACAGGTGTTGATACCAAGTTCACGGGTTCGATTCCTGCACACGAGCAAACTGACAAATCGTGCAACTATCAATGAGTTAGTTACTCAAATCTGTGGCAACCTTGGTGGAAGGACCCGAGAAAAATAAACGGTGCCAGGCTCGATTGCAAGTTGACGGGATCAATTAATTCTTTGTGAGTTGCACATGGTCAATACTAATTTTGCTATTTTGTACTAGTGTTAGTGTGTGTGAGGCCAATTTGACTCTTTAAACTGAAAGAAAACAATACTTTAATCAAAATATGCCATTAATCCATTTAAAACCACTTATTTTCTATTCTAATTCTTAGGTTTTCAAAATGACAAGCAAGGAATTCTAACATTTCCCTCTGTTTAAATTCTTCAAACAATAATTTTTCCAAAGCAAAATTATTACAAACTTTTTGAAAATAATCACTTAAAATCCACACATAATTTTAGAAATAGTAATAATTTGAAAATTCCGGACTATTCTTCTGCAAACCAAGCAAGATACTCCACTAGGCTATAAACTTTTACAACCATATGCCAGAGCAATTTAACAAAATTACTGATACCTATAAAAATATTCAAGAATAAGTTTAGGACATGGCTTGGCGAGAAAGGATTTTATCATGTCCATGAATTTACTAATAGAAAAAAAATCAAAATATAAAGAAAAAATTAACAATCAAGACAAATGATGATGGTAATAAATGTATTAATGATTCAAGGCCACTCCATGGCTGAAATATCCCAGTGAAAACAAGAATAAAAAATACACAAAGAAAAAACATTATTTCATTTTAAAATAATTACTGAATTAAGATTAATTTAAGTTCTAAATTTTAATAAAATTATTTGATGTATGAATTTGTTGGCAATGCAATATTATATGGTTATCCTGGCTAGATAAATAAATGAAGAACGGAACCAGGTCGTAATTCTATGCCAATGGTTTAATGATCTGTATACATTTTAATGACAGCGAAAATGATTGATTTGCTTCACCGACCTTCTCCACCCGCGCGTATCGCTTGATGTCGATCTCGCGCCGCCCGTTCTCCTCCAGCATCACCGTTCGGACGGCGTCCAGCGCGATGTTACACGCCATGTCCGCCCAGCGGCCGATGAACTTGGTGCCCACGCATGACTTGACCACCTCCGCTAGCTTGTCCTTGTTGTTCACGTCCAACGGCACACTGTGAACACAACACATGTGACAACACATTCTCCTAGTACAGGAAACCGGATCATCCGGACGAGGTTGCCCGAAATAACAAATGTAAATTACAGTCAACTAGCGATTTTTCTCCTTCGCTAGCACCTCCTAGGTCTCAGATGCAACCGCAACACAATAATGTCAGATGAGGTTAAATATATTTATAATAGCGGACAATTAAATTGCCAGTTGAGGGCGTGGTTTGCCGGGCTATCAATAACCAAGATCAGCCAATAGTAGACGTGCTGCATTGCCAAAACTCCACACCAAATGATTGGAATAACATTTGAGTAATATTTTTCTATGGCAAAATGGCAACAGTACAACCATGATATTGGCTACAGGCCAGCTGTCAATTTAATTGTCCCCTATTGTAGAGGTCTCATCTCGTGTCAAACAAGTGCAGCCTAAATGGTCGACCATTACTTGCCCCTGTCAATTCTGCTCCCATGGCAACCAACATCAAATCCTCTCTTCACGAGTTATATGACAGTCAGCTGACAAATATTGTGAAGAGAGGATCTAATAGATCACCTAAGGAAAATGGCGGTTGACCATGTAGGCTTCACTTTTTTACCCTAGACGAGGCTTCTGGATATTAACGGTTGAATGGTTTACTTGTTGGTTGATCGTTAATTATTAATCACAATTGTGAGGTTATTCTGCGTTTGTAGCTGTGATTAGATTGTGTATTCTCTGTCGTAAAACAGACACTGTGACTAGTCTTTTTACAGTCTTTCCACGGAATTTTCAGCATCAATTTTGCAGGTGCTAGTGTTCCGATCGTTATTTATAATAGCTTCAGATTGTCTGGATTTTTCGCTATACGAATCAATAAGCCGCCACATTAGTCCGGATAATCCGAGGTTTACTGTAGGTCTTTCAATCTTACTTGGTTCGAAATACAGTTTATCATTCTGATCAGGGTAACAAGAGTTGAAGGAAAATGTTCTTTGCCACCATTCTTTATCAAGATTGTAACTCTTCTACCCCCTTTCCATTATATAACACAGTCTAATATAACATTAAAAATCTTGAAACTCAGCTAAGATTTAAGTCGTCGCCTGGAAGTGGAGCGCTTCACACATACTCGTAGCGGTTGGCCGCCCAACTACAACTAGTGCCTTGTCTACAACAGAGTCCAGAGACTCAACCATCATGCAAATTTAGGATCGCTAGTGTGAAATATTAGCTTTGATCTCCATCCACCAGGACTGCTAGGTTTTTGTATTAGTTATATTAACCTGTAATATACAATTATTAACCTGTAATATACAATAAATCTAACAGAATACCATAACAGCCTATAGGCCTAGGCTTTTGTTTTTAAAGCAGCAAATCTTACCATTGAGTTATTGCTGCACTTTAGTATACAGTAGAGTCCCGCTATTCCGAACCCTGCTAATCCGAAAAACCACCTATTCCGAACTCGAGTTCGGAAATTACTTATAAATAAGGAGAAGACATTGGTTTTTTGTGAAAAAAAAAAACAAAAAGTACATAGCCTGCAGGGGTGGGCGAGAACTCGGGTTTTCGAGTACCTGTCGAGTATTTTATAATACTCAAAGGCAGAGCAAGTTTTAGAGACGACTCGAAAATTCTAGTCGAGTAGTTGAAAAGTAGCTACTCCCGCCGATTACCCAGAGTTGTACCGATAACCATAACCACTCCCGCCGTTTACCCAGGTTTACGAGGATAACCATAACTACTTACGCCGTTTACCTAGATATACGCCAAAAACCATAACCACTCCCGCCGTTCACCCAGATTTACGCCGCCAACCATAGCCATAGCAAGTTAATACGTTAATACTATTCACAAAATTCGCCTATTCCGAATTCCCGCTCTACCGAACAGGGTTGGGTCCCAATTAGTTCAGAATAGCGGGACTCTTCTGCATTTTATCTATAGATTTATTGACATCAATTCCCAAAAATATCCTAAATAATTTGTAGTAGAGTATAGGAATGTTTTGTTTTGTATTCACAAATACAATCAAACAAATTTTGAAATTATATAAGGACAGTTTGTTTTGTATCCTGATTCTTTATTACTTTTTACATACAATGGTCGAATAATTGGTGACAATTCATATGCTTGGTAAGAATAATTTACTAAATTTCCATGTAATTAAAAATAAAGTGTTATTTATTAGTAGAATAATTTATTAATTTAAATGTTGTCTATTGTATACAATGACTAACAAGGGTAGGAATAAATTCCAACAAATAATTGTTAATAGTTAATTTTAGTAACCAGCTGGGGGCCCACCCGATCACTGGCTGCATAGTGTTTATAACAAGTAGGCCTATGTTGTTTGAGAGATTATTGCGGGCATTTAACGTCACTGATTAGTAAAAACAAGTTTCACGACGTTTCGGGATCTGGAATCTGATCCCGTCTTCAGGTGAGAAAGAACCTAGAACATAACAAAATTACACATAATGAAGGCCTAGGCTTACCTGATTTTGTCCTTGAGTATTTCCACCATGTCCTCCAGCGCCTGTCTGTAGGCCTTTATGATGACTGTCGGATGCATGTTTTGTTCCAGAAACTGCTCAGCGACTCCGAGCATCTCCCCGGCCAGAATGATGACTGACGTCGTACCATCTCCGACCTGACAAACATGAAGGCAGCAGTCAATATAATGTTTATTCCCTGTTGCATTACTAGGGATGAGTCGATACCAAAATTTATCGATTCTCAATACCGATACCTGAAAAATCGATTCCCGATTCTCGATACCGATACCATTGATACCTACGATTATTCAGTACCTATAGTTGTAAAAACTATTGTTAAAAACAGTTACAAATTTATACCATTTAAAATTATTAAATAATTTCTTTATTAGCATGATACGTGTTGTTACAACTAAACAGGATAAATAAAATACGTCTTACAACACTATAAAGTATATTTACACTTATACTGTACTTACATACAAGATGGTAAAATATACTCAAAAGATGGTACAAGGCGATCAATTTCAACCAGTTACACCGGTCATCATCAGGCCCAATTAGAGAAACCAGGATTTAAGTTCTTTTTAAGTTTTCTCTTACAAATAAAGACAAAAACGACATTTAAGCGCCTTTAGTTTTCATGCTATTACCCTGCATTACATAAATTTCATGTAATTTGCACCATGGGGCACAATGTGTTTCAGTAAAATTTATGTCGTTTCTGATTTACGAGGCAGTGGAAGGTCGTGCGGGGGGGAGGAGGGGGTAGGAGAGTCTCAATTCACTGCGCCTGCTCTGCTAGTGCAGACGTTACTTTGCCTTGTTTGTGCCATGTATGACATAAACCATCTCCGTGAAATCCGGATTTTCCAAATTAGTCCAGATTTCTGAGTCAACTTTAAATATGAATTGAACGGTTCGGTGACCTACTGCAGCATATCTATAAATCATAAATAAAGTTATTAATATCTCTTAACAAGATTATTAGCTTATCTCTTATAAACATAAATTGATTTATGTGATCCAAACCCCCACATTGCGTCCGTCCTCCAATACAGTATATATTGTGTCTATTATAGTTTTTTTTTTTTTTTAGCGAATTGCCCCTATGGGGAAGAATCTATTACATTTTTGTTTTGAGGTCCCCAGACCTCAAAAACACCATTCGTTCGAAACTGTATATATATATATATATATATGTATGTATCCGTGAGCACGATAACTCTCGTAAAAATGATTTGATTTTGATGAAATTTGGTATAAATGTGTAAAGCAACATTTATGACTTAAAGTTTGAAAACCAGTTAGCTCCATTCGAAGGGGTATTTTGTAACCCAAAAATGATTTTTTTAATTTTTTTACAAACCATTGTTGAAATAGTCAAATATTAGTTTGTACCATTGGATTCAGCTTAAAAAAACCACACAATTTGGTATTTTGATCATTACTCTATGTCAATTGGTTACCGAGATACTCAAAGTGCTAAACACAGTACGTTGTCTAATGTTATTCTTATGGAGGAAAAGAAAAATTGTATATCTCGCTTATTATGAACGTATACTGACGAAACTTGGTAAACGGTTTCATCTGGTTGTGTTCTATTGTTATTTGCTTAATAAAACAATTTTTGCCAAAGGCTCCCGTAGCAGCAAACCTGCGTACTCAGCCCCCATGTAATTCTTATGGAGAATAATTAAATGCTATATCTCCAATTATGAACATAAATGAATAAAAACTGGTATACGACTTCACCTAGTTGAGTTATATTGATATTAGCATAAAAACCCATTTGTTGTGCTCCTTGTTGCAGCAAACCTGCGTACTTAGCCCGAATGTTATTCTTATGGAGAATAATAAAAATTAAATATATTGCTTACTTGTGAATATAGTTTTATGAAACTTGGTAAGTGGCTTTATGTAGTATTACAGTGGAACCTCGATAACTCGAACCTCAATAAGTAGAACTCCTTGATAACTCAAATTTTTGACATTCCCCTTGAACTTGCCTACCTAATGCTATGTTATTTTACCTCTACAAGTTGAAGGATTAACAGGAAACACCTCGATAACTCGAATTTTTGCAGTTTTCTTAGCCTGTCGCCGCACCTCTATAAGTTGAAGTTTAGCTGTAGAATTTCTATAACTCGAATATATATAATTGATGTACCTCGAAGTATTGACTAGAGAACCTCTATCAGTCGAAGTTGTTCATTCACCAAACCTCCAGTGACTTTGCAGCCGGAAATTCCTACCCTCTCTCCCTACTAAATATCTTTCCCTGATGCTCCTGGTGTCGGTAAAACAACCGACAAATTTATGTTGATGAGCATCACGCATATCAAACACACTCATCCTCACGCATGGGTTTCACCTATATGAGGATTTAACTTCATAAACGAGCTCGCACGCAGCACGCTGACGTGAGGGAAGTGAATTTCCACATAAAAACTTGTAAAACTCAAAATTAGTGTAAAAACATACATGTATTCCAATTTTTATTAAAATCTGAAAACATTGATTTTTTGGCTGTTCTGATGCTCCTGGTTTCATTTACCTGCAAAGCTGGGAATACAATTTTGCGCATTATAATGTTAAGAGAAGGGCCAAGCAGGCTTGAAAGTAGGCGTGAGTTGCTGGGGATGATAAAAGTACTCTAACAAAGGAATACACCTTTGAGAAGTAACCCCCACCTTTTCTAGTGTAAAACCCCCATGTACTGTGTGTAGTCAAAACACATTTTCTTTAATAACTCGGTAAATGTTTATGCTAGAATGACGAGAGAGGGCTTAAAACTTTTGCCTCACTAATTCCCATCTTTTTACATGCATTAATTTTGCATCCGGTGCTTATCTGACCATTTTTGGGCCCAAAAACCCGAAATTTGAAAGATTAATCCCCAAAAAAGTGGTTTAGAGTTTTCCGATTGTTTTGCCCAACGAACTTGTCCAACTGATTACAGAAAGGAAAGTCCCTACCAAATTTGAAGTAAATCGGACAAAAAATGTGACTGCTAGAGTGCAAACACATATATATATATACAATTTTGAACGACCCCCCAAAACGTGTTCAGAGGGTCACGTTAGGAACTTCTATGGTGGTCCCGGGTTTAAGTTTCACCGTGCGGGTCATGCTAATAGTTCACTATCCAAAGAAATTCACTAATAAGGAACAGTCTCATATTGTAGTAAATTAAATATATTTTTTTAATAAAATGGTTTTGATTTGATTAGATTTGTGTTCAGAGTCGTTAGTGTGAGTACAGAGGTAGTACGTGCTTGTAGTACGTGAAACTTAGTTTTTAGGTTGTTTTTTTACGAAGTGTTTGCAGTTTGGTAAAACGTGTTGGCAAAATTCTACCCCATGAGGAGAAGTTCAACACTATTTGAGGCTATTGACACAGGAAATAAAAACAGTGATATCGGGAAGCAGTTTGGAACACCAGTGAACACTGTCGACAATTTTAAACCAAAAAAGTTTCGTACCGCTTCACCCTAATTCCAACAATGTTCTGCAATTTTAATTGTTATCATTATAGTTTGTTCCCTTTTAGTTTTGCAAATTATTTTAATAGCCTGCAGTACATTAATGTTCAGCTAAATGAAATTGATGTGTAGATGGTCAGAACTGACTTCCGTAAGGGGGAGGGATTTGTTTGGGGCAGGTGATAAGAAGTGAACAAAAAGTCTAGAAAATAGACAGGAGTGGCCGAACGGGCAAAACATCACCAAAATACCAAACTATAAGTCATTATTTTTTTACATTCCTCCTCTACAATATTTTCACTGAAGGAAGTGTTTTGTCCTTTTCTACGTTAACCAAAGAAGCTTTACAATATATTTCAGGAGTTATTTTAAACATTTAAATTTTTTCAAATCTATTTTAATTTTAATAATAATTATTATACAGTATGATTATATTTTATACATAGCTCGAACTTATGTAAGGATTATACCCTTCCATGATCCATCTATTGTGTTACCGTGACCCTCAATAATTCGAAGTCTGCGTAAGATCACCCTGATAAGTCGAACCTCGATATTTCAAAATATTCGATAACTCAAATTTTGTCCGTTCCCCTGAGGTTCGAGTTATTGAGGTTCCACTGTAATACATTTATATTTCCATTGGAAATTCGCTGAGTATGCAGGTTTTCTGCGACGGGGGTATTCTTAAAACCTTAACTGCCCGTCACCATAGGCTATTGACCTGTACGATGAACTAAAGACAGCGAGGTACCGTAGCGGGTCACATGGGCTAGCCAGAGGTGACCGCTAATGAGCTTACAGGAGTCGGCCGGGACCGGGATCGAACCGTCCACGTCTGACTTGGTAGTCAGGTACTTTACCTCTGAGTTACCGCGTCCGGTAGCTTAGTCCGAGTTAGATCAGGTACCACTTAGATCAGCTTAAGACTGACCAAGGGTCTATATTTCCATGAATCGTTCATGTTTTAACTGTGAACCTCTATAAATAGAAGCCTGTTGACGACTATGATAAAGCTTTGATCATTCAAACTTTTCTCCATAGGCTAACCACTACAAATCTTCTCTAGCTAAACAGGACAATACAAAAACCAACAACTAACAGTCTCATGTTTTACCTAAATACAAAACATCCAGGAAGAAGTTTTCATATGTCACACTCGTTGGGGAGGGGAGGCTGGAGTGATTGTACAGGTACCACAGTCATTGCCCCCCCACTGTCACCACAGATGTCTGTCAGGCCTACTGAGTAGTGGCAGTGGGTTGTGTAACCCTCCTGACTACGGGGTATCATGCAATTGTGTGAAATGTGTGCTATGTTGTTAACATAGACAATCCATGGAATGATAATGTGAATAGAAAAGACTAAAATTGAGAAAAATATAACATAATTAGCCCATAGCCTACAGCTGGATGTAATTTAATACATCTTACAACACCTAGAAATATAATTACAATCACACTGTACTCACAAACTAGACAGTAACCTACACACATGCGATGGTACCTTTAAATCGGTTCCGATCGGTCACGTTGTTGCCATCAGGCTCAATGAGAAATAAAGGACATTCCACTCATTGGGACTTGTAATGATAAAATGTAACCGGTCAAAATTGATTGCATCCTAACCACCTCACGCATACTAACTTAAGTTAATTTGTTAGGCCTAACCAAAAGTTTAAAAAAGCTTAATCATAGGACCTAATTTAATTTGTTGTAATGAAAAAAAAACAGGTATAGGCCTAAGTTAATCACGATTTACAACATTTACTACCTCTTCATCTTGGGTCCTCGCGATCTCGATCATGGACTTGCCCGCAGGGTGTTGGACCGTGATCTCCCTAAGGATGGCGTTGCCGTCGTTGGTCATCACGATGCCACCCATAGGGTCCATCAACATCTTGAGCATCGCTTGCGGCCCCAAACATGTTCGTATCACATCTGCTATGGCCTATGAATAGAACAAATATCAAGTAAAAGATCAAAATTACTTATAAGGTACCGGTAGTTAACTGATAGGCCTCCAACTTACAACGCAAATCTGCACAGATTAGGATTAAGTTTTCAGGATTCAAGAGGAGGGTGGTACCACAATTGCTGCTGGTTAGGTGTAACCACTGTTTCCAACATAAAATCTATGAGTGACTTTTGCCTTGTAAGACATTGTAATTTTATGACAATACATTATTTTGATTGATTCTGTAAATTTAAATAGGCTATGATTATTAAGAGGAAAACAGACGTTCATAGCTAAACACTGTTTCACGTTCACCTTGCACTATGGAGATAATTAATTTATTTAATTACCTCCCTTGACATTAATGACCAGCACTACTGGATAGACAGTCATATAGGCCTATTCAATTGTACTGTCAAGTGTATCACCGGTATGGTACATGAAGTAGGCGGAATGTATTTAAAATCAAAATTTTAATTTTACTGCATTGTTTGTTTGTGTTACCTATTTCTGCCTAAGTGTTGCTCAATTTATTTATTTATTTAGTTTTAGACGATGCCTATTGCGATTATTGAAAATATTTAATAACAAATAAATCTTGAATCTGAACCTGAAAGCCTGCAGCCACCTGTCGGGACAGATGACGCAACCTGCATAACCACTACTCAACTCACGACATCTTCCATAAGACCTGCAGCCTACTGCACGTTGAATAGGAACGAAATATATTATAGGATGTCACTGATCATGTAGGTTGAAACCAAATAAACTACTGTTATCCTCAACATGTATTCCCCCATTCTGAGTAAACACCTTTACAAATGCTTAAGCTTACCTTAGAAATTATAGAGTAAGTTAGGTTAGTAGTCAGGCATACTACACTTTACAGAGCATGCTGGGGTATCATTTTCAGATATTAGTGCTGTTTGCAGTTTTTAAATTAGCTAATTTGTCTTGCTATGATTACATGAATTTGCCTGCGTGGTGTGTTTTCCTTATTTTTAAAATACTATGAAATATTTATTTAAGTTAGACTTTGAGGGCCTACTACATTAATTTTTTTATAAAATGATCTTTCTCATTCTCTCATGGTACCTGAATTTGCAATCATGTGTTAAAACTCTACTATTAAGCAAACGAACAAAGAAGGTCCAGGGCCTATCAATTAAACGAGTGCAGAGAACACTATATAGATTAAAATACACTATAATGGAATATTTTTAATTAATGGTGATTACAGAAACTTACTTTTCCGGCAGCAATGTTCTCCACCTGAACTTTTCTCCCCGATTCTCTTTTAGTGTTTTGACCTAGAACATTAAAATATTAGATTGTTGCGTCTCTTACGTTGAAAAATTTAATTAAAATATAATAATATACAACTAAACTTACTTAGAACCAAGATTGGAGCTGAACCGCCGAACATTTTTGCAAATATAACCAATAAACAGCTCACTGAAATAAAGCACGAGACAAGAGAAACGAAACGACAGAAAGTGGTGGTGGTGGGGGTTCATGTGGGTGTTGGTGTGAATCAATTACCACCAAAAATGAATAGCCTTCCTCTTCATTTGCAGACTTTAATACAATCAAAGGCGACAAAAGATTAGAAAAACTTATACTACATTTTATACAATATTTTATATAAAAATTCCTTTCTCGTGTCGTGTGTTTGTCGTGTATTCATATTTAAATAGTTCATTGAATTATTATATGGTAATAATATCTTTGTTAAGCTTTAAAGATGGCAAGCTAATACAAAAAATGATCTTCTGATAGATTTCCTGTGCAAAATCCTGTTATTCACCAACCGAGCGGAAAGTTACTACGGATAGTTACAAAGTTACTAGCTTTACCAGCGGATCTCCTCAGACGGTGACATTGACACTGAAACATTCAGACCAGCCTTGACTCTGGTCCGCTGTGGGTGTGGTGTATTATAAACAAATATGGCTCACAACATTAATAATTAGTGTGCATAGACGAAATTTGCGGGGGTGGCAAGGGGGGCAGTTCCCTCCCCTAACAATTAAAAAAATATTGTTATGTTATGTAAAAAAATCATTATAATAACGGCCACAATCATGTTTGCCCCCTAAATATAAATTAAAAATATATGCTTATTATGTAAGTATGTGTAATTATCACGTGTCATCAAAACTCATGGGTCCTAGGTGAAGGATCTAGAACTATTTATTTCCTTACTATCTTAACTGGAATCGTAAAATCCATTATTCGGTCTGTGGCAAGACACTTTGTAACCTGGGTATAATATATATATTTACTTGTCAGATACTTGTAGGTTTACAAATTTTACGGGTAGATTTACTTGTCACTTAACGTTTTTCAAAGAATACCCTCAAGCAACAAATGGACAGGCATCATATGAAGGGGTTTTCTTCCACTGAATGGCGAGATATTTTTAAGATGTTGGGCAATGTTACAGATTACAGCAGTGCAAGCTGTGCCTGGTACGTCCAAAGAAACCAACATTACCACTGTCGGCTTTGCCACATATTGAGATTGAAACACTTGTCCATGCAAAACCCTCCGCAACACACACCACAACACGCCAACATTGAGCGAATACGACAATCGTGGCAATTAAACATCTTAAGAGAAAAATAATTGTTCTAAGAAGGTACACACAAATCAAATCAAATATATTTATTGCCACAAAACAAAATAAATTGCATTAGCATACGTCATTAGAAACATTTTTCTATAACTAAACATATTTCTTGTCAAAATAATCCTTAACACTATAAAAACTACTTTTAAGTAAAAACCTTTTTACATTTCTTTTGAAGGTCACTATATTACATATTGTTTAAGAGTGGTCGGAAGGCTATTGAACATTTTTATACAATTATAAACTGCGTGGTTTTTGAAAAATGTTGATTTGTGTGGTGGTATATTATAATTGTGCTTGTTTCTGGTTTTACTATTTGACGATGGCAAAAATTCTTGAAAAATGTGCTGGTTCTTTTTTAAAAAAATAAGTGATTCAAATATATAAATAGATGGAAAGGTGAGCAGATCAAAATCCTTGAAGTAGGAAGCACATGATACTGCTTCATCGATTCCTGCAATTATTCTCACAGCTTTTTTTTGAAGAATGAAAAGAGTCTTCGTATATGAGCTCTCAGACCCCCAAATCACAACTGCGTATGAAAGAAATGGATAAATGAGGGCATAATATGCTGAGAGAAGAACTTCAGTACTAGAGAAGGTAGATAGACGTCTTAACACAAAAACACCTGAAGACAAACGGCTAGCGACATGCTCTATGTGAGAAAAAAATTTTAAATTTGAGTCTAGGTGAAGCCCCAAAAATGTTACGTCATCTGCTGCAGTAACGACACTTTCACCTATGGACAATTTTAGAAAAGATGTTTCTTTATGGCCAATGGAGAAATCAAGCAGTTTGGTCTTATCAGAATTGACACACAACATATTTTCATGGAACCATTGCACAATACTATTTGATTTAACATAAGAGTCAATTTCCAAATCTGTTCTTGCCTGATGCGATATGGCACAGAGTCGCAGAAAAAGAAATAAGCCGCAGTATAGTTTAGATAATGTAATATTTAGATTAAAGGGACTCACCAAACGTAAGCTGGCACTTTTGGACTTGGGAGCCGAGACGGACGGACTATTGGCGAGGGGAGGGTGGAGGCGCAGGTATAAAAACTTTCGGAATACATCGACCCTCGCACGTCCGGTGACTCACGTGGATGATGGCCCTGGACCATTGTTGATGTGGTCCCAGTAGTTCATGTTTTCAGAACGACAGCTTACGTTTGGCGGGCTGTACATATTAGATCCTACCATTCTGTTTGAGAAAGATATCAAAACTACTAAATGAGGTCAATAAAGAAAATAACCAAATATATCAACCAACAATTAACATTTTATAAAGAAAAATACAATCTATAAAGACATAGAAGTAATCGTAATACTAATTCCCTTAGAGGAACCAAACCTAAATTCCAGCTGGCGTTTTTATAAATTTAAAGTTTACACACACATTTACTTTAAATTACTCTGTTTAAATTCCTCAACAAGTGGGGAGTGCCCTTATTGCCGGTCGAGATCCAAGTTAGTGACCTTTTTTTTTTCTTGTTACAGGATTTTGCATGCGGTTCTGTATAGTGTGGGCCCTCTTTGTGGCGCGGGCCTCTAGACACCTATTCTTAAATCCCGCCCTGATTTTAAAAGAATAATTTATTTCGCTTCAAAAGCTCATACAATCAATAGTATTACTAAACGTATTGTTATTTAGAATTGGTGTACTTTGTTTGAAAGAGGCTGTCCCAATTATTGGGAAAGTGTTATTCTGTTGAATAAAACGTATTTATTTATTATTTAGAGAATGAAACAAATTTATAATTTATACATATACCTTACATGTGGTCAATAGTTTTTATTTTTTACTTTCAATAAATTTAAACACATCGTATTGTAACACCTATCATATATATCTTCAAACAAAAGTTTACTTGGTTGACTTATTACCAACATAATATTATTTCATCATCATTTGTTTACAGCATGGTGTGGTCTGTTGGTCTGTTCGCAGATTGTATGAATGCACTGCAGCAGTTGGTGAGCACTTTTTCGCCTACAAAATTTAGAGGTTGTTTGGTCGATATCGAACAGACGATACCGCAACGTTTCATCAACCGATTGTTCGTTCATTCTACTGGATGATTTGAGTTTGCCGAGTGCCGAGAAGTTAAACTTGGAAATGGAAACCACTGTGGAAGTTCTAAGCTGACTCGACTAGGGCCTGTTGAAGTATAAGTTTGGCCATTGGACAGTTTGAAATTGAAATACCTTACATCCACTTAATATGGCAAAAGATATACCCAATTTAAATAAACTTTGTAATGCTAAGTTAATTAAGTAATGTATACAAGGTCTTAAACAGATAAGATGCCTTTAAATTTACAAATTGGTTGCAATCATAAATACAATGACCCCGAGGTAGGGTTAAGATAATTAATCGGTCTCTCTAAATTACTTGTGATAAGAGAAAAATTGTTCATAAATTAAACTAGTATGAAATAAAACCCATTCCTTGCCCAAGTAATAAGGCTTAGTTATAGCTAAGGACTTGAAAGGCTCAGTTATTATGAGTTATATTAACTTTCCATATCCATAATTTAAAGTACGGTACCTATAAACTCTTAAACTCCTATAAACCTATAAACTCCTATAAAATCTTCGAACGTTTCAGTTTCATAAAATCTACTAGGGCTACTCATTTTGTATTCCAACAACCACCATTTTCCTTCTAACTTCTAACTTGGAAAACATCTATCTACTATCGTAGTCAACATTCAGTCGATAAAACAACCGGTTGGTAAAATTTTTCGATATCGACCAAACAACCTCTAAAATTTGTAGGCGAAAAAGTGCTCACCGCAGCAGTCGTCCACCACCTGCACCACACAACAATCGTGTATTTTCGTGTAATGTATTTTCCGTATTTCTGAGCCTGTGAGGTTAAAAGAGGTTATGTAAGGGTTTTAGTCAGTTTTCGCAATAAAATCAGTTACCGGGCATAAGAAGGAACAATCGCACAAATAATCTTAAATTTGTAATTCTTGACTACTGTCTGTTAACTACAATGTATAACATTAGTTATGTTCAGAGGAATTCTTGGGTGTTCGCTAAGCACCTAGTAAAAAATGTCAAATTAGATAACAGTGTACTTTTTAAAATCAGAGATAAAAATCTGTCTAGGTCTTATTCCAAATGTTTAACTAGTTTATGTGGATATAGAACTGGATCTTTTCTGAGTGAATATACAATTCCTAGGTGTGCTGACAGTTTTAAAACACAAATTGTCTCTAGACAAATAAGATCCTTCAGCCAAAAATCAAGTTCCTCGAATGATGATGATGATCCAAAAAACCCTGATGATGGTCCTGCTGGAGAAGATTACGTAGTTCATCAAGCATTACCTGCTACTGTGGTTGTACCAGAAGTTTGGCCGCACGTTCCTTTAATTGCTGTTAATAGAAACCCTCTTTTTCCACGCTTCATAAAGCTCATAGATGTAAGTTGATGTGATTTTATAATCTAAGTTACATCCTAAGCCTTTCATTGTTACATCCTAGCATTGACTTAACCCTCTAGGTGCCCTGTCATAATTGTCTAAATGCCACGTGATTTTTAGCTCTCTTACAGGGTTTTATTTGAAAATCAACAAAAAATTTAAATTATCACTAAATAGTATACTGTTATACATTTTTGTAATCTAGATAAAATGTACTATCTTACAGTACATACCGTTATGTCCTTATTTTATACACAAAAAATCCAGTATTGGGCCAAATCCAGAAATTGCAAAATAAAATTTACTTTACATAAGTATCCATATATGTACAAAAAAGGTTGTGCACCAGGTACAAAATTCAAGATATACATTTTGTTCAAAATTTAATTAGAGACAAGAATATATATACTCATTATTAGTAAAATACATAAGATAAATATCTATGACGATAAAACCAAATATGATCACCATGGTACTAACCTAAATCCCATAAAGATGCATGTAAAACCAACCAAGACACACAATATCACTTATAGCTTATATTTTTACTAATAACCTTGTTCAAACACTTTATTTGGCAATAATAAATGCACTTTAATGATAATAAACAACATTTTCAATCGAATATAACCTAAAAAGCAATAATAAATGACGAAAACGTAAACAAAACAGAAAGCAGAAAACAACAGTGACGTAACAGATCTTGGCGCAGATGTTTTCTTTCCAACATAGAGTAGAACCTCTCGAGACAGACATTGGAGTAAAGCTTGAAATCTGCCGTTTACGGTGATACCAGATTCAATGCAGTTCAGTACAACTAGAGTGTATTCAGACCGTTGTAACTGAACGTCTGCAAAGTCGCCCGAATTCGGGCGGGTGGCACTTGTACGTAAACAAAGCCCGCCCGAATTCGGGCGGGCGGCACCTAGAGGGTTAATAAGTAAAGATTTTTTAACTGTATTTTGGAAACGGTGCATTCATTTTATTAACACGTTCGCTGGGTGCCACTGCCTGGGTGGAGGTTGTCTCTTGAATTTATGGGATCAAAATGTGGCAGCTCTGTTCAAAGGATGGACATTTTATGTCAGCGTGTAGCTAAAGATACTTAGGGCCTATGTGTGTTATTGTAGTTGGTACTATAATAGGCAGAATATTAAAGAATATGACTCCCTTCTGCTACTGATATTTTCTGTTGGGTAAAAGTCATATACACCGTGCACATTTGCTCAGTTTAGGAGCTCGCTAAAAAAAAATCAATCATAGAAAAGTGGAATTTTAAAGGCTATTGGGGTAGACTTTCATAAGCGGAATGATATAAAAAACAGTGTGAAATTGTTTGATATATTGTACCGGTATCGATTAGGTACTGTCAAATATTTTATCATCTGCATGTTAGTTATTAGGTCACGTTTGTCTTTTTTGATTTCAATTAAACTTAAAATAAAAACCAAATAAACATTACCGTTATAGGCTATAACAAATAATTTGTTTACAAACTTAAAACTCAACAACTAAACAAATTTTAAAGGTTTCCAGGATACAGCTTTCTGGTAGCATGTAAAAAGAACAAAAGGAGTACGATATCCATAAATCCGTTACAGTGGTTGTTACTGGCAATACATGTCTTAGTGGGATCAACGTTTGTTATTCAAGAATAAATCTCAAGAAGATATATTCCATCTCTTGTAGAATGAACATAACCAAAAACCAAAACCTAAATAAACTGTAACCATAACCGAATAACCTAAATAATTGATCCATCGAATAAATTTTATTCAGTTTTTTATATTGTTCCGCTTATGACAATGTACCCGTTGTTTTTAATACTAATTTTTTTAATTTTTTGGACCTTGCTGTGAAGTCCTATGTAACTTAGCAAAGCCAAGTCTTTCTAATATTTCCTGAATGAATTAAAATTGACCTATAAATATCCTCTTCTTGGTCACTTATCGCAATCTTGATCAGAAGTATCGTAATTTCTTGAGGTACCGGGTAGCTATGTTACACCTTTTAAAATAACAATTATTGTTAGTTGTTAATTACTGTGGCATTATAATTCACTTACTCTGGTTAAACAGGTAGGCCCTACCCAATTATAAATACCCTACCCACCGAGCCAATATCACTGTGTGTAATGGTTGAACCCCATTTTACATTTTCTAAATCGACTACTTACTGATTCTGGCTTAATTTTTTCTCCTGATATATGGATTTCTAAAGTTGGCAGTATTGTGATTTATGATATCTATCGAAATCCATTCGGTTTTTTATATCGTTCCGCTTATGAAAGTGTACTCAAGTTGGTCTCTTTTTCCTGGATAAAACCTTTATCATCATCTAGGCCTAGTAACATGTAGGCATGCACATCGATATAATAGAATTGTTAGCATAATTTAATATTTTCCAAAGAAATACAGATTAGGCTCTTACTTATTCATTTGTTTTATTTTCAGATAACAAATCCAATGCTAATTGATTTAATTAGAAGAAAAGTAAAGTTGAATCATCCATATTGTGGTGTTTTCCTGAAGCGCAATGAAGAGTAAGATACTATTCAGAACTTAATTATTTTTATTAGTTACATTTACAATTACAATGATAACCTTTTTAATTTGTGATCATAAAAGCTTAAACAAATTGCATGTAGATTTAAGCTTGGTTCTAGCTGCCATTTGACATTGGACTAGTTATTGAATACCTATGCTGTTTAAGAACAGGTCAACTTTGGACTGGTATTTTTTTAAGATCAAGTTTGAACTGTTTCCAATCAGAACTATGAGTTAAGGCACTTGTGTTGACAGGCACAAAAGAAAATACCCCCGTTACAGCAAATCTGCGTACTCAGAAAATTTCCAATGCAAATACCCCACGAATACTTAAACCACCTTACCTAGTTTCATCAAAATATATTGAGAAATTAACGATGTATACAATTTGATTTATTCTCCATAAGAATAACATTGAACATATTTCACGGGTTTTCTGAAACAAGGATGAATAAAAATGTGGGTACAAATAAATATACCACAACCACATGAAGGCACATATCTACCTACCAAGTTTCAAGAAAATATACTTATAAATAAGGGACATAGGGAATTTTATATTTCTCCCATAAGAATAACATAGGAAAATACAATGTCCATATGTTTGCAAAAGTTTAAACTGAGTATGCTGTGGGTTTTTTATGCGGATATCAATAGATCACAACCAGTTGAAGCCACAAACCAAGTTTTATCAATACATGATCATAAATATGCGAGATATAAAATTTTGCTAACCCTCCATAAGAATAAAATTGGACAACGTCCTGTGTTTAGTACTTTCAATATCTCAGTAATTAATTGAAGTAGAGCAATTATTAAATCACCAAATTGTTTGTTTGTTAACCCTTTCCGCTCGTATGTTGGGGCAGCTCGCCTGCCGCAATTAACTACCGGTACGTTTTTGCATGTCGAGCCTGACTCGCACATATGCGTTTTTGTATTCTTATTTTTAGTCTCCTTATCAACTATTTCAAAATAAAAACACAAAATTCTGCTCTTAAAAAAAAAAAAATTAAGTCACCAGCTGTGCATTTAAATGCAACTGGATAAGCCAGTATAAAAAAATTAGAGTGACAAGGGTTAAAGCTGAATCCAATGCTAAATACCCCCGTAGCAGCAAACCTGCATACTCAGCAAATTTCCAATGCATATTAATTTATTTTAATACCACATAAAGCCACATACGAAGTTTCATCAATATACATTCATAAATAAACGATTTATGACATTTTAATTATTCTCCATAAGAATAACATGGCGGCTGAGTATGCAGGTTTGCTGAAATAAGGAACACTAAAAATGGGCTTTTATACAAATATCAATATAACTCAACTAGGTAAAGCCACATACCAAGTTCTATTAATTTATGTTCATAATTAAAGGAGATAACACGTTAATTATTCTCCATAAGAATAACATGGGGCTGAGTATGCAGGTTTGCTGCTACGGGAACTATCGGCAAAAAAATGGGTTTTTGTGCAAATATCAATAGACCACAATGAAATGAAGCAATATACCAATTTTCGTCAGGATAAGTTAAATAAGCGAGATATACAATTTTTCTTATCCTCCATAAGAATAACATTGGACAACGTACTGTGTTTAGCACTTTCAATATCTCAGTAACCAATTGACGTAGACCAAAGATTAAAACATCAAATTGTGCGTCTTTTTAAGCTGATTGCAATGGAAAAAAATAAAATTTTACTTTTTCAAAAATTGTATGTAAAAAAACTCAAAAAACCCATTTTTGGGGTACAAAACCCCCCCAAAATACCCCTTTGGATAGCTCGATCCGTCTGGTTTTCGAACTTAAAGTCATAAATGCTGCTTTACACGTTTGTACCAAATTTCATCAAAATCGGACCTTTTTTACAAGAGTTATCGCACCCACGGACACACACACATATATATATATACAGATATATATATATAAAGATATATATATATATATATATATCTTTATATATATATATATCTGTATATATATATATATCTGTATATATATATATATATATGTGTGTGTCCGTGGGTGCGATAACTCTTGTAAAAAAGGTATATATATATATATATATATCTTTATATATATATATATATATCTGTATATATATATATATGTGTGTGTCCGTGGGTGCGATAACTCTTGTAAAAAAGGTCCGATTTTGATGAAATTTGGTACAAACGTGTAAAGCAGCATTTATGACTTTAAGTTCGAAAACCAGACGGATCGAGCTATCCAAAGGGGTATTTTGGGGGGGTTTTGTACCCCAAAAATGGTTTTTTTGAGTTTTTTTACATACAATTTTTGAAAAAGTAAAATTTTATTTTTTTCCATTGCAATCAGCTTAAAAAGACGCACAATTTGATGTTTTAATCTTACAACACGTATCAATTACACAACATATATATATATATATGTATATATATATATATATACAGTTTCGAACGAATGGTGTTTTTGGGGTCTGGGGACCTCAAAACGAAAAGTTATCATGGTCCCGGGCCTAGATCTTACCATGCCGACTACGGTAATAGCTTCTTCCCTATAGGGGAAATTCGCTAAAACTAATATTTGATTTCAAAAAACATTATGTACAAAAAAAATAAAAAAATGTTGGGGTCCAAAACACTACTAGTGCGGTCGGTCTGGTTTTCATATTCATTAAAATAAATGTTGCTTTACACCTATCTACCAAATTTCATAAAGATCCGACCTTTCTTACGAAAGATATCGTGCTAATGGACACATATATACAGGGTGTCCCATAAGTAAAGTGCCAAACTCCTGGAAGTGGTTCTATGGGTCAAAATAAAGAGAAAGCCATGAATACAATTTTTTTCCAAATACGCATTGTTTACCAGATTCCCGCCATTTTGTACTTTTTACAAACAAATGTTTATCTTCGAAATTTTTCATCGATCTTTATGAAACTCGGTATGTATGTTAAGGTAGAAAAGACCTATTCTAGGAAAAAAATTCAACTTGGTCTAATTTAAAACTTGAAAAGTGCGTCCATTTTACATTTTTAAACAGAAATGGAGGGAAAACTTAAAAATTCAAAATGGATGCCATTTTGAAATTCTAAATTGGACCAAGTTGAATTTTTTTTCCTTGAATAGGTCTCTTTTTCCTTAACATACTTACCAAGTTTCATAAAGATTGGTTGAACAAATTTGAAGGTAAAAATTATTCTGTAAAAAATACAAAATGGCGGATATCTGGTAAGCGAAGCATTTTTGGAAAACCATTTATTCTTGATTTTCTCTTTATTTTGACTCATAGATCTATTTCCCGGAGTTTGGCACTTTCCTTATGGGACACTCTGTATTCACATGTTATAGATACAGTAAAAATATATTAGTTTCGGTTTCTATAAAAAACAGCCTATTGATAAGGAACAAAATTTACAAAAAGTAGTATCCTAATCCAAAATATAATAAATACCGTTCAATACAATGCGGACAGTAAATATTACAGAGGACTCCCTCTAGTCTGGTCTCGGATCGTTCCGGCTGGTCTGGCCGACTTCTTGGAAATGACTAATCTATGCGAGGAAGGGTTTCTCACAGCAGAAATCGACAGGAATGAACGTGTCTCCTTAGTTTCGGGACCAAATGTAAACAAATTATCTCACTTCACTTGGCGATAATGTTCTTTGCTTACCGTATGAGGCGATCGAGCCCTTGGGATTATTCCTTAGGCAAGAATCCCTCGCAAGTACTAAGTCAGCGTGTTGCTGCCCAACAGGTCATGGATTGTCTACCAAATACTCCTGCCCGAATTTGCTACAATTTAGGATGCCAGCTTTGATGTTTTTTTTATATTATTTAATAAATTATTATGGGATTGTAAATTGCTTAACCAAGCTTATAATTACAATGATTTCCTTTGGCTCCCGCCCTAGCATTCACATGGTATTGCGCAATCATACTCTCAGTAGTCTTATTTCAATTAAATAATTAAATCCAGTTACTAATTTTTACAATATTTCAATTAATTTAAATTAAGGAAGTAATTCGGCCATCCCCCCGATTCCCCCCTAAAGCTAACTAACCACTTACTTCATACTGTATGGTCGGCGCCTGAATAGGAATACTTGCCACCGGCTAATCACTCCTTCCACTGCCACAGTCCGCTCGTGTCTCCGATTCTCCAAGGCGTTCAGCAGATTAGTCTGACTGCCCATGCGTGGGGGGGACAATGATATTGTGTCTTACCTTTACTGGTGGCTTCTACGGTGTTCTGGAGAATTCCATGCGGGCCGTAACCTTACAAGGCCGCACGTACAAATTTTAATGTAGTGTTGCAGTGTAGTATATTTAAGTGAGTTTCATTTTTGACAGTGAGTTTATTAGTTATATGTAATTTTATTTTTTTAATTGTCAAAACTATATTTAAATTGAATTTTATTCACAGGATTTCTATTATAGGTTATAATTTACATGTTTAAAAACTGCCGGATGGTTCGGCCATTTTTTCCTCAGGCCGGGGATTTGGTCCTGAGGTTGCCAAATTAGAGGGAGTCAACTTTATCAACAATAATTTTTCAGAAATGAAAGTCAAGTAGTGAACAACGTGAGCGACGTTTACTCGATCGGCACGTTCGCCCAGATACAGGAGCTGCACGACATGGGCGACAGGCTGCGACTGGTCGTGCTGGCCCATCGTCGAATCAAACTGCTCGGGACGATCCAGGACATCGAGGAAGTGCCCTCTAATGGTAGCGTCTGAGTGATACGTTTAATACCGTTTAATAGTTAGTTTAATACCGTACTTGTAATTGATACGTGTTGTTGAGGTACCCTTACTTGGTGAAGTTGTGACAAGATGTTAAAATGTATACTATAGGCTCTGTGTTATTTCAACTATTAATTGTCCATGTTGGTGATACCAATTAGGCAATATGCCTATAAGAATTTAATTTTTACTATCTGATACCCGTGCTTTACACAGCTGATTAAAATTCCTGCTACCACTTGTCTGATCCAATAAACCTATTGCTCATAAGAATAACATTGTAACTTTAACACTTGGGCGGAGCACTAAGGGATTGCCAAGACGGGAATAGGCCTATATATAGTCCAGATCCACATCCACATTTTCAGCTCGGTTGGTTCAGTAGTTTTTACATTAAAATGGAACATACAGGTTGACAGACAGGCTGTTTTATAAATTATGCAGGATAGGATTATTCAATGTTTTATTATATTTCCTTATTTTTCTGAGTTAATTTGCCATGATATTTGTAATACTCAGGGAAAATTGGTAAAAGTAAAGGTATTTTTTTAAAGCCAACATTCTGCAACTTGTCCGTTGTGTTAAGTCACAGCTTTCTATCATTTGTAAACTCAGCCGGCCTACTAATTTGCTCAGCATTTTTCCACTTGCAAGTGAACAATTCAAATTCAAATTCAAATTCAAATCATCTTTATTCATCGAACAGTATTTACAATACATTGAATAGTGTCAAGAATATATATACATAAGGGCCTTATCACTAAATAATTTTACTTTCATAAGGATGTAACAATTAATGTTAAATAACTTTTAGTCAAAGTTTATAAACATAATTTATTTTGCATTTCTTAGATCCCAAAATTCCTCAAGAGAATAAAGGGATACAGTGAGCAGATATTCCTTCAGAGTTTTTTTAAAAACATTTAAGTTATTTTCATTTTTTATATTTTTAGGCAAACTAAATAAAAACTTAGTGCCAATAAAACTAGTTTTCCTCTCAAAAAACTTTAATTTATGTTTTTCTACCTGCCTGTTATTTCTTAAATTATAATTGTGAAAATTTGTATCATTGGTTTGAAGGTTTAATTTTTTCACATGTAATTTTGTTTCAAATATGTACAGGTCATAGACAGTCATAACACCTAATTTAGAAAAATATGGCTTTACTGATTGTCGATTTTTAATGTTAAAAATAATTCGGAGTGCTTTTTTTTGTTGACGAAGAATCTTGTCTAAGTTTTTTTTAGTGGTTCCGCCATATATAGCTATACAGTAGACGCTCTTTTATCCGGCATGTTCGGGACCACGCCCATGCCGGTAAATCGATTTTTCCGGATAATAGAACTTATTAGTTATTAATGGGAATACAGTAATCTTAGAGTCTCGCTACAGTAATGAGCGGTGGTTGCGTGCATTGGTTGACCTTGGCACTGCTCCGGAACACCTGCATTTGTGGACGGATAGACAGACAGACAGACAGACGGGCGGACAGACAGACGGGCGGACAGACAGCCGGGCGGAAGTTGGCGTCTAAAAATAGGTTGAATACAGTAGTGTACTGAGCAAAGGTTACGAACATCACTGAACGTTACTGCTTGAGACGTAAACAAACAACAGGTGACTAAGAAAGAGGCGGGAACAGTCCAGCGCAGTCGCAGTACGAAACGGAAACGACCGAAAATACCTGGAAAAACCCGGGTCGCCTGGTGCCGGTTAATAGAATGTGCCGGTTCATAGAATGCCGGATAAAAGAGCGTCTACTGTACCATAAGACGTGTGAATTTATCAAAGCAAAATAAATGGTTTTTAAGGTCTGAATATTGCACACCCTTGACATTTGTCGCAAGGCGTACAGACCAGTTGCCATTTTACCTACTACATGTTGAATATGCTTATCCCAGTTCAAGTGTTGGTCCAATATCAATCCAAGAAATTTGGTGTGCTCTACTTGGTTCAAGTGTGAACCATCAATGTAAACGTTTGGTTGTAATTTTAATCTTGTTTGTTTTGTGGAAAATGATAAAAAGTTTGATTTATTAGAATTTATTAGGATATTTTTACTATTTGAGAAGTCCTTAACTGACAGAAGATTTAAAGAAGATTTTAGTTCAACTTCTTCTTGCGAATTACCTGTAACTGTGATATTAGTGTCATCAGCATAGAGATACATCGAGCCTCCTCCATGGTTAGCCTTTGGGAACCCCCTCATGTAGCAAAGAAATAACAGGGGGCCCAAAATAGATCCCTGGGGGACACCATTTCTAACTGTTTTGTAATTGGAGCAAACATTTTGAGTGTATGTGTATTTACAATTTGGATAGCTAAGATTATGTTGAATTTGGACACATTGTTGTCGGTCTTTTAAATACGAACTGAACCATTTAAGCTCTTTATTATTTATGTTTAAACCATGAAGAACGTCAAGCAATTTCTCATGTGACACAGTATCAAATGCTTTTGAAAAGTCGAGGAAAATTCCAATTACTTTTTCATTTCTGTCGATTGAGTTAATAATTGATTCAATAAAATCTATACTTGCAGTTATTGTAGATTTTCCTGGTCGAAAACCATGTTGTTCTTGATCCAACAATTGATTTGACTCCAGGAAATTCAGAAGCTGGTTATAAACAACTTTTTCTAAAATTTTTGAAAATACAGGCAGTAATGATATTGGTCTATAACTAGAGGGATCATATGCATCCCCATTTTTATAAACAGGTATTATTTTAGCAAGTTTTAATCTACAAGGGAAAAAACCGCAAATTAAAGAAGAATTTATAATATGGGTTAACAGTCTTGAAATAAATGGAAAAGCATATTTAACAATGGTGATTGGAATGTCATCCACTCCTGCTGAAAATTTGTTTTCAAAAGACTTAATTATCCTTTCAATTTCCCTATCATCAACTTCTTTGAATTTAAAGCTACTTTTCGGTTGAGGTAGTTTTTCAAAATTAGATTGAACTATTGTATTTTTGTTAATGTTTGGAAGAATAAGGTCATCAACCACATTGATAAAATACTCATTAAAAGTATTACCAACACAACTAGGGTTTGATTCTAATTTTCCATTCAAAAGTATCTTTAAGTTGTTATTAGGCGTTGTTTTATTGTTCACCTCGGAGCTAATGATTTTCCATGTCGATTTCGATTTATTTGTAGATTCCGTGATTTTTTTTTTAAAGTATTGTTTTTTCTCATTTACTACTTGAAGTTTCAATTCACGTTTTAACTGTTTAATTGTATGTTTTAGAGATTCAGTTTTAAGTGCCCTATATTGTTTTTCCAAATTTGATAAATTTTCTTTTTTAATTTTTATATCATAGGAGACCCATGAATTAAAACTAATACTTTTCTCCATTTGGGGCAGTTTAGGAAAACTAGTTTTGAAGGCATGTACAAAAACAGAAAAGAAGGCATCATACTTAGTTTCTACAGTGGCTTGGTAGACTTCTGACCAATCCTCTTTAGCCAAGAGTGTTAAAAATAAACTTATATTAGTCTCTGAAAAACTCCTCCTAAAAACTTTATTTACATAGTTAACCTTATTTTTTATACCACAAATTTCAAATAACTGTCCATCATGGTCAGAAATACATGTTATAACACCAGATATGTTTACTTTTTTACATTTGATATTGGTAATAAAATTGTCGATAGCGGTTTCTGATTCTGATGTTACTCTAGTGGGGAAGTCTACTTTATATTCCAAATTATAAGACCTTATAACATTTTTAAAAGCATTATACGTTCTATCTTTAACTAGAACATTGATATTAAAATCTCCAGTAATAACAATGTTTTTGAATTTATTACTTAATATACTACACATCAAATCAAGTTTGTCTAAAAAGGTTTCAGTTAGGCAATGTATTGGAGATCTATACATACAGACTAAGAGAAAAGAAAATTTATTCTCTGTAATCAAAGATAAACAACACTCAAACTCTTTTTCCACTATAAGATCTTGGACCGCCCTTATTTTTATATTTTTACTTTTGATATTTGTTCTCACCAATATCAAAACTCCTCCTCCCATAGAAAATTTTCTTGAGAAGAAAGAGCATTTTTTATAATTTACAATATTAAAAGACATAATTTCAGCTTCAGTCATTTTGTGTTCAGATATAGCTACTATATCTGGCTGTAATTCTTCCAAATTAATCTTTAATATATTTAGACGAGATGAGAGGTGTTGCACGTTCTGATGCAGTATTTTCAGAGGTTGAGATTGAATGTTGTTTTGTAAGTTACTATAATTTGATTTACGATTTGTATCAGTTGTTTGATGGTTAACACTTTGAACGTTATCTTTAGTAGATTTTTTTGTATGATCATTTGTAACCAAATATACTTGGTTACCAAAAACTTGGTCTTTTCTGATATTAATATCGACATAACTACTTTTACATGCTGAACTATTTTCATTGTCGTAATAACTTAGTTTAAATCTATAGTAGGAGAGCACATATCACCAGCACTATATTGCCCATATTTTTTTTCACAGTCACTTGACACTGCTTCTGGTTTGTCTTTGTCAGGTTGGTCATTTGAAGGTTGATTACTGGCTTCCTGCACCTCTAGAGCTGTAGTTTTGGGCGTAGGTGGCGATATAGGGCTGGTCGCAGGTGGATCCGGACGCAGGACATTAGGTGTTGAAGTGTTTTGCAGAAGTTTAGATAAAATAATGAGCTTTAGATTGGTATTAAACTCATTGTATGTGAGACCATTCCACAGCGTACGAGAAGACCACTGATTGTAGGATATAATGTCCACAGAAGCCCCAGTGAGGTGATAAAACTTAATTATTTTGGAGGCAAAGTGCTCTATGGATACTTTGTCACGCACACACCCCATAGCTGAGCAAATCAACTTTGTTAATCCTCTTCTTTTGAAATCGTTAATAAAATCTTCAAATGCAGCGTCGTAGTCAGGCATCGTGGGTTTGTTGTTGTACTTGTCCTTGGTGATAAGTGCATACACTCCAGCTCCTTCAGGGACTTGTTGATAGGCGAGGTGGTTAGTTACACAGTCGGATGTAATTGGCTTACCAAACTGTTGCCTAAAAATGACCGCCACACCAGCAGACATTTGCCGATCTGCCCCAAAATCCCCTGATATGCAGTGCGCAAAAGCTGTTTTTTTGTGGTTTTTATATTTACTGACAACATCTTTCATATTTGTTTCAACCACTGTGATTGAAGGCTGAACTAACTTACACTGTTGTTCCAAGTCTTGAGCCTTCCACCAAGTAAGGGCTTTCAAAAATATCCGAGCCAGTTTAGTAGTGCCTTCGATGTTGAGGTGCAAGCCATGGGCAGTGTAATGGCGCCTCTTCAGATGTTGGAGATTGATTAGGACTACTCTGTCAACTCTTAATGCTAACTCCCTAATATAGCTATTGACCATTTTTATTTAAAATCCCTTTCGATAACAGGTTTAAATCACTTGCATGTCTGCTAGGGTTTCCTACCTAGTACCATTATTTTGGTACAGCTTTCTGTCACTTGTACTGTTTTACTTACCAAAAGGCATTTTCATTGCTAGGCTGTTGTTGATATTTAAAATCATCCTCTGTTATTAAATCACTGTTTCATCGTGAAAGCACGTCCAAAAGTATTACCTTTGTTTATTTGAATTATTAGCCTCAAATTACCTACAGTTTTACTACCCTTTTCCACAACCCCCAAGCCCATCCGAACCACTTGTTTCCTTGATTATTTTCCCGCCCAAACCAACATTGAAGCACCTGCCTGTGCAGTCACAGTGGGTAATACTGGGTATTACTTTTTGTGTGTAGAGATGACCCTGAAGTTTCCCATGTTACAAACCGACGTAAACGTGTCTGTTGAAGAGTCCGGTGTGGGCCGACGGAAGGCTCGCAACCGCAAGCCGAAGCCAGCCGTCGCCGAGCCGGAGACTCAGCCCGAGGCTCAGGAAGGGAAGGAGGCCGAGCCCGCGGCTAGCCCCGTCCTGATGGTGGAGGTGGAGAACATCGTCCACGACAAGTTCCGGCAGACCGAGGAAGTCAAGGTACAGTCCTAGTGTTAGAGAGTACAAGATGGCCTAGCTTTGCTTTAAGGCAGTTCAGAAATCTGAAATCAGAAAATCTGTAATCATAACCTTCAAGATTAGAATACATGTCAATTTGCAATTTACAACCGTAAATACAATGCAGATAAAATTTCCTTTAAGTGTGTATTTGTGAATTGCCACTCCAGTAGAAAAACTCTTCCTGGCTGTTGAAGACCCGGTCTTAAAGTCAGTTTTTCCCAGAACCATCTTCAAGTTTTGCAGGTTGTTGTTCTTCATGTCTTCAGACAGCGTGTTGTTACTTCCAGGTAGTAAATTGTTATGTTAAACGTGTTATCCAGGCTCTGACGCAGGAAGTGATCAAGACCATCAGGGACATCATCTCACCGAATCTTCTCTATTGGAATCTTCTCTACAGTAGATGGTCCACTAGCCTTCCCCTAGCAAAGCTCGGCCCCTAGGTGCTAGATTCTTATGTTAAACCTGTTGTCCAGGCTCTGACTCAAGAGGTGATCAAGACCATCAGGGACATCATCTCGCTGAACCCTCTCTACCGCGAGTCGCTGCAGCAGATGCTCCATCAGGGCCAGAGGGTGGTGGACAACCCCGTCTACCTGTCCGACCTGGGTGCCGTGCTCACGGGGGCGGAGCCGGCCGAGCTTCAGGCTGTCTTGGAGGAGATGGACGTGAGTAGGAGGATAACGATTCATCTGTTCATTCATAATTGCCTCGTGGATTGAAAATCAACTTGAAGTAATAGGTTACGTTTTATCGGTTGTCAGGTCTGAGTTACTAGTAGATAACTAGTTTAGGGACTGGTGTCCTATTTTCAAATCTACTTGGCAAAATTTAATTGTTAAACACGTAGTCGATGAGTTTATGAAATGATACATGTCAGAAACACACACAGATAGGGACATGAACACAAAACAAAAAACAGTTAATATGTTTAGCATGGTTGGCCAAAGACAAATCCAGATTTTGGATTCTGGATGTCTGGATTTGTCCTTGGACAGCCATGCTAAATGTATTAAATTTTTTTTGTTTTGTGATAAGTGTCCCCGTCCGTGTGTGTTTGTGACTTCTTTTGTCATCAAGGGCAGATGGCTTACATAGGAAGTCTCAGAACTTCCAAATGCAAGCCTGCTGGAAAGAAATTATGTGTAGAAAGAACATATAATTTAGGCTATAATAACACCTTACACAAATCAGATTTATGCTCGTGTGACGTGTACGTTTCTCTGCTGTGCTATGGTCCACATCTACACCTACAGCCAATCCCCAGCTCTCAGCTTGATATTTACGGGTCAATCTTTAATTACCATTTCAACCGTCGATTAAAATCGTAAAGACAAGTCCGTCAAATCTTTTGGTCCGTTCTTTAAATTATATGGCTGGTTCATTTAACTTACCTATTCTTGTGAGCTTTTAATGGGATGGATTGCAAGATTACAGCTATAGATTGATCATGATTATCGTTAACCTTATACCATTCACTATTTCCAATATTCTTGTATGTCCTTGCAGATCCCAAAACGGCTGATGCTGTCGCTATCGCTGCTGAAGAAAGAGTATGAGCTCAGCAAACTGCAGCAGAAGATTGGCCGGGAAGTGGAGGAGAAGGTGAAACAGCAGCATCGCAAGTACATCCTGCAGGAGCAACTCAAGGTCATCAAGAAGGAGTTGGGCATGGAGAAGGATGACAAGGACGCTATTGGGGACAAGTTCAGGGAGAGGATAAAGGTGAGGAACAATCCTGTGTAGATGATGTCTGGGCTAGGAGAGGTAAGGAGGTAGCATCGCTAGTACATCCTGCAGGAGCAGCTCAAGGTCATCAAGAAGGAGTTGGGCATGGAGAAGGATGACAAGGACGCTATTAGGGACAAGTTCAGGGAGAGGATAAAGGTGAGGAACAATCCTGTGTAGATGATGTCTGGGCTAGGAGAGGTAAGGCGGTAGCATCGCTAGTACATCCTGCAGGAGCAGCTCAAGGTCATCAAGAAGGAGCTGGGCATGGAGAAGGATGACAAGGACGCTATTGGGGCAAGTTCAGGGAGAGGATAAAGGTGAAGAACAATCCTGTGTAGATGATGTCTGGGCTAGGAGAGGTAAGGCGGTAGCATCGCTAGTACATCCTGCAGGAGCAGCTCAAGGTCATCAAGAAGGACCTGGGCATGGAGAAGGATGACAAGGACGCTATTGGGGACAAGTTCAGGGAGAGGATAAAAGTGAGGAACAATCCTGTGTAGATGATGTCTGGGCTAGGAGAGGTAAGGCGGTAGCATCGCTAGTACATCCTGCAGGAGCAGCTCAAGGTCATCAAGAAGGAGTTGGGCATGGAGAAGGATGACAAGGACGCTATTGGGGACAAGTTCAGGGAGAGGATAAAGGTGAGGAACAATCCTGTGTAGATGATGTCTGGGCTAGGAGAGGTAAGGCGGTAGCATCGCTAGTACATCCTGCAGGAGCAGCTCAAGGTCATCAAGAAGGAGTTGGGCATGGAGAAGGATGACAAGGACGCTATTGGGGACAAGTTCAGGGAGAGGATAAAGGTGAGGAACAATCCTGTGTAGATGATGTCTGGGCTAGGAGAGGTAAGGCGGTACCATCGCAAGTACATCCTGCAGGAGCAGCTCAAGGTCATCAAGAAGGAGTTGGGCATTGAGAAGGATGACAAGGACGCTATTGGGGAAAAGTTCAGGGAGAGGATAAAGGTGAGGAACAATCCTGTGTAGATAATGTCTGGCCTAGGAGAGGTAAGGCGGTAGCATCGCTAGTACATCCTGCAGGAGCAGCTCAAGGTCATCAAGAAGGAGCTGGGCATGGAGAAGGATGACAAGGACGCTATTGGGGACAAGTTCAGGGAGAGGATAAAGGTGAAGAACAATCCTGTGTAGATGATGTCTGGGCTAGGAGAGGTAAGGCGGTAGCATCGCTAGTACATCCTGCAGGAGCAGCTCAAAGTCATCAAGAAGGAGCTGGGCATGGAGAAGGATGACAAGGACGCTATTGGGGACAAGTTCAGGGAGAGGATAAAAGTGAGGAACAATCCTGTGTAGATGATGTCTGGGCTAGGAGAGGTAAGGCGGTAGCATCGCTAGTACATCCTGCAGGAGCAGCTCAAGGTCATCAAGAAGGAGTTGGGCATGGAGAAGGATGACAAGGACGCTATTGGGGACAAGTTCAGGGAGAGGATAAAGGTGAGGAACAATCCTGTGTAGATGATGTCTGGGCTAGGAGAGGTAAGGCGGTAGCATCGCTAGTACATCCTGCAGGAGCAGCTCAAGGTCATCAAGAAGGAGTTGGGCATGGAGAAGGATGACAAGGACGCTATTGGGGACAAGTTCAGGGAGAGGATAAAGGTGAGGAACAATCCTGTGTAGATGATGTCTGGGCTAGGAGAGGTAAGGCGGTAGCATCGCTAGTACATGCTGCAGGAGCAGCTCAAGGTCATCAAGAAGGAGTTGGGCATGGAGAAGGATGACAAGGACGCTATTGGGGACAAGTTCAGGGAGAGGATAAAGGTGAGGAACAATACTGTGTAGATGATGTCTGGGCTAGGAGAGGTAAGGCGGTAGCATCGCTAGTACATCCTGCAGGAGCAGCTCAAGGTCATCAAGAAGGAGTTGGGCATGGAGAAGGATGACAAGGACGCTATTGGGGACAAGTTCAGGAGAGGATAAAGGTGAGGAACAATCCTGTGTAGATGATGTCTGGGCTAGGAGAGGTAAGGCGGTAGCATCGCTAGTACATTCTGCAGGAGCAGGTCAAGGTCATCAAGAAGGAGTTGGGCATGGAGAAGGATGACAAGGACGCTATTGGGGACAAATTTAGGGAGAGGATAAAGGTGAGGAACAATCCTGTGTAGATGATGTCTGGGCTAGGAAAGGTAAGGCGGTAGCATCGCTAGTACATCCTGCAGGAGCAGCTCAAAGTCATCAAGAAGGAGCTGGGCATGGAGAAGGATGACAAGGACGCTATTGGGGACAAGTTCAGGGAGAGGATAAAGGTGAGGAACAATCCTGTGTAGATGATGTCTGGGCTAGGAGAGGTAAGGCGGTAGCATCGCTAGTACATCCTGCAGGAGCAGCTCAGAGTCATCAAGAAGGAGCTGGGCATGGAGAAGGATGACAAGGACGCTATTTTGGACAAGTTCAGGGAGAGGATAAAGGTGAGGAACAATCCTGTGTAAATGATGTCTGGGCTAGGAGAGGTAAGGCGGTAGCATCGCTAGTACATCCTGCAGGAGCAGCTCAAAGTCATCAAGAAGGAGCTGGGCATGGAGAAGGATGACAAGGACGCTACTGGGGAAAAGTTCAGGGAGAGGATAAAGGTGAGGAACAATCCTGGGTAGATGATGTCTGGGCTAGGAGAGGTAAGGCGGTAGCATCGCTAGTACATCCTGCAGGAGCAGCTCAAGGTCATCAAGAAGGAGTAGGGCATGGAGAAGGATGACAAGGACGCTATTGGGGACAAGTTCAGGGAGAGGATAATGGTGAGGAACAATGCTGTGTAGATGATGTCTGGGCTAGGAGAGGTAAGGCGGTAGCATCGCTAGTACATCCTGCAGGAGCAGCTCAAGGTCATCAAGAAGGAGTTGGGCATGGAGAAGGATGACAAGGACACTATTGGGGACAAGTTCAGGGAGAGGATAAAGGTGAGGAACAATCCTGTGTAGATGATGTCTGGGCTAGGAGAGGTAAGGCGGTAGCATCGCTAGTACATCCTGCAGGAGCAGCTCAAGGTCATCAAGAAGGAGTTGGGCATGGAGAAGGATGACAAGGACGCTGTTGGGGACAAGTTCAGGGAGAGGATAAAGGTGAGGAACAATCCTGTGTAGATGATGTCTGGGCTAGGAGAGGTAAGGCGGTAGCATCGCTAGTACATCCTGCAGGAGCAGCTCAAAGTCATCAAGAAGGAGCTGGGCATGGAGAAGGATGACAAGGACGCTATTGGGGACAAGTTCAGGTAGAGGATAAAGGTGAGGAACAATCCTGTGTAGATGATGTCTGGGCTAGGAGAGGTAAGGCGGTAGCATCGCTAGTACATCCTGCAGGAGCAGCTCAAGGTCTTCAACTTCAGGCAGATTATAAATTTGAGGGACAATCCTGATTAGTTGATATCAGGGCTAGGAGAGGTAAGGCAGCAGCATCGTAAGACACTAATGGAAGGCACTAGACACTAACGGACTAATAGTGAGTAGTTACATCCACTTACTTAGGGATTAAGTTCTCCGTTCCATGCGAGGAATCACAAATAAAAAAAATAAAAAATAACAATTGTATGAGTAGTTACCTAAAATTGATTCTGAATATTGGAAGAAACAACCTTTTAAAATTGTTCAAATGTTGCTAAGATACCAATCAAGAAGTTTTGAAAATTTAACCCATTGAGGTAGTAATTTTATTCTATTGCAGTAGCCTATAACGGGAATTGATTGGTGCTGCACTCTAGTAGCAAAATATGTAACTAATGACCGCGGGCGTCTACGGTTCTATCCGCTAGGGGCGCGGACTGACTGAAAAACCTTAATATCGCCGCCAGTCCTTTGGTCGTGTTAGCTGAGTTGGCTACGTCGTGGAAACACCTTGGCCAGGTGGTGATACGATGTTCGTGGATTCGATTCCCGCACACGACCAAAACTGACCAGTTGTGCAACTCTCAATGAGTTAACTGGTCTGTGGCAATGTTGGTGGGGAGTGCCAAGTAAAACAAACGGTGGCAGGCTTGCTTGGAAGTTGACGGGATCAGTTAATTCTTTGAAACTTGCACATGGTCAACACTGATTTTGCTAATTTTTACTTATGTCTACTGTGTGTGTTTGCCAATGCGACTCTCTAAACTGAAATAAAACAATATTTTAATTAAAATACACTATTAATCCATTTAAAAACACCAATTTTATACTCCGATTCACAGGTTAATAACATTACAAGTAAGGAACGAGACCAGCTCGTATGTCTACGCCAATGGGTTAAGAGAAAGGCCCTAAATTATTAGGGCAAAAATAATATAATTTACTAGGGTGCTGCAGTGCTCTGATAAATAGGTATGTGGATGGGTTGATTTAGATTTAAATCTGTTATATCTCGCAAGTCAGCCGTGGTCAAGCTTATGTGATAATTTGTCATGAGCGTTCACCACTGGCTTGCCCAATTAACTACCTCCGTTATCGGTACATCGCTGTCTTTAGATCGCCGCTCATGCTTATTGGTCTATGGTGACTGCCAGTAGAGGTTTTTCAAAAAAGAAACAAAAATACATTACTCACACATTAATGCTGAGCATTTTTTATTAGGAATATTATTTTATGTCACCAAGAAAACTGGTATTTGTAATCCAAAATTGATTAGGAGTTAGTAATACATTTCTCAAAGTAAATACTATTCTTTATGTTATACAAAAGTACAGTTTGTGGAATTGTTAACATAAATGTTGAATTTGTCAGGAAATGAAAGTACCACCGGCCGTGATGGAGGTATTGGAAGAGGAACTAAACAAACTAGGCATGCTCGAGAGTCATTCTTCAGAGTTCAAGTGAGTACAACATTACCATAAAACTATTTCTGGATAACCTGGTTTTACAGGCTGTCAGGTATTTTTTGACCTGAGGAATCTTTACTTTTGTATAGTGGTAACTTTGTATAGGAAACTTTAATATAAAGAAAAAATCATAAACCGTCTGCTTTCTCACGTTTTGATCAAGTTTATGCGCCACATCTTCAGTAATGACAGGTCTCCCATTTCGTTCCTCATCATTCATGTGGCCATGTTTAAATGCTCTAACCCATTTGCATGACATTTCTTTGCTCATGTTTTTGCCATACGCTTAGCCTATAAATTTCAGCCGCTTTCACACCATTAACACTTGTAAATTAGATTGCAGTGCATATTGCTGAGTCGGTGCTCAAAAACAAACGTAAACATTTTTTATTTTTGCTGTAGCGGTGTCCCCGGCCTTGCCAATAGATACAGGTACACAGCGCAGGATGCAGGAATGCCAACCGTAGCGCTGCAACAGCGGAATTTAAAAATGTTAGCCTACTTACTTTAAAAACACGCCTCGTATAAGAAGTGTAGTTGTTATGGTGTGTGTTGTGTATTTGTCCAGTGTGACCCGCAACTACCTGGATTGGCTGACGTCGCTGCCATGGGGCATCATGAGCGAGGAGAACCTGGACCTGGCGCAGGCCGCCACCATCCTGGACGAGGAGCACTATGGCATGGAGGACGTCAAGAAGAGGATACTGGGTAGGCGGGACAGCCGATGGTCCTGTAAACTCGTAATCGTAATCCACGGCCTTCATGTAGTGAATCAAAACTAGATTCAGGGATGGACATTATTGAATTTGTTTTAAGTCAGGACGGGGTGGGACAGGATTTATTTTTTCCTCCCAAAATTTAGGACGGGATGGGGAAATGATTGTCCTTCCTGAACTAATCGGGACATATTCATTCGGGCTTTTAGTCCCAAAGTTGTATTAAAATCAATACCAACCTACAAACAGGGAGAAGACAAGAATAACTTACATTTTATTATTTTTATTGGAAAATCTTGTAACAGTCAATAAATACGGGTATTTTAATTTAGAAAATTAACTTTGAATGAAATTAAAATCACCTGTTTTTGCTTTAGACAAAAATAATTCAGTAATACATTTTTAATGAGGATAAAATAAAAACTTTATTTCGTAAAAGGATTCAAAACTTAAGGCGTAAGAGTATTTTGGGATTTGTCAGTTTCGGTTCTCAACAATTTTATCGGTTTATGGGGAAACCCGAATTTGAGAACCTATATCTCTCGGTTTCAGTTCCATCGTAAATGACAGCCAGATCGCGTAACATCGGCCGTAAATGACGATCGCAACGCATAACGTCAGCCGTAAATGACAATCAAACTGTATAGCATTGGCCGTAATTGACGATCGTACCGCATTTCGAGGAAATAATCCCGAGGTAAAATAAATCCCACCCAAAAATACGGATTATTTTTTCCCCAAAAATGTCGCGAAATTTCGGTACCTGTCCACCCCTAACTAGATTCGATCAGATCCTACCCTCTTATCCTAAACACAACTCTAATCAATATGTTATTACCTTTGGTTTAAAAAAAGTATTTTAGTTCACTGCTGTTTTTTTTAAATATTTTTAAACAGTAATGAAGCATACTGCTGAGAATACAAGCAGTTTTGAGTTGTTCAGGTACATTTATTTATGCTGAGTTTGCTTGCTATGGTTGTCTGCGGCCATGTTTACACATAACCGTAAAAAATAAGCTTTTTGTAGGGTTAATAATAATTGTGAACCACATAATATGGTAGAAATAACACCATATTCCACCATATGCTAAGAAAAAATTACTTTAGTACTGGTAATTTTCTGATTAGGAGAAAATATTGGATACAGCTAACTCACCTAATTGAGGGACTGATGAGTGAAAGAACACATAATGTTTACAAACAAGTTGGCTATAATCCAGCTAAAAGAATATGGAGGTTAATTAATAGTTTTAAAATTTAGTCTCCCAACAGGAATGTAGTCACTGACAAAAGACTAAATTTCAGAACTTCAAATTAACTGACATAATCAAATAGTTTGATAAAGGATACAAAGTATATGCAAAAGATTACCTATTGTTTTGTATACATTATGGGTTCTACTCATCAGTCCCTCAATAAAGTTAGTTAGCTGTGTCCTATATTTTCTCATTTACTGCAGTGTTCAAGCCTGGTGCTTTTTCCTAAAAACCTAACTTTGAAACCTGTATATTATTAATGCGTTGACAATGGTTTTCCTCAGAGTTTATTGCTGTCAGTCAACTGAAGGGCTCCACCCAGGGGAAGATCTTGTGCTTCTACGGGCCGCCGGGGGTGGGCAAGACCAGTATCGCCAAGTCGATCGCCAGGGCATTGAACAGGAAGGTGAGTGATGTATGGTTGGCCTACTGTAACAACTACAGTGGAACTTGGATAGTTTGTACCCTAAGGAACCGGTAACACAATTTGAATAACAGAAGTGAAGTTTCTAAAAAAAGGCTTAAACTTAAACCTTCATGCTCTCCATATTTAGAGAACATGTTTAATATATGTTTAATGTAACCAGCAAGAACTTTTGGCCAGGTGCGACAAGTCACACACAATTGCAAAACAACTGGGATGGACCGAAAGTGCAGGGGGAGAGGTGGGTAAAATGACCTTGAACATAGTATAGCAGGTTTAAAGATTTGCAAAACAGTTACTTACGTGAGACTGCTGCAGCTAGATCCACAGAGTCCACGGAACTGGTTCCATAACCAGTTCCAGCTGCAGCTAGTTCAACACGTTCACTACCACAATTATATGGAACTAGCGGTTCCCGACGCACGTTGCTACGCCCAAGATTTGTGTTTCAAAATCTTCACTCTTAATATTTACATTAGAACTTGCTACCACCTAAATAAATAGTCAGTTGTTAACAATATTTGAAATCAGTCATCTGTGGAAATCAGCGAATTTTTCCTCCGTAAGAATAGCATGGTAACTTTAAAGTCCATTGTGGCTTAGCCCTAAGGGACTAGGACTTTGAATAATGGCTTTAAAAATCCCCCGGCTCAACCTGAATCACCCTGCAAAGTTTCATCCCAATCGGTTGAGTGGTATTGGAGCGCCTAAACTTAAAATATTTCAACATCCATTTTGATATATTTAGATTTGTCATTCACATAAGACCAGTGACGCGACGCATATGTGCATCAAATAGTTTCTTCCCATAAGACTGCTGACACATATTTGCATCAGATTGTCACATTCAAATAGACTGCCGATGCACATTTGTTTCAGTGCCCCATTATTATTCAGAAGTCTATTTCTTAGCATCAGTCTATTTTAAACCCCTGATCTCTTTGAATTGGCCTAGAGGGATATTTGGCGCACATGTACGTTGCTTGGTCAGTGAGTATGAGATTGATGTCGTCACATCGCAGTTGACAGAACTGTTGTTTACATTGTCATTTCCACTGCATCACGGTTCAACTGTCGAGGTGGTTAACCTTACAGCTTTTGCACTTGCTTTAGTGGAGTTTTATTGTTGTGCAGTACGTTATCAATGATACGGAATAGGTCTACAAGGCCTTAAAGCCGTAGTTTTTTTTTGTACCTGCAGTGAAATTGATTGCGTGACTCTCAACCCTCAAACCCAAAGTCTTTACTCAGTGCTAGACCCTAACTGAATGCAAACAGCAGTAGATATTTTTCTCACATCATCTGTTGTGGAAAACTGTTCCTGGAGTCTAAAATCTTACTTCTTTGATGCACATTGAATAATCTGCAATATGGTAAACTTTACCAGTTACCTGATAACAGTTTATTTATTAAAATATATTTTCAACTGTAATTTGAGCAAACCTTATAGTATAACTGCAACATTGTAAGTAGAAAACTGTTGCTAGGAAATTAACCAAAATAATCTGTAATGAAATTAATAAGATAGAAGAGTCAATAACCGAAACAATCTGTAGTTAGAATAATAAAATAAAAGACAAAATATCAAAATCGAGACATAACGGACTAATGAAAACTACAGTGAAGTTTTTGTAGCACCTACAACATGTAGCTCTAACCTCGCTAACTGAAGATGCAGCCTAGGGCTGCGAAACGTACATCTGAGTAAAATCAAAGATTGGATTGCTATATTGATGGTAAGCCTAGGGCTTAAAGACAGTAAAATAATTATTATTCTTAACAGTACTTCAGATTCAGCGTGGGAGGGATGACGGACGTGGCAGAGATCAAGGGCCACCGCAGGACGTACGTTGGCGCGATGCCGGGCAAGCTGATCCAGTGCCTCAAGAAGACCAAGACAGAGAACCCACTAGTGCTCATTGACGAAGTTGACAAGATTGGAAGGTAATAGCTGTCATTCTTTGTTTAAAATTCATTGTTGATGATGGTGAATTTATTAGATAAATTATTGCGAACATTTTCTATCACGGATTAGTGAGGACAGGTTTCATGACGTTTGGGGGTCTGGAATCTGACAGGATCTTCAGGTGAGAAAAATACTAGGGATGTGCGATGCAGCAATTTTATTTCAATTCGATGCAATGATGCGATTCAAAGAATTTCGATTCAAATCGTTGCAATTTGATTTGATACAATGTGACATGTTTCAATGATTAAAACTCAGCCTATACACCAATTTTTATGACCAACATCGATGTTCTACCATCTTGGCCAATGTCTAGTTATAATTTTCTGATTTTATCAAATAATTCTTCCATCTTGTCTTGATCCATCATTTCAAACACTTTTGCAATAAAAACGCATAACCTAAATTTAATTTAGTTTCAAAGGATGCACGAATACAAACGAACGCCAAAGTTAAATAACGAGTTACAATGTAGACAGTTTTGCCAGATTGTAAAATACCACTATTGCCAGTATGTAATAATACAATATACCCAGTATATAATAATTGCCAGTATATAAACTACCATGCCAGTAAAACTTCCGTATTTTTGACAAAATACTATCTTATCCACCCTAGGAATAGTTTTGTGAAGCTATAACGTTATTAAAATAACTCATTGTTTATTATAAATTCATAATGGGGAAAAACGTGGTTGTAAGATAATGACCCAAAAGAAATAATTTTGGTCAGCCGACTGATTTATTGTTTTCAACTGGACCCCACTCCTCCCCTCCCGTCCCTCTTCCTTTCTTATCTCCAAGGTAAGATTTTTTGCTGCTGACTCAAACACTCCCCGTGCCTTTTGTTACGCAGGTAAACAGCGAGAGTAACTCTTCTCGTGGCTTTGGTAGCGCGGGTAAATGGCGGGAGTATATGAAGGCATCGAACCCTTTCAATGCATCGCTATTTTGATTACTACAGCATTGAATCGAATCTAAATTTTGACGCATTCCACACCCCTAAAAAATACCTAAAACATAGCAAAAGTGTACAAAATATTAGTGGCATAATCTAGGCAAAGCTGGAAAAAACACAAAAACCTAGAACAGAGAACTGTAATTTAACATTTAAACTGCTTTTACAGTTCTCTTTTTGTATTGTATTTTTATGAAAATTTCAGGGTCAGTAAAGAAAATTCTTGAGATTGCGTGATGAAAGTATTAAGTATGAACAATTAAAAATGGTGTGCCCAGACTTGATCAAAGCTGCACTATCAATTTTACGTAGTGCCCTATAATTGCACTGAAATGAGAGATACCGCATGAGAGAGACGATATTTCAGCGACAGAGTGTGCTGATGCATGAAGCACACAACGCTATCTTATTGAGTGTAAAACTTTGTCTACAACTCTCCAATGGAAAAAGGTCTTAATTTTAAACATTAGACCTGACCTTACTGCTTGTGTATTCATTGCTAATATATTTCAAGATCAGACAGTTTGTGTTAGGTTACATGTTTTTGTCATGAATATCCTCGGCGTAGGGATGTGGCAACCCCATCGCCCGGTGTCCTTTCACCGCAAACAGCCAAATCGGCTCTAACTCTTATTGAGTCTATGCTTGTCCTATAACCTGCATTTCCCTCCCTCTTTTATGCAGGTACCTTCTCTATCTTCACTGCCTCCTTCCTCACTCCCTCTCTATCCCTACCTTTTCCACTTTATTCATCCCCCACCCCTTCTCTTGTGCTCTTTGTTGCAGGATAAACCGCAAGATGCCCTTTAACTCCTGCATATCTGATGGTAGTACAAGCCTAAACAGAAGATCGTAGAATTCAACTTTACCAAATTAATAACAGGAGGGGAATACATCGAAGACGCGCACCTGTAAAACACCCTGCAACAAAGGAAAAAGAGAACAGTATTTAGTTGGAGGTGGAGGTAACAACATCAAATTTATTTCCCTCTTTTTCTCTATTTTTTTTTATTTCAACGCAAATGGCATTTTTGTTATGGAATCACACAAATGCTTTTAGGGAAAGTGGTCCAAACCCCTCAAATTTTTGTGGGGTCAAGAACAATGGGAGGGGCTGTTATAACAATATGTGCATAAAAGAACATATATTAATGTGAAGATGTATGTGCATAAAATAACATATATTAATGTGAAGATGAGTGTAAATTTGTATGTGGTTTCTGTATTTCCACTCAAACTTTCCAACTAACCTTCCTTTCCTTTATTCCTTTTTCCTCCATTATACCTTTTTCCTTACTCTTTTTTCATGTGAATGTTAAAGAGCCTCCTTTAAAGAAGACAGGCCACAGGATCCAACTAAGAGCAGTGAATATGCTAGAGCCTGTGGTGAGGAATCAATAGAGAAGGACACCTTCATGGAACCACGGTCATAACCATGCACAAATAGTGGGAGGAGCTCTTCACTTATTCATGTATGTATGTGAACATTTATATTATGTATGATTGAACCTTTGAACATGTCTCTTCCTGAACGTGTCTCTTCCCAACCCAACTGTGAACAAAAACCACCAACATATTTTTTACGTTGCTCTTTCTGATTTCATGAAAAATTGCAGAGCTACCTTGGAAAAAGCCAGACCAAGAGAACAAGAGAAGTAAAAAAAATGGAAGCCCATGGCAAGAAATCGGTCAAGGACACCTACGTGAACTCTACGGCTGTAATCATGTACCAACAGTGGACTAGGCAATACACTCTTTATTCACCTGCCCACTAGCCACCAAGAAACCCCAACGTAACTCATTTGCAAAACAACAGCTACCCGTTTTGGGAAAAACACTGGAGAGCCCATCTCAAATTCAATTTTCACTCAGGCAGCAGCAACCTCAAGAGAAGGGAACAACAGTCTGCCCATCACATCATCATCATCATCATCAAAAGTCATCATCATCATCAAAAGGGGCGGACTTAGGTCCCAAGGCACATCAGCCACACTGGGCTTATTGCGCACCCCCGAAAAGAAGAAAGGAAGAAAGAAGAAAGAACTGAAAAGGTATCAGTACTCCTCCAGGTTCAAGAGCCTGATGAACTGCATCATCCTGTCGACGAGCTCCTCAGGAGGCAGGTATCCACCCCTGACCATAGATCCCAGAGTTGAAGCCCTTACCTCCCTAAGCTCATCGCAATCGAAGAGCAGATGGTCTGCAGTCTCCTCGTACTGCCCACATTTCCTGCATGCAGTGTCACCATTGAAGACACCCATCCGAGAGAGGTGTTTCCTTAGGTGACCATGGCCCGTAATCATACCTGTGATCCGCCTTATGTCCAGCCTACTGAGACCCAGGAGATTCCTTGTGACCTGCTGAGATGGTCCCTGGAGGTTGAGCTTGCTGACCCTATGTAGAGGGAGCCTTGCCCATCTCCTTCTGTGACAATCCCGAGCCCAAGCGCCGATCACCTGCGAAGCACAAGAACGAGATATCCCACAAAAAGGGGGAGGGCCCATGGGAGCCAGGGAGGCAGCCGCGTTAGCCGGCCTGTCCGCCACCTCATTACCCACGATCCCTGAGTGACCAGGCACCCAACAAAGAGTGACCATGTTGCGTCTTCCAGCACAAGACACTGTTTTGTAACAATCCCAGACAACCCTAGACCTGAACTTAAAAGAGTCCAGCGCCCTCAGAGCAGCCTGGCTGTCAGAAAAGATGCTGATAGAGAGGCCCTCTTGACCCCTCCTCAGAATCTCCCCCGCACACTCCATGATGGCGGTAATCTCCGTCTGGAACACAGTAGGAAAAGAACCCATTGGCACCCCGAGACTGACACCATCCTGCACCCCGTGGATGCCAGCACCCGACCCGCTCCTAGACTTGGAACCATCCGTGAACCACACTCGGTCACCAGAAGGGAGCGGACAAACACCTTCGCTCCAGTCGTCCCTGCTGGGAAAGCGCACCCGGAACGACCTGCTGAAGGAAAAAGTTGTGGGAAGATGATCAGAGGGCATGTCCAAGACCTCACTCTGAACCACCTGAATGATCTTTGTGTGGCCAAGTGGTTCGCCCGGCAACACCCAGAGGTTCTCACACTGGAGACGGTATGCACCCATTCTAGCCACCATCTTGATATGAATGTCTATGGGCAAAAGATCAAGGAGACACTCCAAAGTGGCACCCGGGCTGCTACTGAGAGCTCCAGTGACGAGTAGGCCTGCAAGCCTTTGAACGCCCGCAAGCCTCCGCATCGCCACGCCAGCTTCCAGCTTCGTCCACCAAACGATGGATCCGAACGTCATCGCCGGTCTTACTACTGCAACATAAAGCCAATGCATTAGTTTGGGCCTAAGCCCCCAGGTCGATCCTATCATCCGCCTGCAAGCAAATAGGGACCACTTGCCTCGATCAATGACCCTTTGCAACTGCGGCCCCCAATGAAGGGTCCTGTCCAGAATGACTCCTAAATACTTCACCTGGTCCTGAGGAACAATGGTGGACCCCTGCAGCCTGAACGGCCCGATCCCCACAATATTCCTCCTCGTGAAGGGAACCAAAACAACCTTTGAAGGGTTGACGGAGAGACCAACCTCTCCACACCAACGGCCCACCGCCCTCAATGCAGAATTCATGAGGTCTGTGACTGTGTCGTTGAACTTACCTATCACCAGGATAGCGATATCATCAGCGTACCCTTGGGCAAAAACGCCACTGTCATTGAGATTCCGGATGAGATCATCAACAACCAAATTCCACAACAAGGGGGACAAAACCCCCCCTGAGGACAGCCTCTGGTCGTCCTTACCTCGACCGTCTCACCGTGAAGCGAAAGCTTAGCCCTCCTACCTCGAAGAAGAGCCTCGATCCACCAACAGATCACCTCACCTAGGCCCCGCGCCCTGACGGCACGCAACACTTCCTCTATTGCAGTGTTGTCAAAGGGCCCCTGGATGTCAAGAAAAGCACCTCCTTGTAGCCTATGGCCTTCTCTATCCTACCCACAAGCTGATGCAGGGCAGAATCACATGACCTACCTTGAATGTAGGCATGCTGGTTGAAATGAATAGGCGATGTCCGCAAGGCTGTGTCCCAAGCGTGCCTTAACACTAATTTCTCCAGAGTCTTCAAAAGGAAAGACGACAGGGAGATGGGTCGGAAGGACTTTGGGTCAGTATACCTATCCTTACCGGGCTTAGGAATGAAAACAATCCTCGAGGAACACCATGAAGATGGAATGTGTCCAAGAGCCAGACTTGCTCTGAACAACCCACAGAGAACTGGGAGTAGTATTTCAAGACCCTGTTGAAGACATACCGGCCTAACACCATCCGGACCCGGCGCCTTAAAGGGACTGAGAGAATTGACAGCCCACCTGATTTTGCTGAGAGTCACCACCCGACCGGCCGTAGCCCAACGCGAAGCGCAGGCCCGGCCAGTCGCCCAAGAATCCTCCCCAAATTCAGGTTGCTGAAGCAAGTAGCTGCCAGGAAAGTGCACGCTGGCGATGAGCCTTAACACCTCCTGCGGATGATGGACCAACACCCCATCAGGCCCCTCAAGAGAGCCCAACTCAAGGGATCTGTCCCTCACCAATATTTTGTAGAGCTTAGAGGTCTCCCTCATGCTCTCCACATTGCTGCAAAAACTGTTCCAGGACCGCCTTTTAGCCCTCCTGACGGCGAGGTTGTATTTGGTCAACATCTCGTGATAACGATCCCGGTCCCAGTTGTTCCGGGATTTTGCCCTCCTGAAAAGAGCTCTTACCCTTCTCCGCAGACTGGCAAGCTCAGAGTTCCACCAACTCGACCCCTTGCAGCGCCTAAATCCCGACAGCGGACAGCACTCCTCAAAGGATGAGACAATCGCCCCGCCGAGGAGGACCGCGACACGATCAAGCTCAGCAGTATCCCTGATCCGAGGGGTCTGAGGATCCAATCTTACCCTCAGTTTTTTATTGAAGGAGGTCCAATCTGCCCTCCTTGGGTTCCTGAATGAGAGAAATTCAGGAGAGCAGTCACCTACCTTGAAGAGGATATGCCTGTGATCAGACAGAGAGGGCTCCAGGGATACCTGCCAACCCAGTATCCTCTCCTGTAGCCCCTCCGAAACCAGTGTGAGATCTATGACCGACTGACCAATGCGACTCTGATAAGTTGGTTCAGAACCAATATTGGCAACCATCAACCCACTGGATGCAATGTAATCTAGAAGTGCCCTACCTCTAGCATTTGTGTCCTTACACCCCCACACAGAGTTGTGGGAGTTTGAGTCACAACCGACCAACAGCTCGATCCCTGATGAGGCCGCAAAGTCCACCAGCCTTCTCAACTCCACCGGTGGCACCAAGTCGGAGTCACCCAGCATGTACACTGATGCTAGCAGGATTGGTCTTCCAGAAGACCCACACACCATCCTCACTGTGGCGATATCCCTGGAACAATGTGCAAGAACCGGAAAGCAAGCAAGTCCATTTCTGACCCAAATGCTAGCTCTTGTGTTTGCAGAACTGCCACAAATGGTTCGGCCACCAGATGCGCCCAAACCTGCAATTCTACCATTCCTAATCCACGGTTCTTGGATCAGTGCGACATCCACGGCCCTGTTAGCCGTGGTCACAGTAAAAACAGCCGTAGCTGCCTTACTGTGTTGTAGGTTCGTCTGTATGAGGCTGATCATCACTAGGGAGAGCCTTGTTTGCCCACGAAAGCACCCTGAAAGATACCCTCGATAACCCTAGAAAGATCTGCCATCCTCTATCCTTCAGAACCTGAGCACTTGGTTCATCTATCGCTAGAACCAGGGTCTGGCCAAACTCCTCCTTCCTGCAACTGACAACTCTCCACACAGAAGTGTCAATTCCAGAGTTTTGTTCACCAATAAGGTTGAGGGTTTCCTTTTGACTCACATCCAAAGCGAGATCCAAGGCGTCCACCCGCAAGAGGACCTTGACAGTACGTAAGAGATCCTTATAGTCCCCCACAATCACCTTAGCCCCCTCGTGGTACTCCATATCGTTGAAGACCTGTTTGACCCAAGCATTAGTTACATCGTTTCCACACACAACGACGAGAGCTCCTTGCTCCGAGAAGACCTTGTGAAATTGAAGAGGACCCACTGCGCCACCATTTGACCTGATAGCCGTCAGGAGCTTGCCCCTTAACAGAAGACAATCATCCTCAGTTAGTCTGATGTCAGGAAACTCCACAGGAACAATCGCCAACTTGCTAGAGGTGAGTTGCTCCTTGAAGGTCAACCCCACAGTTACCGAACCGCCCGCAGGAGCAACCTGGTCAGTTCTCCGAAGGGCGGACGTCCCAGCGACGAGGCCTCTTAGCAGGGGTCTCGATCCTATGCTCCGAGCCCGTGACTCTACGCAAAGGCGAGACACCCTGATAATTACCCCCGCCTGCCGGACTGGGGGTGCCATCAGACCTCTTTCTCTTGGGCCTGAGCTTCCGGTACTCTCTCTGGGAGCCAGTTCCCTTCCGCCCTCTTTTTCGCCTTCCTGAGACGCTGTCCCTCCAAGTTCAAGCGACGGCGCTCCTCCTTGGGAAGGGAGAAGTAGTAGGCGTTGTCAAGAATGTCGCCTGAAACAGCATTCACATTGGTTACCAGAGTATCCTGGTCAGAAGAAGATTCCGTCTCTGCCTGGACGACCCTATGAGCCTCCTCCAGCAGATCCGTGTCCATTGTAGTTGAAGGGGCGCTCCGAGGGGTCTCTGTCAGATCCCCACCGGAGAAAGCCGCCCCTCCTTCACTTGCAACTGAAACAACACAGGTTTCATTAGTAACAAGCTGTTGGTTGCCCTCCCCAGAATCCACGGGCAAGCCCCCCTGAGAGGGGGGGTGGGATTGAGCGCCGAGACGCCGACCCACCTGGGGTAGTTCCGAATGTTTACCGTCAGCCATGGTGTCTGAAACCCCTTCTCCTCAAGTTTGCAGTTTGGCGGCCATTCCGTGAATGTCACTCCGCCCACCAATGTCCGATACTGGGCCCTTTTCGGAGTTGAACTCCTACACTCGTCCCCAGGTCAGTACTGGAACCGCTGCGCACATACCAGTTCCAGGTGGCAGTGCAGAGACCTTTCAGCCAACACCTTCACTCAGCCCTTTGCTAACAGGTGCCAGGCCATTCTGGTGCCCTTCACCTCCGCCCCAGCACCCTACGTGAGCAGCTGCTCCCCAAACTCACGGGCAATTTTTCGACCGCCAAGTCTAGATCCGCCGCCTTTTGTGAAAAACAGAGGTACCCCTAGAAGGCTGTGATTAAATATCACAGTACGGTCGCCAGAAGGGCAACCGAGTCACAGCGGTCTTGGAGTGAGGACCCTTCCCCCTCCCTGAGGCGCTTTCGCTGACCCCTCACCCCCTGCCCATCACATTGTCTGGTCTGGTCTGATCATCAGCCTAATGTTTGTCATCCATCTGTCTCTCCAACAGTCAACGGCCTCAAGACTGACCGCCAGTCCACTGTCTGTCTGCCAACCAGTCTACCGTATTGCCATCCCTCTGGCAGCCCTGTTTTCATCCGATTGACTTTAATGAGTCCACTATTTGCATGCCTGTTCATCCCATCGTCTCGGACTTGGCTTCAAACAAATCAACATCCTGCAAATTATTTCCAACACCAATGTCATGCGTGATGTGAAACAACCCAAACCCTCAAATCAAGTACAACAAAACCAAGAAACATTTCCTACAAACCTTAACAAAGAAGGTGAAGGTACAACCAAGTATTTTTTTAGCTGTCACTTTTCCCTAGGTATTCCTCTCCTACCTAAGTGCAATTTTTTAAGCAATATACACAACTATGTTCACAGGCAAAACAACAGCTACTGGGAACAATGCAAGAGGGCCCTCTCAAATTCATTCTTGAACTCTACACAACTCCCGTCACTCGGACGAAAACAGCCCTAAGAGGTGATTGACTGTGCCTGCACATCAGTCCACTGTCTGAATGCCCCATCAGTCCACTGTCTGAATGTCCCATCAGTCCACTGTCTGAATGTCCCATCAGTCCACTGTCTGAATGTCCTGTCCCATCAGTACACTGTCTGAATGTCCTGTCCCATCAGTCCACTGTCTGAATGTCCCATCAGTCCACTGTCTGAATGTCCCATCAGTCCACTCTATGTCAGCTGTCTGACTGCCAACAGTCCACTGTCGAAGAATTCACAGTCTGTCACTCAGTCCTCTGTCGGTACATGAATGAATTCACTGCCTTTTCTGTCCACTCCAACTTCGTCATGCTTGGCTTCAATCAACATATTGCAACAACAATGAATGACATAAAAATCCAAACTCTAACAAAGAAAAAGTCTAAGTAGCACTTCCTACTAAATTTAGAACCTCCTGATGATTGTATAACCAAGGAATCTCAATTTCTTTCTCGTGTTCAGGGATCCTCCCTGCTGCATGAGAGGGCTCTCCTCATGAGAGGGCTCTCCTCTCTCTTCCACGTGGGTGGTGTGTTTGCTCCGTTCAGTGTCAACCCACTGGAAGGTGAGATTGTCATCTTGCGAATGTCCACTTGAGGAGAAAGGGAGACCACAAGTTTCTTCAGACAGTACGTTTGTATCAAAGACACCAGAACTCTCCAGGAATGGAACCGATACAAGCAAAGCAAAGAAAATTGAGTTGTGCATTTTGTGTTAGCTTTTATAGAATTCAGTGTATGGTGATTGTTATATTATTATGCTTCAGAAAGAACATAAAATACTAAATAATACAGCTTGATGTTTGCAATTCCTTACAATGCAATTTGTGGAGTACAGTTTCGGCTCATAGTCCCATTATCAAATTGCGCTATAAGGAATTGTGGACGTTAAGGTATGTTAATCTGTTTATATTGATAACTAATTCTAGAAGGCTTAATCACTAATAAAATACTACAGTCTAATTATAAACTAGGAATCTGAAAACAGCCTACTTTTATGAGTGCAGAGTCTTGATAGTTTATATCAAGGAATAAAAACGATAAAAAAGTAGATGGGGAAGCCACAGATATTGTTACATGTCATCAAACATTTGACCATCCAAAAGTAAGTTGCCATAAACACCAGTAGGGTCACAATAACACCATAGACACTGGCATATTTGCATGGCTAAAGGTCTGTTTTTATCGGAATGGCTGTTGTGATAATCGCTAGGTTATTTTCTTTGTCTGGATGCTAGCGTCCGCATTTTGTGACAGTAGTGTAAGAACTGTGAATTAAGTGATTGCTAAAAATAAATTTACTCAAGGATGATGATTGTTGAACTATTTTACGCATAATACTTAAAAAAAATTTATCAACAATTTTCATATTGAAGTGATTTGTGTATGTCTGACAACTGATTTGAAAATGACCAATTAAGGATGAAATTATCATTATTATTTGAATAGCATCAGGGTAAGTTCATGTTACCAGTGGTGCGCAGTTTAGACATTCACGTACACATGATCTGTATCGCCTAGGAACAAACTTTAAAGAAAAATTATGGTAAACTGTTACTTATTGATTGGTGGTGAGATCCTGGCATGAGATTGAGAAGGGCAGTGTGAAGGCACTCTGCAACAAATTGATCTCTGGGCGGTAGATTTCATCAGGTAGTGTAAGAATGCTGTTGGAATGTCCTCTCCCCGGTTGAATAGTCTCCAGATCCCCCCCCCCTAAGTCAGAATCTGGAAAATGTAGAGTAAATAAAACTAGCGTAGCTGCCCGATGCTATAGGAGGATCGTGGAGTAGGGAGCGTCTAAAACATCCGATATCTTCGAGACATTCCAAATAACTCCTGCGCATTTTGTTTTGTTGGTGTAGACTGATTGGTAGTATAGTGAGTCTGCCTCCACATTTTATTGTTTGAATGAATGAATGAATGAATGAATGAATTTATTCCAGAAAAACAAGAACAATAATAGTAAAAAATACAAAATCGTACAGCACTTATATATAACTAAGAAAACATAAAAATATATATATATATATATACAACATTATTAAGTTTTTTTTTTTAAATAAAATAAAAATTTGTGCTATGAGAAATTATAAAATAACCTTTATTGTTATAAACAAATTTATTTATGGTCTTAGGAATAAGCTGATATAGGCGCTAAGGCCTGTGCGTCGGCTCTGAGTTGTGTCCAAAATAATAATGACCAAATGATAATTGAAATGAAGTAAGGAAAATCAAAATATAGCTAAACAAAACAAAACAAAAAAGTTTGTGTAAACTTCAGACCCGTTGCAAAGGCAATTTAAGCAATAACTTGTGTTAGTGAGTCAATTTGCTTTCAAATTGCGTGTAAACTTTATGATTACAGATTTGGTTTGTGTACTTGGTGGGTTATGATGTATGTCTACAGCGAATAATTACAGTTCTGTCAGGAGGGTAACTTAACTGCAAAATGCAGAGTATAAAACACTGCAGTGTTCAAACACTTTCGGTGTGGGCCGGTCACCAGAGACCTTCTTAATTAAGATGGAATCAAGTGGTAATCAACATGTTTAAAAACGTTTGCCGCACCCAACGTGTTAAATAGTTGAGTTCCAAAAATTAAAATTAGTATCTTGTAATAACTGTAAGAACAGAACATTACCAAAGGAAAATAGTACTCAAATGTAAATGTAGCAATATTTACTATTACCTACCTTATAGCCTACTTTCAGATTCAACTTGGAATCTATCAATAATATGATTCAACCAGAGTTCGGACATTACAAATCATGTTATTTCTATGATACAGTAAAACCCCGCTTAACCAAAATAATGGGGGCGGGGCCGTTCCGGATAACCCATTTTTCGGGGTTATGAACTGTTGGTATTTTAAGGTTAATTTCAGAAAAATTCACATATATTTTGGATTTTTCCCAACGTAAGTTTAAAGAAATATGAAATATTTACAAATGTACATTAAAAAGACTATTTCTTGAAGTAATCACCAATATTTTTCTGCACTATTTCTTCAAAGCGGTTGCGGGCAGCCTTGTTTCACCACCTTTTTATAAGTAGCAAATCAGCGAGTGTATTAAATTTGTGTGTTTCTATACATCTGATAGCTTCCAACTTATCACTAATGTTCTATTACACGTTTTCTCTTCGTAGATATCTTGAAAAATGTTCTCTGAATATCGAATGGACAAACTTATAACTTTGGCAAATGACACAACATAACCACAACAGTTAACTCCGTTGTCATCACATGCTGGTGTGAGAGTCACGGTACGGGTACACTGATCCTTTACTGCGATAAAGGAATGCGGAAAATTCAGTCTGGGTCAACCCCCCACCCGCTCGCTGGCGGATCAGGTATGTGGCAAAACTCGTCAAAACAAACCTTTAAGTTCAGTGACCGCCACAGCGAGCCGTCTCTCGGCGCGGCGTGAATTATACGCCGTACTTATTCTCTCTATTGATTTTCCATTTCTAGTAGACCGTTCCGGTTAACCCAGGTTTTGGTTTAGCGAGGTCCAGTTAAGCGGGGTTTTACTGTACTAATAAATTGAAATATCCATTTTAAATACTTTCAAAACAAATTATTACCTGATCTTTTACTCTAACCAGGAAACATGACGTTGCAGGTACGAGCAGGAAATGTTATTTTTTTACTGGATAAGTTTCTAGTTACTATCTGCACTGTGAGGATCAATTGTATTTTGGTTCAAATTCTTAGGTAGTTTCCTAGCAGCGAATACAACAATCACTTATTTTTCCTCTGTAAGAATTATATGAAAATAGTTTATAGACTAGTGGCTTGAAGGGGCCATAACCCCTAACCTTTCTCCAGTGCACTGCCTTTTCTGATTTTGTTTACTGTGTACATGTCAGTTCCCAAACAAAGTAGTCACATAATCACACGTTTTAATGTAAACAAATCAGACGTTTTTATATTCCAATGTTTTTCTTATGGGGGATGTTTAACGTTATTTCTCGTTTGCTGGTAAGTTTTTAGAAATACTGATATTTTTCCCGAGTCCCTGGGATTAAGACCTTTAATTTGAGCCCTCTCCCATCATCCTGCAATTTGTCAAACTCCCACAATTTTGATTTAAAAATTTTGCTTACAGAATTATATATAAAGATTGGCCATTTGTGATTTTGGTCTTTTGCCAGCAAAACAACCGAATTGTTTTCATTGAACGTTAAGACGTTATTTGAATTGGACGTTCAGGCAGGTGTTCAAAATATTGAAAATATTAACAAAACAACTTAATTATGACCAGTCTGTATAAAAGAATAACAGTCAAAGAGTAAAAAATGGTTTAAAGTTAGGAAAACCGTGATTATTTTGCCAACAAATTGGTCACAACATTTTAATCAACTAAAAATATTTTATCATTAAATATCTTACTTGATAAGTTGTTTTGGTTCTTGTATTGGTTGAAACATTTGATTTGTTTGCCAGATTATTTTCTTAAACAAAGGAAATAAGGATCATGTAAATTACTTTTGCATTACCTGCTATTATAAGGATCAGATTGACTATGACACTGTCTATAATATTCTAGAAACAAATCAACCAAGCACCTCTGTATACCTTTCACAGCTTTTAGAGTGCAGGATTCCTAATTAAAGCGATCTTAGACTACTGTATCAAGACAATTCACTTTGACTTTATGTTTAATACTAAAAATCAAAAAAGGCCAAAAAAAACATCCATCTGTGACTGTCAGAATTTAATCTAGTCAATTCCTCTACAGAATGTAAAAAAGTAAAAAAATTCAGCAGTGGTTTTGAATGTTCGTATAAACTATGCATATTATGGCTACCATTTTTTGAAATGGTATAGTTTCTTTAAAACCGTATGTTTTTTTTTGTTTTTTAAGGTTAATACTTCAAATTGACTAAAACAGCTCTGGAGGATTAAATCAAATAAAAAATGCTAAACAAATATAAAATATTATTCTACTAGTTGTTTCCTATGGCTTCGCTCGCGAAAAATTAAAACATTTACAATATTAATATTAACTTGACCAGCACTATCAAATCTTTGCTTATGTTTTACCACATGACTTCCTTTGCAGCAACTGACCAACATCTTAACTACAACTGGTAAATTTATAAATGATATCTTCCCATACAATTTTGCATTGGAGCTTACAGGGCCTGTGGGGTGGACCCTGAGGTTGGATTTAGACATTATCAGATCTATATGTTAATGTGATTTGTAAGCTATGTTCATGCAAAAATTTAGCTTAATACGTCCAGTAGGTTTTGCGTGATAGAAGTCTGAACTTCCATCCATCCATCCATCCATCCATCCATCCATCCATCCATCCATCCATCCATCCATCCATCCATCCATCCATCCATCCATCCATCCATCCATCCATCCATCCATCCAAATTTTTACATTTATAATATTAGTGAACTAGTAGTTTAATCAAATCAAATTATAAATTTATAATATAGTTGAATATTCCAATCAGCGTAAACTGACAAAGGAATAAACCGTGGTATTGGTTTCAGGGGCTACCAGGGCGACCCGTCGTCTGCACTGCTCGAGATGCTGGATCCAGAACAGAATGCCAACTTCCTAGACCACTACCTCGACGTTCCTGTGGATCTGTCTAAGGTGATTGTCACTGTAAAACTATTGCAATATTGGTTCCTTAATCAATGCTTTTAAAGAGAGGGAATGAAAGCTATAAGTGATCTCTCGATTGTGGCGATCTGCATCGCTGGCTAACAACTACTTGATTTAAACCAACGAGGTTAATATATTTAGAGGTCTCGTCTGGGGTAAAAAAGTGAAGGCTACATGCTGACCGCCATTTTCATCAGGTAATCAATCAAGTCCTCTGTACAAAAGTTAAATATTTGGCAGCTGACTGTCATGTAACTCAGGAAGAGAGGATTTGGTTGGTTGCCATGGGAGCAGAGTCGGCAGAGGGGCAAATGGCGGTCGACCATGTAAGCTACACTTTTTGATACTAGATGAAACATTTAGATTTATTAACCTTGTTGGTTTAAACTGATAAATATACAACAGATTTTTTAGTCTTTTTAGCGAATTTCCCCTATAGAGAAGAAGCTATTACTGTAGGTCTAATGGCAAGACTTACGCCCGAGACCATGATAACTTTTCATTTTGAGGTCGCCAGATGCCAAAAACATTCGTTAAAATTTTTATATATATATGTGTCCGTAAGCACGATAACTCTCGTAAAAAAGGTCCGATCTTAATGAAATTTGGTACAAATGTGTAAAGTACTACTTATTTGAACGAGTTTGAAAACCACACGAAACGCACCATCCAAACGGGGGTTTTTGGGGAGTTTTGTACCCCAAAAGGGGGTTTTTAGGGGTTTCCACATGTATTTTTTATTCAAATCTAATTTTAATTTTCACCATTGAATTCAGCATAAAAAAACAAACAATTTTGTATTTTGATCATTGCTCTACATTAATTGGTTACTGAGATATTGAAAGTGCTAAACACAGTACGTTGTCTAATGTTATTCTTATGGAGAAAAAAAAATTGTATATCTCGCTTATTTATGACCATAAACTGACGAAATTTGGTATATGGTTTCATCTGGTTGTGGTTTATTGTTATTTCCACAAAAAAACAATTTTTCGCCTATGGTTTCCGTAGCAACAAACCTAGGTATTTGGTCCCCATGCTATTCTTATGGAAAATAATTAAAATGTTATATATCCCGTATTTATGAATGTATATCGATGAAACTTGGTATGTGACTTCACTAAGATGAGTTCTATTGATATCTACATAAAACCCATTATTTTGTGTTCCTTGTTGCAGCAAACCTGCGTACTCATCCCCAATGTTATTCTTATGGAGAATAATTAATATTTTAAATATCGCTTGTTCGTGAATATATTTCTTATGAATCCTGTCAAGATTTTATGTGTTATGTTATATATTCATTGGAAATTCGCCGAGTACGCAGGTTTGCTGCGACGGGGGTATTTAGTCTTATCAAGAGCCATTCCTCTGCAACAAGTCTTGTGCATTGTCTTGTATTAATATATTTATTTCATATTGTATGATGTACTTTTATGTGAAATTTTGTATATGATTAAAATCTGTTAGAAAACCATCTCACAGTTAGTTAACAAAAATAACCTTATAATTGGCTACCGGTACCTGCAGATGTGATATATTTAAAAAAAATGTTGATACATCAAACAATGGTATAACTTATTTTTCATGTGGTGAATAAGTAAGTTTATTTATAGACTTTTATGGTTTGGTCTGTAACGTATATGCTCACTTTATAATAGTTAGGTGACAACTTGTTCAAATAACAATACAGTTCACTTATAATTAGGGGTGTGCGAGTAGAGATTTTTTTATCCAGTCGAGGTGCCAATTATTCTCGAGTTTAAAGTATTTTCGGATGAGTATTTGCCATCCCATTATGTTGTTGTTGGTAGTTTCAAATAGTGTAATGGAATTGGATACCACTCCAGGTATAATATGATAGTTTAATCATAGTTTTAACTTTAACTAATATATGAGTACCAATACACATGTTTGGCCTATACAATCAAAGTGGATTATTTAAAATATGTTATGTCCGTTGTTTTCGGCTGATAAAACATGGCTTGGCCGTTGGCCAATATCACTAGGTCCGGACAAAGTTTGTAATCAAATATTATGTGACTAAATCGTTATTTACAGATTGTATTAAGTGGTCTAGTTGTTCATTTTTGGCCAAATTTACACGGACCGGTCATCATTACACTTGTTTGGTTGTTATTTATGATTGATTCATGTTTCCCGTTGTAATTTTTGGCCGATTATGTGTGGTTTGGTTGTTTTTTGCAGCTATTACTACGTGATTTGGCAGTTCGTGATCTTCCATGGATCGACAAGAAATACTCGCTTGAACTTTCGAGTATTTTTTAAAACTTCGAGTCGAGTACTAAAATAGTTGACCGAAATAGTTAAAGATCCGAGTACTCGCACACCCTTACTTACAATAAGCCTTCCATTTGGCTGCAAATAGTTTTATAATTGCCGTACAGGTTGGTGGAGGAACAATTGTTTTGAGAGACGAAACTTGAAGAGTCACCATTATTGCTCTCTGCTTCACCCTAGTTTATTTATTTACGTCATCTTACGCTCCGTACATACAATGCTTGCTCTAACTCTAAAATAATCAGGTAACATATAATGAAATTGATACAAACTGTACTGTGATGTGGGATGTAGAACTAGCAGCCAGCTAATGAAACTACCCATACAGATTTTACGTGATCAGGCAGTCAAGATACTCTGATGCTGTAGAAACAGTTCTGAAATAGAAATTCAGTAGCGAGCTTTTAAACTTTTCGAAACAGGTCTCATTTTGAATGTGGTCGGGGCAGTTACTATAAATTTTTAAGCAGAAGTATGACGGAGATTTTTCTAGGAAAGTTGCTTTATGGATAGGATACTGTAATATGGCAGCATTTCTAGTGGAGTATTGCTGATAGTGATTCCTTCCATAAAATCTTGTAACGAGTAAAAGACACTGAAGAATAAACACCGTAGGAAGTGGAAGAATTTGAAGCTTTCAGAGATCAATCTGATGACTCATTTTTGCATCTGAAAACCTCTGTGGAGTTTCCGTAAAGTCTACAGAACTAGTTGGCCCTAGTTCTGTAGACACAGTTTGACTCGTACTGTGTTACGCAGGTGTTGTTCATCTGCACGGCCAACGTGCTGGACACGATCCCCGAGCCGCTGAGGGACCGGATGGAGATGATCGATGTGTCGGGCTACGTGGCCGAGGAGAAGATGGCCATCGCCAAGCAGTACCTGGTACCGCAGGCCATGAAGGACTCGGGCCTCAAGACCGACCAGGTACTGGCGTGTCTACTTTTTAGATGTGTTATCTCACCTTGCAAGATTTTAAATTAATTAAGAAATGTGTTCGTAAATTCTAAATGTATTCTAATTATTATATTTTTGTGTTATTCACTTAATATCATCATAGAAATTTGATTTTGAATTTTTTATATGTGGAATTACAGAGTCGGTTGGTGCGGCCGGCCTCATAGAAATGAGATAACCGCCCGTGGGAGGCTTTCCTCAGCAGATATCGACAGAAATCAATTTGTTTGTTTATTTTCAAGCCAAAATATAAACAAAACATCTCATTTCAGCTGACGGGCAAATTTTGTTTATTTTTAACCATCTGACTATCTTAAAATTAGATTTTTTAAGAACTGGTATGTTATTATAGATCGATATTTTACATTTACAATTAACGCAGGCTGGTTCAGCCATTTTTTAATCCGGCCAAGGGTCTGGTCCCAATGTGGCCGGACTACAGTATGAGAGAGGTAGACTACAGTATGTTGTTACTACAGTAGTGTAGTAGCAAAATAAACCAAAGCTGGGGTACAACATGGCTCCTAGGACAGTGGTGAAATTGAGTGGAAACTGGATCCAGCTGCCATTAGTCATTGGGATGTTAATTAATAATCCTGGCCAAAGAATCAATCGGTCTTAGTCGGTAATAAGGCTTCACAAGGCATCTCACCCACTCTGCACTCATCACTCATTCATATTCACCTTAAAATGCACCCTAGTTGCGTCTGTGTCTTACATAGTAATTCAGTGATTCAGTTGCCAGTTGCACTGACTGGCATTGGTGATTTTATGTTTTTAATTCTGAGCTGTCTGCCATAATGCTGGTCTTCAGAAATAAATGGATTTAAAATAATTGATGCCTTTGTGTTTATTAAAATATGCGCAACAGTTAAAAGGCCTACATGTTTTAGTACTTAAAATATTTGAAACTGAAAATATAAAGTTAGATCAAAACGTCAGTTATATATGAACTAAGATAGATTTCCTTTTAACATCAACATGAGTAACATAAATGGTCAAATAATTGTACACCTATTTATGATAACATGGTAAATTACAGGAGTATAAACGTTGAACTTTTAACAATTTTATAATCCTATGTAAACTGAACGGTTTATATGTTTTCCAGATAACGATAAAAGATGATTCCCTCAGCAAACTGATCAAGTCGTACTGCAGAGAGAGTGGAGTGCGAAATCTGCAAAAGCATATCGAGAAGGTATCACAACGTCCTAGTAGTGGAAACTGTAGACATAAGTTTAAGAAAACAAACAAATTGTGGGTATTGTTAACCCATTGGCTTACCTGAAATTTGCCACCTGACAAACCTAAGAAAAAATACATAAATGTAGACTTTTACCATTGAGTATTTATAGTCAATGCTTTTACTAAAACTGTCACTATAGCAACAATTATTGCTCAGTTTACTTAATTTTTGTACTAATCTTTAAAGAAATAAATTATTTACAAGAAGAAAATACTTTTGACAGCATTTATGTACTGTAAACATTATATACATATATATATATATTAGTGATGGTCAAAACCAGAAATTTCAAATCTCGAAACCGAAACCAAAACTTAAAAAATCGAATCTCGAAACTCGAAACTCGTAAGTCAAATTCCAAAATCCTATTTACTTGCCTGGTTTTGGTTATGAAAAATAAATCCAGTTACTCCAAAGAAACCAGTTAACTTACTACCATTCTCGAAGTATCCTAGAAAAATATTAGTTTTAGAACTACTAGTGAACCAATTATTTGTAGCTTAATTATAAACTTTGGTTAGAGTTGTTCTTTCACAAATAAAAAATCAATAATCCACAAAAGGTGAAGGTAGACGACCGATGACAGTAGGCTTTTGACCTTCACATTATTAATCCACACCCGGGCGTGATTTCTGTTAAAAAAACGACACAAAAAATCTCGGCAGTTTTGAGTTTTGATTCTCGAAACTCGCCGATCGAATCTCGAAACCGAAACTTTTCCAAAGTTTTGGTGGTTTTGAGATTTGAGTTTTGGTTTTGACACATCACTAATATATATATATCATATACATATAGTTTATAACAAAAAAATTTTAAAAGGAGCTTACATGTAAAAAAACAAAAAAATAATGTTTCAGCCCAACAACTATTATGTACTTGTAGGTTATTTATTTTTTTACATGAAAATAAAAAAAAAAATTAGTGATTCATTTACATTTGATCTAGATATAACATATTTTTCAAAATCATATTTTTCCTAAATTTTACTAAGTGTCCCCAAGTATAGGCGTATTCATAGAAAATACATGCAAACAAAAAGTAACAAATGAAAAAATAAAAATGAAAAAGTACAATCCTGAGTATTCTTGGGGTTGCACGTTTGGGCTACTTACAGCAACCACGAGCATACTCGGGCTGGTGAGCCAATGGGTTAAAGTTTTGCCAGTCTGTTATAAAAATATGGACATGTATCGATTTAAGAAAAAATTATAAAGTTAACTCATTGGCAAGGCTCTCTATTTATTAAATATGAGTTTCATAAAATCCCATTGACAAAGTGTTTTTTTGTTTTGTCAGACGTTATTTCGTAAATTTTCTTATTGTTGTTTTGTATCGACTTTAGATTATAACTGACAATGACCTGTTCTGAATGTCTCACATGGAATGTTAAGTACAATAAAGTATGTCTATGTCTATAACTTTTTATGTTTCATCATACATATGAAAATATTATAGGCTAAATAAAATAAAGTACAATTTTTACTAATTTAAAGTAGCCTATATGTCCGAATTGGCACAAACTTATCATACCAAAACAAATGAATTACTTTTGGAGAAAAAATAAATTTGGAAAATCTAAAATTCTAAATTTACAAGCTCTAACATAAGTCAAATGTTCAATAAGTATTCCTAGAAATCGTCTTTAAATTAATAATAAATATAGGTAATTTAACTTTCTCAGAATTAATATTCTAATATTCTGTTTTGCTCAGCGAGTTATAAACAAGAAATAAGACATTAATGTATGAAGTAAATTAACTTTACACATTGGTATGGACTTGTGATTAAAGTTGTGTTATGTAAAGAATTTGTGTAAGAATTATGTAAAGACAAACTAAATGTGCCTTGGTTATTTCATCAGGCAATCCCTCTTGGTTTTGGGGTAAGGAGCAATGATACAGTAATGTAGTAATAAGCTGTTTTTTGGCAGGGGCCAACATTCTATGACTCCTGAGGTAGCAAGGGTGGTTTGTAAATTTGTACACCCTAAAACTATTTAGGTGCGGTGAACAAATGATCATATAGTCTGCTTGTGAGATTTCCCTTTTATCTTTTTCTAGAACTTGATGTTTGTCTGACAGGTGGTGCGGAAAGTGGCGTTCAAGGTTGTGAAGAAGGAAGCGGAGATTGTGGAAGTGACGCCGGACAACCTGCAGGAGTTTGTTGGCAAGCCTGTCTTCACCCACGACCGCATGTATGAGGTCACGCCTCCGGGGGTGGTCATGGGACTGGCGTGGACCGCTATGGGTACGTCGTTAAGGAATTGTGGTTGTGTCGCTGAAATACTGCGGATATTTTTTAAGAGGTTGGCAGCCTCTTTCTGCTTTACTTTGCCCGTCCACATGGACTAAACATCTGTGCATCGATCATATCTAGCAAAGCAAGCAGTGAGCCATTACAGTATGAGTTGAACAATTGACATCCCAGGGCTGGGATTCAAACCCACGATAGGGCCGCTGCCATGGTTCCGGAGTCCAACCTTGACCACTAGGCTAGTGACTCGCTAAATGCTCGTATTATGTTGGCAGAGTGTGAACATACAGGTCTGGTAGCCTAGGTTGCTTAAAGAACTGAAATAAGATGCTGCATGTACAGATGTAAAAGAATAATTCATTTTGTAACTATCCTAAGCTGATAGTTTTAAAGTAATGTCTTATTGTTTACTTTTCTCAATTATTGGAAGAACTGAAATGGAGAATGTATAGTTGAAAAATTAATTATTTTATTCGCAAGTCAACATGGACCTAGGTATTAAAAACACGTTAATTTATGATTTAACTTTAGGACTGTACGGGATTATACCTAAGTTAAGAGATTCTTCTACTCTGTTGTTTTCTCGTGACTTCTCTCTGATTTTAAGTGTTAATGAGCTAGCTCTGTCACTTCTTCTTAAAACCAATCAGACAGGCTGAAGGCGGTTTGGAGTAGCACTTTCAGCCTACTGTAGGTTCGGATTGAGGCCTGCATCTAAAACTGTAGCCTCCCTCGGCTTCCATAATAGTAATTGTAGCTGTTATTTTATCTTTATTCAAAAGTTATCTAATAATCATGTTTTCACTTTATCACTTTATAAGACGCCAACATAACCAGGGTGTATTTCAAGGCAAATATGAATGAATGATGAATGTAGAATGGTTGAGATGCCTTGTGTAGCCTTGTTACTGATGAAGACTGACTGATTCTTTAATCAGCGGGTCATCAATTAATAGCCCAATGATCAATAGCAGCTGGATCCAGTATGGAACCTTCATAAAATCTTCTCAGGATCTTGCTCAGGATTGATCTGGCGAGCTTCAAATTATGAAGCGACGCTACCCTAATAATTTTAAGAACAGAATATAAGTAATGAAACTAGAAATAGAGAAATAGTCATCAAATTTGCCTAACTACTTAAGGCTAACTTCTTAAGGAAGGCTAACATTAATCGATGGTTGATTGTGGCAGGTGGCTCGACACTGTTCATCGAGACGGCGCTGCGCCAACAGTCAGAGCCTGGCGCGGCTGACGGCAAGGCCCCTGCGCTGGGCGGGTCCATAGAGCTGACAGGGCATCTGGGCGACGTGATGAAGGAGAGCTGTCGCATCGCGCTGACTGTAGCGCGCAACACGCTCAGAAGGCTCAAGCCCGACAACAACTACCTCAACAACAACCACATACACATACACGTGCCCGAGGTAATGTCAGTAGAGTGTCAGTTGGAGTGTCTGCCACAGCGGACAGTACCAGTTGTATGACCTTAATACGACTTGTCGTGTGAGATTATAGTGTCTTCCACAGCGGCAAGTACCAGTTGTATGACCTCAATACGACTTGTAGTGTAAGATTATAGTGTCTGCCGCAGCGGCAAGTACCAGTTGTATGACCACAATACGACTTGTAGTGTGAGATTATAGTGTCTGCTACAACAGCAAGTACCAGTTGTATGACCACAATACGACTTGTAGTGTAACATTAGTGTCTGCTATTGCGGCAAGTACCAGTTGTATGACCACAATACGACTTGTAGTGTGAGATTATAGTGTCTGCTACAGTTGTTGTATGACCACAATACGACTTGTAGTGTGAGATTATAGTGTCTGCCACAGCGGCAAGTACCAGTTGTATGACCACAATACGACTTGTAGTGTGAGATTATAGTGTCTGCCGCAGCGGCAAGTACCAGTTGTATGACCACAATACGACTTGTAGTGTGAGATTATAGTGTCTGCTACAGCAGCAAGTACCAGTTGTATGACCACAATACGACTTGTAGTGTAACATTAGTGTCTGCTAGAGCGGCAAGTACCAGTTGTATGACCACAATACGACTTGTAGTGTGAGATTATAGTGTCTGCTACAGCGGCAAGTACCAGTTGTATGACCACAATACGACTTGTAGTGTGATATTATAGTGTCTGCTACAGCGGTTGTATGACCACAATACGACTTGTAGTGTGAGATTATAGTGTCTGCTACAGCAGCAAGTACAGTTGTATGACCACAATACGACTTGTAGTGTGAGATTATAGTGTCTGCTACAGTTGTTGTATGACCACAATACGACTTGTAGTGTGAGATTATAGTGTCTGCCGCAGCGGCAAGTACCAGTTGTATGACCACAATACGACTTGTAGTGTGAGATTATAGTGTCTGCCACAGCGGCAAGTACCAGTTGTATGACCACAATACGACTTGTAGTGTGAGATTATAGTGTCTGCCGCAGCGGCAAGTACCAGTTGTATGACCACAATACGACTTGTAGTGTGAGATTATAGTGTCTGCTACAGCAGCAAGTACCAGTTGTATGACCACAATACGACTTGTAGTGTAACATTAGTGTCTGCTACAGCGGCAAGTACCAGTTGTATGACCACAATACGACTTGTAGTGTGAGATTATAGTGTCTGCTACAGCGGCAAGTACCAGTTGTATGACCACAATACGACTTGTAGTGTGAGATTATAGTGTCTGCTACAGCGGTTGTATGACCAAAATACGACTTGTAGTGTGAGATTAGTGTCTGCTACAGCGGTTGTATGACCACAATACGACTTGTAGTGTGAGATTATAGTGTCTGCCACAGCGGCAAGTACCAGTTGTATGACCACAATACGACTTGTAGTGTGAGATTATAGTGTCTGCTACAGCGGTTGTATGACCACAATACGACTTGTAGTGTGAGATTATAGTGTCTGCTACAGCGGCAAGTACCAGTTGTATGACCACAATACGACTTGTAGTGTGAGATTATAGTGTCTGCTACAGCGGCAAGTACCAGTTGTACGACCATAATACGACTTGTAGTGTGAGATTAGTGTCTGCTACAGCGGCAAGTAACAGTTGTATGACCACAATACGACTTGTAGTGTGAGATTATAGTGTCTGCTACAGCGGCAAGTACCAGTTGTACGACCATAATACGACTTGTAGTGTGAGATTAGTGTCTGCTACAGCGGCAAGTAACAGTTGTATGACCACAATACGACTTGTAGTGTGAGATTATAGTGTCTGCCACAGCGGCAAGTACCAGTTGTATGACCACAATACGACTTGTAGTGTGAGATTATAGTGTCTGCTACAGCGGCAAGTAGCAGTTGTACGACCATAATACGACTTGTAGTGTGAGATTAGTGTCTGCTACAGCGGCAAGTAACAGTTGTATGACCTTAATACGACTTGTAGTGTGAGATTATAGTGTCTGCTACAGCGGCAAGTACCAGTTGTATGACCACAATACGACTTGTAGTGTGAGATTATAGTGTCTGCTACAGCGGCAAGTAGCAGTTGTACGACCATAATACGACTTGTAGTGTGAGATTAGTGTCTGCTACAGCGGCAAGTACCAGTTGTATGACCTTAATACGACTTGTAGTGTGAGATTATAGTGTCTGCTACAGCGGCAAGTACCAGTTGTATGACCACAATACGACTTGTAGTGTGAGATTAGTGTCTGCTACAGCGGTTGTATGACGACAATACGACTTGTAGTGTGAGATTATAGTGTCTGCTACAGCGGCAAGTACCAGTTGTATGACCACAATACGACTTGTAGTGTGAGATTATAGTGTCTGCTACAGCGGTTGTATGACCAAAATACGACTTGTAGTGTGAGATTATAGTGTCTGCTACAGCGGCAAGTACCAGTTGTATGACCACAATACGACTTGTAGTGTGAGATTATAGTGTCTGCTACAGCGGTTGTATGACCAAAATACGACTTGTAGTGTGAGATTATAGTGTCTGCCGCAGCGGCAAGTACCAGTTGTATGACCACAATACGACTTGTAGTGTGAGATTATAGTGTCTGCTACAGCGGCATGTACCAGTTGTATGACCACAATACGACTTGTAGTGTGAGATTATAGTGTCTGCTACAGCGGCAAGTACCAGTTGTATGACCACAATACGACTTGTAGTGTGAGATTGTGTCTGCTACAGCGGCAAGTACCAGTTGTATGACGACAATATGATTTGTAGTGTGAGATTAGTGTCTGCTACAGCGGCAAGTAACAGTTGTATGACCACAATACGACTTATAGTGTGAGATTGTAGTGTCTGCCACAGCGGCAAGTACCAGTTGTATGACCACAATACGACTTATAGTGTGAGATTGTAGTGTCTGCCACAGCGGCAAGTACCAGTTGTATGACCACAATACGACTTTTACAAAGTGCTTAGAGTTATTGATTACTATCCTCAAGCATTCATGAAGTAACATGCATTAATGACTTTAACATTTAGTATGCCGATGTAATTTTTGTTTATGGCCGATAAATTGTTATTATTGTTGATGTATCAATGATATATCTGCTGGTGAATATGGAAATTATGTTCATCAGAGGAAATAGCTAGTTCATCATTAAGGCATCAAATAGGAAATATATTTTTTTAATGCTAAAGGCGTTTTGTTCGAGAAAACACACACTTTCAGGAAAAATTTATCAACCCATTCTGTATTGGATATTATGGGAACTGAGAGCTTGACTCATCGAATTTTGAATTTAAGTATGAGAGGTCAAGTGGTGCCATAAAATTAAAGTTAAAGGGCAGTCTCGCAGGTAGCTTCCTCTGTCGTAATCCCCTGATAACAAAACAACCCTATTTTAGCGTGCCAAACAACCGGTTGAACAACGGAAGCCACTCTCATTCCCCAGCGATTCGTAGAATTTCGCCCTCAGCATAAAGAAGCTAACACTTTAACCATTGCACTGTCAGTAACAAATGAAGACTCATTGTTTCGTCATGGTTAGATGAATACAACAACTTGAATCACAATTCTGCGATGTTCTGTAAACAACATAAATATATTTTACTGGTAATTTTATTATTCTATTTATCTTTATTATAGAACATCGTAAAACTGTGATTCAAGTTTTGATGTATTCGTCCAACCATGATGAAACAAATTAACTGTCATTTGTTAATGAGAGTGAAATGGTTCAATTATTAGCTTCTTTAGGCTGAGGGTGAAATTCTAAGAATCGCCAGGCAGCGAGGGTAGGTTCTGTTGTCTAAATGGTTTGCCACGCTCCAAGCGCTACTATAATGGGTTGGTTTTGTAAACAGAGGATTAGGGCGAAGGGGGCTACTTGCAAAACTGTCCATTTGACTTTGACTGTTAGTGGCTGATGTTTTAATCTCGAGTATTTAAAGAAAATCTCAAAGCTGTAGATGAGTCACATATCCCGCATGTGTTTGCAGGGCGCGACCCCCAAGGATGGTCCGAGTGCTGGCGTGACCATCGTGACAGCTCTTTTGTCCCTCGCGCTCGACACGCCGATCCGCCAGAACGTCGCCATGACGGGGGAAATCTCCCTGCGTGGCGTCGTGCTGCCGGTCGGAGGAATCAAGGAGAAGATCATTGCGGTCAGTCACAAACACCACATAATCATAGGTCTTGTTTCAGCAGTGCAGTTGTGGCAGTCATAGTCGAGTGGGTTGAGTGCTGGCCTACCACCCAAAGACCCGGGTTCAATTCCCTGTGAAATCCATGTGAATTTTGAAACTCAGTACCACCATGCTTCGGAAGGCTCGTTTAGTTGTTGGTCACGTCTACTTAAGCAGTGGATAGGTCATGTTAAAGGCACTTGTGCGACCTGAAAACGCTGACAGACTTTGGCCAGAAGTTTACATAAACTTTACTTTTAGCTTAGTCCAGTTTTTACTGATGCGTTTTATTGGAATCCTTTAACAGAGACAAATGAATATTTCACTTTCACTCCTGTTTTACTTGAATATACTTGTAAGTTTTCCAAAATATATTTCTTAAAATTCTTATTGACACGGTTCACATTTTCAGGAAAGTCAGGAAATGTCAGGGAAATTTGAAAAAGGTCAGGGAAAGTCAGGGAACGAGTTGAATAAATTCCGAAAGTCAGGGACAATGCATAGTATTTTATGAAAGTCAGGGAAAGTTTTAATTTAATTGTAAACTCAAAGCAGTACTGTGCAAAAAAAACGTAGGCTGTTAAATTTGTGTTAAATCATTTTATAGTGCAACAAAAGAGAAGTAAACCAAAACTGGTAATGCAATAAATGTGTTGAACTACAACAAACTGTAAAAATTAAACTCAGACTCGAGCTCTTTTTTTCGTCATATAAAATTACATAGTTGAGCCCAGCTCATGTAACAAATGGCATGTCATGTTGTTATGTGCCTTTTAAAATTAAAATAATATACAGGAGAGCGTGAGCGGCTAAGGGGAAAGTGAAGACTTATAAACAAATATTCGTATTATTAAAATAATTTATTGAATTTTGTTTGGCAATTTTTGATCCGTAATACTATTGTTTATGTACATATTTGGTGTCAGTTGAAAGCTGTTACCCTCTAGATGTGTCGTTTGGGTGTTTGAAAAATATCCACCATCAGGGCTTCGCCCCCCAGGCCTTCAAAGTTTCAATGTTAATCTTATGGTGTTATATTTCATTTAGGTAGTCAGCTAATCATAATGTAAACTTTTCAAAACATAAGGCTTTATGTCTGCTATATTCTCGTGCAGAGAACAGCACATCAGCTAACAAAATAAAATATAACGCCATAAGATTAACATTGAAACTTAGAAGGCCTGTGGGGCGAAGCCCTGCTGGTGGATGTTTTTCAGACCCCGAAAAGCCACATCTAGAGGGTAACAGCTTTCGACTGATACCAAATATGTACATGAAATAATAGTTTTATGGGTCAAAAATCCCGGAGCGAAAATTGAAGAAATTCTTTCAATAATATAGATACAAAATTTGGTTATTTGTGCTCAACTGAAAACTTTTTTACTACTGGTTTTATCATATTTAATTTACAAAGCGGTCAATATTTCTCGTTTATCCTATTTCCAGATCCTCTAACATTCAGGACTTGAGATATCTGTACTTTTGATATCCAAAAATATAAAAAATATCAAATATATATATATTGTGTCATTTGATGTTTTGAACTGTCAGATATACCTGTGGCTTCTTATGTCCAAGCTCTGTAATCTCGACTCTAAAATACACGGATTATCATATATCCAAACGTTCTGTGTTTTAGAAACTTGCCATTTATTGGTAGAAGTAGCCCTTAGGTGTTAAAATTTTGATTTTTGCGAGACCGGTTTCAGATTAATGACAATCCATCTTCAGTTGCAATCTTCTTAACCTAGTGGTACATTATATATAACTAAAACACATTTTCGTGGTTGTTTATTCAATAATACTACAGTAGACTCTCAGAAATCCGGACTATTGTGGTGGACGGCCGGTCCGGATTTTGAAAAATCCGGATTTCCTGGAGGTGGGCGTGAATCATCAATTCTGCCTTTTTATTCTTTTGACGTCAGTATGCGTTACGTTCATGTGCCAAGTGGCACCGGTCTACTGATTTACATCGCTAGTGATGAGTCTTCGAAAGGAGAAGACCTGAACGGACGAGCGCAATGGACACGTAAACAGGAACAAACACCGATAATGGCACAGTAGTTGGGCTAAGTGAGGATTCTGACCATGCAACATCGGGTTGGTGCGCCTGACGATGCAAACTACATGACATTTGTTTAGTGTGAATAATCACGCGAAAAATGAAGGCACTAAACTGTGAAGTTGCGTTTTTTTTTTCAATTTTATTTGCAACACAAAATACAAAAATAAAATTAAGATCATTGGTCCGGATAACCGAGGGTCTACTGTATATGGAATTGAATTTTGGGGCTTAGCTTCACAGGGTTTCTAAGGTCAGGGGAAGTCAGGGAATGGAAATTCGGTCAGGGAAAGTCAGGGAACCCAGAGGTAAAGCTTACGTTGTTACGCCTCATCTCCACGTACTAGAGAAAGAAAATAAATTTGTAGCTTATAGAGAATATTGATTACTACTCCATCTTAACGCTACTTCACAAAATTAAGTTTGTAATCTTTGTTAAGTCTCAAAAATTAGGTTATGAAGGTCATTTTTACAACAAGAATAACTTCCTGTGAGGAATCATATAAAATTGACATAACAATTCGGTGGTTTTATTATCCCACCTGATTCCCTGATGACGACAAAACTGATGCGTTGCTTTGGTTGTATAGAATCTGTTGTAGCAGTATTTTTCAGGTGGAGTCCCAATGGATGGCTGATGATCTAAGGTTTCCTATGAGTTTATTCTTAACATCTTTTAATCCTTAATTATTGAGTTTTATTGAGATAAATTTATTTAATTTGGTTTGTTTGACATTTATGACATACATGATATAGAAAATAATGTTTTACATGTAAAATATATAATAATTGTGCACATATGCTTGTTTATAAAGTGAAAATGCTAAGACGTATTTCGAAAGTTGGTCAGGGGAGTTTTACAGAAGGTTCAGGGAAATAGAAAATTGAAATTCTTTAGAATCGCTGCTTCAGTTGTAGATAAAGTTTTTGAAAGTTAAACAAAATGTAAGAATAATGAATTTTGCATCTTGGAGGTCTTCTTGTAAGCCTATTTTCAAAGAACTATAAATTTTGACAGTTCCAAATTTATATATATATATATATATATATATATATATATATATATATATATATATATATATATATATATATATATATATATATATATACATATACCGGGTGTCCCACGAAGAGGTTTAAACGTTTGATTTTATATTACGTACCCATTCATGCACCGAACTTTTTTAAACTTTACACAGTTTACAAAGTAGGTTCTAAAAATAATCTGGAAAAATTTCAGCTCCCTAACCTTAATAGAAACAAAATGGCGGCATATTGAAAAACAATACTTTAAAAACATTAAAAAAGGTGTTTTTGGTTTTATAAAATATTTTTATTGTTACATTCTAGGGCAATATGACTTTTAAATAAAAGAACTAGAACATAGCCTAATGGAAACCCTTAAAGTCCAAAATTATTCAAACTGTAACCCATCCACAGCAACACACTGATAACAGCGCGTAACAAATGATTCGTAAGCTCTTACAAAGAAACTCCGCGGTATCCGGAGAAGTTCCTCTTCTATTGATCGTTTTAGTTCCTCATCATTATTGAAGCTATGGGTATAAACTTGTTCCTTCAAATAACCCCATAAAAAAAGTCACAAACAGTTAAATCAGGTGATCGGGGTGGCCAATCTAAAAAATCACTTCCACGACCAATCCAACGGCCATGAAGGTTGCCATTTAGTAATTGCTTGACAGGATTTGCAAAATGAGGTGGAGCACCATCTTGTTGAAAGATTGCTTGATTCATTTCTGGTACCGTCAAATGGGGCAAGACCTGTTCATTTAAAACCCGTGCATACCTAATCCCAGTCATTGTATTGTCTGAAATGTCGTAAGATAACACGCCGTTACAACTGACACTCGCCCAAACAGTAATTCCTTTTGATTTAATTGGAGTCTCTTCAAGAATGTGGGGATTGACGGTATTATAATAATTACAATTATGCCTATTTACAACACCATTGCGGTAGAAAGTGGACTCGTCTGAGAAAATGATTTGAGTATGCCAATCAGGATCTGACTCATGGTATTCAATGATACGAGAACAAAATTCCACTCTCCTGTCCGGATCATCTTCAAGAAGTTGATGAACTAGGTGACTTTTGAAAAATTTAATTTTGTTTTTCTTAATAATTCTCTGCACAGAAGACTTCGGAACACCAGTTTCAAGTTCAACCTTCCTTAGTGATTTCGGTTTACCTGGACAGCGGAGCATTGATGCGCACACCAGTTCTTCTCTTTCCTCATTAGATCGCCTAGAGTACTTTTTAATAAAATTTTTAATAAATCATGAAAGTAGTTTTTATAGGAAGCAAATTGGTAAATTTTTCAATATGCCGCCATTTTGTTTCTATTAAGGTTAGGGAGCTGAAATTTTTCCAGAATATTTTTAGAACCTACTTTGTAAACTGTGTAAAGTTTAAAAAAGTTCGGTGCATGAATGGGCACGTAATATAAAATCAAACGTTTAAACCTCTTCGTGGGACACCCGGTATATACTAAACATTTTATTAATGGTAAAATCAACTTTGAAAACTTTTCAGTGGAAAATTTTGACCATAGGTATAAACCAGATTCAAAAACAATTTGTAAACATATTATGACAATAAAATATTTGATATATAGTTACAACATTTAAGAATAGTTACAGGGTCAAGAATTGTTACAGTGTGTTTTAATAATATTCTACTGGTTTCAGGCAAAGCGAGTTGGCGTATGTTGCATCATTCTTCCAGAGGAAAATAAAAAAGACTACAACGATTTACCCAAATTCATAACGGATGGACTAGAAGTGCATTTTGTCTGTGATTACATGGATGTGTACAAAACCGTGTTTCCTCCAAGTCTCACGATGGTGTAGAATATACAGCTTTTAGGTTATGGATACTTTTACAAACTTAAATATGGCAGCACTGACTGACTGTAACACTGCCTTTTAGTGAGAATGTATTATTTATATTGAAACCATTGTTAATTATAGTGTTTATTTTGTAAAATAATATATATGATTAGAATTCACTATGTTGTTGTCTTGAACTCATTCTCAAAACCCTAATATAATTTAATCCATTGGCATAGTCATTTTATTCTATTCATAATAACCTAAAACGGGCACCGATTGGTGCTGCACTCTAGCGGCGAAATTTGTAACTAATGACTGCGGGCAGCCACGAGTTCTCTCTACTATGGGTGCAGACTGCCTATTAAGCTATCTAACGCCGCTGGTACTCTAGTCATGGTGACATCGTAGAAACACCGTGGCCAGGTATTCTTACAAAGTTTGTGGGTTCGACTCCTGCTCACAACCAAAAATGACCAATCATGCAACTCTCAATGAGTTAACCGATCTGGGGCAACGTTGGTGGGAGAGTCCAAGTAAAATAAACGGTGGCATGCTTGCTTGGAAGTTAACGGGATTGGTTAATTTTTTTTGTGAGTTGCACATGGTCAACACTGATCCCAGCTTAAATTTTCATCGATTGTGAGTCTGAGGAATTTAGTTTGTTCTACTTAATCCAATTCGCAACTGTTTAATATGATGTTGGATCTAAACGTTGAACTGGTTTGTTTAGTAGAAAATGAAATCAAGTTTGACTTTTTTTGATTGAAGAATAGATTTTTTTTATCAAGGAATTATTTTATCGCTCCAAGATTAACAAAAGATGAGACTTCAATATCTTCTTTGTTTAGCCTAAAGTTGTGATATTTGCATCATCCGCATACAGACAAGCAGTCATACCCCAAAATATCGTGGGAAATCCCCCAAGATAACACAGGAAGAGAAGGGGTCCCAGGATTAAATTCGCAACTTTTATCATACAACGGAAAAGTCCACTTTCGGTACTCTTAATGAAATATAATATTCCCTGACATTTCAGCTCCAATAATCTATACTTATTTAATAGGCGAGCAGGTTTTTTGTGCAATCACTCCTCCTAAACTACTGAACCGATCTTCATGTTTTTGGTGTCATTGGAAAGAGCCTAATGTGAAGTTGTGCAGGAAACTTGTTTTATAGAGAAATAATTTGTGAGTGAGGCCCTGGGGCCCTTTTAAGTTGAGTTTTTTCCCATAAGCTTAACATTGGGAAATAACTATAAGTTTTAAGAAATCAGCTGGATAGAGTAAACACAGTTAATCAGTAGGCCATGTCGGCTTTGGAACGGTAACACAATATGTATTGCTCAGATTTGAGCAACAGGACAACTAGTTGAAATAATTGCACGTCGTTCTGATAGCTTCGGCAGGAACCTTTACTAGAAAAAAAAACAAAAAGAACCCCTGCCAATGCTTATTAGGATATTTTCCTCCCATCATTTTTATTATTTTAGTGAAGTCATTACAACTGAACTGTACAAGTAAGCAAACACGATATAACTGGGATGCAAAGTAAGAGAAAGGATCCACTGCAGAATTGTAGGGATAATAGTGTTGGCCAAACATTTAAGACTAGAAAAATATTATTAGACTGGTGGGTAAACATTATTTTAAATTGTTAAAAGGAACATAGATTTGTAGTAGTGATGTTCAAAACCAGAAATTTCAAATCTCGAAACCGAAACCAAAACTTAAAAAATCGAATCTCGAAACTCGAAAGTCAAATTCCAAAATCCTATTTACTTGCCTGGTTATGGTTATGAAAAATAAATCCAGTTACTCCAAATAAACCAGTTAACTTACTGCCATTCTCGAAGTATCCTAGAAAAATATTAGTTTCAGAACTACTAGTGAACCAATTATTTGTAGCTTAATTATAAACTTTGGTTAGAGTTGTTCTTTCACAAATAAAAAATCAATAATCCACAAAAGGTGAAGGTAGACGACCGATGACAGTAGGCTTTTGACCTTCACATTATTAATCAACACTTGGGCGTGATTTCTGTTAAAAAAACAACAATGACACAAAAAATCTCGGCAGTTTTGAGTATTGATTCTCGAAACTCGCCGATCGAATCTCGAAACCGAAACTTTTCCAAAGTTTTGGTGGTTTTGAGATTCGAGTTTTGGTTTTGACACATCACTAATTTGTAGTATTAATTTTAAAGTGATTGATGATTTCTATGTAACATTATGAAATATTCCAAATCTTAAAACTTATTTTAAACATAAGTATTTTTTATTGTTTATAAACTACATAGATCTTGTTTAGTTTATTAAAAAATAATAACGAGGGTTGATAAAGTTACTTTATGTTTAACCATTATCTTGGACAGTTAAATAAATACAAAATATTTCCATTGATCCTTATTGTTAATTAAAGTATGAACACTTGATTAAGATATAGTAATGTTGTTCCATGAAAATGTGTTGTGCTCTGCGTTACTCTGTTTCATATTCACCCTTTAATATTCATTTTGTTGGTTTGCATTTTATTTTATTAGTGTGAATATCAAAACGTAATCAGGTATTTCAAATTTATTCCATATAAATGTAATATATCACCGATATTGCTTCTAATATACATGTTACTATGGTATCTATGCAATCAATAAAATATCCCTGATAGGAGCATAAAGTTTGACAAAGTGTCTCAGCTAAAATATTTCCCAGTATTTTCATGTTTCATTTACAAATATAATTTTAATTGATACTTCATCAAATCCTTGTGGCTTATTTAATTAGTAGTGTTAGATGAGTGTTCATAATTAAATACAAAATTATTTCAATTATTAGTTTCAATTATTAATTTAATTATATTTTTCTTTGATAATAAATGTGTGCACATTTCGTTAACGCCCTGAGGCTGCAAGTTGTGAAATCGAGGGATAAATTGTTATCGATTAGTTTAATTTGTTTAAATTATTAAGTTACTGACATATTATAGTCCTTTTTGATCCAGACAGCAATGAATGATTATTTGTTTAGAATTCATTGTTGGTTATGGTGAGTTTATGTTATTTTAAAAGCTGTTGTGGTCATTTGCTGTCACTGAATGAGAAAATAAGTTTCAAGATATTTCAGGGTCTGGAATCTGATCCCGTCTAGGTGGGACAAATACCTCGAACATAAAAAAATACACATTCCGATTTTCTTTTTTAATTTTAACTGCTTTTACAGTTATTTATTTTTTATTTTTTGTGTTTTTCCCAGCTTTGCCTGGATTTTACCACCAATCTTTTGTGTAATATTGTTATGTTCTAAGTATTATATTAGCCTGAAGACAAGATAAAATTTCAGATCCCTTGTTTTTCTCATTCAGTAAATGATAATGATTTAGTAAATGATCACAATAACTTCTTAAATAACAATGAATGATTTTTCCAACACTTTCTATATTGCATTATCAGTGGAATATTGCAGAAATGTTTGTCTTTATCTACACACAAGTCATTGTAGAACGACTCGGTAATTATTGCACAATTCACAAATCGATACAGCATTCTGATCTGGGGATCCAGATTAGAGGCAGGCCTCACCAGTGTTTTGTTGTGGATTCAATCAATCAATCAATAATACTTTATTCATTAGTACATAAAATGCACAGAATGGTGTCAATACATACATTGTTTAGGTGTATGCTGAAAACAAATAATAAAATACAATAATTCTTAACAAACAATAGTTCAAATTAAATAAAATCATGGTTCTAATTCTAACTCTAACTTGCCAAGTTCACTACAATAATCATGAAAAAAGTCATCAATACTATACAGTGGCTTATTGATAAGATATAGCTTTACTTGATTTTTAAACGTTTTAAGATCTGTTATTCGTTTAAGATATTCTGGCAAAGAATTAAAAAATCGTATTCCAATATATGAGGTTTTTTTGTGAAAAATGAAGAATTATGCTTTCTGTATGCCAGTTGATTACCTTTCCTTGTTTCATACTAATGAAAAGAATTTAATTGGGGTAATTTTTGAAAGTTTGATCTAATATGAACTACTAACTGAAAAATAAATAAACCATAAACTGTCAAAATTTCTGTATTTTTGAAATGTTCTTTTACAGAGTCCCCCGGTTTCAATTTTAACATAATACGAAGGTTTTTTTTTGAAGTAATAGTATTCTGTTTAGATTATTGTTTGAAGTAGAACCATAAAGGCATAAACCAAAAGCTATATGCGATTCAATTAGAGCATAATAGACAATTTTTAAAGTTTCAAACCTACTGAATTTGGACATCTGTCTCAATGCATAAAGGCCTGAAGATATCTTTTTACAAACTGAATCTAGATGATTGTCCCAGGTAAAGTGGCTATCTATGTTTAATCCAAAAAATTTAATAGTGTCTACTTCATTTAAAAAATATTCATCCATGAAAATATTTGTGCTTTTACCATTTTTTAATTTTGAAGCAGAGAACTCAATATATTTGGTTTTAATTGGGTTTGGCAATAAATTTAACTTATGTAAATACTGCATAGTATTAGAAAGATTCACAAAAGCAGAAATTTCGACATCAGGTTCAGAAATCCCTGATATTTTTAAACTTATATCATCAGCAAATAAACAAATATTATTTGGTACTTTTATTATGGTTGGAAACCCTGTAATGTATACTAGAAATAGTAATGGCCCCAATATAGACCCTTGTGGTACTCCGTACCTGACAATATTTGTTGATGAAGTATAAGTAGTCAATTGATTAAAATTGTTTATATTATCAATTGCAACATACTGTTTTCTGCCTATAAGGTATGATCGAAACTAACATAGGGCTCTTTCTTCCAGCCCAATACAATGCAATTTTTGAAGCAGCAATTCATGAGAAACACTGTCAAAGGCTTTTGTAAGATCCATAAAAATTCCAACTACCCGTTCTTTGTTGTCTATAGCATTAATAATTGATTCACAGAAATCGATCCCAGCATTAATGACAGATTTTCCTTCCCTGAAACCAAATTGTTGTTTATCTAATAAATTATTTTCCTCAAGAAATTTTGACAACTGTATATGCATTACTTTTTTATAAATTTTAGAGAATGAGGACAGTAAGGATATTGGTCTGTAATTAGAAAAAGTTTTTGATTCACCGCCCTTGTAACAGGGTTTAATTTTGGATATTTTTAATTTTTCTGGGAAAATTCCGGTAATAAGAGATGAGTTAATTATATGCTGCAGTGGTAGCATCAGATACTCCCGAGCATGTTTAATAACTGGCATAGGTACCTCATCCCATCCAGTAGAAAATTTGCTATCAAAGGACATAATAATTTTTTCCAGATCTTCATAACAAATTGTTTTGGGATGAAACTTTGCCTTATTTTTTCCAGATGCTTCTAGAGGTTTTCCCAAATCAGTAACAAAGTTAGATTCAGGCAATATATTGTTGTCTACCATACATGTGTAGTAGTCATTAAAAGACTGGCATACGTTTCTAATATCACAACTTAAACCCTCGATATATGGCAAATTTTTATTTCCACAATCACTCTTAGCTTTAGAGCCAATTTCCTTATTAATTATGTTCCATGTTGTCTTACTGACATTTTTTGATTTTTTAAGTAAACCATCATAGAATTTGTATTTAGTGCCTGCAACTTCTTTTTTCAATTCTTTCTTTTTCTCACTCAAAAGGGTCTTCACAACTTGATTTTTGGTTTCCCTAACAGTTCTGCTTAGATATAACACATCACTTCTTTTCTTTAAAATACTATTTGTGACCCATTTTTTTCCTTTTTTCACTCTACTTTTAATTTTGGGAAAACCTGTATTAAAATAATACATAAAAATATTAAAGAAAACGTCAAATTTGTTTGTTACAGGTGCATTCTAACCTCAAACCAATTTTCACTTGATAACATTTTACAAAAATTATTAATATTATCTGTAAATTTCCTGGTGTGAGAAACAACATTTTCTTTCTGAAGTAAGGCCTCAATATTGCGATCATATATCTCAAGTACTTGAGCATCATGATCTGATAATTCAGTGATTATGCCATAGATTTTTGTTTTGCATTTAGAGATATTAGTAAAAACATTATCGATTCCACTCTCCTTTGTCTTATAGACTCTAGTTGGAAAATCGACTAGCGCTTTAACCTTATGCGAGGCCAATATATTCATTAACCTGCAAGTATTTTTAGATTTCTCAAGAACATCAATATTCACATCACTAACAATTACAATGTTTTTAAATTTACTGTTTAATATTTCTAATACGGCATCAAATTTGTCCAAAAAATTGTTATCATAACATGCTTTTGGGGTTCGATAGACTCCAGCCAGTACAAACGAAAATTTTCCAGATGTAATTTTTGCTGTACAGCATTCAAACTCTTTATCAGATAATAATTCAATAATATCCGGCAATAATAACAATTTAACATTAAATTTTGAATTTGCTAAAATTATTACTCCTCCCCCACGTGATGATTTACGGGCATAGAAGGATTTTACTTGCATATTTTTTAAGTTTAGACGGTCTATTTCTTCTTCTTTCATCTTGTGCTCCGTTAGTACCAATATATCAGTTTGAATTTCTTCCAATAATAAAGACAATATGTCTATTCTTGATGGTAAATGTTGTATGTTTTGGTGCATTATAGAAATTTTTTTAGATTTTTCCTCTATATTATAATATTTTTTGGGTCGCTCTATACTATTAGTTTTACTGAAGTTTGATGTACAAATATCATTTTTATATTTTACATTTCTTTCATATTTCAAATTTTGATGGTTTACTATGTCTATTTCTTTAAAACAGTTATCAGTTTTCAAACCAAATTTTGTAAAACCTTTTTGGTTATAAATTTTGTCAATATCTAAACCATTATATTTAAAAGCAGAACATTTTTCATTGTCATTTAAATTTAGTTTAAACTGTCACAGACATTTGGACTCAAACAAATATTATTAACCACTAGATCACTGACACAATTGCTCTGCTTTGACATCTTACTACACAACACATCTTCTGAAACTATTTTTAAGATGTCTTCTGTCTTGCTTACTTGTGTAAATGAATTTTCATCCAAACTTGCAGCAGGTAGACTTGAAGAGCTTACATCACACCCTTCATTTGACACTGTGATGTTAGAGGGATCTGGTAAACTGGTCACTCCTGCTACATTGCTGCTGTCTAATCCGGACCGTGCTCGTGCAGATGAAATTTGAAGTCTTGGAGGGTTGATTGAGTGTGAGATTGGAGTCTGAGGTTGGAGTCGAATGGATATATCGTCATATAAGCGTTTGATAAGACCTTCATGTGTCATGCCATTTCTGATTTCTCTTCTTGATTTTTGAAAATATGAAACAATCTCTACAGATGCTCCCGTTCTCTGCTGAAAGTCACAAATATTCGCTGCAAAATGATCAGTTCTTATCTTATCTCTTACTGTCCCGATTGGGGAACAAACTAGGCGCTTAAATCCTCGTTTTATAAAGTCTTCAGTGAGTTGTTTAAATGCCAGATCGTAGTCTTGTGTGGTAGGTTTCATAAAATACTCAGGTTTTGTCACTAAAGAGTAGACAGCAGCCTTTCCGGGTGAATTTTGCAAAGCTAAATGGCTAGCCTGGTAATCAGAGGTTGAAGGTCTCCCACATTTTTCTCGAAATATTACAGCTACTCCCGCAGTCATGTTTCGGGGACAATCCAAGTCTGCCGAAATGCTATGTGCAAAAGCAATTTCTTCCTCCGTGCTGTACTTCTTAATTAGATTCCCCATATTTGTCTCGCTTATTGTAAAATGTTCATTTATCTTCCATTTTCTATTTTCACCATATCTATGTATAACATCTACTGTCATGTATGCCACTTTTCTTTTCCCTCTATTGTTTAAATGGAGTCCATGTCTACTGTAGTGAAAACGCTTTAGAAAGTCAAGGTCAATTAACTGTAGATTACCTGAACCAGCAACCAATTTCCTAACATAGTTATTTAGGAGATATATCTCTTTATGAATAGGGTCAGAAATATCACAGTCAAAACGAGTGGGGATTGTAGAGACAATTACCATTTGTTTAGAAACCAGTTTAGACAACTCACTTTTAAGGCTTTTATAAATGTGAGTAAGGTCCCCATTAAAAGTGTCATTAGTTCCCGCCAGAAGAACCGTCACATCCTCTTTCTGTGTTTAGAGTACTGCTGATTGAACAACATCTGCATGATTGAATCTTTGATGATAAAAAAAATTGGGATTATTTTCCTGGATGAACCGAAGCACTCCCAATGATGAAACAGTACGTTTTCCTGAATCAGACCAGGTCCTTTGTAAGGAAACCTCTTTGTTCTCTAACTATCTTGGACCTTGCTTGCTCTCTGTGACAAACAAGTTGTGAACCCTTTTGAGATTGAGCTGAACTTTTCATCAAAGAACAAAACAATTTTACTACACAGCATGCTGTCATTAGGAAATAAATTTATACAATTCAAACTTAAATAATTGAATATGATGATAAAACCATAGATTAAGCATACTCCTTAGGAGATATTGCATTGGCAAGCTGTCAGACGAAGACGGGTGAACAGTGGCGTGCTCCTGCGGGATTTTCTAGTACTAGCATAGAATTAGAGCCGACGGCATCAGCGCAGTGGCGCAGCTCGTGGCCACGTGAGGAACCAACGATCCGCGGGCTAGGAGGGGATACGACATCCGTGTGCGAGAGAGAGCGGGAGTACTTGTGCGACAGAGAGAGAGAGGAAGTGAGAAAGATAGGCTCCGCCGACGCGACACTGCCGTGCCGTAGTGCCGTGGCTCGCTCGCACTCGCAGGGCGTCCGCCAGCCACCAGCCCCAGTGCCTTCGTGCCTTCCTTCCGTCAAATCGTAAAGCGGCTTCTTCCTTGATAAATGTTCTACGTTCGCTTGTGAAAATACTCTTACAGTTATAATTACAAATTAGTGTAATAGGTGTATAGTATGTATAACCGATATTTCATTACCAATGATTCAGTGAATTCATAACATACAATATTTCCTTATTAAAATCCCACTTAATTCTTTTTCACAATTTATTATTTTTTTCCTTTTAATTTCGTCGGGGCGGAGAGTAAATCCTCATGGACACTCAAAAATCCGTATTCGAGAGTAGTGCCGGACTTTTACCGGCTAAAAAAACTCCGCGAAAATTTTAAAATTATTAAAATAAATAAAGTAATTTCTGTGATTTGAGTAATTAACTTTGAAAACCTTTATTAAGTTCAAATAAAATTTATGTTCTTTTTGAAAAAAAATTGAGAAACATTAAGAAATTATACAGGTTTGAAATTAAAGAATATCAGTAATTATTATGAAACGTGATTTACTCATCAATTCAAAGCAAGGTTGTTATCTAATATTTATTTACGATATAGCATATCACATTGATTTTGTGGCTGATTTTAAGATACGTTTACGTTATAACACCTACGAAACGGCCAGTCCGATTTTAACGAGAGACCTATCAAATGAACGGAAATATTGTCAAATTTTATATTACGGAGTTTCAAATCTTTACATTGCTTTTTTAAATTTATATAAGGAAAAACAGTGCAAAATATCTGTGTTTTTTTACAATGTGTGAGTAAATCTCAAATTTAAACGATTATTACAAAATATCAAGTCAACGTATCTGCTTAAAATTGTTATGGCGTATATAGGCCTAAGGGTTATTTAAAAACACTTTTGTCACGTTTCATGAAAGGAATTCATGACTACCTATATAATAAAAATAAACTTAATTTTAATCAGGCAAATATGTGTAATTCAAAAAATATATACAGGGTGTCACAAAAAAGCGTGGTGTGATTCGCAGAATTTGATTCCACATATGAAAATAAGTCAAAATTATCTACAATTGGTTCAATTTCAGTGCTACGTCTGCCCGGCAGCATCATCTCGACTTGTCGTCTGATTGATGCGTCGTCAGTCAGATTCATATGCCTTCTGTAATACTACTACAGAGAGTTCACAGACCGGAAATTCCTGGAAAATCGGATAATTTTACAGGAATTTCGGTGAAAATTCGTTGATTTAGTTTTAAAACGTCTTTTTCGGCCATTCTCGTTCATGCGGCTCGGTTGTCGTTCCCCAGGGAGGTAAAAACCATGGAGATCTCGTCAAATGGACAGAAAACGGTCCGTACATTGTCAGGCTAGACCCAAAGTGCAGGACACGGCAAATCTGAGTAATCCCGAGCGGTGAGCCCGATGTCGTTTACACGCTCCTGTACCTCTTAATAATAATACAACTACAATGAAACTTATATATTTCTTTTCTGCATGAATGTCCGCATCTAACGGTATCAATATATTTTAGTTTAAAATTATGTGTAATTTGTAATAATTAAAATATTAGAAGGTTCTAAGAACATGACATAAAAAAGTCAGTAAGCGAGAAAGTTTTTTATTCCTGAGGTAAAATTAAACTTCCAGCGAGAAAGTTGTAGCTAATTAGTTGATCTTCAAAATTTATTCGAAAAAATTTTCGATAGAGCTTCTAGTTTCTTCAATAATCCGATATAAATTACGGCTATGTTCAGTTCTACGCGCGCCGCCGTCGTCGTCGAGGACCACGGCCTCGATTTGTATCAGAATAATCGATTTGTATCACTTAAAAATTGTTCCTTCTAGTTCTAGCAGTTATTTATTACATCGTTAAATTAGATTGTATTTAAATTTTACATGTTTTCAGGTTTATCATCCTTAATTTTATGGTCACATTTTATGATTTTAATTGTGAACATTGAAATAGAAGAGAATCAACATCTGTTTACAGAAACTTAAGTTATACCTCCCTAACAACTATTCAAATAGACTTATAATTTGATTTTGTGTGAATAAATAAGGAATAGATCGGGGAAATGAAATACAAAGTCGTAAGTAAATATGTGTAGCTAAATATTGAATCAAAATTATGAATGAACTTATGGTTTTACGTCGAAACTTAGAACTAAGCCTCTACATCAGCCAATAATGTAATAACCAATCCTATAAAAATCACATTGGCGTTAAAAGTTGAGGAACATGTCAAGGAACTCGAATACGAAAGATACTTAAATTTGAATAAACTTTTCTACCAAAGCTATAAATGAGATGGTATGGAATCAAATTTGTTGTGTCAAAATTCAAAACTAAGTCTCTTTAAAAGCCGTACAATTGTTATTATATAGTTATTTTCACGAAAAGAGTTGACTCATGTATCGAGTAAATAAAATATGGGAGTCATTGAGTCATTAATTAATTAATTTCGATGAAAATCCAGGTTGAGTACGTGAACATCGAGATTTGTATGCTAATATTGAAACTTACACGTGTTTTTACGTCATAATTAGAGGTTAAATACATTTTAATTTAGTACCAAAAGATAAAGAATTTATTCAGTAATTCGATTCCAAAAACCATTTTACTATAAAAAAATCCCTTGCGCCGTAAACCTCATTTAACTGAGGACGCGTCGCCAATAACCCATAAGACGCTGTACTGAGCGCTGCGGCTGCGACCGCCGAATCCTACACTTTGAGATGTGACCTTGAGCCCAGCCGGACCGAATTTTGGTCTATCCCGACTATGGGCGCGAGCATGGTCTATCCCGACATGTTTTCTACCTCGCTGTCGTTCCCAGTCAATAAGACAAGTTTTGGTTGTCATTTTCAGCCAATAAAAAACGTTGCCGATCGTCATTTTGGGCCATTAAATGTAAGTAAATCCCTGTTTTTGATCCATCCGATGCGGAAAAATAGGCGTTCTTTGGTGATAGATCGGGGTCGAATCGCCGACTGTATTCGTAAAATACCCCCGTCGCAGCAAACCTGCGTACTCAGCGAATTTCCAATGCATAATATATGTCTTAATACCATATAAAGCCGCATACCAAGTTTCATAAAAATATATTCATATATAAGCGATATGTACAATTTTAATTATTCTCCATAAGAATAGCATTGGTGATGAGTACATAGGTTTGATGAAACAAGGAACACAAACAATTGGTTTTTATGCAAATATAAATATAATTTAACTAGGTGAAGCCACATACCAAGTTTAATCAATATTCAATCATAAGTAAGCACTATATAACATTTTAATTATCCTCCATAAGAATAACATGGGAGATGAGTAAGCAGGTTTGCTGCAACAAGGAACTAAAAAAATGGGGTTTTATCATTGATTATACGGAAAGTTCCGTAGGATGTATAATCAATGGTTTTATGCAAATATCAATATAACTCAACAAGGTGAAGCCACATACCAAGTTTTATTAATTTATGTTCATAATTAAGGGAGTCATTACATTTTACTTATTCTCCATAAGAATAACATGGGGGCTGAGTACGCAGGTTCGGTGCTACTGGGATAATAACAAAAAATACATTTTTTGAGCCAATATCAATATACTAGTACTACGTGACCCCACGTGCCAAGTTTAATCAATATACATTCATTAATAATGGAGATATCAAATTTTATTTATTCTCCATAAGGATAACATTGGTCTAAGGATAACATTGGTTTACTGTGTTTAGCACTTTGAATATCTCTGCAACGGTTGGACGTAGAATCACAATTTAAACACCAAAATGATTGTTTTGTGGAGCTGAGTTGATTGGTAAAAGCAAATGTGAAGTTTACATTAAAATTAACTTAGGAAAAGCCAAAAACCTTTTTCCCATAAGATTAACATAGGAGATTTTATGAGCAGGTTTTTTTGGATTTTCTCCGCAACCACTTAACCTAGCTTAATAATTCAAAATACCATATTATTTGTTTTTTTAAGGTCTATAACATGGTATAAACCAAAATTAAGTGTTTTAAAAATTTTAGGGTAAAAAATGCATAAAACTGATTTTTGGGAAATTTAAAACCCCCATAAACCCCCCTTCCCATGGCCCAATTTTTCTGGTTTTCGAACTTAGTCATAAATGTCACTTTACACATTTGAGCCAAATTTAATCGAAATTGGACGTTTTTTACTCAAGTTATACCATGACAAATTTTTTTTTAGGTCCCCAGATGACTAAAACACTATTCGTTCAAATTTATATATATGTATATATATATATATATATATATATATATATATATATATATATATATAGATATATATATATATACATATATATAAATTTGAACGAATAGTGTTTTAGTCATCTGGGGACCTAAAAAAAAATTTGTCATGGTCTCGGGCTTAAATCTTACCATGAGACCTACGGTAATAGCTTCTTCCCTATAGGGGAAATTCGCTAAAATACGTTCCGGTTGTCGTTCGGGCCTATAAAACGGAATCCGGCTTTATTTTTCGTTGGGGAAATGTGGTCCGATTGCCAATTTTTATGATAAATCACGGTTAGATTGTGATTTTTGGCATATATTGAAGCTCGGTCGTTATTTTCGGTCAATAAACAAGTTGCGACCGTCGATTTCGGACTTTAAAATGCTAGGAAAACGGTTGTTTTCGGCAAATAGAATGAAGTGGAATTGCCTATTCTGTTTAAACAATTGTTTTTCTGTAAAACGCAGACTTTTTCGGCCGATAAAATGCGGCCCTTAAATTTTTTGAGGTCAATGTTTTTGCCCTACAAATCGCAAAAGGGGTTTGTCGGTCAATTGCTTTTTTCGGGCGCTAAAACAAGGCTATATTGCTATTTCCGTGGATAATATGCGGCTCGCTTGCCACTTGAGGCCAATAAAACGTGGTCCATTCCATTATACTTAAAAAATTCATTCATTTTGGTGTTTTTGACCACCAAGTTGTGGAAAAATTTATGTTTTTACCGATAAAACACGGCTAAATATCTGATTTTGCCCGGTAAAATGCGTTTCGGACTTCGCTTTTGAATATAAAACACGACCCGGCTTTGTTTTTTACCGAGAAAATGCGGTCCGATTGCCGTTTTTGAGCGATTAAGTACATTTCCGGCATTAAATAAGGTTGGTACTCAATTTTCAGCCGATAACAAACTTTGCGGTCGTATTTTGGCTAGCAATTTTGCTGTAAAATTGCCGATAACATTATCAATTTTGGTTGATAACACACACCCGATCGGTAAATTTTTCTAATAACACAGTTTGACCGTTTTCAGGCTAAAAAATGTGGTCCGATTGACGTTTTAGACGGCTAAATTAGAATATATTGCTATTTTAGGCCAATAATATGTATCTCGGGTGTCTTTTAAAATCGCCGTATCTCGGCTGATAAAATTTGTTTCGATGTTAGTCTCGGTAAAATCTTTGTTTTCGACGATAACATACTTTGATACTTCCGCTGGCGGTTGGCCTTTGAATTACGGTTTGAGTATAAACTATTGCGGTATTTTTGGCCGATAAACTACGTTCATTGGTCGTTTTTGGTCTAAAAGTTACGGCGACCATGAAATGCGATCAAATTGTAATTTTTATCCGAAATAACAGGTACATATTCTGATTTTGGTCCATGAATTCTATATACAGTCGTCTTTTTAGGCCGATAACGCACAATTTGGTCAATAAAACGCGTCCGGCTATTTTTTACGGCCAATAAAATTATTGATATGGAATTTTTAACAAATTTCCGGGGATGGAATCCCGGACCCCCTACCCCTGAGCCTGAAGAGTATTCCATACCCCCCAAAATCCCCGGCATTCCCCCCCCCAACGTGACTCCCTGGATCCGCCCCTGATAAATGGTAAAGACTTCTTGACATTTCTGGACCACAACTAATTTATGCTTATTGCTTATGAGGAATGAAGCAGGAAACAGTGAACAACAATGCGGACATAATTAAGGAACAGTGAATTTATCATCATCTGAGATTAATAAGATTTCATAAATTGGACTTTCATAAATCACAGTGATTTCACAACCACTTTGGACTCGGTACTTGCTTTGAAAAAAAATACAGCATCCATTATTAAAATATGTTGCAACTACCAAAGTTTAAATTTATGGTTCGCATAATATAAAAAAATATAAAAAATAAATTAAATTTATTGGGAAAACTCAAAAACAATTAATATAATCATTAATCCGATTTATAAGGCAAGGTCGAACATATTCTTTCTCAGTCTTCACCTGTTAATAACTAGCTTATAATAATATAACATTGTAATGTGAATGGGTCATGACATTCCTATGAAAATCGAAAGACGCTTGCGGCAGTTTCAGGCAGTACACCACCTCGGCGAGGCGCCTCGGCCGTTGGCGGTGGCGGGACGTGGTAACGGGCTTCGGTCGGTGCCCTCAGCGGAGTGTGTGTGTTGGGGGTTGGGAGATGGGAGATTTAAGAGGGGTTAGCGGAGGGGCTGTTAGGATGGGCGCGTGGCCGAAGGGGGAGAGGGGAAGGGCAGCGACAGCAGCGCGGCAGCGTAGACGTTCCGAACTAGCTCCGCCGTCGCCTTGGACGTACAAGCAGACCGTGTACGTCTGTCCCATTACGATGGGTGATCTCCTAAGGAGTATGCTTAATCTATGATAAAACTAACTTGTGTATAACTTTTTTTATTAAACAGAATAAATAAACTACATCTCACAACAATAAAAAGTATATTTACACTTATACTGCATTTACAGACCAGACGGTAAATATAATACAAAAGATGGTACATGGCGATCGATTTCATAACCAGTTACACCGGCCATCATCAGGCCCAATCAGAGAATGATAGAAACAATAAAATGGTGAACAACTTTTATACAAGTAAGAAAATAAGAAGAAATTATGTAATTATTCTTTTATTACATGTTTTTTTTTTCATATACCTGATTCACTTAAATGCAATGATTGAATGAAAATGTGCATTTTGCAATGATGTGTAAGTAGTTATTGTTAAATTGGCCATTAAGAAATTTAGGCTTTTGGCCTTTATATAAAGTTGTTGTAGTTAACGTTGACTAAACAACTTAATGTTGTACCTGAGTCAATAAAGAATATTGTTCACTAACATTTTGAAAAATAGCTTTTCCCATGATATATCTTTGTAAGACAATGTCGCAAGTTATGGGTATTTCTTTAATATCTTGAACAGTATTTAACTGAATGCTGTAAGACGGCTAAATTTGTAAACTGGTTTAAAATTTTATAGTTTTTCATGCATTAATTACAAGATTCTAATTTATATCAAAAACAAAATAAAAAGGTGAAGGAGGATGATTTTTTCAATTGTTTGCCAAATAAACTCATCTCACTGTTTATGGAAATTGGAAAGGGAGGTACAGTTCGGGTCACAGTGCTTGACGCCTGGTTAGCGTATGCTCTGGAATGACTTTTCACCTCTATTCGGCTTAGTACCGTTAGTGTTACAGTATACTTTTGTCAACAGAAAGCAAAATTAATTTCTTTAATTTAAAAAAATTGGTTTTGGTTATTTTCGTTATTGTCTGCTTTTATTTACGATAGATTTGAGTTGTTTCTCGCCTTTCCCAGGCGCCAAGCACCGTAGCCCGAACTGTAACTGTCAAATGCTAATCGTTGACAAAAATTAACAAAATAATAAAATATTTCCTGACATGAATTCTGAGAGGAGCATGTGCTCTTTAGAATTCATGACAAGAAATATTTGAAAATATCCCCATTGCTGCAAACCTACATACTCGGCAAATTTCCATACATATATATATATATATATATATATATATATATATATATATATATATAATATGTATTAGGGATGAGTAGATTCTCGATACCGATTCTCGATACCACCGATTCTTGGACATTGGTATCGGTATCGAGATTCATTCGTTCAATGTCGATACCGATACCATCGATACTCCCGCCATTTACCCGCGCTACGAAGTGCGCGGGAAAATATACTCCCGCCGTTTACCCGCTACAAAAGGCACGGGGAGTGTTTGGGTCGGCGGCAAACAATTTTACCTTGGAGATATGAAGAAAGAGGGGTGGGGTCCGGTTGAAAGCAATAAATCAGTCGGCTGAGTAAAATTATTTCTTTGAGTCATTATCTTACAACCGAGTTTTTCCCCATTATGAATTTATAATAAATATAGTTTTTGTTTGTATACATTACTATAGCAAACTAGTGAAATTAATCTTAAATTATGTAACAAATTGCATTAAACAATTTGTTTTATAATTAACTACAAAATTCTACTAAATAATTTTAAATGGTAACATAAATTTGTAACTGTTTTTAATAATAGTTTTAACAACTGTAGGTACTGAAAAATCGTAGGTATCGGTATCGGGAATCGAGAATCGATTTTCCTGGTATCGGTATCGGTATCGAGAATCGATAAATTTCGGTATCGACTCATCCCTAATATATATATATGTGTTTCACTGACACACAAAGTAAGTTTGTTAAAAATACATTCATAAATAAGATTCATTATATAACATTTTATTTATTCTCTGCAAGAATAACATTAAGACTGAGTGCGCAGTAGTGCTACGGAGACCATCAACAAAAATGTTTTTTTTGTGCACGTATCAAGAGACCACAACCAGGTGAAACCATATTCAAAGTTTCATCAATATAAATTCATAAATAAGCCAGATATAAAATGTGATTTTATCTCGTTAAGAACAATATTGGACAACGTATTGTGTTAAGCACTTTCACCACCGTGGTAACCAATTGACGGAAAGAAAAATAAAACCTTTATTATTGTTAGTTTTCTAAGCTGAACCCAATGGCCAAAACTGACATTTGTAAAAATATTGTATGCACAATACGCCCCAAAATACATCTTGGGATGAGGCGATCTGTCCGGTTTTCAAACTTAAAGCCATAATCGTACTTTATAGGTTTGCACGAAATTTAATCAAAATCTAAAAATTTTTACAAAAGTTATTGCACCCATGGATACAATATGTATATATTGTGTGACATATATTATTGTGCCACATATATATTTTGCGAGAACGATGGTGTCTTCGGTATCAATAGGGACCTAAAAACAAAAAGTTTTCAATGGTCCTGGGCCTAGGTCTTACCATGCCGAACACAGTAGTAACTTCTTCCCTATTGGCGAAATTTGCTAAAATATATCCAGTTGAGGAGTCCATTCACAGAAAGCATGCAATCAAGAATTTGGACATTGGTTGTATATGTTTTTTACTACTCACCTGTTCAGTGGATTTAACAGGGGTGGTTTTGGGAATTTTATTTTCGGTGGGCCCTGTTCCGTTTAAGAATACAATTATTTTATTTATACTTTTTCTTAAAATTCCAAAAGCAAATTGTTTTGTTTAGTTTTTTGGTAGTTTTTAAAACCACTACTAGCACTCAGAACAGAACTGTCTGCTTTACGAGATTGGCAAGGTCCCGATTCCGTCGCTTCCTAAAGTTTTATTTATTTATTTATTTACCAACAACATGCCATGGTTATTCTGGAATCGCTGTATCATAATGGTGCATTTTTATGCCACTTTGGGAGAACAAAATGATCCTTTTCTGTATTTGAAAAGTTTCTTATGGTACATTATAGTTATAAGAAATGAGATGGGGAGAGTATATCACTCATGACTCAAAAGCAGCCAACCAGCTGTCAAACTGAGCAGTCAATCGGAGCCAGTGACGCCGGCCAGTGCAGCCAACCAGCTGTCAAACTGAGCAGTCAATCGGAGCCAATGACGCCGGCCAGTGCAGACAACCAGCTGTCAAACTGAGCAGTCAATCGGAGCCAATGACGCCGGCCAGTGCAGCCAACCAGCTGTCAAACTGAGCAGTCAATCGGAGCCAATGACGCCGGCCAGTGCAGCCAACCAGCTGTCAAACTGAGCAGTCAATCGGAGCCAATGACGCCGGCCAGTGCAACCAACCAGCTGTCAAACTGAGCAGTCAATCGGAGCCAATGACGCCGGCCAGTGCAGACAACCAGCTGTCAAACTGAGCAGTCAATCGGAGCCAATGACGCCGGCCAGTGCAGCCAACCAGCTGTCAAACTGAGCAGTCAATCGGAGCCAATAACGCCGGCCAGTGCAGCCAACCAGCTGTCAAACTGAGCAGTCAATCGGAGCCAATGACGCCGGCCAGTGCAGCCAACCAGCTGTCAAACTGAGCAGTCAATCGGAGCCAATGACGCCGGCCAGTGCAGCCAACCAGCTGTCAAACTGAGCAGTCAATCGGAGCCAATGACGCCGGCCAGTGCAGCCAACCAGCTGTCAAACTGAGCAGTCAATCGGAGCCAATGACGCCGGCCAGTGCAGCCAACCCATTCGTGATCAACTGGTTGGTATTTTACCAAATTTCCCTTTGTAAAATCTTTGAAAAATAAGTGCACTTTAATTAAAAACAAGAGTAATGATGTAAAAAGTGTGGTTAGGCCCAGCCAAACCGCTAGAACCGCTCTTGGGATTTACACACTTAATGCTGTGTTGAAGTAGACGTTGGTATTTACGTTTATAAATAAATAATGTAGTAAATCCTATCTAAGGAAAAGTTAAAAGTTTGTCGCCTATTTCACAGAGAGTTTAAAAGTTCTCTTTATATTAACTAGCAAAGAAGCTTAAAGCCTTTAGTTCTCTTTACATTTCTTTTGAGTGGGGCTTTTACAAAATCTAAACTCATAAACAAATTTTACATTTTTGGTTGAACTACGGACTTTTTAATAAGATTGTTATTTAAAAATATGTATTTTAAAGTATTAAATTTATAAATGATTAATTTTTTTTAATTCATAAAAATACTATTGATATTAAAATCAAGTTTTATAAAATTTTGCTGTCGCCCAAATCTTAAGGATGGCTATACAATTCTGGAAGAAGTTGGCTGTACCAAGTTTCTAGGACTTTATATTGAAAGAGGACTAACTTGGACGGATCATGTAAATATTTGTGATCAAAAGTGTCTTTAAACATCTACGTTTAGAGGGAATTGTCAAAGTGCTGCCGTTGAAATATGCTGCTGATGGCGTATTATGGTTCAATCTTTATATATAACGAGCTGCTCCCCCGCAATATTTAGCGGATATAATCCTTATAACAGCTGTTTATTGAATTAAGAAAAAACACATGTGACATAAAGCTAATATAACTCTCCTCCATATGAAAAACATGGGAACTTGGAAGTCCTGTGGGGCAGAGCCCTGGGGCCGAAATCCAAATTTTGGCTCAACAAAACTTGGAATTATCTTTTAAATAAAAAAAGAATCATCAAAATCGGTTAAGTATTAACTTCAGGAAGTGAGTGAACAAAAACCAGATTTTTTAAAAATATGTAGATTCTGTAAGCGAAATTTTTAAGTCAAAATTGTGGGAGTTTGGCAAATCGCAGGATGATGGGAGAGGGTTCAAATTAAAGGTCTCGATCCCAGGGACCCGGGAAAAATAGCAGCATTTCCAAAAAGATACCAGAAAATGAGAAATAACGTAAAACATCCACCATAAGAAAAGCATGGGAATTTAAAAACGTCTGCTTTGTTTATATTAAACATGTAATTAAGTGTCTACTTTGTGAATCAGATGATGCGTAGTCTCGGAGCAAGGTTTTGGGTTATGGCCCCTTCAAGCCACTAGTCTATATATAATTCTGTAAGCGAAATTTTTAAGTCAAAATTATGGGAGTTTGGTAAATTGCAGGATGATGGGAGACGGCGCAAATTAAAGGTCTTGATTCCAGGGACTCAGGAAAAATAGTGGTATTTCTAAAAAGTTACCAGCAAACAAGCAATAACCTAAAACATCCCCCATAAGAAAAGCATGGGGATAAAAAGTCTGCTTTGTATACATTAAAACATGTGATAAAGTGTCTACTTTGTTTACAAACTGACATGTGTTCCTACTTGGAGAAAGACTGTCGCCCCTTCAAGCCACTAGTGTATCAGTATTTACCGTGCCGTATTACTCTTTTGGGTAGATGTAACGACAAGGAATTTAAAAGACTTTTTATTTTTTAACGTTTACAAGAATAGTTGGTAATTTACCAATTAGAGAGTTAAGCAAAAGGACTTTCAGGAATTTTTGAGTTTTAACCCTGCCGTATCTTAATATATTTCAAACTATATTGTATTCCAAATTTAAATGTGAACATATTTTAGGAAAGAATATTTAAATTATAATACTAGAAATTGTAATATCCAATAGTCACAACTACATAGACTACATCTTTTTTGTATTACAAGCATTTAAACATATTACCAAAATATTTACAACTCAAAAGCAACTCAAACAAAACAATTTAAATCACAATTTCATTTTCTCACATGATGAATACATAGGCTACTCTCGATATTAAAACAATTAATGGTCTAAATAACTGTTTTACATTGATAAAAATTTAAACTGATTGTTTTCAAGATTCTGAAATTTTCTGAGACTATATTCTTGTGTGTTACATTGTTTATTAATTTGCATTACTGTGTGATTTAAACATTCTAAATTTCTGTTTTTTAACATTGATACACAATATTTGTAATTGTTTATATCAATAAACTGTTGCTGTTTTACCTTCCCAGTGTAGCTGGGACTTTATTCAGACCAAGTTATACACTGCTAAATACATCCTGGAGCCTACACTGCTGAATGATTGGTGCTGTAAAGCCGTGCTTTTAACTCTGTAAGGTTGGAGCAGAAATAACGATACATCATCACCACTTATTTCATGTGTCATTATTTCTGCTTCAATAATAGGCTGATCAAATCCTTGAATTGTTTGATTTGAACCACTTGTTCACTATCCCTATCACCTTTTCCTTATCCTTATTACCATTTTGAAATGGTGGTGTCGGCATGCAATTTTTTGATCAGTGTTGCCTTTAGCATGTAGTTAGAGCTTATTGTAATTATGCAAAAAATGTTGAAAATTATATTCTTAAAGATTAAAATGTACATCAGTTGATATTATACAAAATCATTGAATAATATAAATAACTCATTCGAGCGTGGGCCACTGATATCTAATCGCAAAGTTAATCATTGGTTTAAAATATTACGTGGTTTGAAGTTGACACAAAAGCAAAGAGAGGAATATGTTTGTTTGTATTGTTGAGATTTGATAAGGGAAACGTGTAGTATTTGAATGGGAAACTGCAAATAATTTAAATTTAGTTTTGTTTTTGTTGGACTATCAGCTATACTTTGCTTGCATTATTAAAGTTAATTTTTGAAGGTTTTCGAGTTCATGAATCAGTAAATGAACTTCATAAATAACTAGGCTTATCGCCGTTGGAGGATTCGCCCCCAAATCCCCTTTTGGAGTTCGCTTCGCTCACTTGCATTCCTCAGTCAATTCAAGTTTAAATCAAACTCGTAGTTCATTAACCAAAGAAAAACTACACAACAATGAACTTTGGTGAGCACATTAACACCTACACAGGTGATCCCATTTCGGTTCGATATCGAAACATTTTACCAACCGGCTGCTTGTTCGTTTTATCGAATGAACTCCCGACTACAATGGTTGTTTAGAGGCGTATAAAAGCAAAAAATAAAGTGTTCACTCAATCAGATATAAATAAATACCCCCGTAGCAGCAAACCTGCATACTCAGCGAATTTCCAATGCATATTAATTTATCTACCACAAAGCGACATACCAAGTTTCATCAATATACAATTATAAATAAGCGATTTATGACATTTTAATTATTCTCCATAAGAATAACATGGCGGCTGAGTATGCAGGTTTGCTGAAATAAGGAACACTAAAAATGGGCTTTTATATAAATATCAATATAACTCAACTAGGTAAAGCCACATACCAAGTTCTATTAATTTATGTTCATAATTAAAGGAGATAACACGTTAATGATTCTCCATAAGAATAACATGGGGCTGAGTATGCAGGTTTGCTGCTACGGGAACCATAGACCAAAAAATGGGTTTTTGTGCAAATATCAATAGACCACAATGAAATGAAGCAATATACCAAGTTTCGTCAGGATAAGTTGATAAATAAGCGAGATATACAATTTTTCTTATCCTCCATAAGAATAACATTGGGCAACGTACTGTGTTTAGCACTTTCAATATCTCAGTAACCAATTGACGTAGAGCAATGATTAAAACATCAAATTGTGCGTTTTTTTAAGCTGATTCCAATGGAAAAAAATAAAATTTTACTTTTTCAAAAATTGTATGTAAAAAACTCAAAAAACCCATTTTTGGGGTACAAAACCCCCCCAAAATACCCCTTCGGATAGGTTGATTCGTCTGGTTTTCGAACTTAAAGTCATAAATGCTGCTTTACACGTTTGTACCAAATTTCATCAAAATCGGTCTTTTTTTACGAGAGTTATCGCACCCACGGACATATATATATATATATATATATTGCTTGACTTGTATATTAGGGCTACTAATATTATCATTTTTAAAATCATTATTAACGAGTACCCTTTTTTTGAAACATTTTTATTTTTAGTCAAAAATTTAGTCAAAATAAAAATGTTTCAAAAAAAGGGTACTCGTTAATAATGATTTTAAAAATAATATATATATATATATATATATATATATACAGTTTCGAACAAATGGTGTTTTTGGGGTCTGGGGACCTCAAAACGAAAAGTTATCATGGTCCCGGGCCTAGGTCTTACCATGCCGACTACGGTAATAGCTTCTTCCCTATAGGGTAAATTCGCTAAAAGTTGTGGTTACAATGTTAAATTGGAGTTCTACAAATGGATTTACAATAACAACAAATAAGACTTCAGTTCACGACAAAATTATAGTAACGTAACCTAACCTAACTCCGCAGAGCGTCGTATGGTGGCTGTTCGTTGAGCAACATAATTACAAATAAATGAATTTGTAAAAACAAAATAAAGTCAATTAAACATAAATTGCAGACCTCAACAAGTAAGCATCAAAAATAGGATTCAAACCCGTGACCATATGATCTTGAATCACCTGACAACATATCCACTGGGCTACTGGGCTAAATTCATTCTATAGAACAAACAATCGGTTTGATTTCATTTTCCAATCTCTTAACAAACGATATTCGCGATACTGAACCTCCCGTGTAGGCGATAATGTGCTCACTGATTTATACAAGTCTCACACTTCAAACATATGGTCTCGAACATGTTCACACTCACAAAACACATTCACTTGAGTTTTGAACGATATTTCTCACTACACTACTCTGAGATTAGCTATTTTAACTATGTGTTTATCATGTGAGTTGTTGCTTATGGAACATTTTACACAGTAAACATTGCTTTCCACTGAAAACATTAGACATCTGTATGTAAATATCAAGTTTTACAAGTGATAAACACATAACTAAAACAGCTGATCTCGAAGTAGTGTAGTGAAATTAAATTACACATGTTTAAAAATGTGCTAAAAGGTGATTAATATACAACCAAATATAACTCAACTATGCTCCTTATAAAATTGTCTTTGTTTAATACCAGTTGGTAAGCCCTTGATAAACAAAATATTATAAGCAGGATAGATAAAATACGTCTTACAACACTATAAAGTATATTTACACTTATATGTACTGTACTTACATACAAGACCGTAAAATATACACAAAAGATGGTACAAGGCGATCGATTTCAACCAGTTACACCGGTCATCATCAGGCCCAATCAGAGAATGACAGAAACAAGATGGCAAACAGCTTATATACTATTGGCTACCGGAAGTTCCGGAAACAAGTTGTGATAAGTACCACCAGAGTCAAAGTTGACCTGTTCATTGATAAATTTATCCATATCCTTACATTTTTCCTTAAAAATTAACAATTCTTCCTATGCAATCATTACATTTCCTTTCTTACAAATATGGAGAATATTACAATTGTCTTCTATTGTTCCCAATGAGTGGCCATTTCCCAGGAGGTGTTTTGCGATATTCGATCTTTCCACACTCTTTATAGTGTTGTAAGACGTATTTTATCTATCCTGCTTAATTGTAACAACTTAATAAAGAAATTATTTAAAATATTATAATCAACTTTCAGTCTTGCTGCTTCCACAATTTGATAGATGTAGACTCGGATGAAATATAAATCAATTTATATTTAATCCGAGGATCTAGATGAGCAAAAAAGATAACTATCATGGTTATTTGTTTATTTCAATATTAAATAGTTATTAATCACCTTAAAAACATATATACATCCAGATTTCCACATCTATAAAACTAACACTGTATTAAGTTAGGTTTCAAATTATAAATATCCGTGTGTGATAAGGCAGAAGGGCCTTAAATGTTTTGTTAGAATTTATTCAAACATTGAGTTTGTATATTAACAAGAAAATACATATTTGTGAGTGGTATGTACTCAACCTGTTTTTCTTGACTCTTTGTGAACTGAACTGATTCAATATTCTCTTCAACTTTATACTATTTTAATTTACAATAAAAACTTATTGAATCAGTATTTTTTTAATTGATCACCTCAAGAATTCATATCAATTAATTGGAAAAATTGAACTACTAAGGCAATATTTATGCTAATATCGAACATATTTGTTTATAAAATTGTTAGACTTTCAAAACAAATTCAAAAAAAAATAAAAGGCCACATGAGCTAAATCGAAAGTGTTGTTTATGAGTTCCGTCGTCCCACGAGTTTAAGATTGTCGTTTTAACTTTATTGTGGAGAACTGCTTTAAACATTTTAAAATCTCAGTTTACAAAAGCTTTGTTAACAACTTTCTAACAACTTCTCTTTTCTTCTTTACTTTCTTTTGAAGTGCTAAATTCCTTACAATGTTTCCAAAGTACATTGTAATCCGAAGAATTTCAGTTGTTCAGAAGGGAAGGTTCACATTGAGTCGTGAAGTCATAGTCATATTTATTTCTAAATAGATACAATGGTTTTACATCCTTTGTATATCTTAGTCGCCAAAAAAAGGAAAACAGAAATTATTAAACAAGTAAATTAAATATTTCATCACAATCTCAGACGTCACTTAAACTTAATTGAATCAGGAGCTTGAAATTTGGCAGATGACTCGAGGAAAGACATCAGCAGTTTGAGGGCTCTAGCGGAGTGATCACTTTAGGCATATTGAGGAGACTTGATATCCAACAGATTAACATCACAACAAACATAGACAACAACTATTACAAGACAAACATAGACTTATTTTAAGTAAATGCCTACCAATTTTACTACTTTTAAGATGTGAATATTACCTAATACACTTTGTTTAGAGGCCAGAGTTTTTAGTTTCTTTTCGTACTTTTTAAGTGTGGCAATATCATCTCCCTAATCTGCCTCCCTGAGTGTGGCAAATCTATTCTATACTAGGGTTTAAATACCTTTATACTCCTTTATATTTACAAGGTATTTATATTTACTACATTCAACGATAATGATGAGTTTTAGGAAACAAGTAATTAGTGCATTACTGAAGGAAAGTAAAATTTAAGACGATAATTCGATAGACACTTACTAAATTTCAAGTTGGCCCAAAATATTTGTGCTTCTTTCTTTATTAAATCATCTTATAAAATAAAACAATACTAAAGAAAAAACGAGATCGCACACAGCAAGCTGACATGAGGGAAGTGAATTTCCGCATTAAAACCTTAAAAAGATCAAATAAAGGGTTTAAACTAACACTGGTTACATTTTTTTGAAAATTGAAAATCTTTTTGGCTGTTCTGATGCTGCTGGTTATATTTAAATTCACTCATATGCCAATGTTGTACATTATAAAGTTAGAAGGAGGTACAGTCGGGATAACAAGTTGGTTTAGGGGTATGGGGGGTAACGATAGTAAGATATGAAAACAGCCTTTTCCAGTGTAAAATCCTCATAAGACAAAGTACTGTATTTTGACAATTAACATTTTCTTTAATTACTCAGTAAGTGCTTGGTGGTAGAATGATGAGAGAGGGCTTAAAATCTTTGGCTTTTTGCGTTCAATAATTTAATGTGCAATAAGTGTACATTTGGGGCTTTTCTAACCCTTTTTGGGCCCAAAAACTCAGAATTCGAAAACATAAAATCCCCAAAAAGGGGGTTAGAGTTTTCCGATTGTTTTGTCCAACGAACTTTGTCCAACTGATTATAAAAAGGAATGTCTCTACTAAATTTGAAGTAAATCGGATAAAAATTGCGACCGCTAGAGTGTGAACACACACACACACACACACACACACACACACACACACACACACACACACTCACACACACACACACACACACATATACATATATATAGCATATTTATATATATACTGTATATATATAAATATATTCATATCAAGTTTTTAGAGACCCCTCAAAACATGTTCAGGGGGTCACGTTAGGAATTTCTATGGTGGTCCCAGCCTGAAGTCTCACCGTGCGGGTCATGCTAATAGTTCACTTTTCCATAGGAAATTCACTAATAAAACTGTACTTAAAAATCATTAGAAGGATAATTCATAAAATAGATGATAATATAGTTAAATTTCATAATACTTGATATCTTATATATTAATTAGCCAAGGAATTTTGCTTTCGGCCTGCTACGTCGTTATTTCTCAACCGATTTGGACAATCGATGTGTCATTTTAAAATTGTTACACTTCAGAGTAACAGAAAAATGTAATACTCAAAAATACTTCTTTAGTTTTTAAAATATTGCCAGTTAAAAAATTGCACCACGTTATTTAAATGGGAGAATATTTTTAAAGGAACTCGGCCTTAGTTTGAGAATACCAGGCAACGTGTGGTCATGCACTTTGTACCAATTTGAAGCTTAAGCATTCCGATACCCCCAAAAATTGTCATATTTATCATTTTCTACCTTCGAGTTTGTTAAACGATACAAAGTAATAAAGTCCTAAAATTTCTCCATGTTATTCATATAGGAGAATCTTTAACTAGGATTTTGAGGAACACGGCCGAAACATTCCGATACTCCCCAAAATTGTCAGGTTTATAATTTTCTCCTTTTTAATTTGTTAAATGATACAAAATGTAAATGCCTGCAAACCGCTTTGGTGGGATTTATAGTATGGGTTGTTTACAACAAACAGCTGATTATAGTCCTGACTCTGCGATATTCATCAGACAGCTGACCAGCTCAGCAAGGTTTTGATTGATTTTTGTCTATAGTAAACATCAACTGTAATCGTTGTAACTTATTTTTAAGTGTTAATTTGTAGTTTTGAGACTTTTAAACCGTATCGTGCCACATATAAAGTTGCATTTTCATATTTTGTAATATTTTCAGTAGGTATATATTAAAAACTGCAGGTATTTCATTGTTGGTGATTGAACCTACAGGATACCGTGAGGTTACTAAACCTTAATATTGTAGCCGTCAAATTTCGACGGGCACCCACTAGTTCTATTGTAATTAGTTAATGCAGTAAAATGAATTTTGGTCCTACAGGTTTTCCAAAAACAATAAGAGTAATCTTTACAAAAACAAGATTTTTAATAGATATATTATATACCAAAATTGTTACATATAATAAATAATTTATTATACTTTCTCCATATTATGTTTTGTTAAAAGTCCATTTCTGTGGTGTTGAGAGAATGAATAGGACTTACGATGTAATGGATGAGTAGAATGATATATAAGAAATATTGAGTGGAAACATAGACAAGGGAAAATATGTAAAATAATAGAAAGAGGGGGAAAAATGCAAGACGAAGAAAAACCAGTTTAACAAGCTTCTTAAGTAGGAGAAAAGTTAGAGATTGCTAGACATCGAAAAGGTTAATAAGTGAAGTAATCAGTTTTAAATAATTACCATTATTTTGGGAAGAGTTAAGTTTTTGAATACTTATTAATTTATTTAAAAATACCTCTGGAACCTTGAACAAGAACAACAAAAACCGTAGCTATAAAATCCGTACAAATAAAAAAACATTGATCCAATCAGCGAATTGAAACATTATTTAATGACTCATAAATGGACTAATTAAAAAACCTTATTTTTAATACAAAATAAATAGCCGATTTTCTATAAATTCTAAAATAGGTGCAAAAAATGTGCTAAAAAGTTACTTAAAAAATAAGGTTACATATCTTGTCGTCAACAATCCACTAGTTTATAAGTTAATTAGTTTCGGGACTAGCTTTGTTCCATTATCAAATCTTGTTGTATCACAGAATAAAATAATGTCATTGTCTCGAGTTTAAAAACATTTCAACACTAAACACAAACTTGCACTGACACATAGACACATTGTGTTATGTGTCAGTACAAGTTTGTGTTTAGTGTTGAAATGTTTTTAAACTCAATACAATGACAGTATTTTATTCTGTGTGATACAAAAATATTTGATAATGGGACAAAGCTAGTCCCAAAACTAGTTATCTTATAAACTAGTGGATTGTTGACGACAAGGTATGTAACTTTATTAGTGAATATCCTTTAGAAAAAGTGACCCGCACGGTCAAACTTAGCCCGGGACCACCATAGAAGTTCCTAACATGACCCCCTGAACATGTTTTGACGAGTCGTTCAAAATTGTATTTATATATATATATATATATATGGACATATATATATATAAATGGACATATATATATATATGTGTGTGTGTGTGTGTGTGTGTGTGTGTGTGTGTGTGTGTGTGTGTGTTTGCACTCTAGTGGTCACATTTTTTGTCCGATTTACTTAAAATTTGGTAGGGATGTTCCTTTCTGTAATCAGTTGGACAAGTTCGTTAGGTAAAACAATCGGAAAACTCTAAACCCCTTTTTTGGAATTAATCTTTCAAATTTTGAGTTTATGGCCCCAAAAAGGATCAGAAAACCCCCAGATGTAAAATCAATGTATGTCAAAAGATGAGAATTAGAGAGGCGAAAGTTTTAATAAGCCCTCTCTCGTTATTCTAGTATAAATATTTACCGAGTTATTAAAGAAAATGTGGATCAACTAAACACAGTACGTTGACTTATGGGGTTTTTTGGCGATCTTCGGGGCTTTAGAGCCAAATATTTTATTCATATTTATCAATGCAATATAAACAAATTCATATTCTCGAAGGCCATTTATTAAGTTTTTGTTCTCTTTAGTTCAATTTGATGTCATCGCATGTCACGAATTCAAATGAAAACTAAGTTCCTCCCATGAGCTTGACTTGTTTTACGTGAAGGACTGGATAGCTCTCTACCGATGAGAAATCCTATATTTTTTGGATTCCAAAAAAATAGAATAGTGTTAACAGAGCAATATCTAAGCTTTGATCTGACCAAAAAACGGGATCCTCCCTTCGTCCAATCTGTCTCCAAACCCGTTAGTTAAAGATTAACGTAATTTAGAAACGTTGTTAGCTGAAAAAATAATATACTGATTTATATTTAATATAATCTAATTGAGATAAGACATGTTCCATATACCATGGTGTGTCGTTACGGCATGTCATAGTCAATATCACCTCTGTATTGGCTCCTTGGTGAAAATGAAAAACGCAAACACACGGTTATTCATTAACTTCGCCAAACGTTGGAATTCGTGGAATCCCTTAGCCACTGATGCATGCTGCTGTCAGATAGTGTTTTATTATTGAACACTCTACGGAAATCACGCAGTAGCTTCCTATAGTAACAGTTATTTCAAACTACGCGTTGGGATTTCTCTTGTGGTGTCGCCATGTTACTGCAAAACCTCGGGTGGTCAACAATGTTTTACGTCAAACATGATGACAGTTTCATTTGTGTCAAAACACGAAACACTATAACTTATTCAGTTCCTTTCTCGAGTAAAATAATATTCATACAGCCACGTACAATGTGCTACTTTACGATCTAAAAACACATTGTAAAACAGCTCTTTTCTGTTTAACGATTGAAAAAGTCTTGTTAATCGATCTACCTAACTTTTTCGCTCGCTGAAGCAATAATAAATAACTGATTGTTGTTTTGGGCCAAGATAACTGATACTGATAATAACCTCAATCTTGTAAATTCAGCCAAAACAGATGAAATAAAACTTTTGTTTGTTTTGTGGTATCCAAAATGGCAGTTGTAGAAAAATTGTGTATGCAATTTGGGTGTAAAGTGGCTTTGTCGCTTTCGGAAAATTACTGTGTGACTTAAAGTTTTCTGTCAAGCGACAAAGACCTACTTTACGCTCTTAATACATATATAATTATTCCATAGATCCACGTCTTAAAAAGAATCACGTCTTCAATCTGTAACGATTTTGTGAAATTTATAAGTTCTTTTGTGGTCATCCGGAATAATTAAACAGATTGGTACGGAAGTGAAACCAAGCAAAACCTGTATTTCCATGCAGTAGTGAATTTATTACAAGACAAGTTAAATACACGTTCCAGATAAGTAGTTTACCGCTGCGTTGGGGAGGAGCTGAGAGGCCGCAGTCACACAGTTATCACAGAGAAACAGTTTATCACAGTGTTCCCAGCACCTCGCATTCTGACTTAAAACTAAACTGCTCTTCTGATATAGTGCAGTATTCTTAAAGTCATTAATGATATGCTGTAGGATAAAGAAATTGAATACGTTATCAACACATTAGTCAGGTAATTTTAAATACCATACCTCACATAAAATAGGGAATTTATGATTGTTTTGTATGCAGTAAATGATGAAGGAATTTTGATAAATCCATGTTTTCGATCTCGGCTGACCTGTGGATCTATGTAAAAACTTGAAAAACACACAACATTCTCGAACCTTTTACTTTTTGTAAACTTTTACCCTGAAAAACAAACCTTTATACCAAAGTCAAGCAAAGCAGTTTTTCGTCAATTGTCCACAATGTGGTATCAGAAATGTCTGCATGCCCAATAATGTCCAAAATATAACTGTGTAACTGGCTCAAAGTGTTAATCATTTTCAACTTGCTAAGACCGTAAAATAACTTCAATAAATGAAAAACAATAATTACAATTAAAATTAATAATTTGTTCTAACAAGTTTTTGTTCTCTTTGATGGTCCAGGGATGTAGTTAAAATCGCTATCAGTGTTATCATCTCGTTTTTCTCTTTCCTCTTGATTCGGATCATCGTAAGCCAAGATTAGATTGACCTCATCAGATGGATCTACAAGGTGTACAAGTGACCTCAAGTGAATGAAACTTACATTTATTAGACAAGTTGTCGCATGTCTGACCACTACAATGTGTACAATCCATCACACACTTCACTCCTTGTCTACCTAATTTAGAGACCATACATTTATATCTTTGATATTACTATTAATTTTAATGTAAACATACATTTTTATTGTTGTTAGGTCAACAAGTTGAACATTATTAAAACTTTGCGACGGTTAAACAGTTGTATCTTAAACATTATTGAGCTTACATATATATTTTGGTACTACACTGTAGATGATTTAGTCTTCTTTAAAACTGCATTGGTTACTTTGGTGTAAACGTTAGTTTTTTAGGTTAAAAATGACAAAAAGTAAACATAAGTCAGGTGTCATGTGTTTTATAAAGTATTGAGATAGATCCGGCGGTAGCCGAGGTCGAAAACTTAGATTTATCATTATACCTTCATCATATATAACACATCAAAAAATCAGATCTATCCCATTTGATGCAAGCTAACCCTTTAGCTAACAACGTTACTGGCCTAAGCTAAGTGGTGAGTTTTTGATTCTGGATAAACATCGTTAATAATTATAGTATGTAATTTAATAACTTAAAATAATTTGTTCTACATTAAGATCAGTTGTAGATTTAATTCCCTGAGATTTAAATTACATGACAAAAGGTAGAAAAATGATTATTAACTAAATTTTTTTCCAGCAGGTAATTAAAGGAGATGTTGACTTGGATACTAACTCTACCCACGGGCTGACCATTTAATGTTATTTCACCCGACATATCAAGAACTTGTTTTACAATTAACTAAAATATTTGATATAATCAGACAGAACTATCAATTAAAACCAACTAAATAAACATTCTTAAATGTAAATATATTGGTTGTGAAATGGTTTGAATGTACTCTGCATAAAAAAAGAAATAAGTGTATAATACGGCTGTGCCGTGTATCAGAATGTTTCCTGACGTTTTATCGCCAATCATCATGAGAAGGGAACACCTGAACCCGCAGTAGCTTTCCTCATAACTTTATGTAGCGATTGGGTGAATAAACACAAACTATCCGTGGTCTATTATCAAAACCAATCCCGCGTCTTCCCGAGCCGTTACTAAACATGAATTATTTACTTCCAATTGTTTGACTTGAATTATTACATTGAAATCTGTTTTAACATTTAGCTATTCATACTCATCTGATTATATTAAAAGATAATTTAAATTTACCTAATAACCTATTGTATTATTTGTTTACTGAATAAACCACATAGCACTAAATATCCTATACACTAATATGAGTAAGGTTTGCTTGTATGTTTGCTTGCTTGCTTTCGACACTGATCTAAAATACCCCCCGTCGCAGCAAACCTGCGTACTCAGCGAATTTCCAATGCATTGATATGTTTCTCACTAGTACATAAAGCCACTCACCAAGTTTGACAAAAATACATTCATAAATAAGTGATTTATTACATTTTATTTATTCCCCATAAGAATAACATTAGGACTGAGTACGCAGGTTTGCTGCAACGAGGAAGATAAGAAATGAGTTTTTATGCAATTATCAATGTAACTGAACCAGGTGAAGCTACTTACCATGTTTTATTAATTTATGTTCATAATTAAGAGAGATATAAAACTTTACTTATTCTCCATAAGAATAACATTAGGGCTGAGTATGCAGGTTAGCTGCTACGGGGACAATCAACAAAACATTTATTTTTTGTGCAATTATCAATATACCAGTACAACATGAAGCCACATACCAAATTTCATCAATATACATACATAAATAATCAAGATATCAAATTTTATTTATTCTCCATAAGGATTACATTGGACAACGTACTGTGTTTAGCACTTTGAATATCTCTGCAACGGTTTGACGTAGAATCACAATTTAAACACCAAAATGATTGTTTTGTGGAGCTGAAGTGATTGGTAAAAGAAAATGTGAAGTTTAAAGTAAAATTAACTGAGGAAAAGCCAAAAACCTTTTTCCCATAAGATTAACATGGGAGATTTTATGAGCATGTTTTTTGGATTTTTTCCGCAACCACTTAACCTAGGTTAATAATTCAAAATACCATATTATTTGTTTTTTTAAGCTCTATAACATGGTCTAAACCTAAATTAAGTGTTTTAAAAATTTTAGGGTAAAAAATGCAAAAAACTGATTTTTGGAAAATTTAAAACCCCCATAAACCCCCCTTCCCATAGTCCGATTTTTCTGGTTTTCGAACTTAAAGTCATAAATGTCAGTTTACACATTTGAGCCAAATTTCATCGAAATCGGACGTTTTTTACTCAAGTTATCGCATTCACGGACACATATATAGATATATATATATATATATATATATATATATATATATATATATATATATATATATATAGATATATATATACATATATATAAATTTGAACGAATAGTGTTTTGGACATCTGGGGACCTCAAAACAAAAAGTTATCATGGTCTCGGGCTTAAGTCTTACCATGAGACCTACGGTAATAGCTTCTTCCCTATAGGGGTAATTCGCTAATTCCCTATAGGGGAAATTCGCTAATTCCCTATAGGGGAAATTCGCTAAAACGGCTCCAACGATTTCCTTCAAATATTGGAAATAACTAATTTCTGGGACAAAAATAAGTTCTAGACAGGCCTCATCCCCAGGAAAAATCAAATAATGTAAAAATAATAAAATGTAAAGTTAAACAAATTAACATTGGGCTTATGGAGTTTCAAATCAAAACAACAGAATTGTAACAGCTGTTCATAATCAATCAGGGAACTGTCAAAGTAATACTCATGTTGTTTATGATTATTAACATGTGGTTTCCTGAGAGCAGAGATTAAAGGATTTAAGTGAAGATTACATATATAGAGTAGTAAAAGAAATCAAAGGTACATTCAGCTATAAATAACAACTGGAGTGACCTTAAAAATGTAGAAAAGAGGCAAATGAGTTATACAAATATGATTATCAGTAGGGGGAAGTGGTGAGATATTACTCCAAGTCATCTAAACAAACTGACTGGCTCCCTTAACTGGCTGGGGGGTGGAGCAAAGCTCGGCCCCCAGGTACTGAAATTTCAAAATGTTGACATCCGAATATTAAATTGATTGCCACGAATTTATTGTTAACTTATCCACTAAATTTGAAATTCAATGAATATTCAGATTTGATAATCTATGAATATTCAATATATTAATTTCTTACGTAACACAAATATTTATGAAAATTATTTAAAATAAGTTTTATTAGTAATATGTCAAATGGAAACCCATTTTCCCAAGTAAAATAAAACTGTATAAATTAAATCATATATCAAAAGTTTGGTTGGTGTGGATATGAACCGTTGACTTCTTGTTATATAAGATTTCTTGCGGGTATGAACCTACGTTGAAACCACTTGACCACCGTATTTTAGATTAATAAGAAGAAGATAGAAGATACAACGGAAGTAATAAATATATTTTTAACACGTTTCATCTAAAGAAAAGTGGAGCAATTATTGTAGCGGGTTCGATCAGATTCAAGAACGCCTGCTGGCCGGGCGACGCAATATGACTACACCACTCACATTGCCTACCAGCCACTGTACGGCGCAGCCCAGCAGAGCTGGTAGTTATTCATATACCTTCTTACCAAATATAAGCTCAATCACTCCTGTAGTTTGTGGGTGATAGACTGACAAACACAAAAAATTAACTTACATTATACCACAATGGTTTCCTATATATATTTTAGCTTTAAATGTCATTCACCAGTAATGCAAGTGCACCGTGGCGAAAGTTCCACTACCATGGTTTAGCATATCGTTATAGAGTTGCAAAACAAGCGTCTAAACAGCTGACTAAATACTCATTAGAACACAATCATGGTGCTCTCTGCAGTGAAAGATTACGATTAGCAAAGATACATGCATAAGACGTGGAACAAATTACGGCCTTTGGGGCAGAGCCCTAGTGATGTGCGATGACGTGAAACCACATTAAAAATGGTGGTAGGGACGATTGGCATCGGTAAATACTGTATCTTAAAATTGGTAATCTGAAAAAAAAGATTTAAAATACATATCTTGTTGATTATTAACATACAATTTTAAAGATTAGTTTAAATTCATATATTTTTAAATTCAGTAACGGATGATGGGAAAACGTAAATTTTGCAGGAAATATATGACCTAACTTGGTGCTGAAGATAGATATTTGACCGAGTAATAGTCAGGGACCCAGTACCCTAGATTCGCAGGAGGGTGATACCCTAAAGATATACTTTTGATGATGATTGGGCCTTTTATGGGACACTTTGGGGCTTATAAAAACCAATGTTGGAACGAAAAACTCTCTTGCAAAATATTATTTATATCATGTTAAGTTTTGTAATTTTTACTATATTGTAACTGTACATGGCGCATGTTTATGACCATATGTTCAAAAATATTAGGTATAATTTTATAAACTAACCATCAAAATGTTCAGAAGTAGTGTAAAAACACATAATATACCTTTATATTCACAAAATGTTTTGTTTAGGCAGGGTGAACCCCTGCTGTTTTTCAAGCTTACAGTAAAAACTAATATATTTATTATTGACTTGAATTTAATTACGGCTGCACCATTTTAGTAGGTTTAGTTCCACTAAATACCAGAAAATAATATAGAAAAACATATTTTGGAAACATGGTGTATCTTGCACTTTTTACCTAGAAAGTGCCGTTTTTAAGTAATATGATTTTTTGAAAAATGTTGCGAGCTCGCGCTCACCGCTGCGCACGCTGACGTGAGAGAAGTGAATTTCCACATACAAAACTTTTAAAACTCAAAACCAGTGTAAAATCATACATTTATTCCATTTTTATTGAAATCTGAAAACATTGATTTTTTGGCTGTTCTGATGCTCCTGGTTTAATTTACCTGCAATGCTAGGAATACAATTTTGCACATTATAAGGTTAGGAGAAGGTCCAGAGAGGCTTGAAAGTAGGCGCGAGGTCGTGGGGATGATGCAAATACACCAACAAATGAATAACATGCTTTTCTAATGTAAAACCCCCATAAGACAACGTACTGTGTTTAGCCGATATACAATTTCTTTAATAACTCGGTAAATATTTATGCTAGAATGACGAGAAAGGACTTAAAACTTTTGCTTCACTAATTCCCATCTTAATTCATGCATTAATTGTATGTTCGGGGCTTTTCTGACCCTTTTTGGGCTCAAAAACTCTGAATTTGAAAGAATAATCCCAAAAAAAGGATTATTAGAGTTTATTAGAGTTTTCAGATTGTTTTGCCCAACGAAGTTATCCAACTGATTATAGAAAGGAACGTCCCTACCAAATTTGAATTAAATCGGACAAAAAATGCAACCGCTAGAGTGCATTCACATATATTATAGACTTGAAAATGACCTAAGAGTTGAAACTAGTCGTAAAAATAATCTAAATGAAAATAAAAAAGGGTACTTTGTTTCAATAATTTTTACAATGTTATTAAAAGTAATACAATTACAAAGACAATAACAATATTGTCAATTACAATTGTTACGACCTCCCCAAAACGTGTTCAGGGGATCACATTAGGAACTTCTATGGTGGTTCCGGGCTTAAGTTTCACCATAGATTAAGCATACTGCTTAATCTATGGTTTCACCGTGCGGGTCATGCTAAATAGTTCACTTTCCATAGGAAATTCACTAACAAGTCATATCAGCCTAATATTGTATAATACAAATTTAATCCAAATGAAGTGAATAGTAATTAAAATAACAAATAATTATTTTAAAATATAATTTATTAAATACATATTTTTTAAACAAGGCATTACAACTGAGTTATAATTTGCAATACTGTTATGGAGATAAGGAAAGCATTTCAACTTTTATTAACACCCGAGTTTGTACGTGTATCATTTAAATTAAACATAAGACATCTTTTCTTTGAATATTTAAAGAAAATATTATACAGGGTGTTTAAACAACTTTAAGGACTTTGGGATATGGTTACTCATACAAGAAGAAAGAAAAAATATCACACAAGGTATTTCCTAAAACGCTTATTTTTCCGACTACTTGCCTGTATGTTTTGTTTTTTACTTAATGCGTTATATCTTACAAAAATCTCAAGATATCAAATTCAAACTTGGCACATGTATTACATCTAATAAGTCACATTTTGGTATGTAATATCAAGTTTCTACTCCGTTCCATTACAAAATGGCGGCCTTTTTTGTTTTGAAAATATCTTAAAAATATTAAACTTTGTGAAGTAATTATAAAGATTAAAAAAAGTGTTTTATTTTTGCCCAAAAAATAGTGTTATGAAGATTTTAACTGATCATAAATAACTGAGAAATCGTGATTTTTATAAGTTAAAACATGTCCTTTTGCCATTTCTGTGCTAAAACATCTGTACTGTTAAAACATGATGTTTTAGTACAGAAATGGCGAAAGAGCATGTTTTAACTTATAAAAATCACGATTTCTCAGTTATTTATGATCCTATAGTTAAAATCTTCATAACATTATTTTAAAGCTTTTTTGATTCTAGAAGTCTTTTCATAAATATTACAGTTTTTAAGATATTTAGCTTTAAAAAACAAAAGTAACCACTATTTTGAAATTTTACAGATTATAAACTTGACGTTCCATTCTAAAATGGGCCTTATTCAAATTAATACATGTAATTTGATATCTCCAGATGTTCTTAAGATATAGTTAATTAAGTAAAAAAAATAATAAACACATGCAGACAGATAGACAATAGAATAAGCGTTTTTAGCATATGAGGGTATGCTTTATATGAACTGATTTATTTTTTTTGTGTGAGGAATCATATCCTAAAGTGTCATATGATGTTTTAATCTTATTTAATGTTTTGAGCCCCAATTCCCGAAATTTGATAACTTTAAATCCCCAACAGGATTATCGGGGTTACAGTTACCCGATTGTTTTTCTCAACGAACTTATCCAACTGAAAGAAATGTGAATCATCTATAACGTCTATCTGAAAGAAAGGATCGTGCCTACCAAATTTGAAATAAATCGGACAAAAAAGGTGACCACTAGAGGGCAAACACACACACAAATATCTAATTTTTAACGACCCCCAAAATGTGTTCAGGGGGTCACGTTAGGAACTTATATGGTGGTCCCGGGCTTAAGTATCACCATGCGGGGTTTTTAAGTTCACTTTTCCATAGGAAATTTACTAAAGAACTTAATATTGGATTGATTGTATATGTGTTGGAAAACCATAAAAATGTGAGATTATGATGGCAACAGTGGAAAATGATGACTCGGAGAACAGATCAGGAAACTACATTTTTGTACAGTTTACAATTTAAAAGACTTTGTCAGTATTCCAAAAAGAAAAAAACATGTAAATTAATAAAATCTAATATATTACCCACTAAATGTAAATACCCCCGCAGCAGCAAACCTGCGTACTCAGCGAATTTCACATGCATATATTTGTATCTTAATACTATATACCACATACCAAGTTTCATCAATATGCATCCATAAATAAATTATTTATGACATTTAAATTATTCTCCATAAGAATAAGATGGCGGCTGAGTATGCAGGTTTGAAAGGAACACTAAAAATGGGGGTATATACAAATATCAATATAAATCAACTAGGTAAAGCCACATACCAAATTTTATTAATTTATGTTCATAATTAAGGGAGATAACACGTTACTTATTCTCCATAAGAATAACACGGGGGCTGAGTACGCAGGTTTGCTGCTACGGGAGCTATCGGTCAACAAATGTTTTATAGTGCAAATATCAATAGACCACAACGATATGAAACAATATACCACGTTTCATCAGGATAAGTTGATAAATAAGCGAGATATACAGTACAATTTTTCTTATTCTCCATTAGAATAACATTGGACAACGTACTGTGTTTAGCACTTTCAATATCTCTGTAACCATTTAACGTAGAGCAATGGATAAACACACCAAATTATGCGTCTTTTTAAGCTGATTCAAATGGAAAAAAACTATTATTTGACGTTTTCAAAAATTATATATAAAAAATTCAAAAAACCCATTTTTGGGATACAAAACCCCCCCAAAATACCCTTTTGGATTGGTCGATCTGTCTGGTTTTCGAACCCAAAGTCGAAAATGCTGCTTTACACGTTTATACCAAATTTCGGCAAAATCTGATTAGTTTTACGAGAGTTATCGTGCTCACGGACACACACACACAAACACACACACATGTATATATATGTTTACAGTTTTGAACGAATGGTGTTTTTGGCATCTGGGGACCTCAAAACAAAAAGTTATCACTGTCCCGGGCCTAGGTCTTACCATGCCGACTACGGTAATAGCTTCTTTCCTATAGGCGAAATTCGCTAAAATGATGAACAGGATTAAAATCAATGTCTTATTAATTCCCAATGATTTTTAATTTTCTAGTTCTTTTGTGGACGGATCAAATAATTTGTTAAGAGATGTCTATTATAGGATTAATTAACTATTGTAAATCTTGAACTAACAAGTGTCACATAATTTGATTCTTAAACCAAACGTTGTGATAAAAATAATAATAATATATTTATTTTCAGAACAAAAATATTTAAAAAAATTAAGGCATGAGCCTCAGAATGCTACATGTATATATAGTCCTTTATAACTTCGTCTATTGCATCTATATTAAACAATAAATCTATTAAAGTATCGTGTTTAAATAAAAAGATAATATGACATTTATTTACAAAATTAATCAAAGCAAACGGAATCTCAGAGACATATTAGCGAATTATAGACATATAGGCGAATTTAGTAATTGGATAAGGAACGTTTACATGAGTATATTTTAAAATAAAATACAAATCTGCTCTACTATTACTTAAATACTATAAATATTACTAAACTACTAAGTATAAAGTCGGAAAAAAACACATTCAAAATACCTGTCAAAATACAGAGGAATTTGCATTCTCCGCCAAGCTTTACAGTTAGAGCAGTAATAGTGGTTAACACTCTGGTTTTCTTAGAGAACCTTCTATGTTATGAATTAAACATATAATTAGCAAACTCATAATGTACTAAGTACATTTAAACCTATTCTCATACAAGTCGACTCAGAAACACAGCTGACCGCGGTGGCACGGTGCGGTGTCGCTCTGCCGGTGGCACGGCGTACGGGTCCGCCAGCAGCGGTGACCAAAGGCATATTTTACTAACAATCATATTACTCAATACCCCCGTCGCAGCAAACCTGCGTACTAAGCGAATTTCCAATGCATAAGATATGTCTTAATACCACATAAAGCCACATACCAAGTTTCATAACAATAAATTCACAAAAAGCGATATATACAATTTTAATTATTCTCTATATGAATAACACTGGGAATGGGTACGTAGGTTTGCTAAAATAGGGAACACAACCAATTGGTTTTTATGCGTATATAAATAGCAATCAACTAGATGAAGCCACATACCAAGTTTCATCAATATTCATTCATAAATAAGCAACATTTAATATTTTTATTATTCCCCAAAAGAATTACATGGGGGCTGAGTAAGCAGGTTTGCTGCAACAAGGAACAAAAAATATGGGTTTTCATGCAAATATCAATATAACTCAACAAGGTGAAGCCACATACCAAGTTTTATTAATTTATGTTCATATATAAAGGAGACATTATATTTTACTTATTCTCCATAAGAATAACATGTGGGCTGAGTACGCAGATTTGCTACTACGGGAATCATCAGTTAAAATAGCTTTTGTTGTGAAAATAACAATAGACCACAACCAGATGAAGAAGTTTGGTTAGTATAATTTCATAAATAAGCGAGAAAAATAAAATGTTTCTTATTCTCCATAAGAATAACATTGGACAACGTACTGTGTTTAGCACTTTCAATATCTCAGTAACAAATTGACGTAGAGAAATGGTCAAAACAACAAATTGTGTGTTTTTTTTAAAGCTGAATCCATTGGTGAAAACTAAAATTTGACTTTTGAAAATATTACGTATAAAAACTTAAAAAAAAACCATTTTTGGGGAACAAATCCCCCCAAAATACCCCTTTGGATGGAGCGACCCGGCTGGTTTTCGAACCGAAAGTCATAAATGTCATTTTACACGTTTGTACCAAATTTTATCAAAATCGGACCATTTTTCGAGGGTTATCACACCCACGGACACACACACACACACACACACACCCATATATATATATATATATATGCAGTTTCGAACGAATGGTGTTTTTGGGGTCTGGGGACCTCAAAGCGAAAAGTTATTATGGTCCCGGGCCTAGGTCTTACCATGCCAACTACGGTAATAGCTAGGCCCTATAGGGGAAATTCGCCAAAAACGGCTCTTTCTAAGTAGAACGTTCAAGAGGCAAAATGTTTTTAAAATATGTTTTTTCATATTATTAAATGGTATTTAGTGTAATTAAACCTACTAAAATGGTGTAGCCATAATTAAATGAAAGTGAATAATAAATATTTTATTTTTTACCGTAAGCTAAATGGATTTACCCTACCTAAACGAGACATTATTTAAATATAAAGGTATGTTATGTGTTTGTACACTAATTTTGAGGATTTTGATGGTTAGTTTGTAAAATTATACCTAACAGTTTTGAAGCTATGGGCATAAACATGCGCCAAGTACAGTTAAAATAATGTAAAAATTACAAACATTTAACATGATATAAATCAAATTTTGCAAGAGAGTTTATTGTCCCAAAATTGGTTATCATAAGCCCCAAAGTGTTCCATAAAAGGCCCAATCATCATCAAAAGTATATATTTAGGGAATCACTTACTTCCTTAATATGCACGATATAGGCGACTGGGTCCCCTACTATAATACTATAATGTTTTACCGTAAATAATGCAACTAACTAGCCGGTAAAATAACAGTTGACCTTTTCCTGCACCTTGTATAGAGGAAAACATTATTTGAGTATTTGTACACACGAAAAGTAATTACGTTAAACAATTCTAGTTTTAATGCCGACCGAGCACCCTTATTTTTCCTTAAGAATAACATAACAACATATAATTATGACTTTTGCATAGTTTACGACGGAGATGATTTAGCAAAAATAAATAAATTCACAAAGTGATATTAATGTGATGTATATTTTGTTAATTGCATCGCATCTGATTATTTATAACATCTGTAAAACCTTTTGCCAACAGCTTAATACAATTGGAAAAGGAATCTCCAACCAGATTAGGATGAGCAGGTGACATTCAGATGAAGTGACGACTGCATGAAATTTGATTACATCATGCCGTGGGACTCGCGGGTAGGTGTTTGATTACATTTATTTTAAGGCGTCTGAGGGTGGAGAACTGAAGCATGCATCGCTTGTTTTCAACACATTTTCTTAACACACATAGGTTTCCTGCAATGGGGTGTTTATCCATAAATCAAGTAAATTTCCTACACTCATTCCCTTGTTTTGCATAGTGAGCACAGTTTCTCTCTCACTCTCTGTTCTTGTGATAGTTGTATTCCGACATATCTTTCTCTTTTTATAATAAATACAAAAATGCTATATATTTTATACATACAATTTGGAGGCTACTAGGATGACGCATTTTTTTCAAAATTTCACTATACGAATCCAAAATATTTTTTGAAGTCCGAACGGGGTTATGCAGCAATTAATAGAAATTTAAATACCCCCGTTACAGCAAACCTGCGTACTCATAAATTTTTCAATGCATAATAAATGTCTTGATACTACATAAAGCCGCATACCAAGTTGCATAAAAAATATTCATAAATAAGCGATTATACAATTTTAATCATTCTCCGTAAGAATAACATTGGGGTACGTAGGTTTACTGAAACAAGGAACACAAACAATTGGGGTTCATTCAAATATAAATATAATTCAACTAAGTTAAGCTACATACCAAGTTTCATCAATATTCATTCATAAATATGCGATATATACAATTTTAATTATTCTCCATAAGAATACCATGGGGGATGAGTACGCAGGTTTGCTACAAAAGGGCAAACGAAAAATGGGTTTTTATGTGAACATCAATATAACTCAACTAGGTGAAGCCACATACCAAGTTTTATTAATTTATGTTCAAAATTAAGGGAGAACATTTTACTTATTCTCCTTAAGAATAACATGGGGGCTGAGTACGCAGGTTTGCAGCTACGGGAATAATCCTTAAAAAATTATTTTTTTGTGCAAATAACAATCGACCACAACCAGATGAAGCTGTAACCAAGTTTCGTTAGTATACGTTCATAAATAATCCAGATTACAATTTCTTCCCTATAAGGGAAATTCGCTAAAATAAATAATTTTCCATGGGAAGATAGTGCATAGTATATGTTTTGGGAGTTATGAACTCTTTTACACTCCCGGCAGAGTTCAAATCATATACCTGCTTCAATAAGGTAACGGTATTTCCAATAAGATTCCAAGAAAACCACTCGACGGATTCCGATGATTCATTTTGGATGTAAGGCTATTTCCAAGGCAGAATGTCAATTAAGTTTTAAAATATTTGGAAATTTTGATAGGTTATTGAAATGGCTGTATGCGACCTTATAATTCAAGCTATGATAATAATTGACAACGGACACATGATCACTACAGATTGATTATTCGCTTCGGGTGTGAAAAAACAAATACAACTTATGGGCGAAAAATCAATGTGAATTAGTTAAACTTAAAGTCTAAAAAGCACAGGAAAAATGTCAATATAATAAGTGAACTTTCCCACTATTCCCCGCCAATTTAATCGACATCAGTGGAAGTTCTGATTCGCATTAGTGAATGTCAAACAAGGAAACTATTTTTCCAATCTTCAATGTCTTTTTCGTAGTTTTTCCGGGAAATTTTTGTGATTTGGAGTACTCATATACACAGCGCACTGGGGCGTTTGGGTTAAGTTAGGTTATATTAATAATGATTCAAATGATCATAACCTAAAGTGTAATAATGGTCATAAAGCTGGAACAATTTCTTATCACCTCAGTGAAAAGGCAACTGACCTTTAAAAGTGAAATCAGTGTTTTATTTCTGTCACTGCCGTGTCAAATTGAACCAATTTAACAGTTCCCTTCGTACTTGCTGCAACATATAGCATTGAAAATATTGATAGATAACTTTAAGGTACCAACAAAATTTAGTTAATGTAAAAATATCATGTATAACGATTACGATTTTCATATATTCCAATCACACTTATGATTGCCTTTTTATATTTCATCTTTTTAACTAGTGGTTAACTCGGTTTCCCGTTGTTAAATTAATAACTATTAGATTTGGGACTAGGAAAGATTATTACACAGTTTTTGGAAAGAAATACATTTTATTTAAGCTCCATAAACAGAGAATCACACAAAGATTAACAAGTTGAGCAAAACATTGATAAATATGACCACGCTAGTCGTGTAGTAATACTACGCAATAGACCTTTTTGTAGGTAAAAACCTTCAATCTATATTAGGCTTTCTTAATCAAACAAGTATAATTAAACTCTATTTTTTCAATACTCAATGATATTGAACTAAAATAGTTTTACAGTAACTGACCTAATTCCACTCTTATGGGGGTATTAGGCTATACCGGTATTCAATATTCTTCACATAATATTGAATACGGATGCAGTACTTTAATGCTTCAAATTTCAGGTCAGTCTTTAAACCAATCCTCTGTGCTCGTATTAATTTTGAGTCTACTGAGAGTTAGTTTTGGCATTTCTGTATAAGAGTAAAGGGTACTTGAAATAAAATAATACACAGTTGTACAAGATACTTTATAATTATTTAAAAGGTAGAGGTAGCGGAAACCATTCTTTCCCTAGTTTTTGAATTAATTATTAATAGAATTGTCCCACCTAAAGCCTATAAGTAGGGAAACTAATACTGAAATTTTAGAGCACCACGCTTTTGGAAGATTCCAAATTTATACCCTGGGATTTTAGGTTTTCGCAGATCATTTACACAATGAGGTACAGGTGCATCCTTCTATAACGTATTCAAGTACCTAACGTTTTTTTCTTTCACATAACAAATTTAAAGTTAATCCTTACACCATTTGAATAACTCGATGATACAAATGAGAAACATAAATTGGTAAATTGCTTTCAAATTTCTCTTGTTAAAAACATAATAATGTTATAATCAGGTTTATAAAATATAAAACCGAATTATATTTAGCACATTTTAAAATAATTTGTTTCTTAGTTAAAATCTTTTGGCACATTTAGTAATTTATACAATACTAGCTGGCCCTACAGACGTTGTCCTGTCCTAATGTCATTGAATTTGTTTTATATCAAATACTCGTTCATTTTCAATATAAGCTCGTTTGCTTCGCTCACTCCCTATCAAAAAAAAGAGTTTGAGTTGCCATTCATGTAGTTTTTTATTTCCATTATGAGAGTTGCCATTCAAGTAGGTTTTTTATTTCCATAATGAACATATATTTATGCCTTTCAAGTATGTTTAGATATACTCCTAATAGAAAACTATGATAGTGTAATTTTTTAAATACCATGTTTGGACAAATACAGTTTACAAAAACAGCTGTTTTATCGAAACATTATCTGTTTATTAAATAAAAGCAGAAAATGATAAACACATGTTCCCATAAGGAATAACATGTAAACTTTAAAAGCCAAAGGGGCAGAGCCCTTCACATTTTCCGGGGTAAAAATTATCCTAAATGTTAATCCAGGTAGTAAACTATCCGTGTGCAAAATTTCATTTAAATCCATTCAGCCGTTCTTGAGTTATACAATTTGTAACACCACTTTTTTATATATTAAGATTTATTGTTATACTTTAAACAATATTTAATACCTTATACTTTTCACAGACTTTAACACAAGAAATTTAATTTTAACAATAAATAATTTTAATAAGAAATCCATCCAAAAAATAATTTTGAATTACTCTTCAACACTTTTTTAATACATTGTAAATCGGCCTTAATAAATAATCGTTTAAATTATAGTGTATGATACGAGTATATTCACTTGTATATTCAAAATTGTCTAACTTAATGTTGTTTAGTAAGTAATAAACATAAACAAATAGTCGGTACTTCCTCGTACTGAGTGATAGTATTTTTTATTTTTTTAATAAAACACTCCATAAAATATAGAATAATTATGACAATACTAATCCTTGGATTTGCTCCTGGGTTACCATTTTGACGTGATCTCGAATTCCGAGGTTATAAAACCAGTCTGTTATTGGATGCCTGCGTCAAAGTCACTTCCTAGAACTCTAGCCGCACAAAATCACTCCATCGATGTGTTAGATTCCAAAATAATTTCAAACGGCTCATTAAAGAACCAAGCAAAAAATTACATGTTCTATAAAATCTTTGCCTGAGCTTAGTACTAGCTGATGTACCCGTCCTTCGTACGGGTTGTATATAAATGGTAGATTAACTAAAAATATTAACAACCCACATAATTTTACAATATTAAAATTACATTTTACACTTTTAAAGTAGAATTAAATTAAAGTTAACGAAATATACTATGGCAGATAATTCGGGTACTGTTGCCAAGTCGAGGAACTCTGTCGGGTAGTGAACGGTGTGGTTTTTGCAACTCCAAATCGGTACACGTAACACTTTGGATTCGATTTTAGAAATAAAAGATCTCAAGTACAACAAAATATTAACCCCGTTTAATTTAACATTTTAAATACTTTGATACATTAATCTTTACATTCCAAAAAATTAATAGTAATGTAATGAAACATTTAACTTTAAAAAGATTGACAAACCACTTTTAAAATCACCATTCTTGCCAGGTCCTGTTTTCATTATAATTGTAAATAAACAATTTAAATTTGGAAAAATCATATGTTTTAAAAACATATGACTACTTGATTTTATTTAAATAAATGTAAATCAATATATACGAACTGTTCTAACAGTGGTCATGGTTAAATGAACGGTATTAAATATTGTATATGTTCGTTCCTCCCTTTGGAATAGACCTACATTTGTGTTGATCTCCGTTGCTTGTTCATTGGTGGACGTGAGGATGGCACAATCACAGAGCCAGGCACTTTCCAGATTAAACTGTTTATGAACCTCGGTGTAACAAACTGTAAATCAGTAAATCCTGTGATTCATCGATAGTGCCGAGTGAAGGATAGATGTTTATGAGACCTTAATTTGTTTTTTCAATGCCCCAATCTCAACTTTTAAAAGCGCATAAGAAAACTGACCAACCCCTTAATCTTCTCAAAAATACATTTTCATATTTACTCCTAAGTTCAGACGCTCACTGGTCGGCTACAAAAAATATATTTTTAGAGAGGCGTAGACTCGACCACTCATGTCTCACTTACGACAAAGGGTCTGTGTGAGATCTCTAGAGAACAACACCGTGACTCCCCATGATGTTGTTTCTTATTTCCGTTAAGGCATCAATTTCAGCTCTACTGGTTGAGTAGTTGGTGTGTTATGACTAACGCGTTTATATTAAAGGCTATTGGGCCAGAGTCATTGAGTATATTTGTGTCTGGAGTAGGTAAATGCCTGCACTGAGCTATCAGCTACATTCCTACCGAATTTCAGATCCATCAGTCCAAGAGTATGTGCAAGATTGTTAAAATATTGTATTTTGAAATTCCGGGGGCCGAAGCCCTTAAACATTTTCGTAACAGGAATAGGCTTGCGTTTTTTTCTGATGAATTAGTTATGTTCCTACCGAAAATTAACTTACAAAGGTCCAGTAAGTACTAATACTCATAAAATTGCCATAAAAGTAAATTAGTTAAGAACCCTATAGGACTTTTTTAAACGTATTCTTATTGTGAATCTACAGCATAAGGGGAACCACCATCCAAAATTTTATCTTCAATAGACATTGTCGTTTCTTAAAAAAACTGATCAGTGAGTGCATGAGACAAATATAGATTTAGATCATATATCCACTTATGTTATTTATTACCAATCTTCACTCAACGTTTTAAAAAAGAACTAAAAAACCTATTTATAGAATAACTATGCCATCATCTGGTTCAATATAAATAAATGCTTTGTCCATAAGAATAGCATAGGATCTTTAAAACCCTATGGGGCAGTGTCCAAAGGTAATTTAAAACAATCCAATTAGCCTAAAACCTTCTAACGCACATATAGAACGTAGAAAAAAAGTTGCATAAAAATCGGTGCACCCGTTTTCCTGTGAAAAGCGAAGAAAACATGACCAAAACCGCACAAAATCACGTTTTTGAGCGGCCGCCATTATTTTAAAAAAGGCGTATGCCAGTTTATTGTGCCCTAAAACCTTCTCACGCATGTATAGAACAAAGAAACAAAGTGTTATTAATGTCAGTGCACCCGTTTTCCAGTGAAAAGCGAACAAAAACCCGTCTTTGAGCGTTACCGGCAGACAGACAGTCAGACAGACAGACATAAATTGAGATAAGATTTGTTTTGGTTTCCCTAGGGTGCAAAACGTGAAAATATGCAAAAATTTCATAATTCCAAGCAATGTACCTACAGACAAAACTCTAATTTTATTTATATAGATTAATTATACGGTATATTGAAATAAATATATATAAACTTGATGTACACGTTCTTCGCACAGGGGTTTTCCTTACCCGTTCTATAGTCAATGCAAATTTCATTTTAGTTAGCTTGAAACAGCTGTTGTTCTTGCTTCTGCTCTTTAATCTGTCAAATGTAAGTGCCCTCAGCTGTTCGCATTACAGTTTCTGAATGTTTACTTTCTTATGAAATGTAAACATTGAAACTTAGAACGTTCACAGGGCGTAGCCCGAGGGGATTTTAAGGAAGTGAATAGGCCTATGTGTTGCATGGGTTCAAGATCTACCTTTGTGTAAAGTTTCAGCCCAGTCGGTTAAGTAGTTTTTGCGTTCACCCGGAACATCAGACAGACAGACAGACAGACAGACAGACAGACAGACAGAAACCACCTCTTCTTTATAATATTATAGATATAGGAATTAAGTTTTCAATCGTATAACTTAAACCAACGAGGATGATGGTGTGCATGTGTCAATGTCACACAATTCGTCGGGCTGCTCTTTGTTTGAGTTTGTTCGCAAGAGCGCTTTAAGCGTCTACCAAACTTAACTGGTCTTATTGATGTTCTCTATATTTATAATTATGTGTTTTCCAGATACTAGAATGCACATATCCTGTAAGCATGTTATATAGCTTAATTTACGATTCACCCTCATTTGATAACAATCGGGCGAGAGCCATCGTAAGCCATCGTAATGGGTGATTTTGTGATCCGGTCGCTATATTCGAGCAAATGTTTTTCTTATATTGCGGGGTTTCTAAAACTAAAAACCCAGCTGGAATAACGTCTGCATAGTGTGATACTTTTAGTAGTTGTATTTACAATATGATTGTAACAACTTTTTCGGTGGAAGTATGTTATACACTATAGTGTGAAATAAATAACGTGTATCTATTTTCTCGAGAAAGTAAATTTGCTTTGAAAAGGTATAACATATTTGTAAATGCATTATTGTAAGTTTAGATTTAACTGATGAATAACGTGATTAGTGCTTCTATTTATATTATTAACTATTTTATTAACAACCATAAATGTTTTCTCTTTAAGTTGAAAAAAACAACATATTTTCTTGTTTTTTTTTTTTTTTTGCTTACACAATTAATATTGTTGGTTTTGAAACACCTTTAGGAACAAAAATCGAACTCAGAATGCCGCAATAAGGCACATACTTATATTATTGAAGCATTTGTATTTATGTTTTAGCAACCGATTTATTAAGTTCAAGATAAGGATGAGGGAAGGGTGAGTAGGGGGGGGGTAGGGGGAGAAGGGTGGTAGGGGAAGTAGGGGGGGGGCGGGATAAGGGGAGTCAAGTGGGCGAATTTCTCCTCTTCTTAACATTTGACTAGTCTATGCATAATTTTATTTAGCTTTCCATTGTACATTATTACAGTGAAAATATGTTCGATCACTTAATTTACCATCTGATTATGCATGCCGTTTTCTAAGAACTTTTAAGTTCATATGTTTCTATGTTTACATTGATAACTATAGTAGTTGTTGTTCAAAAGTTACATCCTCTGTACTACAGAAGGACTAACCGTTTCTCTCAGAATTTCAAAAGAGTTAGTGCTAAGTGATATTAAGCATTGTTTTATAGAAGAGGGAATACTAATCTAATATAATAACTCATATCACTGTTGTAAACTAATCTAATTATATTAACTTAGGGGCGGGCGAGTAATCGAGTTTTCGAGTACCTGTCGAGTATTTTTTAATATTCGAAGGCCGAGCGAGTATTAGAGACTACTCGAAAATTCGAGTCGAGTAGTTGACTACTCCCGCCGTTTACCCACGCTTACACCACTAACCAATGTTTAACAAAATAAGTGATTGAAATAAAGAAAAATAAGCCTAAAGTCTACTTTTAGCTCATATGAAAGGATACAATGACGGGTGGGTTATTTATGGATACCTGTGAGTTGAGATAAGTAAGAGGGGAGTGTTGGGTACAGGGAGTGTTTGGGTCGGAGTAAAAAATCACTTTCTTGTTAAAATGTCCTGGTTTTGATATACTAACCCAAAATCTTTGTATGGATATATATTTGTAATACTTGTCTTTTGTTTGTTACGGTTGTTGAAAACAGTATATATATTTTTTCATTTACATCATTATTCATTCATGGTAAAATAACAGTTAAAATAAAATAATTAATAACATTACTAATTCAATACAATGTTATGTTTATAATTAAAGTTTAGTATATAAAAATATTGTTTTCAATACAAAACAATCTTTGCAGATGGTGCCATAAAAATCTCAGCACTTATTTTCAACACAATTCTGAATATAAATATGGCACACGAAGAAATTTTATCCCGTTCCCTGTTCATAAAACATCAACTTTTTAAAGATCTTCTGTTGATAACTCCAGGAAAGTGATTAACAAAATTTAAAGCATAATCTACATGTCTTATTTGATAAACCATTTTTAAGAGCCCTTAAGAAATTCCTTTATAAAAAAAGCATTTTACTCCTTGAGAGAGTTTTTTGATGACACAGTAATATTGCTACCATGAAGTGCTCGTAAAAACTCAATCAATGGCTGATGGAAATGATAAATATTAGTAACAAATTAAGAACAATTTTTGTTATTTATCTTATAAAATAAGTATTGATTATTGTGTTATGGAGATAAGTTTTTCCCTGTGTTTTCTGTAAATTAAGTATAAGTTAAGTTTAATATGGGGACTGATTCTCAATGTAAAGCACTGTATTACAAAGAAAATAAAGTTTCTTGATTCTTGAAAAAATAAAATTAGTTTTTTTTTACTTTTTAAAGAACTACTCGATAGTTTGGTTCAATACTCGACTCGAGTCGACTCGATTAAAAAAAAACACTACTCCCCCCCCCTATCCTATATTAACTGTAAAACAATTAATTCTGTGATCAAATTACGATTATCCCTTGTTATTGTAAACAGCTATTCCAGCTATTGATTTGAATTTATAACAATTAATTTATTTATGTTAACTCAGTAAACCTTTTATGGACTTTTTTAGGTAACAAAAATATTATCAAGTGAAATAAAACAATGATATTACAAGTAAAGTTTTTTTGAAGTTTAGAATGTAAATTTACAAACAATTATGATGCAATAAAGTAGTTGTATACGACTTTTAGTAAAATTATCATATGCAAATTAAATGTAAGCAAAATAATTACGAGCGAATAAGTGTGAGGAGGATTATAAAATCAGTTTGAATAAAAATACTTATGTGCATCCTCATGTTTCTTTTCAATTTTATTAGTGAATTTCCTTTGGAAAGTGTATTAGCATGACCCGCACGGTGAAACTTAAGCCCGGGACCACCATAGAAGTTCCTAACGTGACCCCCTGAACACGTTTTGGGGTGTCGTTCAAAATTATGTATATATATACATATATATATATATATATATATATATGTGTGTGTGTGTTTGTACTCTAGCGGTCGCATTTTTGTCCGATTTACTTCAAATTTGGTAGGGACGTTCCTTTCTGTAATCAGTTGGACAAGTTCGTTGGGCAAAACAATCGGAAAACTCGAAACCCCTTTTTTGGGGATTAATCTTTCAAATTTCGAGTTTTTGGGCCCAAAAAGGGTCTGAAAAGCCCCGAATGTAACATTAATGCATGTAAAAAGATGGGAATTAGCAAGGCAAAAGTTTTAAGCCCTATCTCGTCATTATAGCGTGAATATTTACTGAGTTATTAAAGAAAATGTGTTTCGACTAAACACAGTACATTGTCTTATGGGGGTTTTACACTAGAAAAGCCTGTTATTCCTTTGTTAGAGTACTTTTCCATTCAACTCATTCCCAGCAACTCACGCCTACTTTCAAGCCTGTTTGGACCATCTCCTAACGTTTTAATGCGCTAAATTGTATTCCCAGCTTTGCAGGTAAATGAAACCAGGACCATCAAAACAGCTAAAAAATCAATGTTTTCAGTTTTCAATAAAAATTGGAATAAATCTATTTTTTTACACTGATTTTGAGTTTTAAAAGTTTGTATGTGGAAATTGACTTCCCTCACGTCAGCGTGCTGCGTGCGAACTCGTTTTAAATACAGATGACAGTGTTATTTCAGTTACCAAATATTACAACAGATTGAACAATAGTAAAGGGAAATATTACACCTTAATATTAAAAACCTGAAATGAATATCCGAACTTTTAAACAGTTACACTACAGCCGTTTCAAAATGTATCTATATAAAAACACGTTAAAAATGTTGTAATCAGAGTCTATAAATAATTGTTGACATACAACGGTAAAAAAGAGATTAATTTAATACATTGTGAAGTCTGAAGAAAATTAATAACACACAACAATTTATAAGAAAACTAGTATCAAATCTGAAGAAAAGGCACATTTATTTACACAACTTAGATACAATACTGCAATTTTAAAACAATCAAATACATTTTTATTTACACGTACACGCTATTTATCACATTCTTATTAAACTAAAATCACATATAGAAAGACATAAGTTAACCGATGACGCATGCAATCTTATAGGTAACAATAAAATCGGTGTCTCGGTAAACATTAAAAAAATAATGTTTTATGGTAACATAAACATGTTTCTTTGATAGATTAGTTAGTGCTAAGTTGGTCATCAGGGTATGTGATAGTTATGCGTGGCTTACAGTGTTACAGTAATTATTACAGTATTACATTATTACATTATTGAACTGCTACAATAATGTAACAGTCACTGCTTCAATTCATTAAAACTTGGGAAATAATGAGTGATCAAGCAAAGGTTTTTTAAGTAAAAAAATCAGAAAAACATTCAATGGGCTGGTGTGAAGTAAAGATGTTAAAATATGAAAAAATTGTAATCCGTATTTATGAATTTTAAATACAAATGGAAAGAAAATAATCATTTCTGAATCAGTTTATTTATACTGTTGCGCAAATGTAGGAAATCAGTCATACATCAGTTTCAATACCGGAATATTATCAGCCAAGTATGAGTGTGCATGGAACAAGGTTTTTTTATCATACGAAAACCTGTTTTATTTGTAATGTTTAAACATACACTGGATCACTGAGTCCATTACAACACCTCGCCGACAAGACTATCCCGGCCTTAATATATCTCACCATGTGTCACTCGTGAAGCAGTATTTAAAACTATATGGCACCTCCACGTGATTTGTTGTTTAGTTTAGTTTCTCGCAGATCTAAAAGCTTAAACGGATATAAACTTCATACTAGCCGACCACTATAGTCTATTTAGAAGCTTTTGTATTGACTCTAGCGACACCTGTCGGGACTAGTGGAAGCTATAAAGCAGTAGCGTCTCGCCCGGCCAATGGCGGGACAGCTGTGACTGATCAAAACCATAGCAACCAAACACATGTGTCCTGCAATGCCAGTTTACTGGTCACCATATTTGAGGTGTCTGCTTGGGGTAAATAGATGTTTGTTTTTATCCAATCATGGAAATTGCAGTAAACTAGTGGCTTGAAGGGGCCATCGACCCCAACCTTGCTCTAATATTCTGTCTCATCTTATTTTTAAAACTTTTACTACAGAGGAAAATAAACAATGTAAGTAGGAACACATGTCAGTTTGTAAGCAAAGTAGTAATCACATGTTTAAATGGAAACAAAGCTGACGATTTTGAATTCCCGTGCTTTTCTTATGCGGGATGTTTTACGTTATTTTTCGTTTTCACGTAGCTTTTTAGAAATACTGCTATTTGTCCCAGGTCCCTGGGATCAAGACCTTTAATTTGAGAACACTCCCATCATCCTGCAATTTGCCAAACCCCCAAAAATTTGATTTAAAAACATCGCTTACAGAATTCTACTAATATTATAAATGTGAAAGTTTGGATGTTTGTTTGGATATTTGTAGTTCCATCACGCATAAACTACTGGACCTATTAAGGTAAAATTTTGCATGAACATAGCTTACATATCACTTTAACATATATTACCTGATAATGTCCACATCCAACCTTAGGGTTACACCCCTCGGGTCCTGTAAGTTCCAATGCAAATCTGATGTGAGGATATCATTTATAAAATTGTTTGTCAGTTGGGGTAAAATAAGTCAGATGGTAAAACTAAACAAAGATTCGATAGATCTCATCAGGTTAGTTTTTTAATGTCTTTTAATTTGTCGCTAGCGAAGCCGCGGGATAGCAGCTAGTTACATATAAAGTTGTGCAAATGCCAGTTAAAATGTAAAAGTTTTTGTTTTCACTTTGATCCTTGTAATGTTCTGTTAAAATATCTGAGGTTTTTAATAGTATTTTCCGTTGTTTTAGCAAACTGAGGAATGTGATAATATATTTTTGCATAATATGTTTTCACCGTAGCGTAGTCTCCTGTTGCTTGTAGATTTGGCAGTTATGCACCACAAAAGCTTCCGATAGCTATCACTTGGACGTTACAGTCAATCCTAAAGCTACTGTAAATAGACTATAGTGATCTGATCGGTCCGCGGACACAAGTTTTATGTTTATGATCAACCAGGGAACCGCGAGGTGGCCGTTGGCAGTTTAGAAGGAGGTGCAGGGGGCGGAGGAGGCGTCGGGGCGCCCGGGGTCGCTGTGGAAGTGGGGCGTCTCCTCCCTCCTGTGTATCCTGTCTAGGTGGAACTCCGATATGGCCGGCCGCCTGGGCCACTCCTGGAATGGGCAATGTAAGTTTATATTGTATAGTAGTCAAGTACCGGGGAAGGTCAGCCAGCTTGTTTGGGGGAGGGAAGCAGACAATTTGTTTTTGGGGGAGGGATGCAGCCAGTGTGTTTGGGGGAGGGATACAGACAATTCGTTTCGATGACTTGGAGTTATTTTTCACTACGCCCCCCAACTGACGAGCAGATTTGCTTAGGTCATTCGCCTCTGTGATGTATGTTAAAGGCCATTCAAGTTGTTGTTATAGCTCAATGTCCCTTCTGGTAGTATTTTGATTACAAATCCAAAAGTGTTATTTTTTAGTCTACTGTCCGAGCGTCTGTATTTTATGTTAACTATGTACTTGATTCATACTTGATTCATTTTGGATATGAGCACTCTTTATGTAATGTTCATTGAATGGTTTTAGTCACGGCGCTCAGAAAACCGTATGTTAATATTTGAAAAACACGAATATAACTTTGTCAGTTCACTGATTGATCATAAACAGTTGTTATAATTATTTTAATTTTGATTTTAGTCTCCATAAGCATAATGTTATTTTTTTAACTTTTCAAATTCATATTTTTACATTATTCAATAATTCCTGAGGATGAGACCTGTTTAAAACTTATTTTTATATCAGAAATTAATTCATTATAACTCAATACTACGTATAACATTCAAAATGTGGTATAGGATGAACTATGATGCCTACCATAACATTTATAATTCATCTTCTAACGGATGCCCCTTAACGGAAGTCTTTGACGTCTTAGGTATAGGCCATAGTATTTATTATACATCACCACAACCCGGACCTATAAAACACCATTGCATCAGTAACAACCAAATTTGACGTTTCAAAAATAACACTTAAATGTAAATATCAAACCAACTGTCATTTTTGATTTGATTGCCAGACTGAAGGGGAATTTTGGCATTGAATTCTAATAATCAAGACATTTAATTCTCAGTACAACTCAACCTATGTTTACATCTAAGATTTCCGTGGGAGTCCCTCTAGGAGGTAGCAGTCCAATGAGTACATGTTAAAACATTGTATTATGTCCAATAACTTTGTGCAAAAACTTTAACCTGTAATTATTACAAAAATATTTAGCAGTCTCGGAACTTGATAAATATCTGTATATTACTAACAACCACTACGAAGAGCTGTAAGAGAGTAACAAGGGCCATACGCATATTACGTAATGCATTTTCTCGTCATTTCCATCACCCTCCCCCTGCACATAACACACCGTAACACCTAAGCACACCCCCACTCTCGTCATATGTTACGTAAAATAATAGTAGAAAATGTTGAAAAGCTTAAATCGTGTAAAAAGCATCATTTTGCAAAGATTTCAATGATATGCTATTTGTTTTTAATTTATAAAACAAATCTGTTATACCATTTATAAACTAAATAGTTAAATAATAAAATAAACATACAAACATATTTTTTAACTAAAAAGAAATTATGAAAAATCCTTAAAGAACAAAGATTAAAATGATAACTATAAGGTTTGAGGTAAACGACAATATATTATAAGTAAAAAATCCTTCTGATAGCATGCCGGACTCTGTGATGAAGTGGGTTCTTAAGGCGCGTACCAAGTTGATAAATTTAAATTATAAGCCTTGGATGACGGAAAAAGTATTTTTATGCTCCCTCTGTAACCGTATGGAAAATGAAGACATATTTCATTTTGTAGCTAGATGCCCGATTTTGTCACAAATTAGGGAAAAGTGGTTACATAAAGTCTTGTTATCTTGCCAAGAATTTATTTGTTTTATGAATGGATCGGGTTGGCGTGGCCTTAGTAATTTTCTGAAAGAAGCTTGGTTTTGCAGATGGGTTTTAGTTTCAGAATTTAATTTTTGAGAATAAAGAGTAGAAATAAAAAATAAAATAAAAAAATATAAATATATTAATGTTTGATGGTCTTGCCAATGACGATTTTGTATTTGTATTTATAGTTATAAGCACGTTAAAGTATTTCTTTTCTTCTCTTTTTCTTTATAATAATAAAGAGGCTATAATAATGTTTTAATATTTTATAGAGAACACAGTTTTTGTTTTGTTTTTGCCTGCTGTTGTTAAGTTCAAAAGTAGTTTCAGAAATACATATTAAGATGCCAACTCGGCAGAGGGCTACATTAGTCATTGCTGTTAAGTGTTACGGATTTAAGTTCCCTGTGTGGAACATAATAACTGTAATAACTGATATTATTTTTAATAAAGCACTTTTTATTTCATAAGTAAAATTTATCTAACTTTTTTTCTAAAGTTTCATTTTGGGGATTTAGACAGGAAAATAAACTATCCCAGCTAAAACTAACACACAAAATTATTAACTGTCATAAATTCAAAACAAAATTGTAATAAAAATTTATCATAAAAACACATAACACATAAATACACATTGAATAGTCAAAAACAGTAAATCAGATCATAAAACTGAAGTTTGTTTCTAACTCCTAACTTTATATTTAAAATGTGTGAGTTACGTAACGGTGAGCCAGAACCCCTCTCTTCCTCACATAACGCAGAGTGACGCTCTACCAAACCCCCCCTATTAAGTGTCTTAATATGTGTATGGCCCCCAAGTGCAGCATACCGGCGCACGGGCACCTACGCGCACTGACACACGGTAGCCCTCCCCCGCCATACCCTTACACCTACCCAACACCTACCCCAAAAACTATTCCATCCCTACCCCAACACCTAACCCAACACCTACCCCAACACCTACCCCGGCTCTGGAGCTGAGGATGCGACTCTGGTTGAGGAGGGCAGGATTGGTCACAACCAGCGAAGCTGAAAAATACAAAATTAATTTAATTATAAATGACTTTGAGAACCTAATATTCTTAAACCGACTGGTTATTTCATGACTTAGTATTCTGGGGGCCGAGCCATGCTTAATGATATTTGATTAGTGTTCCTGGTTGGGGGGTGGGAACTCAATAGAAAAATCTCGTATAGTTACATAATTTACAATAAATCGTCTATAAATTATATAATACAATAATGTACCTCTCAATTTTACCTCAGTTTTTGCAATTTTCCTAGAGTAGCCCCCCACTCAACCATTAAGAGCATATTTGCTTCACTCGATATTTCCGCATATTGGAATCACTATAGTTGTTAGTATATCTAAAAACCACTTCAGGTAGTATTTTCTATGAAAACCCATTTGATTAGTTTAGATATGTCCACTCCGTATGCAATATGTATTCAATGGTTATAGTCACTGTTTTCTATAAATAACTTGTTGACATGTTACCATGTTTTAACTTTCTCAGTTTACAAAGTTCATTTATTCACAGATAATACAATGCCGCTGTTTTGATTTGAAAATCAAAAAGTCCAATGTTAAAACTTTCAATTTCAAACAATTTATTTTTACGAAATTAGATTTTTCCCGACGTTGAGGTTTTTACAATTTTTTTCAGGTCCAAAACCCCCTAATCCCATAGTTTAGCCAGAATACTTCCGCTGAATTTCGTGATAAATTTATATAACACAACAAACCAACAAACATTGGTCGTGTTAGAGTATAGGATTAAACTGTATTCGGAAAAATAATGTTTCAGTCTAGAAGCTTAAACAACTTGGCCGCAATCTGATGTCCTGCTCCTCTGGCCATTAAATAAACTATTTCACTAATCCTGTCTAAATATATCTAAATCTTATGTAAATTTAACTTGTATTTTTCAGACAGTTTGAATACCATGAATTATATATAGCTTAAAGGTATGCCATGAATATAAGAGCTAAGATGAAGGTAGTTCAATTTCGTTGTTTACGGTTCAATAAACAGTATATCACTAATTTGTGACTCAACCAATAACAATTGATTAAGATAATTTTTCACCATAATGACATACATCACTGAGATTTTAGCAAGTGCCGGGCAGACCGAGCTATGCTCGGTGATATTTGATTTGTTTCGGGGGTGAAAGAGATGTCTATATGCAATCTTTATTCAATGGTTTTAGTTACTGTTTCCAAAAAATCACGTGTTGAATCTATACCTTGTCTAAGTGCTACTTTGAAAGTTTACTGGTTACTTAAATCACAACTGTTATGATTCTTTGTTTTGATTTGAAACTCCGTAAGCCCAATGTTACAAATTTCCAATTTTAAATGATTTTTTTTAATAACAATTTTCCTGGGGTTGAGGTTCTAATTTTAGGTCTAAAAAAGCACCTAAGTCCAAAGTTTTAACAAAATTGTTCCGCTGGATTCCGAGATAACTTTGCACACATTACGAGACATTGTTCTTATTAGAGTATAGGATACTATTTTTAACATTTTAAAACAGATTTTTAAGCAAATTAAGATACAAATAACTTAGCTAATGATACATCAGATACTTTAAATTTTGTTAATTTACAAGTTTGGTTCGATGCCTACAATCAAGATTACAAATTAAAAAAAACATACACGATGAAATGAATAAAAGTACTAAGAGAGACATGTAGAGGCAAAGCTTGTGTCATGCACTCGGGTTGTAGTAGCACTTTTGGAGAAAAATTCAATTTGTTTCCTTCGATTGGTTATAAACATAAACAATTTTGATAAGCAAATCTTTTTTTCATTGCCGTGGCAACAAAGCTGCTTACTCTGCTCTAATATTATTCTTACAGAGAATAAAACAATTGTATATCTCGCTTATGTATGAACATATATTGATTAAACTTGGTATATTGCTTTATCTGATTGTAGCCCATTGCTATTTGCATTAAAACCCCAAATGTGTAGACCCTGTTGCTCAAACCTGCAAACCTAATAGTATCCAAATGGAGAACAAAATTAAAATGTCATATCTCGCTTATTCATGAATATGTTTTGATGACACTTGGTAAGTGAATACGTGTCTTGTGGTAGTTAGGTAAATATAAACACTGGAAATTCACTGAGTACGCAGGTTTGCTGCGACGGGGAATTTACTTTAGAACTGAAAGAACGAATGCACACATTTTAATATTTGGAAATTATTTCAAAAGTATTCCTAAGAGCGTTAGCCTCTCCCACGTGACTCTGCATTCTCACCAAAAGTAATTTAAATGCAAATGTAGCGGAGGAAGTCAAAGTTTATCCATGTTATAAATAACTATGCTAAACGGTTCTTGTGAAGTACTTTTTACTTGAAAATTATAACATTATTTATTCAGGCTATGAAAACGCTAACATCTTCAGTATTAACATTCTTTCACGAACATGAAAATAATGGGTGAAATTCATTGGAGCAACCTGTTAACTAGATGCAATATACAAACGTGCAGGAAGATTACATTGGCATATACATCATGCAATTTGATGCATATAACTAACAAAACATATAATATGCGTGTGGGTGGCCGTTCCACTTCCAACCATTATTGTTATTGATTGCGTAAATTTGCAAGTCATTTCATATAAAAACCGAAGTCATCAGTTATTCTAACTCCGAAATAAATATTGATGGTTCGTAACTGGACAGGCTTATAGAATAAACCAACGTTGTAGTAATGCAGAGTTCTTTGCCGATGCCTATACTACGTGATGAACATTATTAAATGCCAGGCACAAACGTGCACAATTAAATATGATAAGTAAATCTAGAACTTGAAGGGGTTTGAATCCTCATTGAAAAACGATCTAAGATTGTTTGTATTAAGTTTGAACAAACTACTATTTATGCTCCAATACACTTGCACGAATACATTTATGTTATGCTCCAATACACTTGCACGAATACATTTATGTTATGCTCCAATACACTTGCACGAATACATTTAAGTTATCCTCCAATACACTTGCACGAATACATTTATGTTATGCTCCAATACACTTGCACGAATATATTTATGTTATGCTCCAATACACTTGCACGAATACATTTATGTTATGCTCCAATACACTTGCACGAATATATTTATGTTATGCTCCAATACACTTGCACGAATACATTTATGTTATGCTCCAATACACTTGCACGAATATATTTATGTTATGCTCCAATACACTTGCACGAATACATTTATGTTATGCTCCAATACACTTGCACGAATATATTTATGTTATGCTCCAATACACTTGCACGAATACATTTATGTTATGCTCCAATACACTTGCACGAATATATTTATGTTATGCTCCAATACACTTGCACGAATACATTTATGTTATGCTCCAATACACTTGCACGAATATATTTATGTTATGCTCCAATACACTTGCACGAATACATTTATGTTATGCTCCAATACACTTGCACGAATACATTTATGTTATGCTCCAATACACTTGCACGAATATATTTATGTTATGCTCCAATACACTTGCACGAATATATTTATGTTATGCTCCAATACACTTGCACGAATATATTTATGTTATGCTCCAATACACTTGCACGAATATATTTATGTTATGCTCCAATACACTTGCACGAATACATTTATGTTATGCTCCAATACACTTGCACGAATACATTTATGTTATGCTCCAATACACTTGCACGAATACATTTATGTTATGCTCCAATACACTTGCACGAATATATTTATGTTATGCTCCAATACACTTGCACGAATACATTTATGTTATGCTCCAATACACTTGCACGAATATATTTATGTTATGCTCCAATACACTTGCACGAATACATTTATGTTATGCTCCAATACACTTGCACGAATATATTTATGTTATGCTCCAATACACTTGCACGAATATATTTATGTTATGCTCCAATACACTTGCACGAATACATTTATGTTATGCTCCAATACACTTGCACGAATATATTTATGTTATGCTCCAATACACTTGCACGAATACATTTATGTTATGCTCCAATACACTTGCACGAATATATTTATGTTATGCTCCAATACACTTGCACGAATACTTTTATGTTATGCTCCAATACACTTGCACGAATACATTTATGTTATGCTCCAATACACTTGCACGAATATATTTATGTTATGCTCCAATACACTTGCACGAATACATTTATGTTATGCTCCAATACACTTGCACGAATATATTTATGTTATGCTCCAATACACTTGCACGAATACATTTATGTTATGCTCCAATACACTTGCACGAATATATTTATGTTATGCCCCAATACACTTGCACGAATACATTTATGTTATGCTCCAATACACTTGCACGAATATATTTATGTTATGCTCAAATACACTTGCACGAATACATTTATGTTATGCTCCAATACACTTGCACGAATACATTTATGTTATGCTCCAATACACTTGCACGAATATATTTATGTTATGCTCCAATACACTTGCACGAATATATTTATGTTATGCTCCAATACACTTGCACGAATATATTTATGTTATGCTCCAATACACTTGCACGAATATATTTATGTTATGCTCCAATACACTTGCACGAATACATTTATGTTATGCTCCAATACACTTGCACGAATACATTTATGTTATGCTCCAATACACTTGCACGAATACATTTATGTTATGCTCCAATACACTTGCACGAATATATTTATGTTATGCTCCAATCCACTTGCACGAATACATTTATGTTGTGCTCCAATACACTTGCACGAATATATTTATGTTATGCTCCAATACACTTGCACGAATACATTTATGTTATGCTCCAATACACTTGCACGAATATATTTATGTTATGCTCCAATACACTTGCACGAATATATTTATGTTATGCTCCAATACACTTGCACGAATACATTTATGTTATGCTCCAATACACTTGCACGAATATATTTATGTTATGCTCCAATACACTTGCACGAATACATTTATGTTATGCTCCAATACACTTGCACGAATATATTTATGTTATGCTCCAATACACTTGCACGAATACTTTTATGTTATGCTCCAATACACTTGCACGAATACATTTATGTTATGCTCCAATATACTTGCACGAATACATTTATGTTATGCTCCAATACACTTGCACGAATACATTTATGTTATGCTCCAATACACTTGCACGAATACATTTATGTTATGCTCCAATACACTTGCACGAATATATTTATGTTATGCTCCAATACACTTGCACGAATACATTTATGTTATGCTCCAATACACTTGCACGAATACATTTATGTTATGCTCCAATACACTTGCACGAATATATTTATGAAAGTTGATATCCGTGTTTAAACTTTCCGTTATTCCTAGTAAAGCGATGTGCAGTCTTAAAACAAGTTTTATTCAAACCTTTTCTAAAAGCCTAATATTCTCACAAAAATAATGAAATTTCAGGAGTGGAACAAGGATCATACAGTAGTTTGAAATAAAACAGCAGCCAATCTAACATGTAACCACGTCATTTATACCACGTTTATACACAGGTCAAGTTTTCATAGTTGCTGTCAGGATGCAAGTATTCAAAGAACATCCTTGTCAAGAGCTTTATTTAATTACTAGCTGTGTTCCCGTCCTTCGTTCAGGTTGTATATAAATGGAAGATAAACTAAAGCAAATAACAATCCACATTATTTTACAATATTAAAATTACATTTTACACGTTTAATGTATAATTAAATCAAAGTCAACAAAATATACTGGCAGATTAGTTCGGGTCCTGTTGCTAAGTCGAGGAACTCTGACGGGCAGTAAATGGTGTGAGGTTTGCGACTCCAAATAGGTACACGTAACACTTTGGATTCGCTTTTACAAATAAAAGAACTCAAGTACAAACAAATATCGGGGAGGGGAGCGGGGGAGCATAAATATAAAATCGGACGGGGGGGGATAAAAAACGGGGGGGAGAGTAAAAATATAAAATCAGGGAGGCGGAAAAATATAAAATGGAGGGGGACATAAAATAAAAATATAAAATCGAAGAGGGGGGAAGAAAAATATAAAATTGGGGGTGGGGCAAAAATAAAAATGGGGGCAGCAAAAATATAAAATCGGGGGGGGGGCAAAAATTATAAAATCAGAGGGGCTAAAATATAAAATTGGGGGGGGGGGTGGGAGGTCAAAATTAAAAATCGGGGTGATCAAAAATATAAAATCGGGGGGGGGGAATATAAAATAAAGGGGGGACACCATAAAATAAAAATACAAAATCGAAGGGGGGGAGCAAAATAGAAAATTGGGGGTGGGGCAAAAATAAAAATGGAGGAGCAAGAATATAAAATCGGGGGTGCAAAAAATTATGAAATGGGGGAGTGAGCATAAAATGGGGAGGACATAAAATAAAAATAACAAATTGAAAGGGGGGTCAAAATAAAAATCGTGGGGGGAGAAAAAATATAAAACGGGGGCAAACGAATATAAAATCGGGAGGGGGCAAAAATATAAAATGGGGGGACATAAAATAAAATATTAAATCGAAGAGGGGGGGGCAAAAATGTAAAATTGGCGGTGGGGCAAAAATAAAAATCGGGGAGGAGCAAAAAATAAAATTGGGGAGGGGAGAAAAAATATAAAATCGGGAGGGGGCAAAAATATAAAATCGGGGGGGCAAAAAAATATAAAATTTGGGGCAAACAGGTATAAAATCAGGGGGGGGGCAAAAATATAAAATGGGGGGATATAAAATAAAAACATAAAATCGAAGAGGGGGGAGCAAAATATAAAATCGGTGGTGGGGGGGCAAAAACAAAAATCGTGGGGGGGGGGTACAGGAAGTATCGGTAAAAATTGTTTTTTGTGCAAATACGAATAGATCACAACCAGATGAAGCCACATTAATATTTGATGTTCATTAATATTAATTAATAGCTAGTTGATGTAACCGTTCTTCGCACAGAGGTTTTCTCTACCCGTTCTATAGCCAATGAAATTTGCATTTTAGTTAGCTTGAAACAGCTGTTCTTGCTTCTGCTCTTTAAGCTGTCAAATGGAAGTATCCACAGCTGTTTGCATTACAGTTTCTGAATGTTTACTTTATTCTGAAATATAAACATTGGAACTTAGGACGATCACGGGGCGTAGCCCGAGGGGATTTTAAGGAAGTGAATAGGATTATGTGTTGCATGGGTTCAAGATCTACCTATGTGTAAAGTTTCAGCCCAGTCGGTTCAGTTGTTTTTACGTTCACCCGGAACATCAGACAGACAGACAGACAGACAGACAGACAGACATAAACCACCTGTTCCTTATAATATTATAGATAGATAGATAATATGTTCTATAAATGATGACTTACGATTAGTCAAAAGTTTATGAAACTGTTTTAATTTGTTAAGACGTATTAAAGTAAGTCTTTTAACATTTAGGCTTGATGGAAAAAACTTGATTTTGTATTGAATGTACGCCATAAATTGACATGAGGATGAAACGGTTTTGATGATATAAAATTAAATGTGGAATAATAATCTAAGTTTATATTCAGATTCGATGTTTTCAAAATATTTTACAAGTTTAAATATTATTAAGTAGTATTTAAGTACTTAAAAACAAAATATAATGCGACATTTTTGAGATATACAGAATTAAAAATACTTTAATTTATTGGTAGACGATGGTTAAATTTGAAAATACACGATCAATTCTACAGTCTACTTTAAAAGCTGTATTAAAATAGTATTTTTTTCTAAAACGGGTTTAAATTTCTGGTAGTGAAGTATTTTTTATTATATATTATTTATGTACCTCAAAAAATACAATTTTAGGATGTTACAAAACTGTGCACAAGTGGTTTTTAGAATGATGAAAACAATTAATTTAGGGAACTATTTGAACATATTAAAAAAAACTGCTGAAATGTTCTTCAGTTTGATTATTTAAACAATTATGAATCTGCTTTACAGCTAGCTAAATGCAAGAGTATATTAAGAAACAAGGAAGTAATATTGAATTGAATTTCTATGGGAAGCAATTGTTCTTCAGCAGACTTGTTTCTCAGAATAAATGTTGATGAAAGAAAAATAATGTAAAGTACTATCGGTTGTTCCGCCAATCTTCACCAGGTCTCGATCATCATCAGGTTCCACGGTGCATGAGAAGCTGGTTAAAATTCATTCAGTCTATTAATTGTTTCATTAATAATTCAATCAGTTTCATTCCTGATGTTGTACTTAAGACAGATTAAGGTCAAAACTATTGTAATGAGAAACTTAGCTTTTGTAGTAGGATTCAATGATATATTACATAGATTCCGATATATTCCGATTGTATTTCAAAGCGCAGTAATTTGAACGCCAAATTGTCCAAGAGTGATGTTAGCATTTGGTGGGAGTGAAAATGCATAAGAATGTACTGACTCCTTGCACAAATTGGACTAAAAACTAAAGCAATCAACTACTATAAATAGATTGTAATGTATTTTAAATTTGATTCCGATTAAATTCGACAATTATGAACATGTATCTATAACTTTCTGCTTTATTGGGTTTCCAGAGTTATATATCAAAGTGAATTATTCGTAGAAGTTTGATTTGACAAGAGGTTGGCTTCCATTAGTCTATATATTAGTTTTATAACTATTTGAGGCCAGAACCTATTCACCCATGACTTAGAAGCCACTTACAGGCTAACATATTCATGTTTCATTGACAACACCGCTCAATCACTAATGCATACCTTCAGATCAAAGCTTGATTTCAGTCCATGCAGCTATTCACAAACACAAAGCATGCAAGGAAACGTATTTGGAAATGTCCATAGTGCCCAGGATACCCACCGTATTTTATCGTTCGAATAACCACTGTAAAATTGTAATCTTGGGGATAAGATTATGAGAGTGTGTAGCTACAAAGAGGGCTTGAGGGGGGCGTCAAAATAGATGATTAAATAAATGTTTAGATGTTAAAATCATAAGTTAAATCTAAGAAGTAAGTACAAAGTACGATAGTATAATTTTTGCTTCAATTGTTAGTAATACTGGGAGAATTATTGTATCACAGTTAACTAGTATTTACAAATTAAAATTGACGTCCAAAACATGAACTGTCGTCTGACTTTTCCCGTGACGGTCGGCAGATTTCTTGGAAACCGAGTGCCAGATACAATGACCGCATCCAAATTCACCAATGGTTTGAGGGTCGATCAAAACATCCAAATTCACCAACCCCGAAACAGGTAGAAAATGCAGACCAGAACAACATCCAGATTCACCAATTTCGGGAATCCTTTTGCAGCAGCCCCTCGGCGCGCTGGCGTTGGTTAGGTAGCTGAGCCCAAGCTCAAGCAGTATTTTACTGGCCTTTTACAAAATTGAAGACTGCCTAAACAGAATTACAGGAATTCGACAAATCAACAATTTGTTCATATAATACAGTATATACTGTCATGAATTCAATGTCATACCAAACGGGAACGACTATTATTATAGACAAGATGAAAGGAAAAATACGTAGTTCCATGTTTTGCCTTATGTAGATCCATAAAAACTGTTTCTGACAGAATAATTTTGAAATTTAATTATATAGTGTAAATATATCTAAACTTTGCAATAACTACACAAAACAATTAACCACGCGATGCAACCCGCACGCGCGCAAAAGCTGGTGAATTTAGATGTTTAGACGGGCTAGTTATTCTACCTGTTTCGGGGTTGGTGAATTTTGATATTTTGCCTGACCCTTCAACCATTGGTGAATTTGGATACAGCTGGTACAATACCCTTTCGCCATCCTTTTATTCATTTTTAGGCGGAGATTTAGTGGAAAAGTATATGTCATAATGGTTTAAATTTGGAGTATAAATAGAAATAGGACTTTTATATCGCTGTTTATTTGAACTTTACTTTTCACTTTGAGATATAATATTTATAGTCAATGGTACAACCAAGTATATTTTCCTGGGAAAACATAAATTCTGTTCTTCTGAATGTTTCTGACTTTGTTGAAAATGGTGGTTGTATTCTTGTTTGATTATTTGACAATCTCATCTTCTTCTTTAACTATATTAAGTAAAACAATTTTAAAATTTAAACCTATATATAAATATATATATATAATTTTTTAATGTATTTTAACATTGTTTCAGTTAATATATTTGAAAGAAGAAGATGAGATTGCCAAATAATCAAACAAGAAGAAATTCTGGGTTGATATCTTCTTGTATTTTTGCTGTTTGGTCCCCTATTTCAGTTAAGTTTGCTAATTGTTATACTGTTTAAATTTTTTTTACCGAAAGATCGGAGTGACGTGCAGCCACCCGGCCTGCACGTAATCTAGATTGTTTTAGAAGATAATACAAAACAAAACCAGTAACATTACGATATTTTGTAAACTAAATATATCTATGCAGACACAATATTTATTGCATTGAATAAGATTAGCACATATTTGTATCAAGGAGGAAACTATTAGATTTCATAGAATAATTGACGTATTCAATTATTTGGCACATAAATAGCGTGATTGGGGGGGGGCACATTTTTCGGTTCTGGCACCCACGCTGACCGGACTCTGCACACATCTATGCTTCTTTAAATATGAAAATTTGAAAATAGGACAGTACTCTTCCCGAAACTAGTAACCTAATAAAAACAGTGGAGTGGAAGTGTGTAAACTTATTTTCTAAGTTTTGGACCACATAATCAATCAAATATACATAAAAATCGATGTTTATCTGTTTGTATTTTTATCCTTCACGTGCTCCTATACCAGTCATCCTATTGTGTTGAAAGTTTGCATGACCATTCGAGTTAACCATAGGAAGGTTTCTGAGTCCTAGGACTTTAGGGCTTCGCCCCACTGGACTTGTAAGTTGCCATGAAATTCTTACGAAGAAAATATTCGTTATGATTTTCACAAATTAATTATTAAAAACATTGAAGCTATTACGGTGGCGAGCTGTAATGTAAATATAAAGAGTGAAGGCAGTTCAACAAAATTCTTAAGCGTAGCAACGCATGCTGGTAGCCGCTAGTCAAATATATTTTTTAACAACAACAAACATTAAAAGTAACAAAACTACTTAAAATTCCATGCTGCAACAAATTTTTATAATGAGGGTCGAATACGGTTTTTCAGACACAGTGGATGTTCTTGTTGGATGGATGGGCATATTGCTATCACTACAGCAGAAACATCGCAGAAAGAACATTCATGACGCCTGAAGGCTGAGCGAGGACCACCAAGGTAAATTTACATTAAATGATAGAGAAAGGTTGCTACGCTCTGTTCAGTACCCTGATTTGTTTTGTTCTTGTGTTGCTGATATTACCCCTATTATCTATCCCAATTGTCTCTGGTGACTAAGCTACTTTTATAACTTGAATTAAGTGACTCCCTGATAGCCATTAGAAATCTGACTCGTTGCATCTTTATAAAGGTTGTTCAAGGAACCCCACTATGGTGAAGCGAATATGTTCCCATATTTCATGGCTTAGTGTCACTAGGTTTACCCTGCGTCCGTTTGTTGCCGAGTCGTAATTTCATAGATAAGTCTTCAAGTTTGCAACTACACATGTTAGCAAATAACAAAATCAAAATAGTTTTCTGCGTGAGTTTCTTAAGTGTTTTCCACGTAGACATATTTTAACCGACATTCATTCCGAGGGTACCTTGTTAGTGAATTTCCTATGGAAAAGTGAACTATTAGCATGGCCTAAACGGTGAAACTTAAGCCCGGGACCACCATAGAAGTTCCTAACGTGACCCCCTGAACACGTTTTGGGGGTCGTTCAAAATTATATATATATGTGCGTATATATGTGTGTGTGTGTGTGTGTGTGTGTGTGTGTGTGTGTGTGTGTGTGTGTGTGTATGCACTCTAGCGGTCGCATCTTGTTACAAGTTCAAACTCAAACTTGCCGCCATATCGGAAACATCTAGAACACACTATCACACGCACAAGGATCTAATAACAATGCAGTCACGTGACCCGCCTCGCTCATAAAAAAGTTCGTCGATTTGTTAACGGGGTGCATCCCATACGTTCTCTATTTCGCGAATTATTTTAAAGAAAAGGCCGAAATTCGCGGTACAATCTCGCATTCGCATAAATTAATTTATCAAACTTTTTCAAAATTACACGTGCTAAGAGCAGGTTTTAACACTGCCATTCTTGTTGTTTTTTGGGGATTAAACAACTGGTATTATTAGTATTTAGTGCATTAATAGTGTTACAGTGTATTTATATTGTGTGCGTATTGTGTATGTAATTTTCTACAATGGTCATGTAAGTAATATTTATTTGTTTTACATACTTGGTCATATTTCACCAGAGCACATGTCATAATTGGTACTGATCAATGTTTAATAATTGTTAAGTTTGAATTCATTTATCATTGTTAATTTATTTGATGTAATTTCATATTCACAGTTTATTTAACGCAACTCTCTATTTTTTGTAATTTAACTTGAAAACGTAATTGCTGTACAAGAATTAATTTTTATTTAAACAAGAATACTTTTGGAAAATATTTAAATTTAATAACATTGTCTCAAATCTAAAATAATTGTGAGAGCTGGAAATTGAGTAGAATCCGAAATTCTAGGAAATTTAGTACTTATATAACAGAGTGTTACTGTTTGGTTGATTTAAAAAAAGAGTATAAAATTAATTAATTAGCAGTTCAGAGCTCAAATCAGGATTCACAACAGATTTTAATAAGTTAATCATGGAACGTGTAATTTTATTTGGTGGTAAAATGATATAGGAGGATAGAGTGTGTCGGAGGTCAGGAGGTTTAGTTAGAAGGACTAGAATACTATTATTTATTCCCGACCAATCGCTTGTTTTATGAACCACCATTTGATTAACTAGGATTTCCTGATTACCACAACTTGATACTTTCACTTGAGAACTGCTTTTGATTATTTAAAATACAAAATACAAAAAAATATTAAAACTAAAAAGGCCAGAAATCGACCGAAGCCATAACCTCTAAGGTGATCCATTTCAGATTAATTAAAAATACTCTTTTCCGGCTCTGATTTTGGCATGCATATGTTGTAATGTTTTTCCTAGATACAAATAAAATAGTTTCTTGCAATCATTTTTTTTTTCATTCAAGCAACATAACAAGTGGTAGCAGGCAGACACTGATTTGTGGGTTGCAATTGTGGCGAAATATGACCAATTAATTATTATTGATATTTTTGTTATATTACTGTGCAAATTATTTATATTTTGTTAGATTTAGATATTGATTAAAAAAAATTTTATATGTGGACGTCAATATGTCACAACAGCAAGAGATAGGGCGGCATGGGTTCAATCACGTTATCTAGGAGTTCAAGGTTCGGATAGATCCGCTCCAGTTGTGATACAGGTGGAGCAGGCCCCTCAGGCGAACAATAATGTAGGTTTACCGCATTCCCCTTCAGGTGCGCATGTCAGCTTGGAAGATAGGTTACGTGATGCAAAATTATTGCCCGAGAATTTTGAACCATGGGTAGACTCCACACATGTTCGACACACGCCAAGACAGGATTGCGTAACCGACACTTTTTGCACGCGTGACCAAACAGGTCAGAATTTTAGCACACTCTCAACGACTGATCGCACCGTTGTAATCGAATTAGTTAGGAAACTACAACCTTGTTCAGGGGAGAATGAGTCACATCTTATTCAGTTTTTGAAACAAGTAAACACGATTTTTCAGATTGTTCGGGTTGGTCACAATGAAGAAATTAAATTAATTTTGCCTCAGACGCAAGCACATCTTTTTGAAATTTGGTCACATGGTTTGGAATTGAATCTTACATGGGATAATTTACACTTTTCAATCTTGACAGCCTTTTTTCCAGGATTACAGTTAGAGCGAGTAGTAAATAAGTTTGTTAAAATGTTACAATGGCCCCAAGAAACCTTTGTAGCATTTATTAATGATGTTACTTCCTCAGCCGTAGCACTCCAGTGCAATTTTCCAGACGAATATTTAATTGATGTAATTCTCTCGAATATTAATCCACTCATGCGCACTAGTTTTTCATTTTGTGAGAAACCCAAGACAATTTGGGAATTAAAACATTAAGCAAATGCAGTAAATGCGTCAGTCCAGGCAGACAATTATTATTTCAGTACCTTTCCCCCACTTCAACAAGTAACTGTACCTTACCCCAACACTCACCAAGTTTTTGAACAAAAATCACAAGTTAAATGTTTTACATGTGGAAAGCAGGGGCACATCGTACGATTTTGTAGGCAGGGAAATGCACGAGGCAATTTAATGAGGAGGTAATTAAATTGTCACAAACGAACACCTCCATTTCTGTAGTTCCATTAGATTTTTCCTTGAGATTACCGACAGTAGGGTTTTTTATTCCATGCATTACATCACAGAAAGCACTTATAGATACTGGTTCAACAAGTTGTTTAATAGATAATAAATTTTTTCAAAGCATTAAATCATCACCGAGCATTTAGGAAGTTATTAAAACTAAGATGTTGATTAAATCTATTAATCAGCAAAGCACCATGGTTAGGAAATTAGTTAAGCTTCATTTCAAAATAGGCCATTTTTCATGGACCTTTGATTTTTTTATAGTTAATTCACTTCCGTTTCCCATCATTTTAGGTGTAAATTTTATGCAGAAATCCCAAATGAATTTAGACTTTTCGAGTAACACTATTAACTTTAAATTCAATAATGACAGTAAGATTCAAATGAGTGACATTTTTGTGAAGCAACAGCAGCCTGATAGTAATTTTTTATTAGAACTTTCCGACGCAAATAAAATTCATTCACAGGAAACAGAGGAATTTTTACAAAGAATATTGCAAGAATACCCCTCGGTCATAACAAAGAGGATAGGGCAGGCCCGCGTCTCTCCTTATCACATCAGCTGTTTGGTAGATAAACCTATCTGCTCGCCGCACTACCCCGTCCCTCCAGATAAGATGAATGCTATGAGAAATATTACTGATGAGTTACTCAAAAATAATGTAATTAGGAAGTCAACTAGTATGCATTGTGCTCCAGCCTTTTTGGTCGCAAAAGCGGACAAAAATAAGTTCAGATTAGTTTGCAATTACAGGAAGATAAATGAATATATTTCATATGACGCTCACCCCCTACCTACTTTAAATTCAGCCTTTGAGTTTTTGAGTAAAGCCAAGTATTTCACATCATTAGATATGAATAATGCCTTCTTTCAAATCCCATTAGATTCACAATCAAGACAGTATACAGCATTTTGCACTCCGTATGGTTTATTCGAATTTAACACAGTACCACAGGGTCTGAAAATCGGATCCCAAGCACTTACTAGAGGTATGGATGAAATTTTGGGCGATTTTAAATCTAAGTTTGTCTTCAATTTTTTGGATGATTGTTTAATTTATAGCGAGAATTGGGAAGATCACAAGCAACACATTTTACAAGTTTTAGATAAGTTTAAGGAATACAATGTCACAATAAATCCGGAAAAAAATTAGGATAGGCCATACCTCCATAAAATATTTAGGGCACATTATTTCGAACAGAACCCTTTCACTGGACCCCGATAGAATTGAACTAATTTTGAAATATCCCAGACCCCGTAATTTAAAACAACTTCTACGATTTTTAGGATGTGTAAGCTTTTATTCACGCTTTATTAAGGATTTTTCCAAAATAGCCTTGCCACTAAATAACTTAAGGAAGAAAAACGTTAAATTTCAGTGGACAGCCACACACCAGAAAGCTTTTGATGAATTAAAAAATTCCCTTGTTTCGTCAACTCAACTAACATTGCCAGATTTTAATGGAGATTTTGTATTCACCTGTGACGCATGTGACAATGCGATTTCAGCAGTTCTACAAATGAAAGAGGGAGATAATCTTTTACCGGTTCATTTTGCATCCAGAACATTAAGTGAAACAGAACGTAAATACCCCATGCATAAAAAGGAATTTTTAGCATGTTTATATGGAGTTGAGAAATTTAGGCCATATTTAAACAATAAGTTTACACTACAAACCAATAATTCTGCCGTGATATACATTTTGAAAAATAAGGGTAAACATACAGCTCAATTTGATAGGTGGGTGTTACGTCTTTCAGAGTTTGATTTTGAAATAGAAAATATTAGGGGTTAATTAAATGTAGTGGCAGATGCCTTATGTAGAGTCTTCAAGGATGATACGGATAATACCGTTAAAATCATCGAGGATTCTACATGTTGCACTCTGCAATGTTTTCCAGAACTATTTACTTCGATTAGGGAAAAACAGGCACAAGACTCGAGTTTAAGTTTAATTATTTCAGATTTGAGAAATAAAATTCCAGTCAAGAACCACTCATTACGCAATAATATTTTGTATTTTGGTAAACAGGGCAGAAAAAGCAAAATAGTAGTTCCAGAGTCCATGCACACTTTTATTGTTAAATATTTTCATGAGAATCCTATGTTTGCACATGCGGGCATAGCCAAAACTATGAATCACATTCAGAAGCAATTTATTTGGAAAGGCATGGCACCATTTATTAGGAATTTTTTTAGGTCATGTGAACAATGTCAACTCTCAAAACCGGCGCAAAACAAAAAAATTGGTCAATTAAGTTCTCATATACCGACGAATTGTAACGAGCAATGGTTTTGTGATTTTGTTGGTCCGCTACAACGAACACAACGAGGAAACGAATCAATCCTTGTTTTGGTGGACAATTTTTCAAAATTCTGCTTTTCATACCCAGTTAGAAAACAAACATCAGATTCCGCAATAAATATTTTACGAAACAACATTTTTGCACAGCATGGTATTCCACAGCGCCTAATTACAGATAATGCCTCCGTCTTCACATCGCAAATTTTTTTTTCATTTCTTTTTGGTTTAGGAACTAAGCATGTAACAACTTCACCATATAGACCTCAATCAAATGTTGCAGAGCGAGTTAATAGAAACCTAGTTACTGCATTGAGAATTTTTCATAATCAGAATCATAAGTCATGGGACATTTATTTACCATATTTAATGCTTGCTTTCAATTCCGCAACACATGAAGCAACAAAGTTCACCCCCGCAAGCGTTTTCTTAGGTAGAGAACTTACACACCCATTGCAATTTCTTTGGAATTTAGAGACAGGACATAATAACAAATCGAGTTTAGACAATGTTTTTCAGAATCTCACAAAGGCGCACAATAGAACGAAGTTACGGTATGACAGGAATCGAACTCCATCTAATTTTGTTGTTGGTGATAAGGTTGTTTTGTATAGGCATTCCCTCAGTAATAAAGATAAGAAAATAACAGCAAAACTTTGTCACAAATGGAGGGGACCTTATACTGTAACTAAACTCACTTCACCGGTTAATGTTGAAATAACCTTGGACAATGATCAGACACAAAAGCAAATAGTTAATGTTGATTAAATAAAGAAATTTTTTCCTCCAGTCTGAAATATATATATACCTTTTTTTCTCTCTTTACTTTAGAATAAATTGTTGTGACTTATTGATTTAATTTTTTTTAAGATCCATTTCCTTTTTGTAAATCCATATGACAGGTTTTCTTGTGTGGGAGACTCCCATCTGCACAGAGCGGTGAAACAGTGGAAACTAGCCACCACCAGACACATCACCATACCAAGGGCGACTACGAGACACATCGTCACCGAGGTGCGGAAACACGCTGCCGAACTACAACCAACCTGTGTTCTGCTCATTGGTACCAACGATGTCAGGAGTCACCTCTCTCTGTCTCCAAACGAAACATAAAGGTCATCTGTAATATTTTAACCTATGCCGGAAAAACAGTTTTTCTTCTCACCATACCAGAGACTCTTTTTAATTTTGAATTTAATACATGAATTAAGCAATTAAACCATTATATCAAAACCTTAAACACAAAGTCTCACATTTTTATTTTGGATTTAGATACAATTTTCACTGGTCACAACATGAACTCTTTAATTGAACATTTCTATTATAATGGTAGACCAGATGGAATTCACTTAAACAGAAAAGCCTTCATCACAATCATGGACAGTATTCAGGATAAAATTACATGTGTAGTGCAGTGCAACAAACTGGAACCTTGTGTAGCTCTGAACAGTTAGTTTCACCAAGTGTTAGGGATGAGTCTGTGACTGAAGTGAAACTTACAGGGAATGTCCACCATCTCTCTCACTAATGATGCTATATTGTTATATTTATCTTTATAAGTATTTTTAGCGTTAACTTTAGTAATTTTTAATTTTTGTGTAAATGTTTTTCTCTTTCTTTATCCCAAGTTAGGTTGGACAAAAATTAAAAATTCTTTTGGAGGGGGGGAAAATTGTTACAAGTTCAAACTCAAACTTGCCGCAATATCGGAAACATCTAGAACACACTATCGCACGCACAAGGATCTAATAACAATGCAGTCACGTGACCCACCTCGCTCATAAAACTGTACGACCGCGGCTACTCGTTCTCTTAGCTCGGAACAATTCGGCGTAACAGCATCTAAAACCTTTTTCTAAATTTAATACCGCGTTTCTTTGCCAATTCTAAAAGTTCGTCGATTTGTTAACGGGGTGCATCCCATACGTTCTCTATTTCGCAAATTATTTTAAAGAAAAGGCCGAAATTCGCGGTACAATCTCGCATTCGCATAAATTAATTTATCAAACTTTTTCAAAATTACACGTGCTAAGAGCAGGTTTTAACACTGCCATTCTTGTCGTTTTTTGGGGATTAAACAACTGGTATTATTAGTATTTAGTGCATTAATAGTGTTACAGTGTATTTATATTGTGTGCGTATTGTGTATGTAATTTTCTACAGTGGTCATGTAAGTAATATTTATTTGTTTTACATACTTGGTCATATTTCACCAGAGCACATGTCATAATTGGTACTGATCAATGTTTAATAATTGTTAAGTTTGAATTCATTTATCATTGTTAATTTATTTGATGTAATTTCATATTCACAGTTTATTTAACGCAACTCTCTATTTTTTGTAATTTAACTTGAAAACGTAATTGCTGTACAAGAATTAATTTTTATTTAAACAAGAATACTTTTGGAAAATATTTAAATTTAATAACATTGTCTCAAATCTAAAATAATTGTGAGAGCTGGAAATTGAGTAGAATCCGAAATTCTAGGAAATTTAGTACTTATATAACAGAGTGTTACTGTTTGGTTGATTTTAAAAAAAGAGTATAAAATTAATTAATTAGCAGTTCAGAGCTCAAATCAGGATTCACAACAGATTTTAATAAGTTAATCATGAATCATTGGAACGTGTAATTTTATTTGGTGGTAAAATGATATAGGAGGATAGAGTGTGTCGGAGGTCAGGAGGGTTAGTTAGGAGGACTAGAATATTATTATTTATTCCCGACCACTCGCTTGTTTTATGAACCACCATTTGATTAACTAGGATTTCCTGATTACCACAACTTGATACTTTCACTTGAGAACTGCTTTTGATTATTTAAAATACAGAATACAAAAAAATATTAAAACTAAAAAGGCCAGAAATCGACCAAAGCCATAACCTCTAAGGTGATCCATTTCAGATTAATTAAAAATACTCTTTTCCGGCTCTGATTTAGGCATGCGTATGTTGTAATGTTTTTCCTTAGATTTAAATAAAGTAGTTTCTTGCAATCAGTTTTTTCATTCAAGCAACCCACAACTAAATCAGAGGTCCACGAGTGTTTTTGGGCCCAGCAACACTCGCTCTGCATTACTGTAATTGACAGATTAGTGAAATTGAAATAAATTGAGTTTTAAATTTGACAGTCAAACAGAGTTTAATTGCAGTTCGTTTATGGTAACATAAGTAGTAGTAGCAGAAGAAGAAGGCTACACATACAAATATTTTGTCCGATTTACTTCAAATTTGGTAGGGATGTTCCTTTCTATAATCAGTTGGACAAGTTCGTTGGGCAAAACAATTGGAAAACTCTAACCTCCTTTTTTGGGGATTATTCTTTCAAATTTCGAGTTTTTGGGCCCAAAAAGGGTCAAAAAAGCCCCGGACGTAAAATTAATGCTTGTATTAAGATGGGAATTAGTGAAGCGAAAGTTTTAAGCCCTCTTTCGTCATTCTAGCATAAATGTTTACCGAGTTATTAAAGAAAATGTATATCGGCTAAACACAGTACGTTGTCTTATGGGGTTTTTACATTAGAAAAGCATGTTATTCATTTGTTGGTGTATTTGTATCATCCCCAGCAACCTCGCGCCTACTTTCAAGCCTCTCTGGACCTTCTCCTAACCTTATAATGTGCAAAATTGTATTCCTAGCATTGCAGGTAAATTAAACCAGAAGCATCAGAACAGCAAAAAAATCAATGTTTTCAGATTTCAATAAAAATGGAATAAATGTATGATTTTACACTGGTTTTGAGTTTTAAAAGTTGTGTATGTGGAAATTCACTTCTCTCACGTCAGCGTGCTGCGTGCGAACTCGTTTTGTTAATTATTATTATTAAAACACCGTCAGCTGTCCGTCGCCATATGCCAATAGGCCTGAGCGGCGATCTAAAGACAGCGAGGTACCGTTAACGGAAATAGTCACATGGGAAAGCCAGTGGTGACCGCTCGTGAAAAAAGTCATAGAGTTATTAGTTTTCCGTTCAAAAAAATTATGTAAAAAACTATTGCACCATATCAAATTATATGATGTTCACAAAATTTTGTGTTGGGGCCGAAACTACAGCTCCGAGTGTTTGTGTTGTGCAGGAAATTTTAGTTTTCTCACCTGGGAAGGACTTGTTTTCGCTGTTATTGTTAAGGTTCAGCTTATGGCCTGGACTGGGCTGCTCCGTGTGGAGGGGGTGGGCCTGGCCCTCTGGAACAGCAACCCTTCAATCTTGTATTGAGTATTAACATTATATGGGTTGACTACTAGGACTAGCTGCAAAATATATGTATAAACATGCTAACTAACGACGGTGTGTAGATGGTAAAGTTCAAATTAATGGTTAAAATCTAAAATTCCAACCTTAAGTCTTACTGCAGAACCGTGCCTTGTCTATTACTTCATGTATCGTTGCTTTGTGCAGTTACTTAGCCGCGGGTCTGTCAATGAGGTGTTCTTTTCCTCGAGCTGTGAATGTAGACTATTTTGTTATTTATAAGTTTACATACCTTTCAATCAGCAGTTCAACTATTCCGCTAGATATGCATATGTTAACTCTTATTCCATCATCAGATGCCTTTTCGTTATTTTGTACGAGTCAAGGTTTATGGAAGTTTTTAACATTTGGATATACAAATGTCCAAATCCTAGTTGACTATCTAATGTCAACCTTTTGTTTGGAAGCTTAATAAATTGTTAGCTCTTTGACAAATGACCTGGAGCTGGTCCAGAATTGAACCTTAACCTTTCTAATATTTTATCAAGAATCAATCTGGTAACCTCGTATTAAAAGGCGAACGCTCCAACCATTACAATACCAGGCTTATTTTACTTTTGCGAGTAATAGTATATTTCGCACCAAGGGCTGAAAGTGGGGTTTTGCTGGCCCGAGATCGTGTTTTATGACCGAGACGAAGTCGAGGTCATAAATTGTTCGAGGGCTATGCAAAACCCTTTCGGCAGAGGTGTGAACGCTATTTTTCACCATACTACAATTATTAACGGGTTAAATGTGATCGGTCATAAAACACAGCGGCCTCATGCAATCTCGGACTAAAATCAGTTAGGCAGAGGCTACGCACACGTCCGACGTGAGCCGCTACTGTTCACATCTGTTCCAAATGATGCACCGTACGTTACTTTTCCTGTGATTTTTAATACAGATTGAGAGCCAGTGACACATAACGAAAACCTCCTAACCTAACCTAACCTTACCTAAGCGGTAGCGACTTACGTCGGACGTGTACGTAGTCACTTCGGAACAGTTAACTAATAAACAAATCATCAATAGTAAAATGTTTTGTATTTTATTGTTATTTGTTCTAGTGTTTCAACCAAAGAACGTAAAATAGTATGCACGTACTAACCAGGCAACGTTGTGTACGCTTGAAAACAAGTTGGCAACACTGGCTAAATAGATCAGCTGACTTTCGGCCCTTGGGCGGAAAAACTCTACTTTCGGTATTCAAATGACGTTCGGAAAACAGGTGACTACAGCGTAGTGTGGTGAAAATGATGTTATGTAAGAAACAGTCATGGATGGGTGTGTGTAATTAGCATTGATTCAAAATGTTATTTAAATTAAGTAACCACGCCTACCCACATTTTATGGAAATCTCAAAAGCGTTTTGGGAGCAGTAATACTTCTACTCGGCCTCTGTATGCCTCTCTTATTTTTATTTAAATCGCGGTGATTGAGCATGGAGAACATATGGACACTTAATACACCTAAAGATTTATTATATCTATTTCAGCATAAATTCACCGATAAGCTCTTATGTTTATACATTTTTCTGCTTCTCCCTCCATAGCAGCCACAGTCCCCCAAAAAGAAAAAAAGTTTCTAGTTCTTAGGTTGTTCTGATAAATTGTTAGCAAACGTAAACAATTTTAAAAATTGGGAACGGTAGTTATACTAATTTTCCTCATGCCACTGGGATAAAATAATTCGAGACGACAGCGACAGGAAAAACATATAACAAACCACCCTACTGGTATAAAATACATTTGGATAAAAAAGGTAATAAACATGAAAAATATAAATATATAAATCATGCTGGATGTCAGTAATACATCTTAAAAGTAAAAATAAAATAAATTCCAAGAAGTTAAACAATTCAAACGTTTTAAGTGCAATATATGAAACCCTGATGGAATCCATATGAAAAATTACGCCTTCTGGTATAAAAAACATAGATGAAACATAGTTTCTTATTTAGTAATAAAAACACAGATAGATAATTATATTTAAATTTGTGTTTTTATAAACACATTTACAATTTAATTCTATATTTAATAAATGCATATAAAATTAATCAAACACTTTATTAATATTTTTATAACTGTAGATTTTTAAGTAAAAGAATCGATAGTTTTGTTTTTGTGAGACAAGTTTGGGATTTAAATAAACATTTGTATTTTTAACATTATTTACTACTGTAGAAATACATATTACACTACCTCATTTTCTATCTAATTGTTAGAATTGTAATTACTTGTAAAATTTATGTAACTAACTTTATTTTGTTAACCAATGAAGGTAATTTTAAAGAATTATTCTTTAATTGACGATATTATTTAGCTGAAAAAATTATTATTTTGAAATCGCTGTATAGCTTTACTTTTGACAAGGTTGCTGAGGTTTATGTTGTTACCGATAATTACCTGGAGTGCTATGAATTCAGTAGGTGGACCTTGCCAACCAAACGGACGGTCATATGACCATTGTTTGTATTAGATGTGTTTTAAATCAAGCTAAGACAAATATATATTGTTCTATTATTTTATAGTTTATAAAAAAAGATACACAGACGAGAAAAGAAAACACTTCAGAAACGTACAATAGAAATACACGTTTTTATAAGGAAAATATTTTAAACACAACAATGTATTGAACAACTTAAAGTCCGTAAACAAATTTTCTCATTACCTACCAGTATTCTGCCTATTGCTTGGTCCGAAGCAGATGCCAAACTGGCACCAAGAGAAGCCAAAGGCGTAGGAGCCATAGACCAGGGGGTTGACACAGGAGTTGGCGACTGCCATGACGAACAGTCCGTCCTGGACCCTGGAGTCTACCTCCTCCGCGGACTTCCGGTCTATGATGTACCTAGAGATAGAAGTGTTATTCAAGAACACAATTGATTATGGCAGTCATGGTTACCACATAAGTCGTCGATCTCGTATCCAGTGAAAAATGATGACGCAGAGTAGAGATTTCAGGTAAAGTTTCACAGCCAAAAATCAGAAATTAGGGATTCCAAAGGGGTCCATACTTGGTCCATACTTTCCATATGTAAATGGTTACTTTAAATCTATTCCGATAGAAAATTGTCTCCAGTATACTGACAACACCACTCTCTGTCTCTGGGTTTATTGTTTCCTACACCAACATGAAAATTTATAATCAAAGTCAACTAATATTAATTTTAGTTTGATAAACTAACGTCATATGTAACGTTAGATAAACAAATTAACTGTATCATGTTAACTTTTAAGGAATTATATTGCTAAGTCCATCAGAATATAGTCAGATATTTTTAGGATCCATGCTAGATTTGGAACAAATATATACATTTCAACTTCAACAAAGTGCTTTAATAAACTAAGTGCTTTTATCTTGATAGTCTGCTTTGAGTAATATTAATCAGTATTATCCAGTGACCGTGCTAAAAGTAGCATATCATGGGGAAAAAAGAAACATACTAAATAATATTGGACTTTGAAAGCCATTTTTAAAATTGAGTTTTAGCAAATATCAATGATTTAACTGAATCCCTCAATTGTTGTTGTAATGAATTGATTATCTGTTCATTCATTCCTCTTTGCTTAGCGAGTTTTGTGATCCACTGTAAATGTTTTTAAGAAATAATCTATAAAAGAAGAAACATTATTTTAAAGGGATTTGAGTTACTAAAACATATTAGTTTTAATAGCACTTCCATTACAAATTATTATTATTATTGTTATTTATAGTTTATAAATTTTGTTCATATGATGCTTGAAAAGTTTAGATAAAAAAAGAAGTACTGTATATGCTAAACTTTAACAAATATTGACTGATTATCAGTAATAACAAGTACATAGCAAATAAGACAAAATCTACAATTTGTATTGAAATAGCATACAGCTGTTAAATGTCTGAGCCTCCAGTGGCAATCTCATCGTCAATGCATGAGTAAATACGACGACGTTTGCCTGAAGGAAGTTAGGTAATTACTTACAAATACCGTTGACATTTACTTGTGGATAATGATCGTGTAAAGATGTCTTTCCACTTATAATGAGTAATCAATGGAATATTAAAAGGTATTTTAAAATCATTAATCTTTTGAAAATAATCTAGGAGAAATAAACCAACTACGAACCACATGGTCATGACGACGTAAGGTGTCCAGCACCACACAAAGGCAGCCACTATGGTGACAGACATGCGGATAGTCTTGGCCCGGGCCCTCTCGATGACGGAGGTGTCGTTCCTCCTCAGCCTCATCCTCGTCCTGGGCCCGGTACTGCCCTCATCGGGACGCTGCATGTCAGCTGTAACAAGCCACTATGGTGACAGACATGCGGGTAGTCTTGGCCCTGGCCCTCTCGATGACGGAGCTGTCGTTCCACCTCAGCCTCATCCTCGTCCTCGGCCGGGCATTGCCCTCATCGGGACGCTGAATGTCAGCTGTAACAAGCCACTGTGGTGACAGACATGCGGGTAGTCTTGGCCCGGGCCCTCTCAATGACGGAGCTGTCGTTCCTCCTCAGCCTCATCCTCGTCCTAGGCCCAGCACTGCCCTTCTCAGGGCGCTGCATGTCAGCTGTAACAAGCCACTATGGTGACAGATATGCGGATAGTCTTGGCCCGGGCCCTCTCGATGACGGAGCTGTCGTTCCACCTCAGCCTCATCCTCGTCCTGGGCCGGGCATTGCCCTCATCGGGACGCTGCATGTCAGCTGTAACAAGCCACTGTGGTGACAGACATGCGGGTAGTCTTGGCCCGGGCCCTCTCGATGACGGAGCTGTCGTTCCTCCTCAGCCTCATCCTCGTCCTGGCCCCGGCACTGCCATTCTCAGGGCGCTGCATGTCAGCTGTAACAAGCCACTATGGTGACAGATATGTGGATAGTCTTGGCCCGGGCCCTCTCGATGACGGAGGTGTCGTTCCTCATCAGCCTCATCCTCGTCCTGGACAGGGCACTGCCCTCATCGGGACGCTCCATGTCAGCTGTAACAAGCCACTGTGGTGACAGACATGTGGGTATTCTTGGCCCGGGCCCTCTCGATGACGAAGCTGTCGTTCCTCCTCAGCCTCATCCTCGTCCTGGGTCGGGCACTGCTCTCATCGGGACGCTGCATGTCAGCTGTAACAAGCCACTGTGGTGACAGACATGTGGGTAGTCTTGGCCCGGGCCCTCTCGATGACGGAACTGTCGTTCCTCCTCAGCCTCATCCTCGTCCTGGGCAGGGCACTGCCCTCATCGGGACGCTGCATGTCAGCTGTAACAAGCCACTTTGTGACAGACCGCTGTGTTCAAATTCCTAAACACAATTCATGTACAAGTACTTATCATAAAAATGCATATTACAAGTAAACTTAAAAAATAGCATCAGTTACGTTAAAGGTGGCAAATATCCCCTTATCTTTCAATGACAAATAATGGAAATAACCGTGTTTTATGATGAAAGGCTCGCGGATTAGAGAGAAAGAAACTATACTCCATCAACAAACACAGTGAGGCTCGTTCAGATTCTCCGCCATCTCTTCGCTTTGCTCTCGCCTTGCAACGCACCACTCCATTTGAACGTTTGTATGACAGAAACACCTCGCTATAAAATTGCTCTCCACTCGCACCAATGTTTGGTGGGCCTAAAACTATTTATCTATAATAAATGAGAAGAATACATGTCCCAACTTCTAAGTCTATATCTCTCGTGATTCCTAAGGTAAGATGAATCTAAGTACTACTGGAAGGTTTACCTGCTTTTTGTGTTTGTATTGGGTAGTGGTCGGAGAGGTTTTTTGTTACAATAGATAAACTGTAACGATAAAAGGATGGAATAGATGGTTGGAAGCACGGTATCTAGAAAAAATACGGTAGGGGCCATAAACATAAACAAATGACGTCAATGGATCGAATGTAAACATGTCTGTTTTTATTTACACACGGATATGTCAAAAAACCCGTATTTTATGTTTTCCCTGCAAACGCCTGGAACTAAATAAGTAAATATTGCAGTTTTAAGACTTTTAGAAGAAAGATTTTGAGGAGTAAATATTTGACATTGTGGCGAGAAAATCACTGGAATATTATAATTTGTTTTCGCAACTTTAACAGATTTCGTTATTTAATTTTACTGCTTTAATAGCGAATTTCCTATGGTAAAGTGAGGAATTACCCTCATAGTGAAACTTAAGCCCAGGTGCATCAGAATAGCAAAAAATCCGTTTTACAAAAAACGTTTATAGTGTTTGTTTTAATGCCTTTCTTGGTTTGAATAAAAAGTGTTTTATGCAACACAACGAACCATCACGAAATATATCTTATATAAAACCACAATGGAAGAAACAATTAACGGTATGCCAAATGTGTAAACTAAGTGTAAATAAACGAAAACAAAAACTAACAAAATGTAAAAATATACTATTGTTGGTTACAACACTAAAATAAATAAAAAAATATCTGAATAAGGGTGCTAGGTGGATCAAGCCTAAAAATCAAGTTAACATGAATGACAATTCATAAATGAAAACAACGTTTTATAAAAATAGTACTTGACAGATAAAATATGAACAGAACCATAATATGTTACTAATTGTTAATCGATTGTAACTCCGTATTCATATATTAAATACAACAGATAATTGTATACTTCCAACCACGGTAACTAGAAAAAAATACGGTAGGGGCCATAAATATAAACAAATGACGTCAATGGATGTAAACAAACTTTCTTGACATAATATGTCAAGAAAGTTTGTTTACATCCATTGACGTCATTTGTTTATATTTATGGCCCCTACCGTATTTTTTTCTAGTTACCGTGGTTGGAAGTATACAATTATCTGTTGTATTTAATATATGAATACGGAGTTACAATCGATTAACAATCACATAGACTTAAAACAGAGCTGCTTTATTATATGTGTATGTATATGTCTTTTCATGTTTTATTTGACTCAAGGGCAGATAACAAGGACAGATTCATTGTCTAACCTAATGTAATTAAAAATGTACATATAACACATACAATTAATTTTAGACTACGCATGATTCATTTACGGCAATGGTAGCAATGATGTTATGTATTTTTTGATAAATTTTAATACAGCTCATTAAGAACATTTTTTGGTCCCATGGAAATCATCTTCATTCAAAAACGCCATAGAAGTCGAAGCAAGCGTGTTTGTGACGGATATTTAACAAAATGTACATTTCCAGCATCAATTAAAAAGGAAACTTGACAACTCATTCCAATAATATACATCTTGGGATGGCTGGAACTTCCATTATTTCTCATCAGTTCCCTAAATTTGAAAGATAGTGAACAATTTAAAACATAATAATAGTAAAAATATAACAATTGTTATAACAATAACGAGTTCGCACGCAGCACGCCGACGTGAGGGAAGTGAATTTCCACATAAGAAACGATAAAACTCAAATCACTTAAAAACATACATTTATTCCAATTTTTATTCCAATCTGAAAACATTGATTTTTTTGGTTGTTCTGATGCTCCTGGTTCTAATCACCTGCAATGCTGGGAATAAATTTTTCGCATTATAAGGTTAGGAGAAGGTCCAGTCAGGTTTTAAAGTAGGCGTGAGGTTGTTGGGGAAGATAAAAAGTACACCAAAAATGAATAACAGTCTTTTCTAATGTAAAATCCCCATAAGACAACGTACTGTGTTTGGTCAATACATATTTTCTTTAATAACTCCGTAAAACATTATGCTAGAATGACGAGAGAGGGCTTAAAAGTTTTGCCATACTGATTCCCATCTTTTTAAATACATTAATATAACATCTGGGGCTTTTCTGACCCTTTTTGGGCCCAAAAACTCTAAATTTGAAAGATTAATCCACAAAAAAGGGGTTTAGAGTTTTCCGATTGGTTTGCCGAACGAACTTGTCCAACTGATTATAGAAATGAACGTTTCTACCAAATTTGAAATAAATCGGACAAAAATCCAACCGCTAGAGTGCATACACACATACATATATATACATATATATTATATATATATTAAATATATAATATATATTAAATTAAATATATAATATATTATATATTATATATATACATTTTTTATATATATAAAATTTTGAACGAACCCCCAAAACGTGTTCAGGGGGTCACGTTAGGAACTTCTATGGTGGTCCCAGGCTTAAGTTTCACCGTGCGGGTCATACTAATAGTTCACTTTCCATAGGAAATTCACTAATAACGTACTTACCATGGGTTTCTCTCGTTTTCATCAGGATCTTGTAGAGGATGCAGGAGTAGGCGAACATGATAACGACCAGTGGCAGGAAGTACATGACCAACAGGCAAAAGAGGTTGTAGGCCTGCTCATTCAGAGGTGAGGAGAAGTAGTTGAAGGAGACACACTGGGAGAACTCCGGGTACTCGGGGTGTTGGGCGACGTGGAACACTATGCTCTGGAACATTCATACCAGTCTAAGATGGATTATAAGGTTGTAGGCCTGCTCATTCAGAGGTGAGGAGAAGTAGTCGAAGGAGACACACTGGGAGAACTTCGGGTACTCGGGGTGTTGGGCGACGTGGAACACTATGCTCTGGAACATTCATACCAGTCTAAGATGGATTATAAGGATGTAGGCCTGCTCATTCAGAGGTGAGGAGAAGTAGTCGAAGGAGACACACTGGGAGAACTCCGGGTACTCGGGGTGTTGGGTGACGTGGAACACTATGCTCTGGAACATTCAAACCAGTCTAAGATGGATTATAAGGATGTAGGCCTGCTCATTCAGAGGTGAGGAGAAGTAGTCGAAGGAGACACACTGGGAGAACTCCGGGTACTCGGGGTGTTGGGCGACGTGGAACACTATGCTCTGTAACATTCATACCAGTCTAAGATGGATTATAAGGTTGTAGGCCTGCTCATTCAGAGGTGAGGAGAAGTATTCGAAGGAGACACACTGGGAGAACTCCGGGTACTCGGGGTGTTGGGCGACGTGGAACACTATGCTCTGTAACATTCATACCAGTCTAAGATGGATTATAAGGTTGTAGGCCTGCTCATTCAGAGGTGAGGAGAAGTATTCGAAGGAGACACACTGGGAGAACTCCGGGTACTCGGGGTGTTGGGCGACGTGGAACACTATGCTCTGTAATATTCATACCAGTCTAAGATGGATTATAAGGTTGTAGGCCTGCTCATTCAGAGGTGAGGAGAAGTATTCGAAGGAGACACACTGGGAGAACTCCGGGTACTCGGGGTGTTGGGCGACGTGGAACACTATGCTCTGTAACATTCATACCAGTCTAAGATGGATTATAAGGTTGTAGGCCTGCTCATTCAGAGGTGAGGAGAAGTAGTCGAAGGAGACACACTGGGAGAACTCCGGGTACTCGGGGTGTTGGGCGACGTGGAACACTATGCTCTGTAACATTCATACCAGTCTAAGATGGATTATAAGGTTGTAGGCCTGCTCATTCAGAGGTGAGGAGAAGTAGTCGAAGGAGACACACTGGGAGAACCCCTGGTACTCGGGGTGTTGGGCGACGAGGAACACTATGCTCTGTAACATTCAAACCAGTCTAAGATGGATTATAAGGATGTAGGCCTGCTCATTCAGAGGTGAGGAGAAGTAGTCGAAGGAGACACACTGGGAGATCCCCGGGTACTCGGGGTGTTGGGCGACGAGGAACACTATGCTCTGTAACATTCATACCAGTCTAAGATGGATTATAAGGATGTAGGCCTGCTCATTCAGAGGTGAGGAGAAGTAGTCGAAGGAGACACACTGGGAGAACCTCTGGTACTCGGGGTGTTGGGCGACGTGGAACACTATGCTCTGTAACATTCATACCAGTCTAAGATGGATTATAAGGATGTAGGCCTGCTCATTCAGAGGTGAGGAGAAGTAGTCGAAGGAGACACACTGGGAGAACCCCTGGTACTCGGGGTGTTGGGCGACGAGGAACACTATGGTCTGGAACATTCATACCAGTCTAAGATGGATTATAAGGATGTAGGCCTGCTCATTCAGAGGAGAGGAGAAGTAGTCGAAGGAGACACACTGGGAGATCCCCGGGTACTCGGGGTGTTGGGCGACGAGGAACACTATGCTCTGTAACATTCATACCAGTCTAAGATGGATTATAAGGATGTAGGCCTGCTCATTCAGAGGTGAGGAGAAGTAGTCGAAGGAGACACACTGGGAGAACCCCTGGTACTCGGGGTGTTGGGCGACGAGGAACACTATGGTCTGGAACATTCATACCAGTCTAAGATGGATTATAAGGATGTAGGCCTTCTTCTTGTTTGGTTAAAAGAAATAGTATCAGTCGATCTACTAGGTACTTGAGATTTTGATTTGCGTGGATCACAATCCTCTGAACATTCGACACCAGTGAATTGTGTTTCAACCTGTTTGCTATTTAGCTTAACCCTCTTGTCAGTTCCTGTTACGACAGTAGGCGACGCTTTTCATGACATTATCGTATTTTTTATCCTTGTCAATGGTTTCAATTTAAGATTATTACATGAAACACAAAAATACAGATACATTTTAGCGAATTTCCCCTATAGGGAAGAAGCTATTACCGTAGGTCTTATAGTAAGACTTAAGCCCGAGACCATGATAACTTTTTGTTTTGAGGTCCCCAGATACCGAAAACACTATTCATACAAATTTATATATATATATATATGTGTGTGTGTGTCCGTACCACAATATCTTTTAAAAGAAGCGCCCGATTTTGATGAAATTTGGCACAAATGTGGAGAGTAACATTTATTACTTTAAGTTCGAAAACCAGTTCGATCGATATATGGGAAGGGGGTTTTATGGGGGTTTAAAATTTTCCAAAAATCCGTTTTTTGAACTTGTTACCCTAAAATTAAAAAGAAACACTAGATTTTAGTTATAGCCATTTTATAGAGCTTTTTTAAACAAAAAAATAGTATTTTGAATCATTAAGCTAGGTTTAGTGGTTGTGGAGAAAAGTCAAAAAATGTGTCCATAAAATTTCCCATGTTAATCTTATGGGAATACGGTTTTTAGATTTTCATCAGATAATTTCATTAAAAACTCCACATTTCTTTCTACCAATCACTTTAGCTCTACAAAACAATAATTTTGGCGTTTTAATTATTGTTTTACGTCCAACCGTTGCAGTGATATTCAAAGTGCTAAACACAGTACGTTGTCCAATGTTATCCTTATGGAGAATGAATAAAATGTTATATTTTGATTATTTATGTATGTATATTGATGAAACTTGGTATGTGGCTTCAAATAGTTGTGGTATATTGATATCAGTACAAAAAAATGGTTTTTGTTGATTTTCCCGGTAGTAGCAATCCTGCATACTCGGCCCCATGTTATTCATATGGAGAATAAGTAAAGTTTTATATCTCCCTTAGTTATGAACCTAAATAAATAAAACTTGATATGTAGCTTCACCTGGTTGAGTTATATTGATAATTGCAAAAAAACACATATCTTACCTTCCTTGTTGGAGCAAACCTGCGTACTCAATTATAATGTTATTCTTATAGAGAATAAATCAAATGCTATATATCGTTTATTAATGAATGTATTTTTGGGAAACTTGGTAAGTGGCTCTAGGTAGTAGTGATACCCATATATATGCATTGAAAATTTTCTGAGTACGCAGGTTTGCTGCGACGGGGGTATTATAATTCTAAGAATGTGTAATTTTAATTAAGTAGACTTATTGGTACTACAAACTATAATAACATAGATATACGACTCTAATTTTATAACACGGCATGTTCAAGGTGAGGGTCCATTAAGACTGAATGCTAACGTTGGGGTTGCTAGGCAACAAGTTATAATACCGGTCATGGAGACACGAGGCCACTTTCTTTACAATGAGTCCTCCTGTGTCTTTCTAACTTCAGGGAAACTGCGGCAGAAAACTAAAACTCCTACTACTCATTACATAATTTAGCCTTGTTTTCTTTTAAGTTCTTGGAACGTTGATGAAGCGAATCATTCAGACTATAAGATGCAATCAGCTTCAAATGAGAAATTAAAAACACAATTTTTGTTTTTCCCTTATTTTTATTTGAAAAGCCCTAAAGTAAATACAAAATAACTTCAAATCAAATAATATTCACCTTTAGTTATTTTTAACTTGCTTGGAATTTGGAATATAATCAGAAATATAAACATGAGTATAGATTTATTTTCCAGATAACGGTAGAGGCTCTAGCTTCTACAAGCCACTTGTATATTATAACATCAGTATTATCCTACATTTTACTTTCGGTTCGTTAATTTTTTGAAATGGCCTTTGGTTTGAATCTAAATGCGTTTTTGTAGAATTTATTTTCGTTTAAAATTATTGATATGCTTATAAACATTCATTTATTAGTTCGACCTCAACACTGTGACTTCAAAAACAATACAGTAGCATTTTATCCAAAAATCTCTTATGGCATAGATTCATAAAAATACCTCCGAAGCAGCAAACCTGCATACTCAGTGAATTTCCAATGCATATACATGTATCTTAAAGCCACATGCCAAGTTTCATTAATGTACATTCATAAATAAATGATTTATGACATTTTAATTATCCTCCATAAGAATAACTTGGCGTCCGAGGATGTAGGTTTGGTTAAACAAGGTAGACAAAAAATGGGGTTTTATGCACATTTTTGTATAACTCAACTAGGTGTAACCAAAAACCAAATTTTATTAATTTATGATCATAATTAAGGGAGAAAACATTTCACTTATTCCCCATAAGAATAACATGGGGGCTGAGTACGCAGGTTTTCTGCTGCGGGAACTATCGGCAAAAGAATTGTTTTTCGTAATAACATCAATAAACCACAACGGTATTAAGCAATATTCTAAGTTTCGTCACGATAAGTTGATATTTATATGTAAGCAAGATATAAAATTTTCTTATTCTCCTTAAGGATAACATAGGACAACGTACTGTGTTTAGCACTTTCAATATCTCTGTAACAAATTGACGTAGAGCAATGATCAAAACACCAAATTGTTAGCTTTTTAAACTAAATTTAATGGTGAAAACTAAAATTGAATTTACTAAAATATTATATGTGAAAATCTTCAAAAAGCCCATTTTTGGGGTACAAACCCCCCCCAAAAATACCCCTTTAGATAGAGCGATCTAACTGGTTTTCAAACTTAAGTCATAAATGCTGCTTTACACGTTTGTATCAAATTTCATCAAAATCGGACCATTTTTACGAGAGCCATCGCACCCACGGAAACATGTATATATATATATATATATATATATATATATATATATATATATAAATGCAGTTTTCAACGAATGGATTTTTTGGCATCTGGGGACCTCAAAATGTAAAGTTATCATGGTCCCGGGCCTAGGTCTTACCATGCCGACTATGGCAATAGCTTCCTATAGGGGAAATTCGCTAAAAATAATAAATACTAATAAAGTAGTTGCACATGTGTGTATCTGTTCAGGTAATTTCAAAAACGGCCCCTCAAAACCGCTCCTAGAATTAAAAAGCGTAGCTCTTGTATGAGGTTAATGTTAAACAAATGAATCTAAATTCAGCTTTATACTTATTGCAGACGATTTCGTACGAGTGTCCAATAATTTAACATGTAAAATCCTACGTTTTAGCGAATTTCCTCTATAGGGAAGAAGCTAATACCATAGTCGGCATGGTAAGACATAGGCCCGGGACCATGATAACTTTGCGTTTTGAGGTCCCCAGACCCCAAAAACACCATTCGCTCGAAACTGTATGTATATGTGTGTGTGTGTGTGTGTCTGTGTGTGTGTGTGTGTGTGTGTGTGTGAGCACGATAACTCTCGTAAAAATTGTCTGATTTTGATGAAATTTGGTACACACATGTAAAGCAACATTTCTGACTTAAAGTTCGGAAACCAGACAGATCGATCTATCTGAAGAGGTATTTTTGGGGGTTTTGTACCTCACAAATGGGTTTTTTGAATTTTTTACATATAATCTTTGAAAAAGACAAATTTTATTTTTCACCATTGGATTCAGCTTAAAAAACACACAATTTGGTGTTTTGATCATTGCTCTATGTCAATTAGTTACGGAGATAATAAAAGTGCTAAACACAGTACGTTGTCCAATGTTATTCTTATGGAGAATAAGAATAATTTTATATCTCGCTTATTTATGAACGTATACCGACCTAACTTGGTAGCGACACACTCTAAACGGGTTATCATAGAAGAAATACAAAGCTAATAATGTGGCTTTTAAGATTTTCTAAATAACGTTTTTGTCATAAGTTAATGATGTTTAAAAACGCCTCTTTTTAAACATTTCGAACAAAGGTTTTTATAGTACTCACTTAAAAAAACTCAAAAATCCATTAACCACATTACTATACAATTGTATCCTCTTTAATATGAGACCTTAACTTTAATTCTAGGGTCAATGGTCAATGTGGTCGGTGCTAAGTGTTTCCCCGCAAACCACTGTATTGTAGTAGCTCGGCAGGCGTAGACCGGAGCCTTAAATTGCCCAGTTCTGTTCCAAACATCATCATTGGGAGTTCACTTTCACTGCAGCAGAGAAGTTCAACCAATGTCACATCGACGAATACGAAATGGACGTGACATTTACGTTACTCGATATGGTAGCCTGACTGAATGTGCATATAAATAATACTTATTCTTCCTCCCTCCATTACATTCACTGAAATTAAATGTTAAATGCTATTATTTACATTTATTTCAATGTTAACTAAAATAAAGTATTGTAATATCTGTACGCAACTAAAATTTTAATGTTTTGTTTCACACCGATAATTTCTTATACTATAATTATTTTAGATGATTTTCATGTCTTTCATCACTTAAATCTCATTTATGTGTGACCTAGATTATTAACTCTTTTGGATTTTTCTTGATTTTATTTTCAAATCGGTAGAACTATATGTAATTTCTTTACGATTTCATTAAAACTATATCGTTGTTATGTATACATTTACTTTAATAGGCAGCAGATAATTATTATTAGATCAACCATCAAAGAACTTTTAGAACTACCTACTGATGCACCAAACTTCATAACATACTCTTAAATACCCCCGTTGCAGCAAACCTGCGTACTCAGCAGCAGCAGCTGTGTAGTATTTATGTAACATTGAGCGACATGCATACTGAAATTAAGGAGGTAAATGAATGTATTTATATTAATAAGATCAATTATGATATTTTAAATGGTTTATTAGCTGATTATGATTGGAAGAATATTTATAGTGAAACAGATTGTTGTCTTGCATTTGCACAGTTTATGAACGCCTTGAATGATGTTATTAGCATTTCTTCTTCATTTTCACAACGGAAACGAAGCGTAAGACTGTTAAAGCCTTGGATGACTGAGACTTTACGCAGGCGAGTGGTTAGAAAAAACTTTTTATCCCATAAATTTTTAAAACAACCAAACAATAAGGCTTTGGAACGGTATTTTAAAAACTATCGTGATACTTTAAACTCTGACTTGAGAGAACAAAAAAAGATTTACTATAACAAATTGTTTCAAGAAAATAAAAATAATGTTAAAATGCAGTGGAATTACGTTGATGAAATAATTGGTTGTGGACGTAGGAAAAACATGAAGGATATTGAAGCAGTAAATTTATGTGCTAATAACCAATCTTTGACAGATCCTACTGATATAGCTAATGCTTTTAGTGCATTTTTCCAAAATGCAGCTCAATCATCAAATATTAAAAGTTCATTGCAGACAGTGGATCGTTATAAGAAATTTTTTCCTGGTCTTTCTTACTTAGATTCATTTTTTATTTTTCCAACGGATAAATTTGAAATTATTAATGTTATTAACAGTTTGAAAAATAAGAAGTCTGTAGGTATTGATGGTCTATCAGTTTTCACCTTAAAGTCAATTTCTCCTCATATAGCTGATGTGCTGAGCTATTTATTCAATTTGTCTTTCATACAGGGAGTTGTCCCAAATCCGCTGAAATCGGCTATCATTGTTCCTATTCATAAAAAAGGGGATCGAATTTTGTTGAATAATTATCGTCCAATTTCTTTGTTACCAATTTTTTCTAAAGTATTGGAAAAACTAATGAAATCTAGATTGTTAAACTTTTTAAGCAAACATTCTTTTTTTAGTGAAAATCAGTTTGGTTTCATTTCTGGTAGATCTACTGAAGATGCGCTGATCAAGTTCTGTTCTTTCTTGTACAATGGTATAAACAACAATTTATTTGTAGCTGGCCTCTTCGTTGATATCACCAAAGCATTCGATACTGTAAATCATGATTTACTGTTGCAAAAGATGTGGAATATCGGTATCAGAGGAAATGCTTTCTATTGGTTCAAGAGCTATTTAAGCGACAGAAGTCAAATTGTCAAAATTAAAAACTTGTTTAGTTCACCTGTTAAAGTAACTTGTGGTGTGCCCCAAGGGTCAGTTCTTGGGCCCATCTTATTTTTAATCTATTGTAATGATTTGTGTCAGGGTGTTTTCAATGGCAACTTAACAGCTTTTGCTGACGATACGGCTTTTTCATACGCTGCCTCATCAAAGTTTGATTTATTTTTACAAATTCAGAACGATTTAAATAAGTTAAAGTATTGGTTCGATTCAAATGGTTTTATTCTTAGCTCTAAAACTAAATTTATGACCTTCAGTTTACGAAATAAAATCACGTTTGACAACCACCTTTTATATAAATGTTCAAACTGCCTAGAAACAGATTCTTTGTGTAATGTTAACTGTCTCAAAATTGAACAGGTATCTGATATGAAGTATTTAGGAGTTACTTACGATTATAAATTAAAATGGGAATTTCATCTGGAAAATCTGAAAAAATCTCTTTTGATGATGGCTAGGAAGATATTTTTATTAAGAACATTTTGTTCGATTGATATTTAAAAAAATGTGTATTTTGGTCTAATAGCTTCTAAAATTCAATATGGAATAGTGTGCTGGGGCTATACTTATTCAAATTTATTAAAACCAGTTGTAAATATACAAAAGAGAATTGTTCGATGCATGCTAAAAAAAACTATGATGGAACCTTCTTTTCCTCTTTTTAAATCGTTAAACATCCTCCCCTTAAAACACTTATACGTTTTTAGAATAGTAAGCACTTTTTTTATTAAATCTCAAAAATGGATTTCAATTGAAAGAGGTTATGAATTAAGGCACCAACGATCGAACTCATTCTTTATACCATTGCCTAGGTTAGAATTTTCTAGACATTCTTTTGAATACATTGGTCCAACTTTGTTCAGTAAAATACCAAATCACATAAGGAATTGTTTTAGTTTAAAGAAGTTTCAAAAATTAATAATTATTTGGCTATTTGATATTCCAGATATAAATATTCTTTTTGAATTCAATGTTTGAGTATAGCGCTTTGGCCAGGTAAAGTTAGTTTGTTAAAATTGTTCGGTATTATGTCATTATGCCTGATACTGTTTATTATTTGTACGATATATGTTTCTTTATTACGATAGTTAGCACTTTTTATTTATTGTCATTACTGTTACTTTGTTAATTCAGTTTTTGTAATGCACCGGCCTGCATCCCTTTCTTATTAAAATGATGGTCACCCCGACACAGGTTCGCCTTTGGGGGACCTAATTTCTGTTTAGGTACTTTGTTTACTTATTAACTAGCACTTAATTATCTTTGTTTTGTTAGGTTAAGACTCTATGTTGAATCATTTTGTTGTTTATTGATTTGTTATTTATTTATGTAATAAGTGAATTCAATGTTATGTTATGTACTTGAATAGAAATAAATACTTTCTTTCTTTCTTTCTTTCTTTCTTTCAGCGAATTTCCAATGCATAATATATGTCTTAATACCACATAAAGCCGCAAACCAAGTTTCATAAAAATGTATTCACATATAAGCGATTTTAATTATTCTCTATAAGAATAACATTGGTAATGAGTAACAAGGAAACAAGGAACAGAAACAATTGGTTTCTATGCAAATATAAATAAAATTTAACTAGGCGAAGCCACATACTAAGTTTCATCAATATTCAATCATAAATAAGTGCTATATAACATTCTAGTTATTCTCCATAAGAATAACATGGGGGCTGAGTACGCAGGTTTGCTGCTACGGGAATAATCAACAAAAAATCAAATTTTTGTGCAAATATCAATATACCAGTACTATGTGAAGCCACATACCAAGTTTCATCAACATACATTCATAAATAATCGAGATATCAAATTTTATTTATTCTCCATAAGGATAGCATTGGACAACGTACTGTGTACGCACTTTGAATATCTCTGCAACGGTTGGGTGTAGAATTACAATTTAAACACCAAAATGATTGTTTTGTGGAACTGAACAGATTGGTAAAAGCAAATGGGAAGTTTACATTAAAATAAACTGAGGAAAAGCCAAAAACCTTTTTCCCATAAGATTAACATGGGGGATTTTATGAGCAGGTTTTGTTGGATTTTCTCCGCAACCACTTAACCTAGGTTAATAATTCAAGATACTAAATTATTTGTTTTTTTAAGCTCTATAACATGGTCAAAACCAAAATTAAGTTTTTAAAAAATTGTAGGGTGAAAAATGCAAAAAACTGATTTTTGGAAAATTTAAAACCCCCATAAACCCCCCTTCCCATGGTCCAATTTTTCTGGTTTTCGAACTTAAAGTCATGAATGTTATTTTACACATTTGAGCCAAATTTCATCAAAATCGGATGTTTTTACTCAAGTTATCGTTTTAACGGACACACATATATATGTATATATATATATATATATATATATATATAAATTTGAACGAATAGTGTTTTTGGCATCTGGGGACCTCAAAACAAAAAGTTATCATGGTCTCGGGCTTAAGTCTTACCATGAGACCTACGGTAATAGCTTCTTCCCTATAGGGGAAACTCGCTAAAATCGAATAAAGGAGTGGATGAAACGAGAGTTAAGGCTCCAATCCAACGCCTTGACATTTGTAGAGTACTGGAGAATGTCAATAATACCTACGTAAAAGTATTCGAGGTTACACAAAGAAAAAGTAGAATGTCTCAAAAGACTCGAGTTGCAAGACTTGCTCCGTGAAGAAGTTTAATTTAATAAAGAAAGAGTCGACATATTATATCTTTCAACATTCGATATTTTCTGCAATTTTAGAAAATTTCCCCTATAGGGAAGAAGCTATTACCGTAGTTAGCATGGTAAGACCTAGGCCGGGACCATGATAACTTTTCGTTTTGAGGTCCCCAGACCCCAACAACACCATTCGTTCGAAACTGTATATATGTGTGTCCGTGAGGACGACAACTCACGTAAAAATGATCCGATTTCGAAGAAATTTGGTATAAATGTGTAAAGCAACATTTATGACTTAAGTTCGAAAACCAGCCAGATCTTTCTATCTGAAGGGGTATTTTGGGGGGGGTTTTGTACCCAAAAATTGGGTTTTTTAATTTTGTAGATATAATTTTTTAAATAGTCAAATTTTAATTTTTACCACTGGATTTAGCTTAAAAAACACACAATTTAGTATTTTGATAATTTCTCTACGTCAATTTGATACCGAAATATTGAAAATGCTAAACACAGTACGTTGTCTAATGTTATTCTTATGGAGGAAAAGAAAAATTTTATATCTCGCTTATTTATGAACATATACTGACGAAACTTGGTATATGGCTTCATCTGGTTGTGGTCTATTGATATTTGCAAAAAAATCTTTTGCCAAAGTAGCAGCAAACCTGCGTACTCAGCCCCAATGTTATTCTTATAGAGAATAATTAAAATTGTATATATCGCTTATTTGTGAATATAATTTTATGAAACTTGGCAAGTGGCTTTATGTAGTATTAAGACATTTATATTTCCATTGGAAATTCTCGCTGAGTATGCAGGTTTGCTGCAACGGGAGTATTTTAACTACTTATTGATTCAAAGATTGGTTTATTTGTTTGGCTATAAAAATATAAAATAAATAAGTTTGACAACCCCACACATATTCAAACAGATAATTAAAAAACGGAAATACCATGTAAATAAAATAAGTTCATTAAATATAGGTTAATATAACGTACTTGGTGCCAATAGGTGACTAAATAGCGTCCAATGTCCATCCAATGAACTGGCAAAGTATTTAAACCCTCTCAGAAATTATAAATTTACTACGGCCCATAATAGTCAGTTGATAAGGTGTGTGTCACAGTAAGTACCGATCGGCATGTCGCTAGGTTCATATAAACACGGGCTTGCTCTAAATACGATGATAACAACACGTTTCTGAAGAAAAATTGATTTGTCGGAAGAGATTAAATACGACTCCTCGAAGGTAACCCTAATATTCCCTGTGCTCTTTTAGGTTTCTTCGTACTTTTTCTAAATCACTTTTAATTCTTCAGAGTCTGAAGATTTATTATAATAAAAGAGCTATAGTCCCTCTGATTGAAACACAGATTAACGGGCTACAAAGAGTGGGGGAGAGAAGAATGCATGGTGAACGCTTGAACAATGAGATGTAATTTGCAAACGTTATTTATAAATCATAACATGATTACAATATGACAGCTAAAAATCCTATTGACTCATCATACGCCCACTTATTCATACATCATATCATTGATGTTAATGTTACTGGTTATTGTTCATTCGATTAGTGTTTTTTTTCTCTTTAGGAAGCTTAAAAATGATTTTGCCTCTCTTGTGGTTTTACTATTTAATCCCCTAAAAATTACCTATTGTATAGAAAGTCTCTATCACAGTTATTTTTAAATCCGTGACAGAAAACAGTTTTATATTTCAACTTCGTATTACATCAATGAACCTGGCTAAAAAATCAGTCGGTCTTGGTAAATAAAAAGACTACACTAGGCATCTCACCCATTCTACACTCAACATTCATTCAAATTCGCCTTAAAATACGCCCTATTTGCGTCGGCGCCTTTACAGTGATTGAATGATTATGTATAATATGATTCGATCACCTGATTGAGCTTAGTAGTATTTTTTTTAGTATTGAATACAGATTGTTAATTTAGTTGATAAACCGTCAACATTTTTGAAGTGATAACACATAAATTAGAACAATTTTATTTAATTAATTTTGTTTATTACACCTGACTGGCAACACTACGAGAGTCATGCATGCAAGGTTCGTCCAGACTATGAATTACTTTAGTAATGTAATACAAACAATATGTGATTAAACAAATCTGAATTAATCTAAAAAAATAAACTATAACTCTCAAAAAAAAAAAAAAAACTGTTTGAATATTGTTAACTTAATTAGATTTACCTCACCCCCACTGTATCCGCTTCTGTTATCAATGCAGATTAAACCGCCCAACTTTAAAAAATCTAAATTACAACTCGTTTGTCTCTATGAAGTCAAATGAAATTCTACTCGGTATATTTTGAATTCAAATTCAAATTCAAAATGCCTTTATTCATTTAACATATATACATAGGTATACATGAATAGTGTCAAGGTTATGATAACAAGCTTTGACTAGCCCTTGAGCAGGAGCACATCTACAGAAACAAACACAAACATTGGCAATCTGAAAATATATAAGTGTGACAATAAGAAATAAATAAAAAATAAACTTAAAATTTAAACTTTGGAACCATTGCTAGCTACAATAATAACATGAAAATAGGAAAATTTAAAGCTCTTGAAAACAATACATCGCCTTGTTGATGAGAAATTTCTTTAGTTTTGTTTTAAATTTGCCATATGACACTTCTGACTTAATGTCGACGGGAAGTTTGTTATAAAACTTTGATCCAATATATATATTTTTTTTTTTCAAAAAGCTGCAAGTTGTGGGTGCTGATTGCTAAATTGTTACGATTTATTGTAAAATAGTTGTGATTATCACCGTTAATTTCTAGTTCATGTAGCCTGTTCTTAACTGATAAGGTTGTTTCAAAAATATACATACCATATACAGTCATAATGTTTTCGGATTAAAAATATTCTTTAACTGATGTTCTAGGTTCCAAATTACAAATTACTCGTATAGCTTTTTTTTGCAATTTTTAAAATAGAATTTAAGTTATCCTGAGAGGTTGCGCCATACAGTGAAATTCCAAAAGATATAATTGAATGAATATAAGAGAAGTAGATTACTTTTAAAGTTTCTTTTTCGCACAGGTGTTTCAATCTAATCAATGCATACAAGCCTGATGAAATGTTCAAAAGCAATTTTTCCACATGGACATTCCATTTAAGGTTTTTTTCTATCTCTAAACCCAAAAATTTTATGCTGTCCATACTTGCAATTGCTTTATCATTCATTGTAATTTTAGGCTGAGATTGATGTTCAGTTTGCTTAGTTTGAAAGTAAATTAAACTAGTTTTATCTGAATTAAAGATTAGGTTGTTTGAATTGAAAAAGTGGTTTAGAAAAATTACATCTGAGTTTGCTCTTATCTCCAATTCGCTATCATGTTGCCGCTATCAGCAAAACATATCAATATGTAAGCTTCTTGAAGCTATTCAAATTCAGGTGAATTATTGAAAGCCAATATAGGGGGAGAGGGAAGACATCAAACAAACCTGACGACCTGAAGAAGAGGCCGACAAAGAGAAACGGAATTACTGTAGGGGCCGTTTAAAGAGGAGATTAGGTTGGCCTAAATGTCTTTAGTAACATAGATTGGTCAACTTGAGGTACGTGAGTAGGAACAAACCTTTCCTGGACCTTCTCCCGACCTCCTTCATTACCCATCCCCACACACCCGCCTCACACCACACCTGCTGCCTGTGTCATATAATAGGAAGTCTAGTTCCTATCAAACCTTTCCTGGAACTTCACCCGACCTCCTTCATTACCCATCCCCACACACCCGCCTCACACCACACCTGCTGCCTGTGTCATATAATAGGAAGTCTAGTTCCTATCAAACCTTTCCTGGAACTTCACCCGACCTCCTTCATTACCCATCCCCACACACCCGCCTCACACCACACCTGCTGCCTGTGTCATATAATAGGAAGTCTAGTTCCTATCAAACCTTTCCTGGAACTTCACCCGACCTCCTTCATTACCCATCCCCACACATCCGCCTCACACCACACCTGCTGCCTGTGTCATATAATAGGAAGTCTAGTTCCTATCAAACCTTTCCTGGAACTTCACCCGACCTCCTTCATTACCCATCCCCACACACCCGCCTCACACCACACCTGCTGCCTGTGTCATATAATAGGAAGTCTAGTTCCTATCAAACCTTTCCTGGAACTTCACCCGACCTCCTTCATTACCCATCCCCACACACCCGCCTCACACCACACCTGCTGCCTGTGTCATATAATAGGAAGTCTAGTTCATATCAAACCTTTCCTGGAACTTCACCCGACCTCCTTCATTACCCATCCCCACACACCCGCCACACACCACACCTGCTGCCTGTGTCATATAATAGGAAGTCTAGTTCATATCAAACCTTTCCTGGAACTTCACCCGACCTCTTTCATTACCCATCCCCACACACCAACCTCACATCACACCTGCTGCCTGTGTCATATAATAGGAAGTCTAGTTCCTATCAAACCTTTCCTGGAACTTCAACCGACCTCCTTCATTACCCATCCCCACAAACCCACCTCACACCACACCTGCTGCCTGTGTCACATAATAGGAAGTCTAGTTCATATCAAACCTTTCCTGGAACTTCACCCGACCTCCTTCATTACCCATCCCCACACACCCGCTTCACACCACACCTGCTGCCTGTGTCATATAATAGGAAGTCTAGTTCATATCAAACCTTTCCTGGAACTTCACCCGACCTCCTTCATTACCCATCCCCACACATCCGCCTCACACCACACCTGCTGCCTGTGTCATATAATAGGAAGTCTAGTTCCTATCAAACCTTTCCTGGAACTTCACCCGACCTCCTTCATTACCCATCCCCACACACCCGCCTCACACCACACCTGCTTCCTGTGTCATATAATAGGAAGTCTAGTTCCTATCAAACCTTTCCTGGAACTTCACCCGACCTCCTTCATTACCCATCCCCACACACCCGCCTCACACCACACCTGCTTCCTGTGTCATATAATAGGAAGTCTAGTTCATATCAAACCTTTCCTGGAACTTCACCCGACCTCCTTCATTACCCATCCCCACACACCCGCCTCACACCACACCTGCTTCCTGTGTCATATAATAGGAAGTCTAGTTCCTATCAAACCTTTCCTGGAACTTCACCCGACCTCCTTCATTACCCATCCCCACACACCCGCCTCACACCACACCTGCTTCCTGTGTCATATAATAGGAAGTCTAGTTCATATCAAACCTTTCCTGGAACTTCACCCGACCTCCTTCATTACCCATCCCCACACACCCGCCTCACACCACACCTGCTGCCTGTGTCATATAATAGGAAGTCTAGTTCATATCAAACCTTTCCTGGAACTTCACCCGACCTCCTTCATTACCCATCCCCACACACCCGCTTCACACCACACCTGCTGCCTGTGTCATATAATAGGAAGTCTAGTTCCTATCAAACCTTTCCTGGAACTTCACCCGACCTCCTTCATTACCCATCCCCACACACCCGCCTCACACCACACCTGCTTCCTGTGTCATATAATAGGAAGTCTAGTTCATATCAAACTTTTCCTAGAATTTCTTTTAGCATTTCCTAAAAGTTGGATTCTTCACAACTTTCCTAGAAAATCTGACAGCGTTTTAATCGCTGATAAAACACTATAACTGTTGATTATACATCCTACGACAGGAAATAAAATTGATGATATAACTTAGGGAATAGTTGTGTGTTGTAGAAATGATTTTGTAACGTAATCGCTGTTGCCGGATGTTGCAAGTTGGTTTTGCAAGGAAATCTTCATGTATCTACGGGTCAGAAGAAGCATGGAGATAGTGGTTTAAATACTCCTTGGGCTGAAAGCGCAATGAGTATGGTCATGTAACTTACCGGGTGGCTTGTCTGGACTCATTTTACGTCAGTCCGAGGTTTTAAATTCAGTCTCGGTCGGAGCCGCGGCATTTTTATGACTGCTCTAGAGCGGGAAGTATAGGTATAGTTATAGTTTTTTATATTCACGAGACATGAATTTCTTTAATTTAAAGGGATTAGAAACACTAAACTGTAGGGAAAGTTAGACTGGAGAGCTAGAAGCAGACTGATTAACGTGTCGAGTATTAAACTTAATTAAGCATCGGATTTTGTTCAATTTCTATTCCAGGAAATACAAAGTTGTAGTTAGATTGCAATTGCACTCAAAACAAATGATTGAGAAAGTTTCATTTTGAAAGAAGTTTTAATTAATTTTTATTTCACTGAGATGGAGTTATTGTATTTTGTTTGAAAAAGGAAACAAGTTTATTTTATTATTATATTGAATTCAAGACCCAATCTTTAACCTGTAGAAAAACATTCCATATCCGTATAGACGGATACATTACATAGACGGATATAGACGGATAGGATTACATAGACCTATTTACTTCGATTTTAGTTGATATTACATACATAATATCTACTAAAATCGAAGTAAATAGTAAATACTAAAATAGAAGTAAATAGGTCTTTGTAAGGTACGAGGTACATGTATGAACATAAATTAAACATTAATCAGTTTTAGGTTATTGCAATTACTTCTTCCTTTTGCAATTACTTCTTCCCCTATAATTTGGCCAAGTTTGGACTCATATTTCTTAGAGTTCAAAAAATATAACCATATTATTTTAATTTATAAAAACAATTGTCAATTTATTTATCCATAAATTTAAAAAAATTGTAATAGTGTACTACCGGTCTTTCTCTGAGTCAGTGACAGGGGGATAGGTATTAGCTGGGCATAACCAAACTGCCACCCCCATAGGGGGATTAGGAAGCGGCAGTTCACAATATTCGATATTACCAAACCGCCAAACCGCACTGCCAGGAAGCCGCCACAGATCAGGAGAAACGGGAATTTTATATTCCGAGCCATCCGTCGGTGGAATGCCTACACATTTATTGTCGGCCCTTTGGTTAATATTTGTCCGATAGTATAAATTAATCATGATGAACTAAAAAGCATGAGTTATATAGTAATAAGCAGTAGGGTATATTCGTTGTAAAAATATGTTTATGTATCACAACGCATAATACGAACTTCTGACGTTGTCAGTTGCCTTTGTGTGTTTATAACTTGGTTATCAGGTAATAATGATAAGAGATTGTGACATGTATTATAATAATACATTATTATAATGTATGCAATTGTATCATTCAACCCAGTACATAATAATAATAATAAATTATAGTTAGTGAGCAGAATAATTAATACAAATTAAATTTTAACCATTTGTGATCATCAAAAAGTTGAATAATTGACCAATCATACCCATCGAAGTTTCATCATTAGTTCATAATGAATCTACGATTGAATAATATTTCCGATGCTACAAATTCTGTCATTATTATTTTACTGCTTTTGATTACAGATTATGCGGCAAGTGAACACGTTTTTCAAAATATAATTATATTTATTTTTTGATTTATTTGGACTTTACCTATCGCTTCTAGTGTTTAAAACTACACTACGTTTCGGGAGGTAAGGAAACTCCTCTCGTTATCAAGTGAACCCTACTTACATCTAAATATCAAACTCTTACACCTAACTAACCTACATTTTTTTGGATTTTTTTGATTTTTCTTTTACATTCTAATTTACACTAACACAAAGATAACAAAAAATCAAATACAATACACTAACACAAAATTTATATCACACCTAACTAACCTACATTTTTTTTAATATTTTTCTTTACAATTTAATTTGACTAACAGAAAGATAACAAATATATATACAAAAAATCGAATACAATACACTAACACAACATTTATATATACGAACAAATGAAAAACTGACAATACATTACCTGTTCTGCATCGTGGCCTCCAAGCTGACGGGCAAACACGGGAAACGGGCTCACGTCCATCCACAACCAAATCGCACACTAGACTAGTGGCTAGCGGCAGTGGAGGGGGGAGAGCCGTTACCCCCACCTACCGACAGGGGCACGTGACGACACAGCTGTGGCTACCCACACGTCTTTGTCGACGGGAACATGACACGGAAACCAAAAACTGCACGATTCCTCCTAGAATGCTACACGGGCACCAGTACGATATTCTCATAGAGATTACCGCATGCCTCCAAGGTGAGCATTGGGAACTGGTCATGCAATCAGGTGGCCGTGTTTCCTCCAAGGGCGATCACGGACGCATGTGTCGTAGCCGCATTGGATGGACTCTAGACGCAGGAGCAACTGTAACACAAGGAACTGGCGTGTGTTTGCGGGGTGATTTTTGACTGAAATGGTTTTATATAATTATATTTGAGAATATTCGTTTTTTCATAGTAATTATTTGTTTTTCAATGTGTTTCGCAAACACATTATTATAATAGGATTTGAACCTTGCCATATATACATGTTTATTAAACATACCTAAATATAATAATAAATTGTATCCTACTCAATATGTTTTAAAGGATATGTTTCTTTCTTGTAATAAAGGAACCTTACACATTTTAAAGTTTCGCATAAACTTTGCACAACTATGTAGACGTAGAGAAAGATTTCGTGATTCTTCGACAAGACTCCCTTTATCCTCAACAGTAAAATATAAATAAACAAATAAAACTCGAAACTGATTTGATTTACAAATGCTGCTTACTGGGAGTGTTATTTGTTTATTTGTATTTTACTGTTGAGGATAAAGGGAGTCTATCGAAGAAACGCGAAATCTTTCTCTACATAGTTGTGCAAAGTTTATGCCAAACTTTAAAATGTGTAAGGTTCTTTTATTAAGAAAGAAACATATCCCTTAAAATATATTGAGTAGGATACAATTTATTATTATATTTAGGTATGTTTAATAAAAATGTATATATGGCAAGGTTCAAATCCTATACTAATAATTTGACTGCGAAAGACATTGAAAAACAAATAATTAATATGAAAACGAACATATATTCTCAAATATAATTATATCTTGAAAAACGTGTTCACTTGCCGCTTAGTCTATTATCAAAAGCAGTAAAATAATAATGAGAGTATTTATAGCATCGGATTTATTATTCGATGAAAAATTAATTTCTCATTTAGTGGACTTAAAAATATGTTTCAGAAAATGTGTTTCTATTGACTGGCTGCGTCCACTAGACAGTGTAAAACCTTTGATCATATTCATTATCGACTGTGTAAGTGATTAGTGAAAAATAATGAAAACAAATTTCTGGGAAGCATCATCTATTCACATTTAAACCTGAGGGTAAAACATGTTAAATCAATTGAAAAGCTTGGATGGATAAGAATTAGTGTTATGAAGCGACTAATAACTTGTTAGTGAATTTCCTATGGAAAGTGAACTGATAGCATGACCCACATGGTGAAACTTAAGCCCGGGACCACCATAGAACACGTTACACGTTCCTAACGTGACCCCCTGAACACGTTTTGGGGGGTCGTTCAAAATTATATATATATATGTATATATATATATATATATGTATATATATATATATATACAGGGTGTCACAAAAAAGTGTGATGGGCTATACAGGACCTAATTCTACATGCAAAAATAAGTCAAAAATGAAAAAAATAACATTTTTTGGATTTCGGCTTAGTTTAGCCGTAATCCGCCATTTTGTTTTTTTGGGAAAATATTTATTATTTCAAAAACCCAATGAGATATTTTTACGAAACTTGGCAAAAGGGTTTACACTTAAGTAAGTAACATTTGTAAAAAAAATATATGTTTTTACCTTTCCAAATTTCAAAATGGCGGCCATTTGAATTTTTTATGCCAAATTTCATGAAAACCGTTACCTAAATCAAAATTTTTCAAGACACAAAATTTTTTGTATTTATTATAATAAATCCAACAAAACAAAAATGAATAAAATCGGTTCATAAATAATGAAGCTGTGTTTATTTTAGTAATTTAGACTGAAATTACTTAATTACATTACATAAATTATTACATTAATAATTTCAGTCTAAATTACTAAAATAAACATAGCTTCTTTATTTATGAACCGATTTTATTCATTTTTGTTTTTTGGATTTGTTATAATAAATACAACAACATTTGTGTCTTGAAAAATTTTGATTTAGGTACCGGTTTTCATGAAATTTGGCATTAAAAAATTCAAATGGCCGCCATTTTGAAATTTGGAAAGGTAAAAAAATATTTTTTTTTTACAAATGTTACTTACTTTAGTGTAAACACTTTTGCCAAGTTTCGTAAAAATATCTCATTGGGTTTTTGAAATAATAAATATTTTCCCAAAAAAACAAAATGGCGGATTACGGCTAAACTAAGCCGAAATCCAAAAAATTTTATTCTTCATTTTGACTTATTTTTGCATGTAGAATTAGGTCCTGTATAGCCCATCACACTTTTTTGTGACACCCTGTATATATATATATATATATATATATATATATATATATATATATATATATATATATATATATGTGTATATATAAGTATAAAAACATGAAAATGACCATGAGTACCTTGTTGAATACATTTTTTAATTATACTTGCACTAACATGTTTTGACTTAAAGTCATGATCACTGTGCTAATTCATAATGGGCTAACCTAACTCTTGGTGTTATCAACAAATATATGTGTATGCACTCTAGCGGTCACATTTTTTGTCCGATTTACTTAAAATTTTGTAGGGACATTCCTTTTAATAATCAGTTGGACAAGTTCGTTGGGAAAAATAATCGGAAAACTCAAAACACCTTTTTTGGGGATTATTCTTTCGAGTTTTTGGGCCCAAAAAGGGTCAGAAAAGCCCCGGACGTAACATTAATGCATATATTAAGATGGGAGTTAGTGAAGAGAAAGTTTTAAGACCTCTATCGTAATTCTAGCATAAATATTTACCGAGTTATTAAAGAAAATGTATATCGGCTGAACACAGTACGTTGTCTTATGGGTTTTTTACATTAGAAAAGCATGTTATTCATTTATTGGTGTATTTGTATCATCCCTAGAAACCTCGCGCCTACTTTCAAGCCTGACTGGACCTTCTCCTAACATAATCATGCGCAAAATTGTATTCATAGCATTGCAGGCAAATGAAGCCAGGAGCATCAGAACAGCCAAAAAGCAATGTTTTCAGATTTCAATAAAATTATGTTTTTTACACTGGTTTTGAGTTTTAAAAGTTTTGTGTGTGGAAATTCACTTCCCTCACGTCAGCGTGCTGCGTGCGAACTAGTTATTTATTAAGATACCAAAAGTTCTACCTACAAAACGCATAAATAATTTTTCTGTGCAGTCTTAATATTGTGCTTAGTAATTAAGCACAACTGTATTTTAAATTAAATCAGTAAAAATCTCTGCTTATAAATTACTTACAAAATAAAAACTGCGTGGAGGTTTTGGAGACTTTTCAATCTAAGGAGGAAAACTTCTATATTTAAATTAAATATGCTGCTGTTTCAGAATTTTTTCAAAGGATTCAAATGATACTACCACACTATTTCAAAGGATTCAAAGGATACTACATGCACTATTTCAAAGGATACTACACACACTATTTCAAAGAATTCAAAGGATACTACATACACTATTTCAAAGGATTCAAAGGATACTACACACACTATTTAAGCCCAAGGGAAATATTTAATCTTATTGTGATAAGGACATTGTTTAATATGTTCAAAATAAATGAATTTACTATTTTTACATTAAATTACATTAATACTAAAGTTAAATTACACAAACTGATACATAATCTATTCGTAAAATCCATTAAACTCTATTAGCGTAGTGAACAAATCTATTAATATTTGAGTAATTGTGTTTTATACGCAATATAAATTAAATATTAGCTATACATTAAATAAGTGTAGCCTTTCAACTTGGTTAACATTAAAACCAATAAATTTCCGTAAAACGTGTATAACTCAGTAAATTAAACGAATTCATCAAGATATGTGTTAAAATTAAGTACCATCATTTGATGTATATGATATTTACACGCGTTCATAAATGTAAATAAATGGTATCAGGAAACTGGCACATAATTTTTCCCTTTCAGCCCAACTTTAATGAATAAATTATTTTTTATTTACTAACTATAGAATATTAAGTACGGTATATGACAGAAAATCTTCTAACACATTTTTTTCAGAAATGTTCACCCAAATCCCATTTTTGGAGTCACTACTAAATCCTTTGCTACACACAGTGGTTTTAAGAGGGGAATCGTCCCCTTCCCCCTCTGGGTTAGGGGATTCATATTTTGAATGTCCTCTGTTGGTTAACGCTAACTTGACCTGAATATCAAATTTCAATGAAATAGATCATTAAATAAGAGAGAAAGTTTAATTGTTGTGTTCCCCATAAGAATAACATTTGACAACGAACTGTATTTACGGCTAAATGAAAGATAAAATTTTCTCCACAACCAGTAATTGTAGAATAATAATTCAAAATACAAAATTGTTTAGTTTTTGAGCTTTCCTTAATGGTGATAAGTTAATTTTATTTAGCACATGTATTTTTTTTTAATAAAAAAAAACTGAATTTTGGAAATTTTAAGCCCTGTTATTTCTGAACCCAAATTTTTACAGAAATGGGGGTAGTGCCATTTTCTTGGGAACTTAAAGCTCTATAAACCACTGAATTTTAATAAAAATTGTTTAGACAGTTTCTTAGAAATTTGAATCTTTTATGTTTTTTAGCGGTTTTTGTGGGATAATTATCTTTAAAAATAAAAATTACAAAAGTGAAAAAGACGCCTGAATATATCATAAGTTAGCACCTACATTAAAAATTTCATCAAAATTGGACCACGGGTGCGGTCTCCAGCTCTGCCCAGACATACAGACATCCAGACATACACACAGACAAAAAGACACACAGAAAACCATGTTTTTAGAATCAGGGACCATTGACATGAATATTTCCACTAATAACTCAAATTCGAAAATCAAGACAAACACAATACTTTCTACATATACTATGTATAAGGGGGAGAAAGTAAAAGTCCAAAATACAAGTCTAATAAGTGTAACTGGAATAGAGAACTGTTCATTTTAAGAAGAAAAGGGTATGGGTAAAACGGGACATTCTAGCTTTCATTCGTAAGACATGTAGAATATAAAAAATCGAATATTTTATCGAAATTATGAATAAAACCACTGACCTGCGGACTGTCTCCACGCCCTCAACGACCGTTTATTTAAAGGGTCTGATGAGGAAAATCCAATTTCGAAAACCTGAAGTTGATATAATTCTCATTCCAATCTGATAGTGTTTGATAATTGAAACTGTTGTTCGTTAAATGAAAATGGGCACCCGGACCGATTCAATAATTAACTCTTTACCGAAAAATTATACAATAAAACACTACACGTGATTACAGAGAGGAAAATCCAACTTTTGGTGGTAAGGATATGTTGCCCCTGCCCCAAACACATAATTTTGGATGGTGGCTTGACAATTTTAAATGTAAGCTCCTATCGAGTGACTTTTAATTTTAAAGGCCTAATTGAGTAAAAAAAAACAATTAAAACCTAAGGATGACATCTCGGTTGGATTTAGTTTAATATTATTTTATTTTGCTAAAGCCTTGACACCTATAATTCTAAAACTCACCAAAATCCTTTGGTCGTAGCCTTAAGGTCTAAGGTATTATCAAAACAGTATTATCAAAACACTGACACATTAAGGCTAAGTTTTAGAATAATTAATATTATATATTTGTTTACGAAATTAATTAATTTATTGATATAAGTCGACAGTGACCTTGCTTTAGTATATATAGGCAATTATACTAATATCTTTGATGTATATTTACCGACTTGGATATAAGTACAGTTAAGTGAAAATACATTTTGTAGTGTAGTGAGACGTAGTTGATACCATGTTTAAATTAAAAGCTGAAAGAGATTTGTTTTTTTTTTCAAATGTTTGCAAATAAAAGTAAATGAATCCTTTTAAAACAGTTTTTAAAAACCAGTTTATTTTAATTTAAACATTATTTGTAAAGAGTTTTCCTGCAATGCTGTTTTCATAAAAAAATAAACAACATTCCTCTTTAAACATTCCCGTTTAATCTCAATAATTTAAATTAAAATATAAAAAGTAAAAAACAAACTTTGAAATATTTTCTTAGACATTAATCCAGTGATTCCGTTGGAGTAAATGTGTTTTCACTAGTCTAAAATGCTTAATTATTAAAATTGTTCCATTACGATATATTACTGGTTGTGGTAACTAAATTTGGTATGACTCTTAGATAATATATGGTCAATATAGGTAATATATTCATCGAGGATTACTCCCAAGAAGTCCTTCCTTTACTCGATTGTTAGAAATACAATCATATTGTTGTCTTGATTTCGCGAAACCTTGAAGTTTTGAGCTATTTTAACGCTTGGATGCGAAAACGGTGTAAACAGTACATCTTTCACCATCTGTTACGCTAATTGGCCAGAAGTTCTGCTTTGCATGGGTTCGGCTTTGCAGAATTTGACTAAACCTATTTCACATTAACACGTTATAAGTTATTTGAAATGACCTTATGCTATTATGGGTCTTCCAAGTAGGCTGTCAAAACTCCTATGTTCATATTGCAGGAATTGATTTAGTTTATAACTAGTGGCTTGAAAGGACATGACCCTAACCTTGCCCCAATACTCTGCCTCAACTGATTTTTTCTATTTTTACATACTGGGAAAATAAAACAACATACATAGGAACACGTGTAAGTTCGTAAACAGGCACTTAACCAAATGTTTTAATGTTATCAAGACGTTTTTAAGCTTCCCCGATTTTCTTATGGGGGATGGTTTACATTATTTCTCGTTTGATGGCAACCTTTTAGAAATACTGCTATTTTTTCGAGTTTCTGGTGTCAGGAACTTTAATTTGTGCCCCCCTCTCATCATCCTGCAATTTGCCAAACTCCCACAGTTTTGACTTAAAAATTTCGCGAATTACGTATAAAGATTACCAAGACAGCAGTAAATATAGTGTCAAACTACATTAAATTGGTTTTATGATTGAAAGGCCTCCGAGCGAAGAACGGGTTACCACCCACTTGCTTGTTCATAATAAATTTCCTTATGATCAACTGTTGCCCAGTAGAAAAGTTGCATAACAAGTTTTTCCAACATTTATTTTCAGAGTAATTTCTAAAATAGCTGAGCACACGATTATTTAATAGCATTTTAATTTAAAACGTAAATTTTGAAATAATATTAATCAAATAAAAAATCCACCAGGCCAAGTTTGAGAGTTTTTGAAGACAAATCCAGAACATATTTTATATCAAAATGTACGTCGGGAATCCTACGTGAGTCAAATATCAGGAACTGTCTTCAGGCATTTGCCACATTAGCCTTAAAAGCATATTTTCACTACACTACTATGAGTTCAGCTGTTTTCGTTATGTGTTTACAACATGCGAAACATCATATTTTCAACAGCTGTCTATTGTTTACTACCGAAAGTAACATTGTTTACAACCGAAAATTTTCCACTGTCAACAACTTAATAACCTAAACACATTCTTGCTATCGTTTCACCAACTGAAATGGAAGTGCCTGTTCCCTCGTCATTGCAAAGAAGAGCGGAGGAAGTGATTCTATTTCTATTAATAAAAACTGTACAATTAATGTGAATTTTCAATTAAAATAGTAGACCTGGTTTTAAAACATGTTTCTAATTTAATAAATAGTTAACATTCCAACAATGAGTTTTTATTCCGTAGTGTAGTGAAAAGTATCGTTCAAAACACGAGCGAAAGTGTTTTGCATATTCTCGACCATATTTGAAGTGCTCGATAAATCTCGCACTTCAAACATATGGTCTCGAACATGCAAAACCCCACTTTCCACTCTTGTTATGAAATATACTATTATCTACGGCAGACAAAGACTTTATGTGATTGCATAAACATATGTGATACATAGTCGAAACGTTCATCACTTTACCCAAATAATGCAGCACAAACAAATTTGCAATTGAATTAGCACCAACATTTTGAGCCACACATTTTCCATATCTATAACCAACAAAAAACCTGTCGCTTGTCATGGACGATGGACGCAAAGACATGTATTTGCGAATTAACATGCAGGATTTGTATGGGCATCCTTCGTCAGTTATGGCAAAACTTCTGTGTACAGGCGTTTTTACATCTTTAACAAAAACTGTAAAGTAATTACCATTGTCTTTAACATCATTAAATTTCAAATTTAATAAATCATCTTTTCGGCACGCTCCGAATACTCCAATAGTTAGAATGACTTTACAAAGCAGCCAATCCTTGTCATCAGAGTCAATCAAGAACTTGGAAACTTGATCAGCGGTAAAAACCTTTGATTTTGTTGGTTTATAATAATCTGATTTTCGTTTAAAAAAACTAATGCTTTTTGAAAAGGTAGAAAAATATACATTTTCAAAGATTTTAAAACTGCTTTTTATCATTGAGAATTTGCTCCGCAAAGTCGTGGGCTTGTTAACCTTTGACATCTCTGACAAATAAACCAGCATAATGTCATCACTTACGGTTCCACGTTCTACATTTTCCGTCTCCAGCCACGAACAAAACTTCTCGTACTCTACATTATCTCTCTCCTTTGATTTTTTAGGAAGAAGATCATGAATCACTTCCTCCGCTCTTCTTTTCAATGACGAGGGAACAGGCACTTCCATTTCAGTTGGTGAAACGATAGCTATAATGTGTTTAGGTTATTAAGTTGTTGACAGTGGAAAATTTTCGGTTGTAAACAATGTTACTTTCGGTAGTAAACAATAGACAGCTGTTGAAAATATGATGTTTCGCAGGTTGTAAACACATAACGAAAACAGCTGAACTCATAGTAGTGTAGTGAAAAGTAGTTTTCATTACCCTACACACGAAAGTACACTTTCTAAACGTAAAATGAGCTAAGAAAATAGGTTATTCCCGCTACTGCACGGAAAAATTACATAACGTTAACTTTCTGTGCATTTGTGGTGCACGGAAAGTAACCGTTATGGGATTTTGCGGTGCAAACCGATCAGCTGTTGCATTAGGCCGATCAGCTGTTGCATTATTTGCTGTTGCCCCTCGACATAAGCACGGAAACTCAGCGTTATGAGTTCGGTTTTTTTCTTGATACTAAGTTGAATAAACAAAAATATTCATGTTGTTTACAAGTTTTTCGATATCGTAATGAAAAATAATGTTCAATACTCGTCTCAAAAGTGCCATTGCGGGGCTCGATAGCTTTTTCCACGCTCGGCTTCGCCTCGCGCGTAAATGCAATCTCTCCCCGCAATAAGTCACTTTCGAGACTAGTAATGATAACTACTATTATGTATTTGTTGTGACAGAGTATATCTTTTAGAGTGGTTTGGACCGTATTTACATTCCAGTGCGCTATAACTTAAGAGATTAATCGATTTAATCCAAAATGGTATGCATATGCAGAAATTGCTTACGTGGCATAATTAAGATCACCCCTACTTCAGTGTGTTGTAAGGGTCAAGTGTGAATGGGTTTGACATTTCTATTGAACTTATCTGCATAACAATACTATATCCCCAACTAACCCCATCTATATCTCAGACCTTGTTTAGTTTCACTGATGACCCATCAACTCAGATTAATTTCCCTACTTACTGGGCAAGGTTATAAGGAGAGGAATACCTATGATTATTATGAATCATTTCAAAAATATAATTAACAGATTTCAAGATATAATTTGCCGTTGTTGAAAGTAAAAACCTGTAAAAATTATGCAAATTGGGCAACCACCCAGTTTTTTCAATCTTATTATATCTTGGTTGCATTTTCTTCTCTCTACTTTGTCAACTTTGCAAATAGACGAACCAAACAAGTATACTGAGGTGCTTGAAATTGGATGTTTACTCTCCAGAGTATTTCCGTGATAAGTTTTTGAAGTTTAATATAACTTCTTATTTTTTAAATCTTAGTCAAGCTTTTTGGTATCTTAATTTATTGTGGTGATAGGATTCAAGGAAAAAAGAAATATTAAATAAAATACTGGCAAATTTACCGCTATTTTCCATTATTTTTATGCAGAGTGAATTCGCTTTTCTTGATTCTCTCTGCATTACAGATTTTGAGATAGATCGTTCGCATATTTCTACACGGTGGGTTGACTACTTGGTTTCGTTCATTCGTTGTCCATTTGCCATCCACTTTCTTTATTCCCATTCCGTTATAAACCACTTAGTTTATCTGCCTTTGTTTATATCTCCAGAGATCTAGCTTTGCGCAAACCATGGAACCCCAATCTGCTAAATATTAAATCGTTATTAATCTGTTAAATAGTGTAACGATATTTAATCTTGAGACTGAAACAAAAAATACAAAAAAAAACACAGAGACACAACTTTGCAAAGTTTTAAACTTTCCAATGGCGGTTTAGGTACTGAAAGTGGCAGATATAACATAAGAACTAGTTTTACCAAGATATATACGTTAAACCCAAATTATTAGTATACGGTCGTACTAATAAAACCCCTATCATACCGTCTGCAAACTATTTAAAAACTCAAACGCAGCATTTACTTTGTAGTAAATCAATTTAACTATTTATATGAATAAGTGAAATCCACACATAAAATATTCGCAATACGTTAGAAAATAATAGCTTTCCTAAAATCCTTATATAACTACATTTTGCTGAAATTTGTAATCTCGTTTATCTAGTAGAAGGGGAAAGTTGGGGACACAAAATGAGGCTTCAGTTAAGTTTGTTGAGAGCTTCAGCCGTGTTAAATTACGCGTGTCTACTTGCTTCTCCGCAAGGCCAATGTTAACTTTAAAATCCCGTCCCTCCTCAACGGATTAATCGATGTTGTTGGTTTATGGCTTAGTTTAAAGAGGAAAAAAATACCTAGCGATCAAAAATAGTTTACAAAAACAAAAATCTTGTATATTGAATATTATGGAAATTTACTGAACGTTTATTATTTGTGGTATAACAATGATGCTCACTGAAATCACAGGGATTGCTGTATAAAATTAACTATGAATCTACAGTCTCGGATGAAATTCGATGAGGAAGGACGGAATTTTAAAATTAACATTCGTCTTATGGGAGAAGCAGGTAGAAGCTGATGACTGGATTCCCCTCTTAAGTATAGAAGTGTATGAGACATGTTAATACATGTTTGTATAAAACAGAGTGGTGACTACATAATCTTGCTTAATTATCATACTTAAAAGGTAAGTTAGTTTTTGAGAAACATTAATTGATTTGTAACATACTTATTAATGAAGTTAAGTATGGCTAAGAAAACTGCTAGTAAGTTGGTACGCCTGAATTAATAAAGCAGTATCAACAACGTTAGAAAAATACTTAAAATCTTTTGAAAATACGTGAAAACACGTGAAAACTGATTAAATAATTTAATGTATCAGAGGCAAAGCCAGCAATAGAGCAGGCTATTCCGTCCATCCCTGGAGGCAGTAATAAACTAAGCCTGTGATTCAGAAATTGCTTCGCAGTTTCAATTAAATTCACTGGCCTCACGAAAAAACGATTTTTCCATCAGTAAACTAATTGTTTACGTCGATGCCATCCAAGTAAACTTTTCAGCAACTTTAGCACATTTTCCAGGAACTAATGAACGTTCAATTCAATTCCAGGGTTCATTGGTCTTTTATTGAATTTACCATTAAGGATAACATTAATAATCTTCCAAACAGACAATATTATTATCAGAGTTTAAAATCTACCTTAGAACCCCACTGTGGATGGGGTTATGAACCATTGTACCAGGGACCAAGACATCCCTTTTTTTAGATCACAAAGTGCCAAAGCACTATTCGCTGATGTTTTGATGTATATGTTCGTAACCTAATGTGTCTATGTAAATTTAAGTGAGTATGTTCGTAAACATAATGCCATCAAAACTTTTAGTTTCGAATTGTGGAAGAATTTATTGCCCAATTTGTTTGCGAAACAAGATTGACTAGATTGGTTGAAACGGGTCATATAAAGGGGTTTTGTAGATGGTTTTAATTTATAAAACACGGTTTTTTTTTTGTTTTCTTTTACACCCAAAAATGTTAACATACAACTTGAGTTTTACCGTTATATAGTTTGGTAACTATATTAGTTTGGAATTTGAAA